>CM024583.1:23893556-25093556 GCA_014182395.1 Eucalyptus sp. ANBG9806169
CATATCACATACTTTATCTAAAACTAAGCTGAAGTGTCTACTTATGGTTTCCGGAGCGTTGAAAACGCTCTTGTGCTAATCTATTACCTATACCATGTCCTAGAATATGAAGAAACATACCAACCATTTCTCTAACATCGGTATTCCTAGATCCTCGAAGGCCATAACGTGTTACTAAATCATGCGTTAAATTGTTAAATACAATCTTATGCATTCTAAACATATTATAGCACCTTATCGGGTTAGCATCTTCGCCAATCAACTCTTTTAACCATACATAACCTGTATATGTTGAGGTCATGCAAGGTTGTTTGCAAAGGTTGGTCGCTTGATAAAGAATTGCAGCTTGAGTGACCGAGATAATATCCCATAATTCATTTTCCTCTTGCTCATGATTTTCTCTTGTATGTGAATCATCCATAACTGCTTCAAGTAACAAAATATAAAGAGAAACAATATATTAACCATCATATATATGCAAACTATCACATTAAGAGAACACCAAATGAAAACCATTCTAACATCAAACATTAATTGAAATTGGGTTCACAATAACTGCAAATAAATATCCATAGATAGAAACAAAGTGGAATGACTAAGCTTCAAACATGAAAACAATAAGATGCTAACATCCTATTTACGAAGACTTGATTCTTTTCTCAACTCATATTTGAGATACTTTACTTTTTTTGCATCATCCTTTAAGCTCATGAAAACTTGCCTATTGTCTATCTTTTCCTTTAAATGAGAAATTGCAAAAAAGTACAAGTCTTCGTCTTCCACAATCTCAGGAATGGAATCCAATATCTCTATGAGATCCTCATAAGGACCGACTAAACTAGTTGCTTTGGATGCAGCACTTTGGTAGTGCTCCTACTCTCAACAACGTAAGCAGCCTGTTAATTTGTGTTCCGAGCTCCTCTCTTGTGTTCAATTTCTTATCTTTCTTTCCTCGAGCTTGCATCTTTGAAGTCTGTGCGGCTCTCTTATGAGTTTGAGTTCCAGTTGGTTCAACATCCACATGATCCTCGAAGTTTTCATCAGTAGACCCTACAACATCATCGATACCAGGTTGTGTGGTCTCCATATCATTATCAACACATAAACCTTGTGCAGGATTCCATGTGATTCCTCCAAAGTAGCAACCTGTATCTACGAACATCATATCTAACTTTACTTCAAGATCAGGATGTATGCCTTTCATCCTAAAAGCCTTAAACTTTGGATTAGCCTGTTATCATGAAGCATTTGCATAAGTTGTATTATTAAAGGTGAGCTTAACATGAAAGTAAAAAAAGAAGTGAGGAAAACCTGAATTTTACTCTCCCACCATTCGTCACTCGCATCAATGGTTTTCTTCCTTGAATCCCATCCTAATCCAGTTTCATTGTAAAGCAATGACCTCCATCTTTTCCATTCTTCCTTGAGGTTATCCCACTTACTCTTCATTTTTTGTTTATCATACTTTTTGCCCGTTAGCTCCTCAAACTTACTAATTATAACTATCCATCCATCTCTTTTGTTGTTTGCAGGACGATTGCCTTTTTCAATTTGTTCGATGCACAACTTACAAAAGATTTCTATATCTTCCGAGCTCCAAAATGCCTTTTCCTTTGATGAACTCATCTACTAGTAAAGTGACAAACAAATTTAAGAGATACAAACAAACAAGATCAACCACTCAAGCCCTCTCTTATTAAAAAACTAGAAGATATTCACTTAAAGAAAATAAAACTAACATTGAGAAAAAATAAGGACACGCAAAAACATTATACTTAAAAACAAAGTAGGATGTCAATGTGGAGGAACTATATATCTCAATTAAAATCACCAACATTATACAACAGGTTGCGGGTGTCACCCATGTGTATATATGACAACTCGCATAGGATGTATGGAAGTGTGGGTAAAGTGTTCCCACTGATTAGACACACAAAATAATCAACTTCATGCAGATTTCCAAAAGCAGTACACCAGATTATATAATCACCTCTGAAATCAAGAATATAACAACATATAGAAAATGTCTATCCACCTACCAGCCCATTTATAGCCCAGCTAAACACTAAATCATTTTCTGTGATTTTAAGCCAGAGTGACTTCCCAGCTCTCAAATAATCATCAAACTAGATGTTCTGATAAATAGTTGTGCCATTCAAACATCTTTAATTTAAAAGACTTCCCCCTCTAATGCATTAAAACCAGTCCACCGTGAAGTTATTCATGTTTGTCATTAAAAGGTATGAGGAATATCTTTGATGGAGTAGGATGGATCCAAATTTAAGGAAATTTCAAGAATGATAAAAAGTACAGGCACATAAGAAGATGATCTAAGTCTTCCATTTACAGTCAACCTAATAACAAAGATTGGCCAACTATGGCATCACCAAATAAAATCAAGAGATAAAGGAAACAGATGGCTATAGCTTCAGATAAAGCAAGTTGACCTCACACATAACAGACAAATGTAAGCATTAAGTGACAAGACACAGAGAGTGGACCAAACTCTGATAGCTATGTTATGCAATATATAGGTAAAAGGCAATTTTTTTCAATTGTGCAGATAGCAGGTGGTAACTATATCATAATAGATGTTCTGTAGGTTCAAGGGAATTTTTTTCCCTTCGGCTTCTCATCCAATGTATACTGAGTTGAGTTCAATTTTGTCTAAAGATGGATGCCTCAGTGTAAAAAGACCTACACGAACGATCCAATTAAAGCTCTAAGATTCATAGGATACACAAGAAGCAGCCCAACTTATCAGTACACATATGATGTTACTATGCTCAATTATTTGGACCCATCCTGCTTCCTACCAATAAAAACACTTAGTCCTTTTTTAATCTCTCTTTCCAGGAGAGGTCCTCTTCAAACCGCAACCATGATCTTCACAAGGTCACAGATAGAAAATTAAAATTGCAGTTAATGTTTCTGCAGGTTTTAATTAGTCTTGTCAGCGCTTAAAAAGTCCAAAATCGATAAGTCGCTTGTCAAGAGGACAATTTAAACATGGCCCATGAAGGTATCGAGCCTGCGATGTTCGCGAGGATGTAATCCAATTAATGATACGCAAGTAAGTTAAAAAAGAACAGTTACTGTTCGAAATACTCAAAGTAATTTGTGTAATGTATATGTGTTTCTGTCTCTCTGTCTAACTGATTTGAGGGGCTATTTAAGTGATGCACTAGTGAAAGCATGAGGGCCATGCGAATGAAGCAAGCAATGAAGGGTCATGAGCCTCGTTCCAGCTCTTCCTATGCAGCCTACACCATGATGAAAGGCGGCAAAACCGAACCCACCATTCGACAGGGCACGAAAATCCATACCAATGCATCAATCAAAGAAAGCAAGATCATAGACCAACCTGTTGCAGGGCGTGTCGAGGGTCGGAATGTGAACGAGATCGGAGCACAGGGAGGCCAAGTGATCGCACCACGTTCGAGCTTCGACCCACCCGGACTCGGCGCCACACAGTAACTCGTCCTCGCCTTCTTCAGTCAAAAGTCCGCAACTTCTTCAAAAAGTAAGTCACAGAATTAGCACAATCAATCACAACCGCACAAGTAAAATTGCAGTGCCAAAATTTCCCCCTCTCATCAAGCCAAATCTAATAAAGCCAACCAGCAATCATATGGCCCCATATCAAGCCAGCCCTAATAAACCTTGAATAATGGAGGACAGGAATCGAAGGGATAATGCACGAGGAGATTGCCCCAGAACAGAAGCATAAGAAAAGCGAATATAAGAATTCGCATTACATCCCATGATTCATAAAAGCTGGTAGATCATCCCAAGCCCATGGACGGAGGCCGTTTTATTCGACAAGCAAACAGCAAAGCGAGCACAAAGTACATACTTAGTCTACGTCGGTCCCTGAGTGGTCGTTCAATCCTCCTGGCTCAAGGGCGAGTGCAGCAGGTTCGCAAGCGGGCATGTACTTGTCAAAAAAGCACAGAGCTTGCACCTGGTCTGCTGCTGCTGCTTCCTTCTTCCTCCCCTTCGCTTCAGCGTCCCCACGGAGTCGGCTCTAAATCCTGTCAATCAGGAAAACACGAATCATACCCACAAATCGAAATTGAACAAACACTCGAACGGACGAACAAGAACAGGGGGAGAAATCCAGCAGATCTAGAAAACCAGAGAGAGAGAGAGCTGATGTGGGGACCCGAGAAACCCTAGGGATCGAATCGAACCGAGAGGGCGTCGGCCTTGTGATCAGCGACCCCGCACGGCGCCTCGGGGGAGAGAGAGAGACGAGGACGACTGGTTGCGAGAGTGGAGGCGATGCTGGAGAATCGGCGAGAGCGGACGTGCGAAGAAGAAAAGTGGAGGCGATGCTGGAGAATCGGCGAGAGCGGACGTGCGAAGAAGAAAAGTGGAGGCGATGTTGAGAACGCTTTGCCTTCGTGTGATGGATCAACAGGACAGAGGAAGCGGTCGAGAGAAGGGTAGGTTTTTGTTTTGCACGGGATAAAATAGGACTTTTAATAAAATTTTGAGGGTAAAATGGGCAATCAGCAAATATTCATTAAACCCTCTCACCAAAGCATTCCGAAAATGCTGAAAGCCCAAAGCAAGGTCCGGACCTGCTTTGGGCTTTCAGCATTCCAAATGCTAGCATTTGGCCAAGTAGCCTTCAAATGCTTTGAACCAAACACCCTTAAATTTTCCCCAAGGGGCTTTGGGGGCTCAAAGCCCCTTGGGAAAGCTGAACCAAACGCACCCTAAGTCAAAGGGAATGGTATTCTGAGACATAAAGTGAGAGAGTCAGGAAGACAAACATGGTTAAATTTATCATCTTGTTTTGACGAAAGCTTTTGGTGATGAAATATTTTTATTTTCAGAACATGTCTTTGGGGGAGAAAAAGCATGAGGAAGCCCGGCCCTCGGTATTCTCCTTGGATGATATTTTCTTTTCATGGTTGGATAGCATCACCGGGCTGGTTTGGAATCTTTTTGCCTCATGCTTTCAAAACAAAATATTATAACCATACATTAAAGTATTGGAATGAACAAGACAACAATAGCACACTAGATAAAAACAAACAAAACTAATAAAAACTCCTATGAAAAGGAGCGCTTTGAGAGTGCTGGTCCTGAAGTCAAACGTCTTTGAATTCCTCGCCTCCAGTAGACTCGAAGTATTCGCATGCGATGACTATTTCATTGAAGCTACGGAAGTGTAACCCATGCAGCCAACATCGATGTTCGTGGGGCAAAGCTTCCATGAACTGCTTTATCAATTCTTCTTCAGTCAGTTGAGGGTAGGTTTGCATCATAAAAGCCCTCCACCTTCCTGCATATGCTCGGCAATCCTCCATTGGTCTTCTTCTGAAGTGGGCCGAACTCTCGCAAGGCGGCTCGGTTCAATCTGGTTTTGAGTGCGATGCAAGAATGTGGAAGACAGCTCATTCCAATCCTTTATGAGGTAAATACTTGCTGTGACGAACCATTGCAATGCAGGCCCCATAAGAGTTTCTTGGAACGCCTGAGTTGTGAATGTCATCGGGCCATGGTACTGACTCATCTCAGTATGGAGATATTGCAAATGAGCCACGGGGCAAGTCGTGCCGTTGTACTTGCGGAAATTAGGTATCCATACTTCATTGGGGGTCAAGATCATATGAGGGCAAGGCGGGCTTGACATGTCTTGGTTAGGCCCTTTGGTTTTCCCACTTTGCATATTCGTTGAAGTGGTGAATTTTTCTGTTTGAGAGAAGTTGGACTCTACCGAGATCACTCCGTTGCCTTCTTCTGGGTCAAAATTTCTGAATGAGGATGAAGTATTGAAACTATCCTCATGGTCGGAGGACGAGTTTAGTAGCTCGTTAGGATCATAGCGGATAAGGACGTACGTTTCTTCTTCTGACGGGCCTTCATCCCGGGTGACGGTAGGAAACTTGATTATATGATGAGTGATCGGTTCCATTGAAATAACGTTGGAAATCCTTGGGTTTGTATTCTAGGGACTGGAAGTCATCGGGGTCATATTCTAGAGGAAGGTAGCCTTCAGAGTTGTATTCCAGAGAATGCTCGAAGTTTTGATGCAGTGGTTCGCCAGTTATCAAATTTCGCCTATACTCAGTGGTAGATGTTGAATTGATTGGTTTAGGCTTTCTTTTCTTGGCTCTTGGTCCAGACCTTTTGAGTAAGGCCCTTCGTCTTGCCAGTTCGATTTTGTCAACAGGAACGAGAGATATTAAGGCTTCACTTTCTGTTTCACTTTCTATGACAATAGGGGTTGGTATTCTTTGAACCCTAGCTCTTGCAGTAAGCTTGGGGAGTCGTCTTGTCGTGCCCCGGTCTTGAACAGGCTCTGTACCTGTGATCTTGTACATAGGTTCCTTACCTTTCCGAGTGGGAAACTTTTCAATAATATGATGTTGCTCAGTTGCCCATTTATCATGCAAGGCTTCATTGACATTTGACGGCTCCTCGTGCTCAGGGATCATTGGTTCTTCGTAGGGCAAGGCGATGTCGGGGCTGATGTCAATATCATATTCTTGGTGGAAAACATGAATTAGTTCTTTCCAGGTTTTAAGGGAACTAATCTTCCGACAATGTACCATCGCAAGGCGGGGCCGGTCGGGTTTGATTGGTATGATTGAATCATCCTTTGGACCGGGTAGGCTTGTAAGTAGGTCTACGGGCGGGAGGTATCAGCATACCTTTCGCATTCAGGCGCTCTGAGTTCTTCAGGGATCTTAAAACTGACATAATTAGACAAGTCAATGGGATTCGGCTCTTGCAGCTGTCTCAACCTTTTCATGATCTTTTCAAACTGTTCATCTTGTTGGTCATTATTTGGCAAATTTGCAGGTGCCAGGAGTGTGCTTAAAGCAGTTATGGAGTTGGGTTTAGCTTGAGTGGATTCCATTTGCCTTGAGAGTTGTCGAAGGACCATGGACATCGTCCTACGCCATCTTCAATGTTGGTGATGCGATTTTGTACCTCATTCTGATCGGGTCCTATCACGTGAGGCCATTCGCGGGTGGCTGATAGTTGACGATTCATAATTACATGTGGCGCAAAAATCATGAATGAGCACGAAAGTAAACAAGGATTGGCCCATGGCAATGGTCTAACTGCTTCTCTATTTATCAAAAGAGGACTTAGAGACCAAAGACTTCTGACATTTAAAACTTGAAATTAAAATGACAGAAGGAAATACTATGTATTAAACAAAAGTCCCTAAACAATGGGACGAAATTTTCACTATATCAACACTAGGAAACACATGACTGCTAATCTATATGCGACGGGGAGCCTTGTTCTTGCGCCGATGCTTGTTTTCTTGGACCGGCTCTGAGACATGTATCCTGTTCATTCCCAAATCCCTTTGCACAGGCTCTGCTTGTTCATGCCGGCTGATCTTGCTGATTGGGTGAGGGATCGATGGCTTCCACTTTGTCGGGATACGATGGTTGAGGATGTAGGATTCAGAGGCGTGGTGGGCTTTTTCTCGTCCCTCAAGCCCTTCAGGTATCACAATTCTTTTGCGATGGCACTGCTCCATGTTTCCTCGACAATGTCAATCTCGAATGTGTATTCACGACTTTCTTTGGGTGAAGAAGAGTGGAGGAGCCTTCCTCTTGAAAGGCGGTGGGATCTCTTGAAGGGCTCCATACTGTCGCGTCACCCGATATGGGAAATAAGAAATGGTGCCGGTGAAACCGAGCAACGGAATTGGATGGCGGCGTTTGTAAGCAAAGTAAGCTCTCTTTTCATGGAACCAACCAGCACACCATTGGAACGCCTCAGGAGCTGGGTTTCTTAGAAAGTTTATCCAATTTAAACAGCTTTGGTTAGGAATGTATGGTCCTAAAACCATAAATTTTTGAAATGGATTTTCGAAATCATTTATTTCAGACGATCGCATGAAGCCTCGAAATTCGCTTAGGTGAGAAAAGAACCAGACTTGTAAAATTTCCGGGAGACCCGCATGACCTTTCCGTGTTTTCTTTAAAACGATTGAGGGACAAGAATGTTTCGGCTAAAATCATGTTGACATAATTTTGCCCCCTTAAGATCTAATCAACTATCCATGCCATCTTTGGACTTATGACATTTCTTTGATGGGGAAAATGATGAACCCGAAAAGGCCAAGAGGAAAATCTCGCTTTTCGAGTCATGGGTTGATTTTCAAAACAGCGATCAAAAATGCTAAGGGCGAGGTACTATGGTTATTTTCAAGAATTTGCCTCATAACATGAACTTCAGCTCCTAAGAGTCATGCTAACCCACGCAACGGGATAATGCCTGTTGATGGCCTAACAAGCCTCTTCTCGAGAGGCATTCCAGTGATGATGTTGTATTCTTCCAGAGTTGGAGTTTAGCTCGAACCCACCAAATATAAAAGTAGTCGTCTTCGGGCACCAGAAATGTGCCACGGCTTGTATGACTTCGGGGTGAATACGGATTCGGATCAACGATAGAAGATGACCGACTTTGGCTT
The DNA here is from genome assembly GCA_014182395.1 of Eucalyptus sp. ANBG9806169. Classification (NCBI taxonomy): domain Eukaryota; kingdom Viridiplantae; phylum Streptophyta; class Magnoliopsida; order Myrtales; family Myrtaceae; genus Eucalyptus; species Eucalyptus sp. ANBG9806169. The sequence goes on from CM024583.1 coordinate 23,902,012, forward strand.
TCACACGCTCTTGGGCATCTTGGTCCAATTGACCCCACCATCCGAAGAGCTCGCCTTGGGAGTGGGAATAAGTGGATGTCATCTTCTCCCATCGCATATAAACCGGGACTCGAAAAACTTACCCTAAATTGCCATGGGTCAATAAAAGGACTGAGTAAAAGTAAATAAATTACTTTGCTTTTAAAGAAAACGGCAAGCACAAAGACATGCACATGAGATGTGCGGCTCGATTTCTAACTGAGAAGGCTTGTTGAAATTAAAAGGGTATCCGCCCATCGCAGATCTCGCGTTAGCAGCATACCCTCCTAACCTCGGCTAGAGAAATTCGGGAAAAGAAAGGCAACCTCTACATCGCGGTCTCGCGTTCAAGGTCGTATCTTTCTTGACACCATCCTAAATATCCTACGGCGGCCGGAGTCCGGCGGCCGGGTTGTGTGTGCCATGTGTAGTGCTGAAACTTAAAGCATGCACCACAATTCATAATCACAAGACAATCTATTTTAAGCAAAGTTAAAATAAATTTCTAAGCTCGACCTGCATAAAAAAACCTAAGTCGTAAAGAATTTAAACAAGGCAAAAAAGGCCTAAGTCCTCAAAGTCCCAGTGGAGTCGCCAAGGCTGTCGCGACCTCTTTTTCCGACGCCCGATCGGGGCGGGCGCCTAGCGGAGGCTAATGGCTCCTACTGGATTAATTAAGCCCGGACTCTCCCAAGTCCACCAATTCACGACTTTAATAGTCTAAGTTTTTAACCTGTAAGTTAATTTTTAAAACGGAGTCGCCACTAATCAATTTGGGGTGGGTTGATTAGAAACCCATGCGAAATATTGGGAGAAATATTCGCTCTGCGCAACCAGAGAAATTAGGATCGGGGACTTGATTACACTAGTTAATCACTAATGCCCTTTCGGTACCTAACCATGTTTAAACCCCGAGGTTTTTGGATGTTTTAGGGATTTTTCATGCATTATTTGAAAAAAAAAAAACATTTTTGGACATTTTTCCAATTTTTTGGACATAAAAGGGATTTTTTGATTTTTGATAATTTTTGGAAAAATACAAGCTTTTTTTTTTTTTGGCTTTTTCTGAATTTTTGGCATTTTCGGAAAATATGGAATATTTTTTGATTTTTTGATTTTTTTTTGATTTTTTTGGAAAATAAAAATATATATATTTAATATTTTTTTTGGAAAATAAAGTATTTTTTTTTATTTTTCTTGATTTTGTCGAAAATAAAATATTTAAATATTTTTTAATAATTTTTTTTTTTTGAAAATTATATTTTCAGAAAATAAATAAATTATTTATTTATTTAAAATATTATTTAAAACATAATTTAGAAAAAAACGCCGTACGGGCCCGCGTTGTGGGCCCGACTCAGATTTTTTTGGCTTTTTTTCTTTTTCTTTTTTTTTTTAATTGAAACGGCGTCGTTTTGGGGGGAACCGGCGAAACCCTACCCGGTTCCCCGACCCGGGTCCGACCCAACGACCCGGGTCGCGACCGGAAAGAATCGGGAACCCTAGGGTTCCCGATTCGCGGCGCCGAGGAGGAAGGGCGGGGGCGGATTGACGTGGCGACGGCGGCGGTGACGGTGGTGACGGCGAGAGGGGGAAAGATGGCGACGGTGGTGGCAGCCACCGGCCGTGGGTAGCGGCTTGGGTGGCGGACAGCGGTGCGGCGACGGCGGTGATACCTCCTTTTCCTCTCCGATTTGTCTCTCTCTCTCTCTCTGTTTCTATTTGGCCGCGAGCTCGGATCTAGGCTGCGCTCGCCACCGGTCTCCCCGAAGTCTCTCGGAGGGAGATCGGCGAGCTCGCGACCCGATTGCCTCGCCCCGCCTCGCTTTGAGTTCCCCCGAAGTCTCTCGGGAGCTCGGAGCTTGGCCGGCTGCTGCGCCCGCTTCAACGGAGGCGGGGACGGGGGTATTTATAGGCGAGGGGGTGGCCGGTCGACGGAGCTTCGGCGCCGGTCCCCTCGCGTGCCGAGCGGCTCGGGCGGCCGGACCGGCGTCCCATCCCGACGGCTGCTCCTCGCTCCATGTGCGTCGCCGTTCGACGATCTCCCTCCGGCGTCGCGCCCTCGCGCGCGTGTTGCAGAGACGCGAGGGAGAAGAAGATATGACCGGGCCGGGCTGAGGAGGAGGATGGGCCGTGGAGGCCCATGCGAAGGCCTCCTCCCTTCCTTTCTGCTTTTTCTTTGTTTTGTTTTGTTATTTTTTGTTTTTATCATTTATTATCCGAAAAAGGAAAAAAAGATAATTAATAAAAAAAACTAATTTAAGAAAATGAAATTTAGGCGTCAACAATGCTAAAAGGAGATGTTAGTTTCATGCTCCATCGTTTTCTCTACTAACTTGCCCTGAATTGGTTCTAATTGGTAGAAGCACGTCCTTTTTTTTTTTTTTTGTTGGCCCTGCATTCGAGATATTATGACCGTCTTTTGATTTTTGTTCAAGCGTTTGCCTGTTTTGAGGTCAAAATTCGGATACACTTTCTTGGTTTTGTTGTTGACGAATTTGAATGCACCCAATTAAAAGCTCTTATATTGTGTTGAATCATGGACTCTTTCTGAGTGGAAAGTTAGAGGAAGTGCACAGACAATTCTGGAGATGAAGGACAAGTGGCTTTTGCCCGAGCCTGAAATTGATAAGATGCTTCAAGCATCGATGTTGGGAAGTTCTTCATCGACTCTCGATTCCCCTCCAGTGAAGAACTCTTGCTGTCACAACATTCAACTATTCCGTTTGTGAATCCGTCACATCGTAGATACCATTGACAAATCAGGTAGATTTGCAATGGAATTTTTTTTTTTCCTTCCCGTGATGTGATGGGTCCCGAGAAGGATGATATGAGAGCTTCAAGAAATTTAATATCATGAAAAAATGAGGTATGTTTATGCACTTTTGATACCTCGATACTCGATTCGCTCGTGTTTACTGAATTGTTAGAGAATGTTGTTACATGCATGGGCTGATATGTAGTGCTCTATTTATGGAGGCAATCTGGAGATATCGAATGGGTTTTCAGGTGTCCCTTGTTTGGTTCTAATGTGTTTTATTTGTTGTCATTGCCCCTCATAGATTTGATTCTATGGAATAGCATAAATGAGCCAAGAGAGTAGAATTGCATTGATTTACTATTTTGATATATGTATTTCATCGAGGATGAAAATTTGATGATGCATAATTTCGATTAATTACCTCTTGGAATATTCTTGAAATGGAATATGTCCGAAGGGATTTTGGAACTAATATGACTGAAATCATTGAGATTAAGAAGTATCTAACTTTCATTTTCAAAATGAAAGATTTGGGTGAAACGGATACTATCTTAAGTATTAAAATTTAAAAATAGTGGGGGTTATTCTTTGAGCTAAAGTGATTACATGGAGAAGATGTTGTATAGATTTAAACATCTTGTTTTCAAATATATAAGTACTCCATTTGCAAGTTGAGTAAATACTAATAATCCAAATATAGAACATGTGAGAGTTATCTTATTGTTCTATAATAATTCTGCTATATTAGAAGGATACGCCGATGCTACTTAGATTACAAGTGTGGGAGATGAAACTTCTGGATAGATTTTCATATTACGTGAATGTGTTGTTTCTTGGGCGAGCAGGAAACAAATGTGCGTAATTCACTCAACTATGAAATTTGAATCATTGCTTAGTAGCAGTGGGAAAGAGGTTGATGTATTATGAATTTGTTGTTGGATATCAAATTATGGCATAGTCCTATCCATTGTGATAGATAGGCCATTTTGGCAAGAGCTTATAATGGCACCTATAATGGTAAGTCTAGACATATTAGTCTAAGACATGAATATGTGAGACAATTGATAAAAGATGGTACCATAATAATTGTCTACATGAGGTCAAGTAATAATCTAGTCGATCCATTGACAAAGGCTTTACAAAGAGATATGGTAATAATGACCTCATAAGAAACGGGGCTGAAACCCTTTAATTAAAATCACCAATAATGGTAACCCGACCTTTTTCTAGAACATCACTAGTTACAAGGTTTAATGGGTAAGAACAAGTTATTGAATGTGATTATTTGATACTGACGTAGCCCTAATATGAGAAGTCAGTATCGTCTGCTACGTTTAGTAGGTTGAATTGAATTCTTAATGAAGTATAGTATAAACTTGTAATGTGTTGATAGTAACAGAAACACATGGTAGATACTTCACCTATATGAGCTTAGAAGTGGTGCCACTTCTTACAAAAATTAGGGTTGCTTTCTAGAGAGCTCATGAAATAGGATCAAGCACAAGGCCATAATAGTGCGGAGTAATATAAAACTTCTTGCTAAGACAAGAGGTTAGTGTATGTGCAGTATATCTGGACCTATTATATAAAAGTACAAGTTTAAACCCGAGCTACTTGTCACTTTGATGGAGCTTTGAGATACTTGCACTAAATAAATGTTTAACTCGAAAGAGACCTTTATGTATGTATATTAATCTCACGGAAATTTTGGCTGTATATTTCTAACGTTTTACTTCTTGTTTTTGTTTTATAAACAAAAGTGGGGAATTGTTGGTAATTTGTTTATAAAACAAATGAAGAGGTGCCTTGTCCCACATCGAAAAGATGTGAGTGCGCACGTGGACGAGATTTTGCACTAAGCGACGATCATTATTTTATTTATTGAAAATTCGGATTTATTTCTATAAAAAATTAATTATAAAGTCTTGTTGAAACAGTGCGACTGTTCACGAAAAGTTACAATTATTTATTATTTATTATTTATTTAATTCCGAATTCTTTATTTCTTTTCAACGTAACTTTTGAGACGTACTTGTTCACGAAAGGTTGCCTTTGTTCTTTTTGCAATCTTTTGAAGAGTTGTCTCTATTCAAAAGACAAATATAAGTATGTTTGTTTTGAGATCAAACACATATCTTCTTCCATTTTTTTTTTTTTTTTTTTGTTTTCTTTCGAGAGAAACTACAGCCATTGTTTCTAATTGTTTCCCATAAGAGACCCTGGAGAAATACTAAAATTGCTATCTAGTATTCTTTTTTGAGACTTTGTTGTATCCTGGAAGAAATTTGCCGGTGACCATTAGCAACTTTGGGGGGTAAATAAATCCTTAAAGAAAGTGATATCACGCCTCAAAGTCTGACTTGATTACTCGATCCGACTTCATTGTTTTACCCAATTCGAAGCCATATTTTCCCAACAAGAAGTGGCCAGCGTCGTTCTCCTCACTTCTTGCCCACCACGTGCCTGACGAAATGCTTGAACCGAACCTGTGTAGACCTCTCTTTGTGCTGTGCATTCTTCGGGACTGCCATGCGTTCGTGATAATTGCCTAAACAGAGCTGCGTCCTTGTTCGAAGAGTGTCTTTTGAATCAAAACATCTAATTTTTTTTGGAAAAATTGTAACTTTCGACTTCAGATCATTCAGTTTGCGTTTGTTTACCTGAGATTTGAGTTTGCGGTTATACATTTTTATGTCTAAAGATCGGATGTGTCAGTTTGTCGATCAATGAGTGTTTTCCTTTTACTGGAAAAGAGCGTGTGCATATTCATGAGAGGAGAAGTCGGCATTGAAGTGGCCGTGAGTTGTGAGCAATGGGCTTGGTAGGTTTAATGAGATTCGGGTTTTTGGTTGATTGAGAGAGCTTGGGTTGGTGTGGGCTCAAACAGATTCTAGGCCTTAGTTTTAGACGTAGGGGCAGCTTGGTATTCTGCTTCTTGGCCGAGAAAGAGATCGGAGAAAGAGGAAGCAACCGAGAGAGAGCAAGCCTTGAATGAGAGGGAGTGAGATCCGAGAGTGAGCCCGAGGTAGAGAGGAATCTAAGGGAGAGGAACGTTGGCTCAGCAACGCCTAGTGAAGCCCACTCTTCCTGACTGGCGACTGCAGCCGGCGATGCCACACCCATGAGGTAAGCCTGTGTCCCCTATTCGCCCACCTTGATCGAACCGTCGGAGCGAGGCTTGCTTGCCTGGACTTGCTCATGCAACCACCCCCCCCCCTCCCTCCCTCTCTGTCTCTCTTTCTTCAGCGCTGGTCTAACTCGTTGGCTCTGGTGGCTTATACACCCCCTGCAGTGTATGCTTCTATGCACTGATGAGTGTGAGTGAATGTTTCAAAGCAATTGAAAGCAAATTTTTAGTGTTTGTAATAATGAGAAGTTGAAGCGAATTTTTAACTGAAGATTCCTCCGTGCTTCTTGAGCGAAATGCAGTTAGGTTCATGTATGACTTTTCGCATAATTCTGAAGAAGTGATACAAGATGTGTTTTAACCAAGGTACTATGTTTCGCCATGCAGGCTAATGTTATGCATAATTAAGAACTGTTGATGAAATTATGAGCAAGTATTCGAAAGATCTCAACAAGGACAAACAAATCCCGTTCATTCTAGCCCTTCCATCTTCTACATCAATCGTGAGTTAGCTACGTCAGCCTCACTACCAACTAATTCCCCTATTTTGACAAGATTCAACCCATCCTGCAGCTTGTGTGCAAACTAAGGGGGAAAAGGACATTTGACCTTGTTGATTGAGAATAGTATCCGTGGCTACTGCTGTTTAACCGGTCTGTCTGTCTCCAATAATTAATTCTCGCTGAACACATCCTATAGGGATCATTGAATCAATAGCAATAAGTCCAGTTTGAAGATGCTCATATACGGAACGTCTTGAAATAATACCTGGAGCAGGAGATTCAATTAATCGAGATTCAGAAGCGTAGAGATCTTGGTGGAATTGCCACATATGAAATTGAGCACAATTTTGCAAAGAAAGGGATATCTATATGATTCGATCGATTACGTAAAGCCCGCGGTAGCAAAGGAACCGGGGAAAGTAACCTCGGTACGTAGGTCTTGACACAAGGTTAGAATTCTAGTTTTTCCAGAGTGGTATCTCAGTGATGGCTCGGGCCCCCCCAGAAGGAGGCCTTCTTCGCCTTCCACTTAAGCTGCGCAGGAAAGGCCCAAAGCCAACCCCAGGGAACAGTAAAGCTTCATAGGGTCTTTCTGTCTAGGTGCAGGTAGTCCGCATCTTCACAGACATGTCTATGTTGCAACCCCACATCAGAATGCAAATCCCAGGCATGGCATCAAGTATATTCATGGAAAAGATCAAGCCTCGGCTGATTTAAAATCCCATAATAACTTTGTCATCCAAAACAATAGAAACCCCCACATGTTAGGTAGTTGAAAGAAAGGATCTAGTCACCACGAGGATTCCTAAACAAGGAAGCATAGTCAAATGAAGCTTATGCTGATGCCTTTAATACAACTAGTTTTCCTCGGTTGAGCTGGGTGTTCCAGGAAGCTAATTTATACTAGTTTATCGTAATGGAACTCATTTACTTGTCAAAATAAATCAGAAACATGTTGTCAAGGGTTCTGAGGCAACCAATACCTTAGTGACCAAGCCTCCCAATGCTCACGCTTATCAGTTATCACTCCAGATAAATATATGGCTGCTCCCAAGGTAATCCCTTTCGTGCTATCTTCTTTTAATTGTACTCAATTTCCTAGCGCAATGTGTTGTTGCGATGCCTAAGAAAAGGAGTAAGTCAAGCACTTGTCGGCCAAACAGAAAATAGGAAACTATAGCACTTAGATTTGAGGACATTATTTATAGCACAAAGACCCATTACCATTGGATTCACGATTGTCATTCCTTTTAATTTTTGAGTTCAATTGGACTCAATTGTCCAAAACCAACAACTGAGCTCAATAAGAAAGCAAATTCAATCAAAGCTCGAGTTCACAGGCTGAAAATACTATAAATGTGAGAACCAAATTATTTGTCTATTCTTCATATCGACAAATGTGAAGTCAGGAATGATCTTGTTTATTTGTTTTTGTGATGTGTCTAACGTGCTTAAAGCATTTTGGTTATATGAACATCGGATGGAAAAATGAATTCTTCTAGATATTAGAAAGCTTCAAGCAATGTTTTATGGCATCTTTTAAGCATCTAAGTTAAGAGGCTGTTTAGTTAAGCTTTCTAAAAGTAAAAAAGCAATTTCTTGCTTTTCGGTTAAATTTTAAATATCATTTAAATTTCAAAAGAATATGATAAATTTGTTTGTGAATTTGCGTATTCGGTAGTCGTCTATTGTGAGAAAATTTTAAATGTTTTGGGTTAAGAAAAGGTAAAAGTGCGTCTATCAAAATATTTAGAGGAAGTAAAGAACAAAAAGTAAATATCTATTTATGGTTTTAATTAAAAATGATCCTCGTATGGGCATTACGATTGTACATAGATTGAGATTCAAGGGGTTGGTTAAGTGATTGTGTTTGTGCTGACTAACTCTGGATATGCGAGTGCTAACGACACATTATCTATTCATTAATTTAGTTTATAAAGATAATCAACAGAGTTGTAAATGTTTTATGAAAAGGGAAAATGACACAAATAGTTTATGAACTTTAGCCCAATATATAATATCATCCCTTAACTTTAATTTGTTCAATATAGTACTTAAATTTTAGTCTAATGTACAATGTCCTCCCCAAACTTTTAATATGTTCAATATGGTTCCTAAAATTTTGGTAGATATTCAATTTAGTCCTTGAATTACATGAAAATATTCAGTATTTGAACTTAAGTTAATTGAATGATAATATCGGATATCTTCGTAAAGTTCAAGGACTAGATTGAACTCCACATTACATTTTGGGTTAAAGTTTATGGACAAAATTGAATAAATTAAAAGCTGAGAGAAGGTATTGCATATTTGACCAAAGTTCAGGAATTATTTGTGTAATTTCTTGTGAACATAATAGAGAAGAATCTGACATTAAAGTTCCATTTATTCTTAATCATGGCTTTTGTGCCCACGAGGCAAAATCAGTAAGTCCCACGCTTTCTTAATTTTTATCCGAAATGGTCTAAACTCAATTTTCAAAATTGCCAAATTAAACCCTAATCCCCAGAATGTGGTGGCCCCCTTCAACGCACTTTTTAAAAGAAAGAAAATTTTCAACCCATCTCTTTATAATTTTTTATTATCAATTCATGTCTCTCGGAATCCTAATCTCCGCTTTTACATGAAATATTTTAAGAGAAAAAGCGTGAGATAGTGATCGAATTACCGTGAAATTTTTAAATCTTTGTGGATTACAGTATTTTATATAGACATTACAATAAAACATGTATGATTATGAGCTAAGACTTTTTTTTTTCAATGGATTATAGTAGTAGAGGTGACGTAGACTCAAATTGGACTTTAGGACTAAATTTTGACTCAAGTCCCTCGTCATAGAAGTATACCTATTGTAAATTTTCCAATAGGACATGATTTTATTCTGGCCCATCACGTGTAACATGGAGACAATCTATGACTAGAGGAACTAAGCCCATAAAGACTAAAAAAGGAAAATCAACAACTTACCGGTTGAAAAACGGAAAAAGGAAACGATTGCTTCAAAAATGAAGGACGTTAGAGCACGATGATTCCTTTCAATTGGATCCAAGATTGCAAAACCGAATGGCTCTGCTCTGACAATAGCATAATCAGACCATTTGAAGGGTAGAATTGAAAAGAAGTGAAAAAAGTGAAGGTCTTCATGGTCAAGGCCCTCCACAAGATTAAGACAAATTCATTGGAATAAAGAAAATTGGGGCAAAAGAAAAGAAAGATAAATCCTTTGCCATCGAATGGGAATGCAATAAATCTTAGTCATTCAATGAATGTGATTGTGATTTTTATCATTTGATCTAATGTTGAAGGATCTGGATTTTACTTCGACTCATCGCGTGTAATATGATAAATGATTCGTATGTATTTTTTTTGAGTGGGGCCAGACTTTATTTGGGGCCCGTTACATGTAACATGATGATAATCCATGACTCACAGAAAGGAGCTAGCCCATGAGGACCGTAAAAGCAAGTCAAGAACCTATAGGTTGAAAATAAAAGCAGAGGACATGATACAGAATTGAGTGCAATGGTGCAAAAGATGATTCATATGCCCAGTCCTACTCAACTGGCTCAGTTGCTGTCATTGTTGCTACTGCTCCTATGGTCGGTCTTTCCGGAGTCAAATTTGGAAAAATTAAAATTTTCTTCTAGACATTATGTTTGCATAAATTTTATAATGGATGATGCAGAAATAAACCATTGGCAATCACACGGGTTTTCAATAGTATCCATGGAGATGAATGCATGTTGGCTTTTTTTTTTTTTTTTTTTTGGGTAGCTTAAGGGATTCGTTCCTCTCTTGCATGCTCCTTTTATTCGTCTTTCGCAATGGAAAACTTGGAATTTGAAGGAGCTTTGGTTTCTAATTCACGAAGCAGCGACAGTTTCAGCTGGAGTCGAACCGCGGAGTAGTGGGTTTTCGTTTGACGTGTTCTTCAGGTATTTCCAGGAAGCAATCACTCTCTTATTTCTTGAAATGAGAACTGTGTAAAAAGATCAGAGTTGGATGAAGAAAATTACGTCTTCCTTTTTTCTTGCATATGGGCACATTGCAACATTATAGATTTAAGTTTCATCTGATCTTAATAAGTACGGTCGTGATTTTTCATTTTTCAAGCTAACAGTGAACAGTGAAGGGATGCACAGCTTTCCAGTTCTCCTTTTATTTTAAATAATGTAATAATAAGAATTGGCCAAGAAGAAAGCCATTAATCATCTTTTCTGTCTTTTGAAGTTTTTTACCAAGCAACATATTACTTTTTTTTTTTTTGCCATAGAGATTGGTAAAGAAGAAAGTCATCAACCGCCGTTGAAACTCAATCATCTAGCCCAATTCATACGAAATAGATCGATTCTGAATTTTATCGCTCGATTTGTCAACACTTGAGATTTCACTAAATGTCTTCATCTATCCAAAACCTTTATTTGATGGTATATGGAAGAAATTTTTTAATCGTATATATATTATCATTTGAAGTCTCTCTTTAATATAGTATCATTGTCTCTGCTTTTGCATTCAATAATTTATAAGAAAAATGTGAGATTGTCATTGGATAATTGTATATTTTTCACATCTTTATACATTACGATTATATATAAATATTATAGTAAAACTCGTTTGATTATGAGCTACGACCTTTTTCAATGAATTGTAAAGGTAGAGGTGATCCATGCTCCGATTAAGGCGTCCAGCCTAAATTTTCACTAAAGTTCCTCCATCATAAAAGTATGCTTTACGTAAATATTATGGCCCACCATGTGTAACACGAGGAGAGTCCATGACTCGCGAGTGAAGACCAGCAAAAGTAAGTCGGGAATTTATCGGTTAAAAAAAGGAATAATAATCAAAGTGGGCTCCTGACGAGAAATTACTTGATGCACGAGCAAATGTGATCTTCTTAATGGTATGACATTCATCATGATGATTTATTCTGGCAATTGCTCGATGAAACTACTATAAAAGAAAGATTATGTCTAGTAACTGGTCAATGCCTATAAAGAACCTACGTGGGACCCAATTGTATTTCATAATTTTTTACTGAACCGAATTCAATTCGTACAAATATTAGGTTGAACTGCTGCCCTGTAAGGGAGAGAAGGTTCTACAGTCTGGAAATGAGAGAAGGAAAGCTATAATGTTTGGCCCCGTGCTTGCATCATTGTTCCTCCGATGATATCGACTATCACTCTCATAGACTTGCGTCGATTGAAGACCTGAGCAAATCAATAACTTGGGATTTGAGTACACTGACACATAAAGTTGATCTTTTTTCCACAGATTTACTTGACTAACTAGGTCAATTTTAATGAAGACTTGGAAAAGTAGGTGGAGCATGGATATTGAAAAATGATCAAGATCCCATAAAATGCCCTCTCGGTCAGAAGAGCAAGATAACAAATATGATTGAGATTCATCATTTTGTTCTGTTTAATCATCATCCCCGTATTTTTGAATGTGTGCTAAAATAAAAAAAAAATAAAAAAAGGAAAGATTTATCTCACAATATATTGTCAATGCGGGAAAAAAAAAAAATCTTCACAACAAGGCCCAATTTGCCCCTTCATTCGATGGCACTTGAAGCCTATAAGTGAAGTAACCTTTTGCAAGCAACATGGACGACAGATTCACTAGTGAAAATCTTACTGCGCCCCCTACTTAAAAAGAGAATGTGAAAATACTATGAATCTTGCTAATAAGTGTCCTCGAGACACTTGTTAAACATGTTTAATGCAAAAAAATTCGATTTTCAAAATATTAATTTAAATTAAAGATTTCGCCAATATATTTTTTAGAAAGGATTTTCATGACGGAAACAAAACCTTACATACGAAATGGTGGATCGCACAACCCATTAAAGCCGGTTGCGTTAAAAAAAGGATAGAGGCTGTGTGGTTAAGATGAATTCAGGACATACGTGACAAGCACTCCACATTTAACTGTTTTAAATCGATAGCGATAGGTGCATTGTCCATGATTGAGGCTTCATCTAATAATGATTAGCCATCTATAAATATCTTACCAATCTTGTTGTTGAGAACGTGCGAACCTGGACAATCTGACCTCGTCAAAACCACCCGAAAATCATGGCCTCTTCCTTATTTCTGTGGAAGCCGTCTTCTTTAGGAGTCTTCTTCTTATTCTACTTGCTCTTCTTCGTAAATAACATCACCATCTTTGTTTCCACTCCATTTCATGGCATAGTCGTTTCGGCTTCCTCCGCTTCTTTCACTCCCAATGCGATCAACCATACGGATGAAGTAGAGGCTCTCTTGAAATGGAGATCTAGTCTTGAAGACCACAACCAATCTCTCTTGTCTTCATGGCATGGTAACAACTCTTGCCACTTCATGGGTGTCACTTGCGACGACTATGGATTCGTTGCCCATCTCAATCTTTCTAATCTTGGCCTGAGAGGAACTTTAAATAGTCTCGACTTCTCGCGCTTAACCAAGGTGGTTAGTCTTGACTTTTCCAAAAACTCGATCTACGGTCCTATGACCTCAAGTATTGGTAACCTTTCCAAACTCAAGTATCTTAATTTTTATGACAATAGATTGAGTGGAGACATTCCTTGGGAGATTGGATTGTTAGATTCTCTTTCCGAAGTTGATTTTGGCAAAAACAATCTTAGAGGTCCTATCCCTGCTTCACTTGGAGAATTAGGCAACTTAACAAAATTGGGCATACCGGGAAATGACCTTTCTGGTCCCATTCCAAGAGAGATAGGTGACCTAAGAAGATTGAAGTTTCTTTACTTATGGATGAACCAACTTTCAGGATCCATACCTGCAGAGATTGGGAGGCTAACCGATCTTATTGAATTAGATTTTTCTGATAATAAGTTGGTCGAGCGTATCCCTGCTTCTCTAGGAAACCTAAGCAGTCTAAATGTCCTCTATCTTTACAGAAACCAACTTTCGGGATCCATACCTGCAGAGATTGGGAGGCTAACCGATCTTATTGAATTAGATTTTTCTGATAATAAGTTGGTCGGGCATATCCCTGCTTCACTAGGAAACCTAAGCAGTCTAAATGTTCTTTATCTTGACGGAAACCAATTTTTAGGGTCCATTCCTCCTTCTCTTGGAAAATTAGGCAACTTAAGAAATTTGAGCCTATCAAAGAATGACCTTTCTGGTCCCATTCCAAGAGAGATAGGTGACCTAAGAAGATTGAAGTTTCTTTACTTATGGACGAACCAACTTTCGAGATCCATACCTGCAGAGATTGGGAGGCTAACCGATCTTATTCACTTAGAATTTAATGATAATAAGTTGGTCGGGCGTATCCCTGCTTCTTTAGGAAACCTAAGCAGTCTAAATGTCCTCTATCTTTACGGAAACCAACTTTCGGGATCCATACCTGCAGAGATTGGGAGGCTAACCGATCTTATTGAATTAGATTTTTCTGATAATAAGTTGGTCGAGCGTATCCCTGCTTCACTAGGAAACCTAAGCAGTCTAAATGTCCTCTATCTTTTCAGAAACCAACTTTCGGGATCCATACCTTTAGCGATTGGGAGGCTAACCAATCTTATTAAATTAGATTTTGCTGAGAATACTTTGACTGGTTCAATCCCTGCATCAATTGGAAGCATGGTCAATTTAACTATGTTACACCTTAGAGATAACAACTTTCTCGGTATCTTGCCTCCCGAAATTAACAAGATCATTCATTTGAATGCTTTGGATCTCTCCGATAATGAACTTGAAGGGCAGCTGCCGGAAAATATATGCCTGGGGGATTATTGCAAAATTTCACCTTTGTGAATAATAATCATTTCACAGGTCATATCCCTAAAAGCTTGAGGAATTGTACTTCATTATATAGAGTGAGGCTCGAAGGAAATAAAGTTATTGGAAATGTAATGGAAGCTTTTGGAGTATATCCGCAATTGAATTTTATGGACATGAGCCACAATTATTTGCATGGTGAACTTTCATGGAAATGGGGGCATTGCCACAATTTGATGAGCTTAAGGATATCGAACAATAAAATTTCCGGTGAGATACCCCCGATATTCGGAAGGATGGCTCAATTACAGTTTCTTGACCTTTCTGCAAATAATTTAAGTGGAAAGATTCCAAGGGAGTTGGGAAGCTTGCAACTACTACTAGATCTTATCCTTAACAACAATGGGATCACAGGTGATATTCCCCATCAAATTGGATTTTTATCTCGACTAGAATATCTCAACCTAGGATCAAACAATTTGAGCGGAGCCATTCCACCGCAGCTTAGCCTATGCATCAACTTGCTGAGCTTGAACTTGAGCCAAAATAAAATTGAGAGAAGCATTCCTTCTGAGATAGGCAATGCGCGATTCCTAAGGGTTCTTGATTTGAGTCAAAATCTATTGACGGGAAGAATACCACCAAATCTAGGAAAATTGAGAGTCCTAGAAACCCTAAACATCTCCCACAATGGCCTCTTTGGTTCCATCCCATATAGTTTTGCTGACTTATGGGCATTAATTTCCGTTGATGTGTCCTACAATGACTTGGAAGGTCCTCTCCCAAATGTCAAAGCTTTTAAGGAGGCTCCATTTGAAGCAGTTCAGCATAACAAGGGGTTGTGTGGGAACGGGGCTGGATTACAGAAATGCAATATTTCTACCATGAGCAAGAAACACAATCAACATGGCAGGGCTAGAATTTTGATTATCTCCATTCTCTCATTCTTGGGATTCCTCGTTCTCTCTTCCTTCTTGATCGTCCTCATAATCTTTAATTGCCATCGGAGAAAGATTATCAAGAGAGAGAGGAATGTATTGACGGAGACTAATGATTTAGATTTCATGCACATTCTGAGTTTTGATGGCAAAATTTTCTATGAGCGAATCGTGGAGGCGACAGAAGGATTTGACTCCAAGTATTATTTGGGAGAAGGGGCCTATGGCGTTGTTTACAAAGCTGATCTACCCGCAGGTCAAACTGTTGCAGTAAAAAAAATTACATCATCCCAGGGAGATGAGACCGTCAACATTGTTCCTTTTGAAAGGGAAATTGAAGCCTTACAAACTATTCGCCACCGCAACATTGTGAAACTTTATGGGTTCTGCTCTCATGCACAACATCATTTTCTGGTATATGAGTACATCGAAAGAGGGAGCTTGAGAACAATTTTGAATGATGATGACAGAGCATCAAAGCTTGGCTGGGACAAAAGGATAAACATGGTTCGGCGGTTGCGGATGCGTTGTCGTATATGCATCACGACTGTTTTCCTCCATTGATCCATCGGGACTTGACCAGCAACAATATCTTGTTGGATGCTGATTTCGAGGCTCATGTTTCAGACTTTGGCACCGCAAGATTATTGAGGCCGGATTCCACCAACTGGACTGCTATTGCCGGCACCATCGGATACATCGCTCCAGGTGATGTTCTTTGTAGAAGCATATTAATTTACTATCCCAACTCGTGTTGTCATTGGAAATTCCTTAATTATGTGAAAGCAAATGTCTGAGTCTTTAATTACAACCCAATAAGATTATCAACGGACTTTGAATTCTTCAATTGCAGAGCTAGCTTATACCAACATTCCGACCGAAAAATGTGATGTATATAGCTTTGGAGTTATAGTACTAGAGATAATCATGGGAAAGCATCCAGGAGATTATGTCTCGTTGGTATTTTCATCCACCCAATCCGAGTCGCAAACCTCATTGAAGGATGTGCTGGACCAACGCCTCTTGCCTCCAACAAATCGGCATGTGCAAAACGTAATCTCTATTGCAGCACTAGCACTCGCTTGCTTGCAGACCAATCCTCAACGTCGACCGACCATGAGACAAGTTTTGCAAGAGCTTCGAGTTCAAGCACCACCGGTTTTTCCGTTCTTTGGAGTCACCTTAGAACAACTCCGTGATCTCGATGGCAAGAACTTTTAGATCGCATTCGGGAGGTTGCAAGTTTCCGATCGAGTTACTGTCGTGTGTTCACCTTTTCTGGCTTCTGTGTTTGGCAGTAAGATGTCGATTACTTAGTTATAAAACTTGGAAGATGCATAGTCTAAATGTTTTCTTTTTGTAAGAGTAGAATGATAGTTAATTTTCCTCCTTTCGTGTAAGCAAGCATCTATCCAAATTTAATGTAAATCACTTGTTTCTTAGTCAAATTATTTGAACTTGTTTAAAATACCATCTCACGTATCACATTACAAAGTCTTGTATGGGCAATTGTTCTGGGATCCTTCACAGTTTTGAGATCATTATGTTCGGCGAAACGAGTATGATAGAAAGCAATCATACTCACATAACACGAGGATAATGTTTTCGACATAATAGCTCATCAAAACTGAATCTGCAGGGCGGTTCTTGCCTTTTGAGCAGCCAAAACCGATATTGGAAGTTTGGAACGTCTGGAACTGACATTGTTGGGATCGTATGATCCCCGAAAACCGGATTTGGCACTTAAACCGAACCCCTAAATCAATGCGGAAGATAAGACCGGGAATTAAACACGTGTCACCGATCGTAAAGCACACCACGGATTCGAGCGTACCTTGTTGGCCACAGATTAGACACCGATGCCGTAAAGAGGAAGAGATTTCAGTCCCGTTCGATCCGATGTCGAAATATTGCCGTGAAGTGAAGATGGCGTCGCTTCTTGGCTTTTCTGGGAGAGAGAACTTTTTGGAGAGAATGAGAATGTACGTACAAATGCCAAGAGGTGTCTTCTCCTTCTCTCTCATCCCTTTTATAGGTTCCTCTTTCCACGGGCCTAATTCCCGTGGGCCGGACCTTTAGGCCCATCGTGGCCGGGCCAACTTAGGCCCATTATAATAAATCCATCATCTCCCACTCGCACATGGTGGGTCAAAACCAACATGGGCGGATAGGCCCAACTTAGGCCCATCAACTGAAAATTCTCTTTTCCTCTTTCAACATTCATACCGGTGAATAATCCGTGCGACCAGCATACTTTGAGAGCTCGTTGCTATACATCTGTTAGGAATATATAGCAGCTCATATTGGGCATCATTTTCCGAGTAAATTTAGTATGCAGTACCTAGATCGATCGATCACATTTATATCTCTCTTAATCTCATTCAAACAATGATATATATATATATATATATATATATATATATATATATATATTGTATTCACAATTATGATTATCCCAAAGACAGTCATAATTGGTCGACTCCGTGAATACAAAACCACAATGTGATTCTACAAATCCGATCTTCCTCTTTCCTTCAAACTCTCAATTTCAGTTCAACTTGCTTTTCTAGAAATGTCACATTAGATCGAATCAACTCATGACCATTGGCAACATTCTAAGATAGCAAACACTAAATAGAAATCTTGAGAATAAGTAAGAGTCATAAGGGCACTAAAATTAAGGAACTCTATTCCTCAAGAGTCTCACACGTCATAAAAGTTGAGATCAAACTTTTGCCACTCTTATAGGTCGTCTTATGCATACGTAGTATGAAATACGTATTACGGTATTAACTCCTTTCCCATGGAGCGTATGTCTACATAATCAATACCGTACAGATGATAGTTCAGACATACCTAATGTCTAACTTGAGTTCACGTATTTACTCATTCACAAAATTCATCGAACTCACATCGGCATCTTAGACAGATAAAGTAAAATGTGTGGGTTATTTTACTTTCGGACATCGTAAGTACTATGTCCTCATCTTAACACTCAGTTAAGGCGACATACGTATTTTAAGCTTGAGCTCTCGATTATCACCTAGATAATAAGCCTAAAAAAAAATCGTCTCATCTTTATTCATCACATAGTAAATAGAGGTGATTACCCGTATGAGTGGGCTAATCTCTTATCTGTCCGACATACTTTCTCAACATAAAGTAATGCACTGAGCATTAAGATGCATAAAGATCAAACAAAAGATTCATAGGCATTAATAATGAAACAACACTAGTTCATACATGTGATCAACTCGGGGAAATTACAATCCAAGTACATCGACTCTACGCAATCCTAGAGATTTTACATGACCACAAAACACATCTCTAGGTATTGGCTTTGTCATAGGATCTGCTACCATTCTATGCGTAGTTATGTACCGCAAGTTCACATCCTTTCGTGCAACCATATCTTTTACAAAGTTATACTTGGTATCTATATGTTTGGTCTTGCCATGATATTTTGGATCTTTAGTGTACGCTATAGCTGCTTGGCTATCACAGTTAACCAATAACGGATGTGCAGCTTTCTCAATAACACCTAAATGATCCAAAAATCTCTTAAGCCAAACTCCTTCTTGCACCGCTGCTGATAAAGCCACGAACTCAGCTTCCATCGTGGATAAGGCTATACACGTTTGCTTCTTACTGCTCCAACATATGGTGCCATTATTCAATAAGAAAACAAACCTAGAGGTAGATCTCCTTTTGTCTACACCTCCTCCTTAATCAGTTTCAGAATAGCCTGTGAGTTGCAGATCCTTTCCTTAATAACTCATCGTATAATTAACAGTTCCCTTTAGATACCTCAGTATTCTCTTAACGGCTTTCCAATGTGCTGGACCTGGATTGGATTGGTATCTACTCACCATTCCAACTGCAAAAAACATATGTCGGGTCTTGTACACATCATAACGTACATCAAGCTCCCAACTGCACTAGCATAAGGAACATGTTTCATTTGTTCCTTCTCTTGTGGAGTCCTCAGACATAGTCTATGGCTCAATCCTTCACCTTTTGCAATAGGAGTGTCTATGGGTTTACAATCTTGCATACGAAATCGTTCAAGAACTTTATTTATATATGTTTCTTGCAAAAGAGACAACGATCTCTTCGAACGATCTTTTGAAATCTTAACTCCAAGAATGTATGCAGCCTCACCCATATCCTTCATCTCAAAGTTGGAAGACAACCAACTCTTGACAAGTATGAACAAACTCCATATTGCTTCGGCAATCGTATATCATCAACATATAATGATATGATCACAAATTGATCCTTGGATCTTTTGATATATACGCAATGATCCTCATCAATCATTGTAAAATCATATGCCATTATGGCATTATGAAAACGTATATACCATTGTCTCGATGACTGCTTAAGGCCATATATCGATCTCAAAAGTCGACATACCTTTTCTTCTTGGCCTTTCACTATGAAACCAGTAGGTTGTTCCATGTATATTTCTTCCTCTAATTCTCCATTGAGGAAAGCAGTCTTTACATCCATCCGATGTAATTCAAGATCCATACTAGATACTATTGCCGGAATGATGCGAATCGAGGTAAATCTCACTACGAGAAAACGTATCTTCATAATCAATTCCTTCCCGTTGATTATACCCATTCGCAACAAGGCGAGCCTTATGCCTTTCTATCGAGCCATCAGCCTTTCGCTTTATTTTCAGAATCCACTTGTTCCCAATAGCTCAAGCGTCCTTTTGGAAGATCAACCAGTTCCCAGACTTGGTTTGATTTCATTGACTCCATTTTCTCTTCCATTGCATGAATCCATTTCTCCTTACTTGGGCAATTCAGAGCCTCATTAATATTTCTAGGCTCATCCTCATCTTGTGGAGCAACCATAAAAGTTTCCCCTTCAATGTCAAAACGTCGACGGGGAATACTTTGGCGACTTGTTCGCCGTATGGGAGTTTGTACACTTTGCACATCATTCCCCATAATGCTCCCACTGGGATTAGATAATGATGATGTCGTCTCATTATGTGGTTGCAATTGAGAATGAGTTGAATTCAATTCATCACTTCTCATATTACCCTCACTTGGACGAACTCCACTAAGATCATTATCTTGATCCGAGGTTTCAAATAGGGAGTTGTTTTCCCCTATTTCGCCCTTCTTAAGAAATTCATCCTCTAAGAATGTGACATCCCGTGATTCAAATTCAGTTATACTCTACTCCCACTTTCCTGCTCACCTATGAACACATACCATTTTGAGTGTTCCGAGTATCTTATGAAAATACTCTTCTTTCCTCTGGGACCCAATTTCCCAAACTTGTGAGAGGACTCATGTGTATAGGCAGCACAACCCCATGGCTTAAGAAAACTTAAGTCCGGTTTTCTACCTGTCCATAACTCATATGGAGTGGAAGTAACGATTTGGAAGGCACTCGGTTAAGTATATAGGCAGTGATTAACAACGCATCACTCCAAAAGGTGATAGGTAAGTTAGCATGCGCTATCATGGACCTAACCATTTCCGGTAGGGTTCTCGTTTCTTCTCTCGCAACACCATTTTGTTGAGGAGTATATGGAATAGACAATTGTCTTTCTATTCCTTTTTCATCACATAATTTTCTGAACTCATCGGATAAATATTCTCGACCTCGATCGGATCTCAATGCTTTTATTTTCTTGTCTAATTGATTCTCTACCAGGTTCATAAACCTTTTGAAACAACTTATTGCTTCAGATTTGTGAGAAATCAAATAGACATATCCGAATCGAGTATAATCATCTATGAAAGTGATGAAATAAACAGCCCCATGCCTTCCTCTCACATTCATTGGACCATAGACATCAGAATGGATTAAGTGCAGAGGAAATTCAGCTCTTTTACCTTTTCCAAATGGCTTCCTTGTCGTTTTCCCTTCTAGGCAATGCTTACAGATGGGCAAATCGACTTTTTCAATATTGCCCAACAAGCCCTCTTTGGCTAGTCTATTCATACGCTGTTGGCCAATATGACCAAGTCTAGCATGCCATACATTCACATCATTATCATATGTATTGTGAGACGTGAGAAGGGAATAACAAACATTTGCATTAACATAATCAATATCCAATACAATGAAACCATCCAGAAAATAACCATGACCATAGTAGTTTGTATCCAAATACAAATCTACACCTTTATTATGGAAGTTCATATTAAAACCTAATTTAACCAACACTAAAACAGACACTAAATTCGACGAATCTCCAGAGCATACAACACATCATGAAGGAACAAAGTGCGTCCATCACGCATATTCAGTTGGCATGTGCCAATTCCTTTCACTTCAGCTCTGGAGTTGTTTCCCACATAGATCCACTTAGTTCCAGTAAGTACTCGTCGGAATTCCACGAAGGATCCTCTATCTTTCGCTACATGGTCTGTTGCTCCTGAATCCATAGTCCACAGATGATTAGATTTATTCAAGAATATAGAACTTGACACATATGCAAAGTTCCCAATTGTACCAAGGGTGTGTACCTTCTTTGGCTCGCGACAATTGCGGGCATAGTGACCCTTCTGGTCACAGTTGTAACACTTCACCCTTGAGATATTCTTCACATGGGGACGTTTTCCTCTCTTTTGTTGGTTAATTCTTGGTTTCTTGCAAGAAGGACTTGATCCCTTGCATTTCCACATATTGAACGAATCAATGCGCTTGCGCTTAGAGCATGAAGCCCCTTCGAGCTAACAAAGCAACACATAAAATATATGTTTCTTGCTCTAATGCCTTGAGGCGATGATCGGCTAGCTCAAGGTGGCGCACGGCATCCTCTAGATCTTCCATAACATGGTCAAGAACTTTTAGTGCTTTTTGCTTTTCCAGACATATTGAATTTTCATTTGCCAAATTTCATAGTTGTCACCTTTGAGCTTTTCACCTTTGTTCAGCTCGACAACTATGCTCTTTGTGGCTGAAGCCATTGATCCGAACACATCGACATACATGCACGAGTTATTAATGCCTATCACTTATGCATCTATTTTGCACAAAACCCATCATATTAATTAATAATTTTAAGTAAGGTTTCAGAATCAAAAGGTCACTATGTTTCCAATCATCCTCCAAAAATCCTAACTTAAAACTATCATTAATATGATTGTCATATGCAAAATCAATTCTATGAAGCTACAAAAACTTCTATTACTACCCACAGCTAACTACTCACAAAGAACCAAGCAATCATAGAAAGCGGAGATAATTGATATACAATATAATAATAATGCTTTCACTCAATATTGCTAACAAATAGGTTGTTATATCAACAACAATCAGGTAGTTAACATTACATAAGATGTTCACAAAGAACACAAATAAAAATAGCCATAACATTTAAAAACAAGGCATATTACAACTAATAAGGAAAGCTGCTACATGTTCCAATTTCTTTTTCTTTTTCTCTGTAAAAATTTCTGGCATTCTTGACAGCCACGGAAAAAATAGACGGATATCCCTCAGGATTTCTCCTACGCACATTCGCCCGGCCCAATCGAAGTCATTCCTTGGGTCGCAGTCTTTGTGGCTCCTACCCGATGATATTCATCTACGAATGCCATTACTAGCTCCTTATAGCTAGTAAATCCTTTGACCTCCCGTAGGCGATTCAACACTCCTTGCCATTCTAGTGGAAGAGTGTTCATAAAGAATCGCATCATCCGAATATCGGCATGGGACAACCGTTCCAAATGACTTCCTGAATTTTGTTGTTGACCTCTATGACATGATCAATTATGTCGTCACTCTCCCATTGATAACCATTCAAATCGGTTATCAACCTTGTAAGCCTTTCCTTTTGTTCATCTGACATCGTGCGCACAGATACGCGCGGCTTACGGGGAGGCATTGTTTCTGCAACAAATGCAGAACAAAAAATGGATTACATATAATCCACATAGACATAATTGAAAAAGAAATTCCTTTTTTTTTTTTTTTTAACGGTCAACGGTCGGTCAACGGTCAAGTCACAGTCAACGGCCGGTCAAAGGTCAACGGTCAAGTCAACGGTCAACGGGCGGTCAACGGTCGCGGTCAACGGTCCGGCCGGTCAGACGGTCGGGCCGGTCGCCCGGTCAGACCTGTCGTCCGGTCGGACCGGTCAGACGAATCGACCGACACGTGCCAGGATGATGTGAAGATGACGTCATCCGGCCCATGCGTGGCACGCGCCAGGGGCCGAACGACGCGCTGTTTCGCGCGCGCGTGCATCGCACGTGCACGGGGCCGAAACGGCGCACGGTGCGTTCGACGCACCGTTTTGCGTGCGCGTGCGTTGCACGCGCCTAGGCGAAACGGTGCGTTTCGCGCGGTGGAGCCGAGTCGGCGCGTGCACCCCCGCGCGTGGTGGCGCATCCGGCGGCGCGCGACACGTCGCCGGACTCGTCTCGACGTCGCCTTCCTCCCTATGCCATCATATTTTGATTTCGACTTACTTAAAGTCGGAAAAAATGGCGAACAACGCTCGGGTGTCGGGATTTCTCGCCCCGATCCGTACGGCCGAATGGTTTTTTGCGAAAAATCAATCATAAACAGTAAATTGGTCGGGAAAAACGTGAACTAAGGCTCTGATACCAATGTTGGGATCGTATGATCCCCGAAAACCGGATTCGGCACTTAAACCGAACCCCTAAATCAATGCGGAAGATAAGCCCGGGAATTAAACACGTATCACCGATCGTAACGCACACCACGGATTCGAGCGTACCTTGTTGGCCACAGATTAGACACCGATGCCGTAAAGAGGAAGAGATTTCAGTCCCGTTCGATCCGATGTCGAAATATCGCCGTGAAGTGAAGATGGCGTCGCTTCTTGGCTTTTTCGGGAGAGAGAACTTTTGGAGAGAATGAGAATGTACGTACAAATGCCAAGAGGTGTCTTCTCCTTCTCTCTCATCCCATTTATAGGTTCCTCTTTCCACGGGCCTAATTCCCGTGGGCCGGACCTTTAGGCCCATCGTGGCCGGGCCAACTTAGGCCCATTATAATAAATCCATCAGACATCAATACTTGCAGGGGGGGAGTTCTTCATGGGGCTAAGTCAATTAATAAATGGAATTTGTGTGCCCTAATTAGTAAAGCTATTATTTCTCAATTAACAACTTCTTACTTGAACTCGGCAAAAATCAATGAATCAATCTCAGGTATCTCACGAGTAGATTGTTCTCACATTGCTCTTCTTTTGGGCACCACCAGCAAGGGGACATACTTTCTCTTGGTCATCCCCACCCTGTCTCTCATGTCAATCGTCTTTGCATCAATGCGGCCATCGAACTCCCAATTGAACTCATGAAGCAGCGAACTCAAAGCCAGACGAAGCACGCGATGTGCCAAGGGCAAGCCGGCACACATTTTTCGACCTGCTCCAAACGGAATGAACTCGTAGTGTTGACCCTCATAATCCAACTTCGATCCAATGAACCTCTCAGGCTTAAAAGCCATATGGTCTTCCCAGACATCTGGGTCTCTACCGATCGCCCAACTGTTCACAAAGACCTGCGTGTTTTTGGGTATGTCATAGCCCATGAAAACGGTCTTGGCCATGGCCCTCCGTGGCACGAGGAATGGGAGTGGCGGGTGGAGCCTGAGGGTCTCCTTCACAACTGCTTGCAGGTAGGGGAGCCGGTCTATATCGGTTTCCTGGACTTTTCGGTTGGACCCGACGACCTGGGACAGCTCTGCTTGGACCTTGACCATGGAGTTCGGGTCTCGTAGGAGTTCTGTCAGTGCCCATTCGACAGTGCTGCTTGATGTCTCCGCACCAGCCAAGAACATTTCCTGTGATGTCAAGAGGCCAGTGTGTGAGAGCAAGCAAGGCAAAATTTCACAAAATGGAGCCATATCCATAAGTTTTTCTAGGGTAAAGGCAATGGAGTCATAGCCATACCATTTTTCAAATACGTAGCAACTGTGGGAAGTTATACCAAGTAGGCTACTAATTTACCACAATACTTTACCAAACAATCATAAACATATTTTCACAAGTCTAATGTTGTCCTTGTTGATATACTCAGAAACTTGCAAGTTTCTCACAATGGTTCTATTGAATTCTCAACACATATTTCACAATGCTAAGAACCCTAGCCATAAAGCCAAAAGGTTACATTGATGGAAGGATGCCGATCTTCTTTCAAAGTAAAGTTATAAATAGAAAAATAATTCATAAAATTGAGTAAAATGATGTGTTATACATTGAGGAGATGATTGAATAATTAAGTGACATTCACCTACGATCTATCCCCTACGCATATGATTGGACACATGAATCCTCATAGAACTAGCTATTCAAAGTTTGTGGTCGTACCAGTATGAATGTTTTGATTTGCTTCTCAGAAAGCTTGGCCAGCTCGTCCTTACCGTTTCCTTCGAACTCAAGCAACACATCCAGAAAATCCCTCCGATCATCATCTCCGCTGATTTTCTTCTCCTCAATCCTCTCCCTCACGAAATCCTATGCGATCCTCATGGCCTTCCCCATATCCCGATCCATCTTTCTCCTCAGCCCTTGCGGGCCCAACCACCGCAGCCACGGGAATAGGTCCGCAATGGTCACATGGCCTGACCACTCCATCAATCCGGTCATCGCATCAAAGAACTCCGATCCAACCTTTGAGTCCAGATCAAGCAAATCTCGGGACAGCATGAGATTCCCCAGCAAATTGAATGTCATGAGGAAAACGAAGCGCGCGAGGTGAATACCTTCTCCTAATGGGACCTTATCCGCGGACGCCGCCTCCCCGATCCATGTCAACATCTCGTCAACACACTTTCTCCGGATTGGAGCTGTTTCATTGAGCCGCCTGGCAACTAGCATGTCCACCGTCAGCAGCCGCCTCGACACCCGCCAATATGTGCCATATGGGGCTAGGGCAATGGATCCCTTGTAGTACTCCTGAGATCGCATGAGATCGGTGATGGTTCGCTCCACAAAATTGAGGTCATGGTTCTTGAAGAACTCGGCTGCAACTCTGCTTGAGAGAATCACCATGGTGTCTATCGAGCCTAGCCTAAGCCAAATCACTGGGCCATACTTTTCACGGAGGCCGGCTAGTGTTTGATGAGGCATCTTCCCAAGATTGAACAGGTTGCCAAATATTGGCCATCCGGAGGGTCCCGGAGGAATCCGGTGTGACCGGGACTTTTTACGGCAAAAGGAAACAGATAAAGTAGCAGACACAAAGAGGATGCAGATCAGTACTAAAACTGAGTTATTAGGTTCTGTCATGGTTTGGATCTGTGCAAGGAGTTCTCCGACGAGCTTGTTCCCGGTGAACATCACTGATACAAGTAGCAAAGTCAACCGGAAGTTGGAACCTCCTATACGCGTGAATTGGATGTCCATTATTATTATTCATTTTAGTATTGTTATACGTGACTAAAGATGTCAGATTCTAGTTGACATATCCCATTAAGTGAGGAACACTATATAAGTAAAAAGTTTAAAACTAATGAAATTGTCTCCAACAACTGTACTTTGGACTTGCTGAAACATATAGAAGTACGTTAGCTCGAGGCACGATCCGGATGATCCAGCCATTAATTGGGACGGTAAGAGGGTGTAAGATTCTTGGGATGCACCATTTTGTTGTGCTGGTCGTGGTCAGCGCTCTTCGTTGGGAGATGAGAGACGAAATTTAGACTTAAAAGGATATATTTACTGTCCAATTAGGGCTTGGAAGCAAGCGGGTACTGGAAGCGACATTATCTTGGCGCGCAGGATTGAAACTGAATCAAGTTATTTGGGCTGCACGAGGATAAAGATCCTCTGATTTCTGGTCAAGCTCGAGCTTGAGTTACTCAAACTACCTTGACGCGTCAAGTTTAAGCTCGCCAATTTCTAGTTCCATAGGCTCGCGAGCGTAATTGAGCTTTCCTATTCTTTAAAAATATATATTAATAAAATAGATATAAAAATCGTGAAAACTACAAAATATACTCACATTCTTCGAGCTTTTCTAAGTTTGAATTCAAATTCGAGCTCAAGTTCCTTCACAAATTAATTGTTGTCGAGTCTAATCAACTACCTCGATTTTCCAATAGAGTTGCACTTGAGCTGAAGTATTAATACCTGATCAATTTCTAGTTGAGTTTCTAACTGTTTCATTTGAATTGGATTCGGTGACAAAATACCTTTCATCAAAAGTCGTTCTTCAATTTTATCAGACGAGACGGGTTATGTGGCAATTTCAAGCAAGATATATCACAGGTAGACAAAAGAATCAGCAAGTTTACTTCAAACATAGCCAAACGTACCAAAACTTTGCTGGAATTTAATATACGACAAAGCCTGAAAACATCAAGGTGCAACATTGGAATTT
Organism: Eucalyptus sp. ANBG9806169; assembly: GCA_014182395.1. Taxonomy (NCBI): domain Eukaryota; kingdom Viridiplantae; phylum Streptophyta; class Magnoliopsida; order Myrtales; family Myrtaceae; genus Eucalyptus; species Eucalyptus sp. ANBG9806169. The sequence continues at coordinate 23,929,421 of CM024583.1, forward strand.
AATCATCAGTAAGACACCTAGGATTTACAGTAAAGATACATGTAGAAACGTAATCGACAATGCGAATCTGGTAACTACAACTAAGAAACACATCGAAACTTAACTGACCACACGAGGCTAAAACCTAAAATTCTTGCGTAGAAATATAAATATAATTGGGAGATAAAGATATCATTTGTTTGTGCACCGAGCATGGAGAGGGGGTGGTCTCTAGTAGTTGAGCACTAGTATAATATAGTGCCTGTGATATAACCACTCAAAAGCAGTTTCCTTGCGGTTTTAGTCATGCCTCCATATCTCCGAGGATCTCGATCCTATGTTCCGACGACACAATATTGCGTTAAGGTAATTTCTCCTTAAAAATTGTACCTTGATCCTTCACCCTTGCTTTAACTTAATCTTTTTTTCCATGATCTACTTGATTTTAACTCTGTCTCTTCCACGAATAATTTCAATTTGGAATGTCATAACTGTTTTTTGGCACTTCTCACATATCCCTTCCCTATTCGCAGTCTCAATCAATGATTCTCTTTAATTGGTATATTTGCCAATCAATTCTACTATGATGTTCATCATCATTAACGAGTGCTAGACACCTAGAGTGTCAAAACTTGGTATAGAGGGACACTTAAGTGCCAAATGTTAGAAAAGTGATATTTAAGTACCAAAATCGAAGCAAAATGGATCACTTAAGTGTCAACGGCGAGAAAATACGACCAAAATACTGACGTGGCAATTTTCCGGCAAGGTAAGTGCAAAATAATGTCGTTTTGCTGCTGACATGGTAAATAATTAATATAAAAATTAATTACATTAAATTTAAAACTAAATTTATTTAAAACATTTTTTTTTTTAAATAATGGAGGAAGAAGACAGCTGAGGGCTAAGCCCCGCCGCCTTCTCCGGGAAGGGCTAGCGATGATGGGGGAGGGTCGGTTAAGGTCGTCGAGCTCTAGCCAAGGGCCGGCAACCCTAGCCGATCGGCGGCGAGGGCCCACGAGCCCTCGCCCAGATTTGGGGTGAGGGTTGCGGCCCTCCCTTAGATCCGGCGGGGGTCGGCGGCCCTCGCTCGGCTGGGCTAAGGGCCACCGCTCGTTGAGGGGTCGCCCGGCCTAGCGGTGGCCCTTAGTCAGGCCGGGCGAGGGTTGCCGACCCTCGCCAGATCTGGGTGAGCGCTGCGACCCTCGCCTAATCCTACTAAGGGCCGTCGCTGGTTGGGGGTGTGGCATCCCAAAATTCAAGACAAGCTCTAAGGCGTATTAAAGCCCATAATTAGGTAATAAAATTACCTATGGTTTATGTTTTAGTCATTAGTTTTCTCTTAAGACTAAGTGTTATATGCTTGTGTTCATGAGTTTTTTTTTTTTTTAAATTAGTATTATAAGATAAATTAATAAGAAGAATCTGTTCTTGGCTATGCACCTCATAAACTAAATTCCTATAGATAAAATGTTACAAGATTTTGGCCATGTGAAATTAAAAACTTAAAACCTATAAAAGAAAGAATTAAAAGTGTTTAAAGGTAAAATTTAGGGTTTATTTAGGTTTGGGCCTTAGGCCCAATAGCATGGACTCTTGGTGGGCCAAATGACCGGCCCATTGAAGCCCATGGGGAGGCTGCCGTCGACCAAGGAGGGGAGGAGTGGTCGGCCCACTTCTTCCAAGCCCAATCCCAAGCCCATCTTGCATACCTTACCAAGTGGCAAAAGAAAACCCCATGCATTGGCCATTGAGGGAGGCAAATAATCATGGCTAATGATGGGATTTAGGGGAAACAAAAGGGAGAGAGACCGGCTGATGGAGGGGCTGTCATCCAAGAGAGTGAGAGAGAGAGAGGGTTGCGAGAGAGAGGAACTGAGAGAGAGAGAGGAGAAGAAGGAGCCGCTCGCCCGCACGCCCGTCGCCGTCCGTTTGCACGCCCGTGTACCGTCCGTGTGTCGTCGTTCACTTGATCTTAGAGGCAAGTTAGGATCCAATTTCTACTCTTGCATGTGTGTCTTGCATGTGTGGTTGAAATGGTGTTGAATCTTGGGTGTTTAGAGGTAAGGAACCGAAGTTAGTGTGGTTTGTTCTTGAAAAAGCTTGCTGATTTCGTGTATACCGCCTGACCCAGAAACTTGTAGAGGCTTGTATGCATGTTTCGAGTTGGATTTCGACTTTGACTCCTTCATGAAAGTTGTATACAAAATCTCAAAGTATAACATACTAAAATTTGGGATCAAACGGTTGAGTTTTAAGGGGAAAAACCCTCCTCCTACGAAGACACTAGATCCGGAACTGTTTTGCTGACCTTTCGGTAGTTTTGTGGGTTGCATGTTGTTTTTTACCGAGAATTCCTCTTCGACTTCTTCATAAAACTTGTATAGAACATCCTAAGGACTAACATACTCAAATATGAGGTAAAATGAGCAAGTTTAGCCTAGTGAATCGACATTCTCTTGAAGACGGTAAATCTGGAAATACGGTACTGGACACCCGAGAGTTCTTGGACCCATATGGTGACTATTCTTTGGAAATGTCACTTAGATCCCTCAATGAAAGTTGTAGGAGACCTCTTGAGGCAAAACATATCAAAATTTCAAAGGAAACGAAAAAGGATAAGTAAGTAAAAACTCGATATTTCGGAGATAGGTATACTGGACGTTTCGGTGCTAGAGCCAGGAGCTTCGGACGTCTATAGAAAATTATCTAGAACGAATCTGGCCTAGATGTCTTCATGAAAAATCTGCTTTAGGGTCTTTACTATAACCTGGTAAAATTTCATAATTTTCAGAGGTCATCCGGGTATTTTAATTTAAATATTTCAAGAACTGCGCAATCTGATCTTAACCGAAATTACATGCTGTATTTGTGTGAATTATATCTTCTTGTGTGAAACTCTTTTGGGCATGTGTTCTTCACAAAATTGTTACCTTGTTGTCTTGTCTATTACATGTCCTGATTTTTATGATTTTTGAGAATCATATGGATTTTTAATTTAAATGTTTTCTAAAATGGTACAAGCTGGAATTTAATAAACTTCAAAAAGGGATGATATATGGACTATTCTAAATTGTATGGACTCCATGTATTGTACTGTTATGAATAATGGTGTCTTGCTGCATGTATGATGATGATTGGAAATGCATATATGAATAAAAAGATGAAAATGATCTTGATTGCCATCACATCACATGCCATGTTAAAATTGAATTATAATTGAAGATGTGAATTAAGATAAGTGAGAAGGCTGTTGGAGGTGTGAGCCGACGATGCCCCGGGAGTGTCGGGATGCCTGGCTAGAAGGGTATGGCCGGTTGCCTGGTGGCCTTAAATGGCCGGATGCCGGAGGGTCCTCGGGAGTTTCGAGATGCCCGGAGAGTGGGGGAGCCGGAAGCTCGGCAAGTATTGTGCCGAGGGATGCCTCGTGATGCCAGTTGGGGTACGAGATGCCGGCGGTGTATTGTGCGGATGCCCGGCAGGAATTGTGCCGGATGGTTCTCGCGATGCCAGGTGGGGTGCAAGTGATAAATGTGGGATGCAAACATTGGTCCCGAGAAAGAGAAATGTGGCGGCCCAAAATGAAAGAATGAAATTGGGAAATTGGAATTGAATTATGCATGATGGTATATGTATGTCATGATGATGATGAGTGCATGGATGCATGATGATGGTAAGTGCATGGATGTATGTGCACCTATGGCATGATGGCACATGTGATATGATGATGATGAGTGCATGGATGCATGATGATGGTAAGTGCATGGATGTATGTGCACTTATGGCATGATGGCACGTGAGATATGATGACATGTGCATGATATCAAGGTAAATTGTGCAAGGATACTTGAATGACACGTGTTATGCTATGATTGTGATGATTGTATTGTATGATGCGTTGAGTGGTTTATTGGTCCTTTACCTGCTGAGTGGTTGTACTCACCCCTTCGGGGACTAACATTTTAGATTAGTACGATGCCGCTCCCTACTGTCACGCGTGGTACTTTTTACGGCCTTCCTTCAGACGTGGAGGTCGAGTGGGCGGAGATCGACTGTCCCACCATCCCTAGTTTGACGTTCATTCGGATTCGTGCATTAGTGATGTATGATGTGGGCCTGGCTGGGGGCCCGGTCGTTCAGGAGTTCATATCTGTTCACGTTCGTCGAGACGGAGTGATGCGGGGGATGTTGCCGCCGCCGCCACCTGACGCACCAGGATGAGTGTGACGGCCCGCGCGTGAGGAGTAGGAGCTGCTACTTTTTGGATAATAGCCGACACTAGTAGATGGAGAACGACACCTGATCACTTTAGCGGTCGAATTATCCTTTTGGGATGTAGCCAAGGGTAGCTAAAAATCTTGGCTTTCTTTTGTTGTATCGACCCGAGAAAAATCCATCATGAAAATATGTAAATAAAAGTGGCTCGGCTTTATCTTTTACTATGGTAATTAGTGGTGTGCATTGTATCATGTTTGTTGGAGGGAGAGATGGTGATATTAAATTATGCTTCCGCTAATAAGTCGCGTTGGGACCGTTTTTTCAAAAAAAAATGCCTATAAACTACGATGCTTCTACTAAGAGATGTAACTAGTGTTCATTAGGTGTAGCGATAAATAACTGTGGCGACCTTAGGTGGTTTAGGGGTGCCACAGGGGGGTCGTCCTAATGGGCGGCAGCCCTTGGCTGGACCAGGGGCGAGGGCCACTAACCCTTGCCAAATCTGGGTGAGGGCTGCGAGCCTCGCCTTAGATCTAGGCGAGGGCTCGTGGGCCCTCGCCACCGGTTGGCTTGGGTCACCAGCCCCTAACCAAACCCCGGCAACCCCCCACCATCACTAGCCCTTCCCGATGACGGTAAGGAGGCGGCGGCAGCAACAAGGGCTCGGCTCTCGTCGCCTTCTTCCTCCCTCCTCCTTTTTAAAATAATAATAATAATAATAATAATAATAATAATAATAATAATAATAATTATTATTATTATTATTATTATTATTATTATCTAAACCATCTTATTCATTTCAAGAGGCAAGGAACCAAGAAAGTTGTTATGACTAAGAAATACCTAAAAATTGGCCATGCTTCCAATTGATGTAGGGATTGAACCGGTCAAAGTATTATTATGCAAAGCTAATTCTACAAGATATGTTAGTTTCCCTATCTCTTCAGGAATCAAACCTAAAAGATGATCTGAGTATAGGTGTAAGATATTCAGATTGCTCAAATTCTAAATAGATGAAGGGATACACCTAACTAAATCATTTTCAGACAAATGTTGGATTGAGCGACAATCAGTGATTTGTGAGTGGAGAGAAATTATTGAATTGAATTGTAAATGCGGGAGTCGGAACAGATTGCGTTGGCCACTGACAAATCCTCTTCCAGTTCTGCACAATTTCAAGAGCTGAAAAGGCTTTTGATGTTATGAATAAGGCGATTTCGTGCAGAACTTGCAGCATTTTCATCTAAAAGATAAGGGAACTGTCACAGAATTGATTTCGTGAAGAACGGTACTGACCAACGGCAAATTCACATCCCGTCCAAAAAAAGAAAAAAAGGGCAATTTCAATCTTTTAACCTTGGTCGGTGGATTCTTCCTAAGAAACTCTATCCTTAACTGGTGATCTTAATCTTGGTTGGTGGATTCTTCTTCCGTTATGAATAGGACTGATAGGGTTAGGTCGATCCAAAGTTAGTCTAGTCTGGTTAGGTCGATCCAAAGTTAGTCTAGTCTAGAGTTGACCTTGAATTGATGTTCACTTCTTCATGAGCTAAGAAGTAGCTCTATTTTTTCGATCCGAAGTTAGTCTAGTCTAGAGTTGACCCTGAATTGATGCTCACCTCTTCATGAGCTAAGAAGTAGCTCTATTCTTTATTCTTGGTTGGTAATTTTTCTAAGCGCTGTTAATAAGTTTTTCCTATCTAGAAGAGACGTTTGGCTTAAGCCTTGTGGTGAATTTCGTCAATCTGTCAGTTTTTGTTCTTGACAGGTGGTGTCTCCTTCAGAACTTGGGAGTGATCCTAATCTCATACATCACATCATTATCACTCAAACACACTCGCCACCTCCCACCCACATCAAGTTCCAATGCCAGCTCTATATAGAACTTGGCTATACGACCTCAAGCTCAAGCTACAATGGAGCTCACATGGCCGTGAACCCTATTTTGAGCTCGGCCATGTGAGCTTGGAGTGGTGCCGATCTCAAGCTTTACATAGAGCTTGTTTGTAGCAAATTGAGGGTTCCCTCAGATCGAGGTCAACTTGATGTCAACCTAGACTGTGGCCGGATTTGGTGAGACTCGAGCTTGCTTGAGGCCAGTTGGGAGAGCTAGGGCCTCACCAAATCTAGCGAGCTGCATGGGACCCACGCCTCGCTCAAGGTCCCCAAACATTGGCGAGGCTCGAGCCTTGCCTAGGTAGCTAGATCTAGTGGGGCTCGAGCTTGTTGGCGTCGGGCAAGTTCAACCTTGCCACCATGTGGCGACGTTCTAGCTCGCTTGTGGTTGGTTGCCTACCGCCGCTATGGCCGGACTAATCAATGAAGAAGAAAAAGAAAAAGAAAAAAACGGAAACAAAAAGAAAAAGAATAAAAATAATTAAAACTCGATTTAAGAAAACAAAAAATAAAAGGAAAAATGTATTTGATGAAGGAAAATGAGGTGAAAGAAAATATGAAAAATATTTTCTTTTTTCTCAAAAGTGGAGGATATTTTCTCTTATCCTAAAAGACTATTTTTCTTAATAGAGAATGTTTTCTGAAACTAATTTTTTCATAAAACGAATGTCGAAAAATTCGAAAAATATTTTCCTCAAATTTATTTTTCATGAAAGGAATGGAACTTAATATCATCATAAAATTATAAAATTTGACATAGAGACGCAAGGAAGGGGGAGCGAAGCAGAGAAACATGAGCAGAAGAAAGTGGAACTGATCAAAGTAAAGGCAAGTGAATATGAAGAGGAAGAGGCTCGCATGGCGGAGATGGCTAAGGAATGAGGTTGCAAGGTGTGATTTCGATAGAGCGGCCGTGTAAATTTGATTTCCATTCTGTATAATGAGAATGATGAAGTGCAAATCAAAACCATCACGATGTGATTTAATAGGGCGAAGGCGGCGAAGCGCAACATCTTCATCCCAGGGGAAATGTGATCGGAGCCATGAAGGAAAAACTTACTCAACCTACGGACGTTGGGAGAGAGACTTGGGCGGCACGCGAGCGCGGTGGCGCACGAATGAAAGATCGAAGAGACCTTACCAGCTGCTCTCGAAGGCTTCAGTGCGGGTTAGAAAAATGACATCTGAGGACAACTCGGGACATCGATAGAGTCCAAAAAATGAGTCTGTTCTAAAGCTTTTGGTCGAGTGATTTCATCAAAGCTCCGTTGCAGGAGGAATAGAGGTGAGTTTGGGAGTCTAAAGTTAATGCCCAAAATCCAAAGTGGAGTGAAGGCGATTTTGTTGAGAGGACGCCGTTTGCAAGTGGTCCACCTTCACTTGGGCCATTTCGTCCCTTTTTCGTTCTTCTTGCAGACCATTTATGTAATTTTTAATTTTAAAATATCAGACGGTTCAACCACTGATGACAAGTGGCCTATTGCTGTTAGCGCTCGGATTATCTGTTGGTATACTACATTAGTGATTCTATAGAAGTGATGGTTTAGGTTAAGAGATGGCACTGCTTTACAGGAATATGTCTTGAAGTTGTTCATAATCAAAAGTGCCAGAACAAAAGCTGCAATCCCTGATCTATGCAAAGCAAATTTTGGTCTCAAAAGATAGTTTCTTTCGGCCGGTCCAAGAAAATCAATTTGGGCCTGTTCTGGCATCCTGCAAAAGCAAATCCAAAATCCCTGTGCTTGAGCTGAAGACACTATAAAACGAAAGTCATTACATACACGCGGAATCCCCAAGGCATAACTGAAGAAGATAAGATGGGATTAGTCGAGAATGTCGACGTAAATCCTTAAAAATGTACAATCTCATCAAACTATTCAATCCTCCTGTTGAAGCACCTTCAAGTTAGGATCAACTTCGATCCTTGCGACCCCGACCTCGTGAGCCTTGGGCACCTCCACCTTCCCCACCACCAGCCCGGCCACCTCCCCGTCCTCCCCTCTGATCACCTTCTCCTCCGCTTCCTCGTCCACGTAGTTCGGGTCCTTCTCGTCAATTGCCGGCGGCGTCGGGGCCAGCTCACTCTCTGCTGGATCCTCTGGACCCTCCCACGTGTACTTACCACCGCGACCGGACTTGGGCGGTGGGCGGCCGATTCCGCCGAGGCCATCGGCGGGTGGCGCTCCATCCGCTGCACGCCCTTGTCCATCAGCTTCCTCTCTAAGTATTCGACGGTGTCCACTTTGTGAGCCTCCACCTCTATCTTCTCCACCCTCTTCCTGCCTTTCTCGTCGCGGGTCACGACGGGGAGCGTCGTGGTATCTTTCCTGGGGTCGACACGCTTCATTATCTTGTCGCAGATCGGAAGAAGGAACCAAGCTCGAGAAGGGTGAAGTGTTTTTCGGATGGAAATAGTCGATGTGTCGGTGAAGACTCTGTGATGGTCTAAGCATATTTATATATGTAGGAAAAATCGAGAACTTGGGATGCTAGAAGGTGCCGGAGAGTGACGAAGATGGTGCTGGAAATGTCTAGGACTTCAGTTGGAACCTAAAAATAAAAATAAAGAAAGTTTATGCTAGGCTACTGATTAAAGACATCGAATATGCATTTTTCTTGTGTTTTAATTATAACCAGTAAACCTTGTAATCGAAACCCATTTCTTGGATAAATATTTCTTAACAAACTCATTTTACTTTTAGGGGTAACATGGTCTTTTGATTATATGCATGCGGTGTAAAATTTGATTCTTGAATTTTGCTTCTTTTGTTCAGTTCAGTCATTGTGCTCCATAAGTAGATCCAATTTGGTCAGTTTAATTAATCAAGTTGGTAATATTGGCATCTGACATGTTAATACAACTTCTATGTGCATTCCCAAACACCATACTGCAAGATGTACGGGAAAATTGAGTGTGATTTTGTATTTAAAATGCAATTAAGTTGCATTAAAATTAATCAAGAAATCTTGCAATGATATTATGTTTTTTTTTTTTTGAACCGCTCAATCTTAGATTGACATGCTGGACGAACACTTTATATTGGACATTTGTTACTAATTTAGAAAATATTTCATAAACACGAGAAAAAAAAAAACTCCCGTAAAATAATTATGTGCAATTTGATCTAATGGAAATATTTCAAACAATACACTTGCTTGTTAAGCTTGTGATGAGTCGAGATCCATCTAACTTTGGTGACCTACTCATTACCCATGGGCCTCGCAGTCAATCAACCTAAGTGGTCCACCATCATCATAGGCTTTAGCGGAAAAAAAGTCTTTCTCCGTCCAGTGGAGCTCAGTAAGGTTGGGCTCAAACCTAATTGTCGTAGAATAAAGAAACTAATTAAAACTGAGTTCCAATAAATTAGTCTAATACAAAACAAATCAATTACTCAAGTAAAACTAATTAATTTGTTAAGAACTGACAGAATAGTAACCAAATGTTTGCATGTCTTATGCATTTGTCAGGTGTGTTGTGTGTTCCTCACGTGATTGTGCCTATTAATGATAACAAAATATAGGGTAATGTTGGGACGGCCGGTTTTGATTTTTGGCTTTTATTGTTACTGAAATATATAAAATATGAGATGCAAAAACGTTTAAAATCTCTATAAAATTTGAGCGTTTAGAATAACTCTTCACATGATTCAAAGTGGGAAGACTCGTTTTTATTTTGCTCCTCACCATGATCGGTCTTCCGTTTCGCTGTTTCAGTTTGGCCACAAGCATTCCTATTGGGCTGTCGTGAACAAGAAATCCCCATCCCACTGGCCCCGATGTCGCAACTCCGTCGTAGCTCTCCTCCTCGTGATGACACCATCGTGTCGAAAATGGAACAATGCCCTATTTCGTATCGAACTTTGGCCTTTCGGATTCGAGCAAAGCCGGAGGGCAAAACAAAGGTCGCCCAACAAAAATAAGGAGCTCAAGATCCGCCCAAGCTTTTCCTTCTCGGGGTCACCGTTGCTCCCTATGGTTTCCAAATTAACGAGTGCGAAGTTACCGCATATTCCTCTAATCGTTGAGCAACAAGAGAAGAACAAAATCTTATAGCAAACATCAAGAGTCCTCGATGAGACGCCATATAAGTTGATATCAACGCGTGCTCATCGAAAAGAACTATGCGAGCTACCCAAAACCAAGGGCCCGATACATAATCCATGTCGATTTAGAAGTTGCAACGAGTCATCTCAAGAATCACGTTTCTAATCGTCTTGTCCTGCTGCGCATCCAAAGCAAAGGCGCTTCGATATACGCTTAGTTTGGCGTTATTTCGGGGGATTACATGATTTATGCGGAGAAAATTCGTGTTGCTTTGTCCTTCCCTGCCGGCATGTTTGTGAATGTCTCTTGTAATTCAATAATTTGGAGTCAATTAGGTGCGGTATAGGATCTTAATTGTGGCCTTTAAGTTTTAACTACGTGATTTTAAGTCTCTTATAATTGTTTAGGTTTGTCTGTATTTTAGTAAGATGGCTTCTCGAAGTCTGTCTGTAAGAATCGTTTAGTACCAATTACCTCAATGTCTGAGTGGGTGTATATTTGTTTCAATACATATGTATATCTTTCTTTGAGTGTTTCTGTGGGGATTGAAATACCTTTCAAAAATAACTATGGTCTTTTAGTAAATTGGCCTGACTTTAAATGTAGCAACAACCCCCCGCGGTGGTTGCGATTTGGCCCTATAAACCGTGAATACTGAGAGAATAGTGGAGATAAATAAGGGACAACAAAATTTCACAATCGTTCCCAAACTTACTGCACATATGTCAATTCAGCTCTAAACTTTTTAATTTTGTCAATTCAATTTTAAATCTTTGCACAGAGAATTTCAATATAATCATTCCAATCAATTTTCGTTGGAAGTTGCTAACGCGATGGTCTTGTCATCACTGCTTGTCCCACGTGGCATACTCTTTAGGGCAAAAACTGACTAGAAGGTATACTTGGCATTTCGCATAAAGTTTTAGTCTAATTTGCAAAATTTAAAAAATAGTTTATGATTGAATTGGTATCCGTATAATATGTTTATGATTGATTGGATAATTTTTTTAATAAGAGACTTGCGGTGATTTTTTAATTAAGAACTCCATTTGATATCATTTAAAAACCCTTAATAACTACTAGAAGTATAATATGCTAGATCAAAACATTGTTTAATATTTAAATTTTATAATGAATGTCATCCATTTCCTTAGATAAGAACAATTCATAGACGTTCCCACAATTGAGAATCACTCGATGCTACATTTGTCCAACCCCGAAATATTTTTCATGGGCAACGGTTCCAAAGAACTAAAACTAGGAACCCACCTTTTAGGCTCTTGGAACCACCATCAACCTGGAATTGCCAGTTCTATAGATTCCATAGTCATGGCAATGCCACATAACATCTATAATACTACATGAAAAGATATGTGCTTTATATCAGCAATTACATAGTCGGAAACATAAAAACATTGAGAAATAAAAAATACAAAAATACAAAAATAAATCTTACTCCTATTATAATTGCATATTTATAAGCATGAGAGGAGAAGTTGGAGACTTCTAAATGTGATTGACCCGGACCTAGAGCAAGACAGAGGGATGGCAAAGGAGGCTACACCTCGATAGCATGTGGGTGAGGCTAAGCGCATGTCTCTTATCCCACATTGCTTAGGGGGAAGTTCTGGACTGAATTATAAGGTTATGGGTTCTATATATATATATATATATATATATATAGGTTGCCTTGAGAAGAACAAAATTGTGAGGACGTAGTGTTCAAAGCAGCTTATATGTATATAGTCGTGGACCCAAGACATTACATTAAAGATGACCTTTACTTGTGTCAAAAAGTGACTCGATGTCGATGAATTCAACATTTGTTCGAGAGAGAAAGAGATTCCAAAAAGGCCATTTGAATAACATACTTTATTTAGACTTTAATTTTTCATGTGAACTGCGTCCACATTTGTAACTCATCAATAAAAAAACTTGCTTAAGGAGACTCGGACAGGGAAAAACATAACTTCTACAAAACCTATTCGAGGGACATATGTGCATTACTGATAGGATAAAATTAGAGCCCTATTGATGGAAGTTTTCGACACCGACACCGTACCATTGTGGATCACCTAACAGAATCCAAGGTGCAAATAAGAGATCGTAACACCAAGTGAGGCAAATTGTAATATGAGTAACAAACAGTTGAGGCTGACTTTGTAGCCCAGAAGATTAGAGCACGTGGCTACAAACCATTGTGTAAATTTCTTTTGCGGAAGATTTATCACGCGGGTGGGCAACGCTGAGATATACTATAGTTTGTTAGTAGTTCCAACATTCCGTAGAGCCAAAATATAAAACTAAAAATTAAATTAAATTCTAGTTTAAGAGGAGCCATGCGCGATGGTTCCGGCCCACGGTTAATGGCGTGGTCGTGCGAACTGTGGGAAGGAGGGCGACGGCATCGTAAGCGCCGCGGAAACGACAGAAGCACGACAGGAACATTTCATTATGATTGAACTTGGATTTGTTCTCTCGTGTATTGTCAACACCGGGAGATCCAAATGAGAAATCGCATAGCATAAACCCCAAATGGTCCCTCGGATCCTTCCTCGGTCTGAATGACTTTCGTCCTCACTCCTCTTTCGTCCCCATTCCCTCCTCTCTATTCTTATTTGGCATGCCATCCTCTTATTTCACGGCCGGCATCACCTTACAGTGCGCAACACCTTCTCGCTCTCTCGCTCTCTCGTTCACCTTCTGTTGCTTCATGTTGCTCCATTTGGACGACGATCTCGGAGCCTTACAAGTCGGCAGTGAGTTGTCTTCTTCGCACGCTCTCCTGCATGTTGTTTAACTATGGTGCTGGCTTGGTTCCTGGATTAACGTAGTTGTCTTGGATGTGAATATATGTAAGCAGAGAATTGTCTTGGAAAAACAAGCGTATTGCCACATCCGGTTTAGACGAAAGGATCGGTTCAGTAGAGTTTCGTTTGTGATTCTTGATTGTGCGACTCTTCTGCTGTTGCTATTTCAAGAAAAAAGAAAAAGAAGTTTCCCTGGGAAAGTTGGCATCGTGAATGTGGTTGGTTTAACTTAATGTCTCTTTTGCGTAGACATTTGGTTCAATGTCTAAATTGATTGTGGCTTTGATGGAGTTGCAGTTTAACATTTTTTCTACCGTCACCTGATTTGGTTGGGTTTTCATACGGGTACAGGAACCAAGAAGCTTGTCGAAATTACTAGGTGCATTCCAGGTACTTATCTCTGCTTGATCCCACTGGGAGCATTTCAATGGGAGGTGAAAGGGTGACCGAATCATGGTTGGGCAATTTCTGGCGGGGCTCGCGGTGCAAGGTGCAAGAGCATGAGAAAGCCACGATTGGGATTTTGTCTTTTGAGGTTGTGAGCCTAATGTCCAAAGTGGTTAAGTTATGGCATTGCTTGAGCGATGTCGAGATTCTGCGGTTGAGAGAAGAGATGGCGAGATCCGTGGGCATCAGGAAGCTTGTGAGTGAAGATGATAGCTACATCACGAGTCTTGTGCTGGACGAGATCATCGACAATTTCGTGTATGTGGCCAGGGCGGTGGTCAGGCTTGCGAGGAGGTGTGCCGATCCTGTGTACCACCAAATTAGAAGCTTCTTCGATGACCCAATGAACAACTACATCAAATGGTTTGGTTGGGAGTACAAATGGAAGAAGATGGACAGAAGAGTGAAGAAAATGGAAAGGTTTATTGCCGTCACTCTGCAGTTGTCCCAAGAGCAGGAGGTGCTGGCGGAGCTTCAACAGACAGTTAAGAGGATGAAGGCCAATCCCAAGTCGCACCACGTCAAACTGTTTGAGTTTCAGCAGAAGGCGATGTGGCAGATTCAGGTGGTGCGTAATCTCCGTGAGTTGTCTCCTTGTAACAGAACTTATGACTATACAGTTCGGCTCCTCGCCAGATCACTTTTCACGATTCTTGAGAAAATGATACATGCTTTTGGGGGTGACCAAGATAAGTTTGAATTAGAGGAAATCCATCCCACTTGTTTTTCCAAGGGCCACTCCCTCTCTGCTCTAATGCAATCTTCGGTCCATCCATCTGCTTACAGCCTCGATCCGTTCTATTTGTCACTGCGTCCTGACAAGGATATAGCAATCAAAAAGGCGCACCAAATTCATCATCAGCAGTCCTCTTCGCTGAGGGAAAGGCACGGACCAATGAAACAGTCACATTACATTGGGCCTTTCAAGGGGTGCATTAATGCGGAAACCGATTCTCCCCTTATCGACAGTTACTGCAGAACAGAGATGGTTGAATCGACGAGAGCGACAAGTGTGTTTGGAAATGATGTCAGAACAATGGACTACAAAGATATGAAGAGGTTGCTCGTGAGCAACAGAATTTACTCTAAGCTCGCATCTTTCTATGCAAAGTGCGGGTGCTTAATCACCCCTCCTCATACTCTTGGCCATGCTGCCTTAGCTGTGCACTATGCTAATGTGATTGTTCTAATCGAGGAGCTATCATCTTCGCCTCACTCAATCACCCTCGACATGAGAGAGGACCTCTATCATATGTTGCCTGCTTCCATTCGAACTGCTCTGAGGGCCAGGCTAAGGTTGCATGCCATGAGTTTGGCGTTGATGGTGCATGATGGTGCGATCGTGGAGAAATGGAGGATGACAGTGGCGCAAATGCTGGAATGGCTAGCTCCGCTAGCTCACAACACGATAAAATGGCAATCTGAGTGGAGCTTCGAGAAGCAAAATCGCGATTCTGGGGCAAATGTGCTTCTGGTACAGACGTTGTACGTCGCAGACCAACCGAAAACTGAGGAAGCGATTGTCGAACTTCTGGTGGGTCTAAACCATATATGCAGGATTGGCAGAGTGAAAGCGAGAGCTGAGAGGTTTTCTCCGGAGACTGAGTGCGGCACTTAAGACTTGCAAGACATTAGTCTTTATTTTCGGGTCAAATGTTGATAAAACCTATTTCCATTCTGAGTGACGGTAGATAACATGAGGCATAATACTGAAATGCGCCATTGTCTTCATCTTGCAGTCTGGTAAATTTGGCACTTAGAGAGGTGGCCGCTAAGCTGACAATTTTTACGCAAATAATTGACTGGGTCCATTTCTTCTTTGTTGATTCCTGCCGTCTTTAGCTTCTAGTCTACTAAACTCGGGACTATAATAGGTTGTGAAAGTTCTCTGAACTCATGAAACAGAGCTTATTTGTGCAACTACGTATTAGCATGATCTGAAATTTGATTCTATTCATGAAAGATTAACATCTTACCCGATGAAAATGTCAAAACAAAAGAGCAACCTTACATGACCAATCTCGCTGGTTTTAGATACATCATATTACATCTTGTCATTTACTCATTTTCTAGCCTAGCAAATAACTAGAAAGTAAAAACCATGGAGGATACGCATTTGAGCAAGCAAAGAAAGGCTCAGACCAATATGTCAAACAAGCACAAATTCCGAGCTGAACCCAGTCTCACATTGCTCTTCTTTTGGGCACCACCAGCAAGGGGACATACTTTCTCATGGTCATCCCCACCCTGTCTCTCATGTCAACCGTCTTTGCATCAATGCGGCTATCGAACTCCCAATTGAACTCATGAAGCAGCGAGCTCAAAGCCAGATGAAGCACGCGATGTGCCAAGGGCATGCCGGCACACATCCTTCAACCTGCTCCAAACGGAATGAACTCGTAGTGTTGATCCTCATAATCCAACTTCGATCCAATGAACCTCTCAGGCTTAAAAGCCATAGGGTCTTCCCAGACATCTGGGTCTCTACCGATCGCCCAACTGTTCACAAAGACCTGTGTGTTTTTGGGTATGACCATGAAAATGGTGTTGGCCATGGCCTTCCGTGGCACGACGAATGGGAGTGGCGGGTGGAGCCTGAGGGTCTCCTTCACAACTGCTTGCAGGTAGGGGAGCTGGTCTATATCGGTTTCCTGGACCTTTCGGTTGGACCCGACAACCCGGGACAGCTCTGCTTGGACCTTGACCATGGAGTTCGGGTCCCGTAGGAGTTCTGTCAGTGCCCATTCGACAGTGCTGCTCGATGTCTCCGCACCAGCCAAGAACATTTCCTGTGATGTCAAAAGGCCAGTATGTGAGAGCAATCATGGCAAAATTTCACGAAATGGAGCCATATCCGTAAATTTTTCTAGGCCAAGGCAATGGAACCATAGCCATACCATTTTTTTAAATACGTAGCAACTGTGGAAAGTTATACCAAGTACGCTACTAATTTACCACAATACTTTACCAAACAATCATAAACATATTTTTACATGTCTAATGTTGTCCTTGTTGACATACTCAGAAACTTGCATGTTTCTCACAATGGTTCTGTCGAATTCTTGACACATATTTCACAATGCTAAGGGCCCGTTTGATTCAACTTTGGAGAAATTGTTGGATGAAATTCCTTAAAGTATTTTGAAGTTGACAAAACAGGTTTATCAGTCTAGTCTGAAGACTTACAGGCTCTTTTGACAAAGTCTGAAGATTAAAGTCTGAAGAAGCTAGCAAGACTCAAGACTTATATTTCAAAGTCTACTCACATGGACAGTTTCCGGGACGACGTTTATTCGATCTTATACGATCTTTATTCTAACGACCGGTGGATATCTTTCTACTGGATTCAGCACTAAACGATCTAAGTTTTATATAGAATATGTTTAGATTCTTTGACGACTTCGCAACTTATATTTGGAAGGATCTACTTATGGAAACCGAGATCCTGATTGTATGGGCGAGCATGATTGATGGGCTATCAACACTTACCTTAAAGAGCTCGAGATCTCTCTAATTGATTCTGTCCAACGGGTTGATTGGAAGAACTTCTTTGGAAGGTGCCAACGGTATTGAAGGCATGAAGAAGTATATAAGAGAGATGCTCTAGTTGTTGAAGGGTGCGATAGAAGAATTCCAAAGTCTGAATCTCCTTTTCTATTTTGCGATATCATTCTTTGAGCATTACATGTAATCAAAAGAGAGATCATATTGTAGACCTTGAGGAAGTGTAGTAGAGTAATCTACACTGTGGACTCAAGAGTGTGAGACCGTATTCACTCTTATTGATTCTTAGTGAAATCCGGCCGTAAGGGCTATCCGTGCGGGAGAGTGGACGTAGGCTTGATCTAAGCCGAACCACTATAAACTGAGTCTTGATTCTCTATCCCTAATCCTTTATATTGTTAACTGTTTTTACTTGCTGCAATCGTTGATTTTAAATTATTTATATCTCATTCGGTTTAAATTGTTAAAATCGCTTTAAACACTTATTCACCCCCCTTTAGGTGCTAATACTAGATCTAACAATTGGTATCAGAGCTTGTGTACTTGTTTATAAGAAGTGTCTTTACTTCTAAGTAAAAGATCTATGGCTAGTATGTTGCCTACGGGGTTGGTTGAAGGTCAAAGCAATACAGACCTCCATACTTTGATGGAAAAGATTACAGCATATGGAAAAAATAAGATGAAGGCATTCCTAAGATCGAAAGATCCTTTGGAATGGGAAGTGGTTGATAAAGGAATCATTCCTACTTTGCATCGCATCGACTCGAGAGAGGAAAAGAACCCGTTGTTCCTACTCTTTTGACTCAAGAAGAAATCACTAAGAGACAGACTCTCGACACCAAAGCTATTTACTCTTTATATTGTGCTTTATCCCCTACTGAATATAATAGAATATCTTCTTGTGATACAGCAAAAGAAGTATGGGACAAGCTTCACATTACCTATGAAGGAACTGATCGTGTGAAAGAAACAAGGATCAACATTCTCTTGGGACAATATGAAGTTTTTAAGATGAGATCGGGAGAATCAATTCTCTGACATGTTTAGTCGCTTTTTACTGAAATATTGAATGGTCTTGAATATCGGGGACATCCAATCTCGGGACATATGAAGGTCAACAAACTTCTTCGATGACTCTCAAAAGACTGGAATTATATAAAAACCTCAATAAGAGAGACACAGAGGATTGCTCCACTTTCTGTAGATGAATTGGTTGGGACTCTTCAATCCTATGAAGTAGAACAGACCAACGAAGAGGAAGACTTAAAAGGTAAGAAATCTATTGCCTTAAAGTCTAATGACTATTATGATGTTACGAGACTCGAAGAAGATCTAGACGATGAAGAAGCGGCACTTATGATAAAGAGATTCGAAAGCTGAACTAGAAAAGGAAGGAAATTCAATTGGAAGAAACAAAATTCTCAAAGGTTTCAAAACAGGTCAACGAGAGGAAGATGATACGAATAAAGAAGTGACTTGCTTTGAATGCAAGAAAAGGGACACATCGACCTAACCGTCCTCTCGTTAAAAAGAGAAAAGGGAAGGCGAGAAAAACGGGAAGGCACTCAAGGCGGAGACTTGGAGTGATGCGAATGTGAAGATAGTGACAATGATTATGCCAATATTTGTTTAATGGCAAAATCAGACTCGGACTCGAGACTTTGATTCGATACACATGACTCGAGATAGCGAACTCGAGGTTAGTAACTTGAAAATTCCTGTTAAAGTTTCTAAATACATTGATGAACTTTGTCTTAGTCGAAAACCTCTCTTAAGAGGATCTCCGAATTGAAAAGGGAAAATTCTACATTGAAACAACAGGATAAACTTATGAAAGAAAAGTTTGAAAAACTGGAAAAAGATTTTGCTGTTGTGAAAGAAAACTTAGACAGTATTTCAAATGAAAATAATCTCTTGAAAAATGATATCACAAACATATCAAAGAGATTTTCAAATGGTTCTGAAAAGCTGGATAAGATTCTTTCAATACAAAGACCATATTTTGATAAGTTAGGTCTTGGTATGACTTCGAAACTATTCCACCGATTGATTTTCCGAAAGTAAAAGAAAGAATTAAACAAAGACCAGCTAGAACTGTTTACAAGAATCATTTCCAGAAAGTTTTTGTAAAACCTGTTGGTAGAAATGCTCTGCGATGTTCCAAGTGTAAAAGCTTAGAACACTTCGAGAAAGAATGTCCTTTGGTTTGGCGACCTGTTATAAGGAGCTGAGCTAAGACTATCTATTGTACTAACACTTCGGACCCAAGATGGTATGGGTACCAAAAAGAGCTTGATTTCGTTAATTGCGGGTTACTATCAAAAAGAAGATAAAATGGTATCTTGATAGTGGCTGCTCAAGACATATAGGAGACTCAAGCTACTTCATAAAACTTATCCAGATAGACGGAGGAAAAGTTTCCTTTGGTGGTAACAGAGGGAAAGATTACTGGTCGAGGAACAGTGAAGATTGGAAGTTTGTCTATCAATAATGTTTCATTAGTTGAAGGATTAAATTACAACTTGTTTAGCATAAGTCAATTGTGTGATTCTGGTTTCAAGATCAACTTTCAGGAAGAAACGTGCTCGGAATCGGTAAAGACCTTACTCAATCTTTTGCGGTCGAAGACATGGAAATATCTATCTTCTGGATGTGAATCAAGAAAGATCACAGTGCTTAATATCAGTACAAGATGAAGCAAATCTTTGGCACAAAAAGCTAGGCCATATCAACATGAAGCAGATCAACAAGATCTCTACAAAGAAACTTGTTCGAGGATTGCCTATTCTGAATTATTCAAAGTCTGATCTATGTACACCATGCGTACTGGGTAAACAGGTTAGAAACTCTTACAAATCGATAAATAAAGTTTCCACTAATCATGTATTGCAGCTTTTGCACATGGATTTGTTTGGACCTACCAGAACGAAAAGCTTTGGTGGTAAAAGGTTCTGTTTGGTAATAGTGGATGACTATTCACGATTTACTTGGGTCTACTTTCTCACAAGTAAGTCAGAGACTTTTTCTTTCTTTTCAAAATTTGCTAAAAAGGTGCAGAATGAGAAATGTCACACTATTACAAGCATTCGTACAGACCATGGAGGTGAGTTTGAAAATCAAGACTTTGCTAATTTATGTGATGAATTTGGTTTTCAACATAAATTTTCTTCTCCATATACACTAGAACAGAATGGGGTTGTGGAAAGGAACAATAGATCTTTACAAGAAATGGCAAGAACACTTTTAATTGGAAATCAAGTTTCTTCAAGGTTTTGGGCGTTTGTTTCAAGCGATTGCTATATTATAAATAGAGTGTTTTTAAGACCAATTCTCGAGAAAACTCCTTATGAAATTTTTAAAGAGAAGAAACCAATAGTTTCTTATTTTCAAATATTTGGTTGCAAATGTTTTATTCTAAAGAATGCAAATGATCGTGTTGGTAAGTTTGAAGAAAAATCAGATGAAGGATTCTTTCTTGGATACTCTACTACAAGCAAAGCTTTTAGAGTGTTCAACAAAAAGACTCAGATTGTGGAAGAATCAATGAATGTAAAATTTCAAGACTCTCCACAAGTTCAGCGGATACGATCGAAGACTCGGGAATCTGCTCCGGATTACATGCTAGATCTAACTCCACCGAGCGCAGTTGCTAAATCAAAATCGGTACAACAAGCTACCGATGAAGAATCTACTCAAGAAGAAGATCAACAATCTATCGGGATCTGAACAAGAATCGGAAGCACAAGTCCAAGTCATCCCTGAAGAACTCATTATTGGAAACATTAATGAGGGAATTCGAACAAGATCCAAAAGGCGAGAAGAGTCTAGTGCTGTTGCTCTTATTTCTGAAATAGAACCCAAAAATATTGAAGAAGCTTTAGCTAATGAAAGCTGGATTGAAGCAATGCAAGAAGAACTTAGACAATTCAGTATTAACGACGTATGGGAATTAACTCCCAAACCAAAAGGTAAATCAGTTATTGGAGCTAAATGGGTTTTCGGGAACAAAGTTGATGAAAAGGCAAAGTAACGAGAAACAAAGCAAGACTCGTGGCTAAAGGATACACGCAAGAAGAAGGGATAGACTATGATGAGACTTACGCTCCCAGTAGCAAGGTTAGAGGCAATCGGATTACTACTTGCTTTTGCTTGCTATAAGAATTTCAGGTTGTTTCAAATGGATGTCAAAAGTGCATTCCTGAATGGATTTATTCAAGAAGAAGTCTACGTAGAACAACCTCCTGGTTTTGAAGATTCAAAGAAATCAGACTACGTATTCGGACCGAAGAAAGCTTTATATGGATTGAAACAAGCTCTTCGAGCTTGGTATGAAAGGCTAAGTAATTTCTTAATTCATAGTGGCTTTTCTAAAGGTAAGGTAGACACTACTTTGTTCATTAAAAAGGAAGGTAAAAGTTTTCTACTTGTTCAAATTTATGTTGATGACATCATATTTGGATCATCTAATGAGACTTTGTGCAAGAAATTTTCTAAGTCTATGCAGGATGAATTCGAGATGAGCATGATGGGTGAACTATCCTTTTTCCTTGGTCTACAAGTCAAACAACTAAAGGAGGGAATATTCATTCATCAAGAGAAATATGC
Organism: Eucalyptus sp. ANBG9806169; assembly: GCA_014182395.1. Taxonomy (NCBI): domain Eukaryota; kingdom Viridiplantae; phylum Streptophyta; class Magnoliopsida; order Myrtales; family Myrtaceae; genus Eucalyptus; species Eucalyptus sp. ANBG9806169. The sequence goes on from CM024583.1 coordinate 23,950,927, forward strand.
AAAAGAACTTGTCAAAAAGTTCGGTCTGGAAAATTGCAAAAAGACTAACATACCAATGTCAAGTTCCTTGAAGATAGACAAAGATGAAGCATGGAAGAAAATTGACCAAAAGTTATACGGGAGTATCATTGGCTCTCTTCTTTATCTTCTTTCGCATCTAGACGACATATTATTTAGTGTTTGCATATGTGCTAGGTTTCAATCGACCCTAGAGAATCTCACTTAAGCGCTGTTAAACGTATTATTAAATATGTTGCTACTCTTTGCTAAGATCGGTCTTTGGTATCCCAAAGAAGGAGACTTTACACTTCTTGGCTATTCGAGACGCAGATCTTGCAGGTTGTAGAGTTGAAAGAAAAAGCACTTCGGTACTTGTCAATTGCTTGGAAACGGGGCGGTATCCTGGTTTTCAAGAAAACAAAGTATTGTGGCTCTTTCAACGGCTGAAGCGGAATACGTTGCTCTTGGAAGTTCTTTGTTCTCAAATATTGTGGATAAAACAACAACCTGCAAGACTTTGGCATTGAAGACTCTTGCACGTAAATTAGATGTGACAACACCGGTGCAATCAATCTTACAAAGAATCCTATCCTACATTCAAGAGCAAAACATATTGAGATTCGACATCACTTTATAAGAGATCATGTTCAGAACAAAGAAGTCTTGATACAATTCATAGACTCAAAGAATCAAGCGCGAGATATCTTCACAAAGCCACTTGAGAAAAGCTTGTTTGAGTCTATTCGCTCAAGACTCAATATATTATCTCTTGAAGAATGCTGAAGTTCGGACTCGGTAACTAAAGTCCGATGAGTATCGACTCAAAGGTTAAAAGGCGAGAATACGAATCGACACGATTTGTAAGTTTCCTTACTTAAACTGTCTTATTGATAAGGTAAGATTATCTGTCTATTTTAAGGCAGTTATTTTTTAAAAGAGTGGTTATCGTTTTATTAAGGCATTTATTTTTTTTTTCAAAAAGGAAAATTCAAGATTTTCAAAAAGATACGATGCTTGGTTTATCCCCCGTACCTGTTATCCTTATACATCTCTTCTCCTTCGTTTTCACTTTACTCAAAAACCCTAGATCAAAAGCTTTTTACTGCTCTGCAATTTTCTCTCCAAAACTTCTTCGTTTCAAAGTTCTCAACTTTCTTGCGACACAAGTGAGAAAGTCTCTCCAAAGAAAAGCACAATGTCGTATAAGAGGAAGTCTTCAGAATAGCAAATAGGGGACCACGGGGATCGGGTGAGGGGCCTACGCACTTTGATCTCACCGAGGAAAGCGACATTCCGGCGAGCAATCTCAACAGCGGTTATCCCCAACTAGACCTCAAGAACGGGGCCCTCAAGATGAAACGATTTATGAAGATATCGAACCAAAGTAAGAACTCTAAAGCCCGCCTTTGTTTACAAACTTTACTCGCGTTAAAGGAAGGTGGTTATGCTATGTCTTTTGTGGATGAGTTTATGAAAGAGAAGGGCTATAGAAACGAGATGCACTTTCTTCTTGTTATGGAAAGGTCCGGAGTTGTGCCCGAGGGAACGGCTGCAAGAGCATTTGCAAATTTCCCAAGTGACCCTAGGTTTAGTAGTATGAATCAGCCCGAGGGAAAGGATGATGATGAAAAGATGTTCATACACTTTAAACCATGGATGGGTGTGGCTGCAAGCCTTCGAGGGAAGAAGGATGAATTGTTCCGCTCAGACGGACACAGGAAGAGATATGAAAAATTGCTGAAGCGTGGGGTGATGAACCCACGAACTGTGGATTTCGATTTTCTGGACTTGTTGAGCATAAATCTGCGAGAGAAATTCGAAAAGCTCCAACTTTATCAGTTCGCACGGAGGCGTGACACGGCACATTCTGAATTGACAGCCTATTTCTACTCCAATATCAGTTTCATTGATGCAAACAGCTTTACTTTCAGCGTGAGGGATAAATAGTATGTCATTGATAAGGACATAATGGCTGATGTGCTTGGTGTGAAAAGAGGGGTTTTCCAACCAATCGGCGTGTCTGTCAGCCATGCTACTCTTGATCTAGCAAAGGATAGAATTGCAGAAGGAAGACTCTCTTATTCAGAATGAATGCAACAAATACTTTGCTGCATAAGATTGTAATCAACTGTCTAAGACCCAAATCGACATCCAAGACAGATGTATCAATTTCGAAGCCAAGTTGATGTTTGCCATCAAGACTGGTGTGAACTTCTCTTTACCACATACCATCATTTTCACATGTATAGATGCATGGTTAAGGACAAAGGAAAGCTTCCTTATGCTGCTCTCATTACTCGTCTCTTCGAGACATCTACATATTCAACCTCCTCATATTCTCACAGTGAAGACTATTGATAAAATGGTCATCGGGCTGAGGATGATTACCAAGATGCGTCTGAAAGAGCTTAGTAAGAAGCTGGAGCAATTCAAGGAAAAGACTCCTATCAAACTCGGACCCAGACTCATCGGCGGCGAAAAGGAAAGGGAAAGAACCCGTGGTTAGTTCTACCAAGAAGAGGAGGGCGAGTCATCCCGGAAGATGAAGATGATGAGGATGCAATACCCATCTCTACTCTTATTTCTCAATTTGCTGCATCTATTCCAACGGTTCCAGAACATCAAGTTGCGAGAGGAAGAGAAAGAGGAAGAGAAAGAGGAAGAGAAAAGAAAGAAAGAGAAAGAGGAAGAAAAGAAAGAGAAGAAAGAGGAAGAGGAAGCAAGAGAGGAAGAAAGAGAGGAAGAGGAAGCAAGAAAAGAAGAACAAGTAGATGAACCAAAAAGAACAGATTCTCCAGCAGAAAAGGAGGATCTACAACAGCCTGTCACTGAGGAAACTCCTCGAAAGAAGAGTTCTTTTCTCCACCGGAAGACATGGAGACAGGGGAGATAAAGAAAAGAACACACACCTCTTCGGCTGACTTTCGAGAGAAGAGGATGCTCAAACAGTGTTAGTCGATCACCTCCTGATGCTGAGGATATTCATGCTGCACAGTTTCCTGAAGGAGAGGCATCGTCTCCACACACTGAACCTCCTGCTGAAATTCATATTGGCTTAACTCCACCTTCAGACCGAGCTGAAACAAGCACTCAGATCGACAACTCTGGAAATTTTCAAAGGCTGCTTGATATCATCTTAGAACTTAAAGGTCAAATTTATGCCATGGGATATGAATTTCAAACCTTGCAGAATGAAAATCATGCAATGTTCATCACTTTGCATGATCAGCTTAAAGATGTTCAGCGTCAGATTCAAGATACTGCAAAGGACACTACTCTCACCCAAGTACAGGAAGATCTGAGGAAGTTGGAAGACACTGTCAAGTCTATGGAAGACTTTCAACTTGTTCGCATTCCTCGAGCTCCTTGATTTTTTTTTATGCTGACAAAAAGGGGGAGAAGACTTTGCAGATTTCTGTTCTCAAAACCAAACCAAATCCTATCTTTTTATCTTTTTATTGCTTGCTATCTTGACTTTGACTTGAGTTTTTAAACTTGTGCAGTTTTTGGAATGTGTGCTCTCTATGGCAATACTTTAAGCTTCGTAAATTTGATAGTACTGTCTGTTTATGACTAATGAGGTTTCGGTGAATGCAGATATATGTACAGGGAAAATCGGTATGCAGGATATACGTGTACAGGATAACTTCTACTATCTTATTTAATCTTTTATGATGCTTGCTTAAAAGTTGTATTGTAGGGCGATAATATTCAAATCTGCAGGAAAGTTTTGTCACCATCAAAAAGGGGGAGATTGTTGGATGAAATTCCTTAAAGTATTTTGAAGTTGACAAAACAGGTTTATCAGTCTAGTCTGAAGACTTACAGACTCTTTTGACAAAGTCTGAAGATTAAAGTCTAAAGATTAAAGTCTGAAGCTAGCAAGACTCAAGACTTATATTTCAAAGTCTACTCACATGGACAGTTTCCGGGACGACGTTTATTCGATCTTATACGATCTTTATTCTAACGACGGTGGATATCTTTCTACTGGATTCAGCACTAAACGATCTAAGTTTTATATAGAATATGTTTAGATTCTTTGACGACTTCGCAACTTATATTTGGAAGGATCTACTTATGGAAACCGAGATCCTGATTGTATGGGCGAGCAAAATTGATGGGCTATCAACACTTACCTTAAAGAGCTCGAGATCTCTCTAATTGATTCTGTCCAACGGGTTGATTGGAAGAACTTCTTTGGAAGGTGCCAACGGTATTGAAGGCATGAAGAAGTATATAAGAGAGATGCTCTAGTTGTTGAAGGGTGCGGATAGAAGAATTCCAAAGTCTGAATCTCCTTTTCTATTTTGCGATATCATTCTTTGAGCATTACATGTAATCAAAAGAGAGATCATATTGTAGACCTTGAGGAAGTGTAGTAGAGTAATCTACACTTTGTGGACTCAAGAGCGTGAGACCGTATTCACTCTTATTGATTCTTAGTGAAATCCAGCCGGTAAGGGCTGTCGTGCGGGAGAGTGGACGTAGGCTTGATCTAAGCCGAACCACTATAAATCTGGAGTCTTGATTCTCTATCCCTAATCCTTTATATTGTTAACTATTTTTACTTGCTGCAATCGTTGATTTTAAATTATTTATATCTCATTCGGTTTAAATTGTTAAAATCACTTTAAACACCTATTCACCCCCCTCTAGGTGCTAATACTAGATCTAACAGAAATGACTTTGCATTTCCCCAAGTATCTTTAGAGGAATGGGCATTTGATGAATGCAAGAGTGTTTGGATACTTTTATTTTGGTGTATTTTGCAAAGTAGCTTTGAGGTGAAAAGTAAAAGGAAAAAAAGGAAAGGAAAAAGGAGGAGGAGATGCTGAAGCAAAGGAAGAAACGGTCTGGAGGCAACCGGAGCTGGTGGTTGTGGTGAGGGAGGCGGCTGGTGGCAGTGGTGGTGGGGAGGCGGCGGGTCACGCAACCCAGACGTCACCGCCTGAGGTCGTGCGGGTCTCGCTACCCAACAGCCCGAGGTTGCTCGTGACCCAGCTGCCTGAGGTCGCCGTGTAAGAGTTTTCTTAATATGGACTATATTAATTGATATTGTAATTTACCGTTTAACGTTTATCGTTTTACGAGGTTAGTCTAAGGTGAGATAGAATGTTTCTTAATTAGTCTAATATGGGGCTGGTTAGTGTGAGCCGAGTTGAGCCTGGCCCGTAATGAGGGGGCCCGGGCTGGAAACTCTATAAATAGTGCTCAAGTCTCTCCTTTAACCCTAATTCTCACATGTATCCTCACCTAAGGGGCGTTTACCTAACGCTAAACGTGAGGGGGGCCGCCTCATTGAGCCAGTGATACGGAGGGCAATAGAGGAGAAGGACTTGATGAATGGATCCCCTTGATATGTGGGAAATCCCTTTTTTGCTTCCGCTTTATGTTTGATGGATCCCAAAACAGGTGCGTCAATCTTCCTACTCAATTAGGGATAAGTGTTCCAGAAGTCCTAAAACTTGTCACGAAAATGCATTTCAGTCCTAAAACTTGCAAAAAGTGCATTTAAGTCCTACAACTTGTCAAAATGTTTCAAACGAGTCCTAAAATCGACGCCATCTAATTTCTTAACAGAAAAAGCTTACATGGCCCTCGCGTGGCTTTTTTTAATCGTTTCTCTCTCCTCCGTTGCTAATAATTTAAAAAAAAAAAAAAAAAAAAGCCACGCAAGCAGAATGACGTCGTCTCCTCCTTTCTTCCTCACCACGACGTCGTCTCCCCCTCCGTCTACTCCACGACGTTGTCTCCTCATTTCTTCTTCACCACAACGTCGTCTCCCCCTCCGTCTGTACGTCTTCTTCATCGTCATGTTTTCCCTCCCCTCTCCGTCTCTATGTATTCTGTCGCTTTCCAAGTGTCCCCTATGCCCCAAATCGATTTCGTCCAAACCCTAAGCCCCAAATCGAAGTCGTTCGAACCCTAAGCCCCAAATCGAAGTCGTCCGAACCTAAGCCCCAAATCGAATTGGTCCGAACCCTAAGCCCCAAATTTGATGATCTGCAGTTCTCTTGCGATTTGGGTCCTGATCGACCTTGAGTTCGATGCTCGTCGTGAGTTCATGTTCTTTCCTTCCTTTGACGATTGCGAGTTCGTGTGAAGACCTCTCTGAGGGAGTCTAGAAATCTCAATGGTGAAACGATTGGCTTCAGGGCCGACGACAGGATCGGCGACGACAATGGCGACTCCTCCTCACGCAGGTATTGTTCTTTGCATTATAACATTTGGGTATCTTACGATTTTTTTTTTTTGTTTTGCAAATGTGTTTTAATCTCTGCATTATGCAAAACGACGTCAGTTGGCGTCCTCATTTTTTCATTATTTGGAGTTCAAACAGCTCGAGTTTGACACACATCAACTTTATGTTCTCTTCTTTGACAATGGCGAGTTCGTGTAAAAACATGTCTCGTGGTCATATCGGTGTCTCAATGGCAGAGCGAGCAGCATCGGGGACGGCGATGGTGACTCCTCATGCATGTATGACTCTCTACATTACAGCATTTGGGTATGTCATAGTAATATTACCATTTTTTTTTTTTGCAAAGGCATTTTACTATCTACATTATAGCGGCGTTTTACTCTCTGCATTATGGTTGCTTTGCATTTTCTAATTCTTGCGATAAATTAGAACATTGCTGCAAATTAGAACATTGCTCTCACTATTGATCATGTAGTTGCATTGTGGTTGTAAAGTGGATTATCCTAATTTGTTGTTTCTGTATTGATTGTTAGTCTTTTATAAAAATATCTTCAATTTAGAACTTGAACATTGCTTCAATAATTTGATGATTGAAAGTGTTTTGCTTTTTATTTCTGTTCTCTTGTAGGTCCAATGGCCGAGAACAAAGTTTATGTCACTGTTCGTTATGGAGGTAAATTTAAAGTTGGCCACCATTGGAATACATAGGTGGAAGGGCTGATGTTGCTGAAATAAGTTTAAGTAAGAGTTCACTGTCTAGTATAATTGAAGCTATTGAGGCTTTGGGTGTGTGTAAAATAGAGAAACTCTTTTACAAAGATCCTGGAAGTAAGACTCTGGTAGACGGAATAACTTTTAGGTATTTATGGGATAACTCTGATGTGATGGATTTATTTTATCATCATCTGTGCTCTGAAAATATTAAGCTATATGTTGAGCATGTTGATGATGAAAAGGCATGAGCTGAGATGGGGGTGTTAAGATGGAAACTAGAGGTATGTCTAATGTGATTGGGAATACTGATGATGACGGGAATCAGGCTAAAGTTGCCAATAGGGATATAGATGAGGAAGAGGATGATGATGCACATAATTTGATGAATATGGAACAATCGAGTGATGATGATGACTTTGAACTGGTCAATGCAAGGAAAAAATTAATGAAATTTTCAGCAAGACATAAGCTCCAAGTTTTAAATTATAGTGAAGCAACTAGTACTTCCCAATCACTGATTGTGGATGAGATGGATGAGGCTTAATCGTTAGATGATTCTGGGTACGAAACAGAGTATGCTAATTCAGATGAGGAAGACAGTCTTCAATCAATTTTAAATGATGAGGGTGACGAAGAGGTTGATGTTATTTCAAGGAGGAGAAGTAGGTTCCCATCATATGATCAAAGTGGTACAAATCCAAAATTTATTGTTGGCATGACATTTGAGGATGCAACTGAGTTCAAAAATGCAATTTTGAAGTATTCAGTGGTTGAGCAAAGAGCAATCAAATACACTAAGAACACAAAAAGCTTTGTAAGAGCCAGGTGTGCCCAAAAAAAATTGTAACTGGATGATCTATGGTGCTCTTGATAGAAAAACTGGGTCATTTCATTTGAGAAAGTTTATAAATCAGCATATATGCAGTATCACTTTCGAGAATAAGAGAGTGTCTAGCACTTATTTAGCTAAGCACTTCATGATTCTCATTTCGCAATGCCTAAAATCAAAGCACCTGAGTTAAAGAAATTAGTTAGAGAACAACTTGGAGTAAATGTCACTTTCGGTCGGTGTAGGAGAACAAAGCTGAAAGTATTGAAGGAACTTGCAAGGCAATTACAAGAAGGAATATGCACAGATGTACGACTACTTGGGAGAGCTTTACACCGCAAGCCCTTCAAGCAATTTTAAATTGAAAGTTGAAAGGCTATTTCCAAATTCTCTACCATTATTTGATAGGGCTTACATTTGTTTTGATGCTTGCAAGAAAGGTTTTTGGCTGGATGTAGGAAGATCATTGGATTAGATGGATGTTTTTGAGGGGTTTGATCAAAGGTGAGTTGTTATGTGCCGTCGGAAGGGATGGCAACAATCGATGTATCCAAAGTGGCATGGGCAGTGGTTAGAATCGAGAATAAGGACACATGGACTTGGTTTATCGAATTGTTGAAGTCAGACCTCGATATGTGTAATGGTGATAGATGGGCTTTGATAAGTGATCAACAAAAGGTATGCTTTTCTTTCTGTTTTCATTTGTAAATTGATTGTGACATTACAATACTTTTCTTTCTGTTTTCATATATATTTTCTTTTTTTGGGTAATTGTCAGGGTCTCGTCCAATCTGTAGCTGAACTATTGCCAAATGCAGAGCATAGGATGTGTGCAAGGCACATTTATTCCAACTGGGGTCAAAAATACAAAGGAAAACAGTTGCTAAGGCAATTTTGGAGATGTGTCAAGAGCAATAATATGTCAGATTTCGAGATGCACAGACAAAGGTTGAAGGAACTGACTCGGGAAGGTCATGATGATTTATTCCGTATTGAGCCAAAACATTGGTGCAAAGCCTTCTTTGACACCAACATTAAATGTGATGTCGTGGATAATAATCTGAGTGAAGCTTTCAATGGCAGGTGTGTGGAAGCTAGGTGCAAAGCCATTGTGAGTATGCTGGAGGATATTAGAATCATGGTTATGAATAGAATGCATACTCAGAGGGATGGATGTGCTAGGTGGACTATAAATTATGGTCCAAGGATTATGCGTAAGTTACATGAGAATACAACTGCTAGTAGGTATTGCCATTTGATATGGAATGGAAATGAAGGATATGAAATTACAGAAGGTGGTGACAAATATGTTGTTGATTTGAATTTAAAAACTTGTTCTTGTAGAGCTTGGGAACTTAGTGGAATCCCATGTTGCTATGCCATTTGTGCAATACACCATAAGAGAAATGATCCGACTGACTATCTAGCCGAGTGCTTCAACAAGGCAAATTATCTAAGTGCTTATCAATTCATGATGCCTACAAAGTGAGAGGACAGAAATTTTGGAAAAAGCCAATAAAGAAGCTCCTCAACCCCCACCAATGAAGAACATGCCTGGTAGGCCAAAAAGGAGCAGAAGAAAGCAACCGATTGAGCTTGTAATAGGTGATAGAATGACTAAAGAGGGTAAGCAAATGACTTGTTCTGCTTGCAAACAAATTGGACATAACTGCAAGGGATGTCCTTTAAAAAATGTATTTCCTCAACTAACTGATCATCTTAATGCTGGGCATGTCACTTTAATATTTTGTTGTTAATCAATGCTTAATATGTGCTTCTCAGGCCAATGCTGGGGCCAATGTATGTACATCCAATGCTGGGGCCAATGTACGTACATCCAATGCTCGGGCCAATGTATGTACATCCAGTGCTCATGCCAATGCAAGTATAGCTGAAGCTCATGCTCAATCTCAGGCTAATTCCACTAGTCCAAGGCTCAGAAAAAGACAAGTGGTTGTCATCTAATCATTATTGTAAGTTTTATATATCAAGGTTCCAATTTAATAATTATGAATATATATTCAGGCTAAAGCTAAAGCAATGACAAGCGTAATCGAAGGAGGATCCGAAAGCCATGCCAATGCTTCGCAAATGCCAATTCAATAGGAGACAATAGTGGGCATGTTAATGCTTCTACTCAAAGCTAGTGCAGATGTAAGAGAATGTAATGCTCGTGCAAATGTAAGAGAATGTAGTGCCACTGCTTCTGCTCATGCTAGTGCTGATGTTAGAGGATGTAGTGGTGAGGCAAATGCTTTTCGTGAAGTTCGTTCGAATCAAGGGGAAGGCAGTGCACCGGCCAATATAATGGTAGGGTTGGGTGTTGACGCAAATCCTATGACAAACCTTCATATTCGCAAGGTGAATAATATTTTTAAAATTTTATAATAGCAATTGCTTATCTCCTTAAGCTAAAAAGATACTCATTCTTATGTAGCCTAATACAACTGGTGCAAGAGTTACGTCAACAGCAAAGGTGCATTCCCAAGTCAGTGCACAACCTCAGTTATATCATGTATCAGCAGCTCCTCGAAAACAAATTGCGGTGACGCCGAAGCCACTATTACAACCCAATGCCACTTCCCAACATCAGTCATATCATGCAACAGTAGCTCCTCCAAAGCACGTTGCAATGAAGCTAACGACATTATCGCAACCTCAGGCCAGTTCCCAAGTTCAGTCATCTCAAGCTACAATGGCTCAGAAGCATCTTGGTTTAAAACGAAAGGCACCATCACAACCCCAAGTAAGTTCCCAACCTCAATCATCCCGTGCAACATTACCTCCTCGAAAGCATGTTGCGCTGAAGCCAAAGCCACTATCGCAACCTCAGGGCAATTCCCAAGCTCAATTAACTCAGGCTACAATAGCTCAGAAGCATCTTAGCTTAAAGCGAAAAGCACCATCACAACCCCAAGCAAGTTCCCAATGTCAAGCATCTCGTGCAACATTACCTCCTCGAAAGCATATTGCGATGAAGCCAAAGCCAAAGCCACTATCACAACCTCAAGCTCAGTCATCTCAGGCTACAACAACTCCTCCAAAGCCTATTGCTGTGAGACCATATATAAGGAAAAGCGCCAGAATTTTGAATCAAGCGAAGGCTCAACCTACTGGACCACCGGAGACCATCATATTGGATTGATATGTTTGCTGAAATTGGTGTTGTTAGGTGAATTTATATTAATTATTAGCTGGTTTTCTGTATGAGACGTGTAGCGTTTGTGCATAGAACCTTTTGTGCACTGAAAATGCAGGTATTTTGTTGAACAAAACCTTTTGTGCACTGAACATGTAAGCATGTTGCTTTGTTAATGAATCGTGTTTCAACGAGTTATGTGGGATGCTTGGTTTTGGTTTGGATAATGCACGAAAGTGGTTGCTCTTTAGGATTGTTAATAGGTAATTACTGAAATTGGCCATGCAGAATTTTCATTCTTCCAATACTTTTGTCATCTTCTTTCCCATACATTTTTCTCGAGTTCCTCGGGAGCATTAATGGTAACCGATACCATCACCTCTTATTGCTAATTTTTCATTTTATATGATGGGGTTTTGCTCTACGTGGTCTCTATGGCCCGCATTAGATGATTCATGGAAAAATTGATTAGGTAACTTAGGTATTGTAGCCGACTGCTTTGATTTCACTTGATTTTTGACACATTCCATTTGAGGCAAGCTCGTTATTAAAATCATGAAAAAATCACCAATTAACAATCTTGATTGTATAATAAGGGAGTTGTCACCATTTTTCGAAATTCCAAATTTATTCTGGTGGCAATAGCTCATGTAGTGCTATTGACAAGTACACAAATCAAGCAACATTTTGCAATGCGAAAGTAATTTCTCGCATGGCAAGCAACCGGTCTTGCAAACTACAAACTCACATCAGATTTCATTCCCATCTCAATTATCCACAACTACTGTTAAAATTTACAAACTTAGAAAGAAGGTACTATGGAAGACTTAGAAATTTCCCACCAACTTTCACATTACATATAACCAATACAGCAATATAACACATGCATAGAATGAATGCTGATTGATATAGCATCTTTCCTTTCTTTACTCTTGCGAGCTCCTCCTTTAAACGTCTATTTTTCGCCTTTTGAGTCTTCATTTCAGCTAGCAATGAGTTCACATCGACTTCGTCACCCCTCGATTGGCTTGATTCAGACAATGCTTGATTTCTTTCAAGGAGGTCAACTATCATGTCCCTCACATGATCTGGTATCTTTGGATCCACCCACATGAAGAAATTGCAACGACTTGGACTATCAAACTTAGCATATCCATGGAACCTTCTTCCTGCGTTTTTCCTTGTCTTTGCCATAAGAATTGGCGATTGAAGACCACAATAACATGTTGGCTCCGAGTTGACCTCATTAGGAGTTACGCCACTTGATTCGATGTTGCCGCCCTCATTCTTCCGGGGGCTTCGTATTATAGGAACCTAATAGAAGTATATTAGCTATATTATGATTCCTTTATAACGTCTTCATATTAGTAACTTCTGCATAATGCAATGTGTTTACTTGAGAGATTTAGGAGATGTTTTCAATCTCCAAAAAACATCTCTCTTTTCATATGCATTGGATGAATAGACAACCATAACTTACTTCTGCATCAATGTTCTAATTTGTTACTAGTATTGGAGAATGGAAAACAACAAAATGCTATAATGCAGAGAGCAATACCTGCGTGAGGAGGAGTCGCCATTGCCGTCGTTGACCCTGTCGTCGTCCCCGATGCCAATCGCTTCGCCGCTGAGATGTTGAGTCCCACAAGCGAGATCTTCGCACGAACGCGCAATCGTCAAAGGAAGGAAAGAACACGAACTCACGACGAGCGTCGAACTCGAGGTCGATGAGGACCCAAATCGCAAGATAACTGCAGATCGTCAAATTTGATTTGGGGCTTAGGGTTTGGACGAATTCGATTTGGGGTTTAGGGTTCGGACGAGATCGATTTGGGGCTTAGGGTTCGGACGAATTCGATTTGGGGTTTAGGGTTCGGACGAGATCGATTTAGGGCTTAGGGTTCAGACGAATTCGATTTGGGGTTTAAGGTTTGAACGAGATCGATTTGGGGCTTAGGTTTGGACGAATTCAATTTGGGGTTTAGGGTTCGGACGAAATCGATTTGGGACTTAGGGTTCGGACGAAATCGATTTGGGGCTTAGGGGATGCTCGGAATAGAGAAAGAAGAAGTAGAGACAAGGGGGGAGGGGGAACACGACTGTGAAGAGGAGGAGTAGATGGAGGGGGAGACGACGTCGTGGTGAGGAAGAAAGGAGGAGATGACGCCGTTATGCTTGTGTGGCTTTTTTTTTTAAAAAATTATTCGCAACGGAGGAGAGAGAAACGATTAAAAAAAGCCACGCGGGAGCCACGTCAGCTTTTTCCTTAAGAAATTAGACGATGTCGATTTTAGGACTCGTTTGAAACATTTTGACAAGTTGTAGGACTTAAATGCACTTTTTGCAAGTTTTAGGACTGAAATGCATTTTCGTGACAAGTTTTAGGACTTCTAGAACACTTATCCCACTCAATTATGCATGTTCTTGTTCTGGTTATGGAGATCTTGGGGTTGCGCAATTTGCGTCTAACATGTGGTATCAGAGCCTCCATAACCCTAGAACTCAAATGCATAAAATTTTTGCCCTAATTTGTGATTTTTGAGATTTTTTGTTCAATAAAATCAAATAAAATCACAAATTCGGACTGGGCTCGTTGAGGCGAACAGATTCGTGGGCGACACATCGCCGAAGAGGGCCGCACGCGCCCCCACGCGCCGCCAGATCATTGTTTTTTCATGTGGATTTTTTGCTCGATTGATCCTGAAACAATGGGGTTTTTGTTCTACGTGTCGAGATCTTTCCAACCATATATAATTTGAATAATTTTGTTGAGAATTGAATGAGAATTTTAAATTTGAAATTCTAGGGTTTATACATAGAAAAAGTTCTAGAATTTTAAGTTACATTCTAGCGTTACCTTCGTTTTTCTTCTCCACTCTTTGCATCACGTCGTGTCGTTTGAATTATGAACTGTCGGTCATCGTGCGCACTCTTTTGCTCGTCCGTCTCTGATTTCAGAATCGACTTTCTCCTCTTGGCGGTTTTGTTCTATTGCCGTGGCGAGTTTGCCCGTAGTTACTAGTCAATGTCGAATTTGTTCGAGACGAGGATAATGAGGTTTGTGAAGATTTGTATTTGTGTATATATATATAAATAGGTGGTCTACGATGTTGGACTCGTATCTTCATCCTCTCTCTTGTGGTATGTTTATTTTACATGTTTGATAATTTTATGGGTGTGAAAATACATACGGAACCCTAAATACGTGTATTTTTAGTGTATTTTTGCGTATTTTTCTTATATTTTTTGGGTTACAGGTATATCATCACATAAACATTATAATGGTGTGATTCATTAATAAAAATTAAATTTTATTGTGAACTGAAATAGGCTTAATGAGATACAACAATTATGGGATAGTAATTGAGCTATGTATTGATTATAAAATTTTTGTTGTTTAAGCATACTCCTTTACACACTAGTAACCTTTGAATGATGGACGTCTTAAGAACTCGTGACCAAACTAATTGTATTGATTAACACATCTACTGAATGTGGGTAATGCATGTCAATTAAGTTACTGCATATTGTACATGAACTCATCTAGTCACTTGTTAATGTCTATCAAGTTGAATATTTTTTATGGTTAAGGAGTATGACAACATTTACGCAGAGCAATAGTATCTACTGTTAAATTTTAGATATTTGGTTCTCTGGTTTGACTCAATTAATAGGCTACTAGTTGATAACAATGATAATTTTGTTACTTAAAAAATTGGCTAATATATTAGCCGTTGGCCTTGGAGTCATGTTTTGCCTTATGAAACTCATGAGCAATAGTGGATTAGCTATCTGAGGTATCATGTATTGCTATTGATGTTAACTTATGAGAGATATTCTAGATCAGCATTCTTTTAATGTTGTTCTAGTAATCAGTAATTGGGGTACACAAGAGATGATTGCTTTTATGTTATGAGAATTTTCTTGTGTTGCTGTGATCGTTGATCTCATTGGAATCTGTCTTTCAGGTTCGCTATATATATATATATATATATATATATATATATATATATATATATATGTATATATAATAAAGATTTTATTAATGAACAAAGCAATGTAATTAGCATAATATGTGATTTTGGTGATTTGGTGCCCCTATCACTAAAGTTAAAATCACATGTATATGGTGTATGTGAGGAGTAAAGTTTATATCCCTGGTATGAGAGAGTTTCAAGAATTCAATTGAGTAGTGACCGCCAAAGTGGCACGCTTGATTGGGTTTGAGAAATTTCGGTCTCGTATATTGATTGGGATGTCTCATAGTCTAATGTGTAGTTATACTCCCAAAGGAGGTGATTGTGTATTAGTTCATGGAGGGATACATGATGGTATGGTGGAGGAGTGACTGATCCTAGTGGTTCATATGCCCAAAGGTGATGAATTCACGAAAATTGGAATAAATTCTCATAACCGCTATCATATGAGGAGTGTACAATTGCATGTCATGTATTCTACCCAAATGTGATTATATGATTTTGCATGTAACTCTCTGGATGTGTACTTGTACGTCAAGTTACACAGTGCTCACATGATGTTAATTATATACATTGCTTGTTATTTTAGTCACATTTTCTATAATTAATAACTCCACTTTTATTGAGGTTTTTACTGCTTAAATTTTAAGTTGTTGACATATGATTTGTTGCTTGAGAATGCAATAAAATTTGCTTACTGTCCATGAAGCGTTCCATTCTGAAACACTAGAAAAGAGGTTTGCCTGCGGATTGCACTGCTATAAGATGATGGAAGCCTTAGTTGCTTGAAATTATGTCTTGTATGATATTGAAATTAGGACATATCTGCAAAGATTGTGTTTAAGTCCTAATGACATATATATCTCGTATATGATTAAAAGGTTGTTAGGCCTAATAGTAGCAGTAAGTATTTTGGCAAGTATGACAATACTGAATTGCTTAAATGGTCATTTGTCAAATACTTGGTAAATTCTGGGGTAGTAATTTAATTACTATGCTTGAAAATCCTGACAAAAAGATTTGCCAAAAGGCATAATTGTACCATAATTAACATGGTGATGAGTAAGACTAATTTATCGGTCTACTGTGGGTTGATATTTTGAAAGCAATTTTTTCACATACAAAACGTATTTCTTATCAAAGTTGTTTCATAAACTTCTTTTGAGTTATGGACTGGACGTAAATTGATTGAATTATATTAAATTTAGAGGTATCATGTAGGAGTGAGGTTATCTAATCCAATATTAAGTACGTTGGAATTTAGATCCACTCGAAATTATTTTATATCTTATCCAGATTGTTAAAAGGGGTATTAATTTTATGACTTTAAAGAATGTACAAGAATTATGGAATCACATACTCTAAAGTTTCTTAAGATTGACGTAATTGTAGAGGATAGCTACTCTCAGACTATTAAAGATAATAGTATGATGGGGGTATTGTGTTTTTGTCTTTACCTATACAGATAATTATGGAATTTCCTATACCATAGACTAAACTTGTTGGGTTTAAGGTAATATTCTTGATATAGTTTATAATGAAATTTCTTAAACCTCTCAAGTGCAGAATGAAGTGGTTGCAGCTTTATTAAGGAGATTTGTTAGGGAAAGACGATCAGTTATGCCATCAAACTATATAGTCTATTTGTGAGAGCATGATTACAATATCCATTACATGGTTGTTTTATCAACTTATATAAATGTCGTTTCTTGTTCTTAATTAAGTATGTGATTAGATGCCATAAAAAAGGATAATAATATTTTTACTCTGAAAGAGGGGTGGATAGTTAGTGAAGAAATAATTATTTCTTTATAGATTCTTTCAGAGTGAACGTGGCATTGATAGTTTATTTTTTATATGGAGTTACGCCAAATAGATACAAAATCTATATAGTGCAATCGAAAGATTTTGCAGCAAATTCAAGTGAACTTGTGTGTAGACTGAAAAGTCTTAATTCATGGTCTTAAGCAAGTTTCCAGGCAATATTATTAAAGTTTCATAGTGTTGTTATTTTGTTCAATTGGGAACAAAGTAATTCAATATACTGCAAGGTTAGTGGGAGGATTTTTTTTTTTTTCATACTCTATGTACATGATATTTTGCTTACAAGTTGTGACCTTGAGACATCTTATATCTTTTGTACTAAGGTCTGTAAGGATTGTTTTTTGCCATATTATATTAGATTTTCTCGGAGGAAATTTGTTGATTGTATATTGTAAATATTCAATATACATTATTGCAAGCCAGGAATTGCTCCTGTTGTTAAGGGTGATGGACTGAATCTATCACATTGTCCTTATTTAGATATTGAGAAAATCTAATTAAAAGATGTACCTTGTGTCAGTGCATTTAAAAGTATAATGTATACTCGAATTTGCACTAGACTAAATATTGTCTTTGTGACGGGACTTCTAGGCAGATATTGGTCAAATCCAAGACGTGATCACTGGGTTGCTGCTAAGAAGGTTTTAAGGTACTTAAAGAGGATAAGAGATTATATGTTAATATGTGGATATGTTCAATTCTTGCAGTTAGTAGGGTATTTAGATGTAAACTTTGCTAGCTGTTATGATGACATGAGATCAATAACAGAATAAATATTTATGTTAGTAGGAAGTGCAGTAAATAAAGTTCTATATCATCTTCTACTATGAAAGCAATGTTAGTAATATTCTTTTAAGCTGTTACTTGGGCTATTAGGCTCCGGAACCTCATGAAGGAGTTGACCGTTTTAAACTTTATGAATAGACCTATACGGTTGTATTGAGATAACAAATTTGTAGTATTATTCATTTACTACAAAGGTCTCAAGGGGTTTAAATATATGGTGGTCAAAACTTTTGACCAAAAGGAAATGGTACAGAAAGGTGACGTTTTAATATAACATATTTCCATAGATGATATGGTAGTAGATTCACTAACTAAAGGTTTACGCTTATGTGTATTTTAAGCGACATGTCATTAGCATGGGCCTAGGAGCATCATGAGATGCTGTTGTTTAGTGGGAGCTATTTTGGCTTTACTTTGATAAAGGTTTCATCTGTGTTCGTTACATTTGGTAACGGTTTGATATGTATCCACTTTTGCATTCAATAAAGTATTTTTGAATGTGTTGTTATTATGTTGAATACATATTGATAAAGTCTCAAGGTACCTTATAAACCTTGAGTGAAGGCTAGGGGCATTCGGTTATTAGCCTTGTCTATATGTCTTGTTATACATAAAGAAATGTTAACCGTAAGGATAAGACATATGTGGGTTCATGGAACTATAAAGACATTCTCTAGTGGCACAAGTTTTTTGTGACGCTTAAGGTAAGAGAATTGACATTCTCTAGTGGCACAATTTTTTTGTGACGCTTAAGGTAAGAGAATGGTGACTGACAAAATGGATCTCTCTATGAGAGATGTTGTCCATTTGACACACTACCATATTGGATCCATATCAATAGAGTTAAGAACATTCGTGACCATGGAAGGCTCTGTGTGTATACATGCAGTTACCGTCATGATTCGGTGTTTGAGACTTTATGGGATATGATTGACTATTAAGAATTATCTCTAGACCAATGTGTGCACATACAGTACGATTTCAATTAATATAGTCCAAGTGGGAGAATGTAAGAGTTTTCTTAATGTGGACTACATTAATTGATATTATATTTACCGTTTAATGTTTACCGTTTTACGGGGTTGGTCTAAGGTGAGATAGAAAGTTTCTTAATTAGTCTTATATGGCGCTGGTTAGTGTGGGCCGAGTTGAGCCTGGCCCGTAATGAGGGGGCTTGGCTGGAAACTCTATAAATAGTGCTCAAGTCTCTCCTCTAACCCTAATTCTCACATGTATCCTCACCTAAGGAGCGTTTACTTAATGCTAAACGTGAGGGGAGCCGCTTCATTGAGTCAGTGATACGGAGGGCAATAGAGGAGAAGGACTTGATGCGTGGATCTCCTTGATATGTGAGAAATCCATTTTCTGCTTCCGTTTTATGTTTGATGGATCCCAAAACAGGTGCGTTAATCTTCCTACTCAATTATGCATGTTCTTGTTCTGGTTATGGAGATTTTGGGGTTGTGCAATTTGCGTCTAACACACCGCCCTCTTGGGTTGCTGGGTTGCTGGGTTGCGTGAGGTAGCACGGCCTTAGGCGACGTTGATGCGTGGGTCTCGCGACCCAGGCGACGGCGGTGCGTGGGTCGCGCTACCTCAAGCGGCGTCACCTAAGGCCACACGACCTAGGCGACACCGGTGCGTGGGTCATGCGACCCATGTAATGCCCGAGGTCACCTGAGGTTAGACGACCCTTCTCGGCAACCAAATCTAGCCGGCGGAGCCCGTGGCTGAGCTCCGTCGGCTAAGCTTCACTGGTGGAGCAACAAGTCCAAGGAGGAAGATGATGAAATGTAATTTTTTAGGGTAAAAGATGAAAACGCAATTATCAGTGAGGGTAATATTGGAAGGAAAAAAATCATTAAACCTGTATTTAGCATTCCAAAAATGCTGAAAGCCCAAAGCAGGTTCTAAGAACCCTAACCATAAAGCCAAAAGATTATATTAATGGAAGGATGCTGATCTCGTTTCAAAGTAAAGTTATAAATAGAAAAATGACTCAGAATCAAGTAAGATTATGTGTTATACATTAAGGATATAATTGAATAATCAAGTGATATTCACCTGCGATTTATCCCCTACGCCTAATTCTGAAGGAGAGGGCGTCATTCGGCCATTGGAGAGAGAGAGGTTGCTGCTGGGAAAAACTGGAGACAAACGAGAGGATGATGATATCTGGCCGAGGAGAGTTTTGTGGGTGAGAAGCTGGTGAGAGTAGAACATTCTTCTTGCTTGCACCGCCTGGAACTTTCACAGAAGAGGGAAGCTTGAAGGAAATACAGGGAGCGTTCGCTGAAGGAAAGCAAAAGGGGGCTCACTGGTTTTTTGGGGAATCGCAGAAGGCTGGATCAAAAGGTTCTGGGGTTCTTTGGAAGCTCTCCTCACACAGAGACGGGAGGGGAATCTTTTCTTTCTTGGCTGAAACCATATCGCAAGAGGGGAGAGAGAGGAACGCTTTGAGGAAGAGAGATTTCAGAGGGAGAAGGGGAGAGGCGAAAGGAAAGAAAGAGAGCGGGGGCTTTTCTTTTTTTGGGAGCGCCGCTCCTTCTCCTCAGACAGACTCGACCAAGCCACCTCGACCATCTCCATCCTTCTTCCCATCTCTCACCACTCTCAGTGCGGCCACCACGAAGAGCGTTCTCTCGGGTTCAGTCCTCGACCTTGAAGGCTCCAAGCGGATTTTCTTTCGAAGCCCGTGCCCGTCCCCACGAGAGACGTTTCCCCGACTCTCCTCGCACCAGCCGCCCATTTTCTCGAGCTTTGCCGACGAACAAGCAGCAGCTGTGACGCCACTTACTGATCAGCTGAGCGTCTCGCTCCCCCAGACGTCCTGTTTTTTCTTCATGCCGATCGGGAATTAAGAACAGAAATTTCAATCAATGAGATCGTGGTCTAATCTTGTGAAACCGAGATATACTTGTAAGAGATAATGTTATTTGGAGTGTGATATGTCTTTTTTAGACCGAAATTCATATCAAAATCGGATCGGAGGCTTGTTCTTGGTACTGCACGTCACATGTTTGATAAAATGCCTGAATGATATACTGAGATCCATGCTATCCGATCGACGTTAGAAGTTTAGTTTAATGCTTCATTGTTCTTATATTGTTGAGGGACGTCTGATTTTTGTGTCTCTCGTTGTGTTTTTATGCGATCTCGTGGAAACTAATCGTTCGCCAAATCCTCCTCTCCGCTGGAAATCTTCCCCGTGCCAGCGAGCCCTGTGGTTCAAGGCCACCCCAGTCAGTTCGTCTCTATGATTTTTAGTGCACTGGTGATTATATGCTTGCTAGAAAGGCTAGGATGGAAGAAATTAATCTCGTGTGGATATTTTCTGTTGATTATTGCGATCGCCGGAGTAAGCTTCCGGCGTTGGTGACCGTCGGTCTGAGCAGGTGACCGCCGGTTGGTGTTGATTCGGTGGCGATGTGTATGCTGGATACGACGCGTATAGAGGTTGATTGGTCGCCAATAATTCTGGTTCGGTTTAGTTGCAGAAGGGATAGAGAGATTCGGGGAAGAAGAAGGCGCAAGGTTGAAGAAGAAGGTGAAGGGGGAAAAGACAAAACAGGGAAGAAGACACAAGGGAAAGAATAAAAGAAATTAAGAAAATCATATAAAAAATGTTTAAAATTTCGGTTTTTTTTAATCTGGCCGGATCGGATCCCTAGTTTCACCCCTAATGCTAACGCTTCTGTTCAGAGCCACGGAGCTTCAAAGTTGACTCACGGGAACTGGGATGTTATGCCAAAATTGCTGCCAAACGTGTTTTACATAATTTATTTTCCTCTTGAGATTGAAAATTGCAATTTTCGTCTTTGCATAAGGTGAGGATGCCTCTTTAATTTTTTTTGGAAAAAAGTAATAAGCTGAGGATGCTTGAATGCAAAGAATTGGGTATTTGTTGTGCATCTGACATGTGGAAAAAAATGGTACTGTAGTCTTATTGCTCTTTGTCTTATCGAGTGCAACGGCGTAAAAAATTATTCATTTGTCCAATCCTACTTAGCCGGCTAAGTTGTTGTCGTTGCTGCTGCTTTTCCTGTGATTGTTGGCCTTTCTGGAGTCAAATTTGGAAATAATCGTATTTATCTTCTGGACATTATGTTCGCATAAATATGTGTAGGACCTAAAAGGGCTACTAATATAGACTGCACTTGAAACTTGTGCATGGGAGGATCATCCCGAAAGGGCTAATGCTAAGATTGCACTTGAAATTGTTTGTGTTTCTCTTTCATTCATTTATGATTGTGGTAATTCCATGCTCCGGAGCTCTCCTGCATGTTCCATCTCACTATGTTGCTTCAGTAACTTCAGTTTATTACTTTTCAGTCTTGCTTTTGCTATAAATGAGTGACTAGGCCTGGAGGTCCAAAAACTCCGAACAGTACGAGGTTCAATGAGCTTGGCACAAGTTATGCTTGGCTAGGGATCAATATATGCACAACTTTTTTGTTGCCAGGTTACCTTATACTTACATTGTCGAGAGAAGACATGATTCCTATTTGCCGTAATAGGATAAATTTTGCAACGGATGATACAGAAATAAACCATTGGCAATCACACGAGTTTTCAATAGTATCTGTTGAGATGAATGCACGTTGGCTTTCTTTGACTGGCTTAAGGTATGCGTTCTTCTCTTGCATTTTTTAGCTTAATACTTAAGCGATGCTCCTTTTGTTTGGGTTTCCCAGTGAAAAAGTTGGAAGTTGAAGGAGCTTTGGTTTCTGATTTACGAAGCAGCGACAGTTTCTACTGGAGTTGAACTGTGGAGTAGTGGTTATCATTTGACGCGTTCTTCTGGTATTTCTAGTAAGCAATCACTTTGTTATTTCTTGAAATGAGAATAAGTTAAAAAGAGCAGAGCTGGACGAAGACACCCACGTCTTCTATTGTTCTTGCATATGGGCATATTGCAACATATTTCATTAGTTAAGTACAGAGTAAGATTAATGTGATTATGCTATTGAGTCATTTTCTTCCCTCTTTGTTCTTACCAGGCTTATCACGGTGAAGTCTACTTGGGGTGCCCATCACCCAATCTTCTCTAAGTAGATCTACTACATTAATCATGTTCGGCTGAGTCACCCATGTATCGATAAAATGGAATTTTCTTTATTCGCATCTGTATCATCTTTTAAGGGAGACATACCCTTTTTAGTGTCTACCCGGGGGGCGGGCGGTGGGGTTGTTCGTGAAAGTGCTAGTATGAACACATAGAGGGGGTGAATAAATGTAAAAATAGATTCTGCAAAATACTATGAAAACCTTTACTTTTAACCTGAGTCTGAATAACAATAGACTTTTGAAATTGAGTTTGAAGAGCAGTAGACTTTGAGCGAGATCGGACTTTAACAGTTAAATAGAATTACGAACAAAATAAATGAGTTCAAGGAAGAGAATAAGAACACAATGTTTATAGTGGTTCGGCTTAGATCAAGCCTACGTCCACTCTCCCATGCTAACAGCCTTCTTGGCTGGATTCCACTATGCAATCAACAAGAGATTACAACTTTGAGTGCAAACACTTAGTAGTAGATCACACTATCTCACTAAGTCACTCTTTTGGTATTTCTTTCACGATCACAAACGTTTAAGCTCACAAGAGACAAGTGTATGATCGAAGGTCGCTCAAACTTTGGAATTATAAATTCTACGCTCCGTCTCTTACTTGCTCATCGATCCTTCATCTCCTTAAATACTCATCCACTTCTAAACTAGCCGTTGGACAATATCTTGAGGATCGTCTTCCAATCTACCCATTGGACAGATCTGTATCTAGAAGATTTGGTAGCCGTTGAGTGATAGAGGTAGAATCCCAAATTGATTCCGATCGCCCATACAAACAGAATCTTAGTTTCCATAAGTAAAGCTTCTTCGTATAGAAAGTTCTTGTCTTCAAGATCCAATTGTCAATCAATTAGATTGAGTCAATCAAATCAATCTTGATGTAGAATCCAAACCAGATCACTAGCTGTTATATCTTCGGGGCTTGAGTTACGTTCTGTTGAATCTGGATGTAAAGTCTGAGTACAATAGACTTTGCAATCTGAGTCTGAGTGCGATAGACTTTACAATCTGAGTCTGAACACATTCTGCTTCTGAACAGATTTAGCTTTAAAGTCTTAACGTAGTCTGTTACGTTCTGCTTCAGCATAGAGTCTGTCTTCTGGTTTTTCCAAGTATAGACTTCAATAATATCATTTATATGTTCTATCATCTGCATAGTCTATTACTTAACCATTAAACACGTTAGTAGTCTTTGATTTATTTTGTCATCTTCAAAACATCATAAGGGATTTCCCTAACAGTTCGGATTTTTGTATCTACGTTAATTCATATGAAAACTTTAAATATTTTTCTCATCCATAATTTCTTTCAAAGATTAAAGTTATAAAACCATTGAGAAAACTACACATTACTTTTAAATGGATAAATGACTTGTTAGCTAAAAAAGGAAAAACCATTCAAATTTCCTCTCATAAAGATCATACTTATTTGCAAAAGGGTCCGGTTAGCATAATTGATACTCTATATCGAATTGCCACTTGTAAATGGGGGAACATCTTTTTATTGGTTTAGAAATTGAAATACAAGTAAGCTTCATGAGAATAAGAAAATAACTGATACTCTATAGTGATTTTGGTGGAATTTGACAATACATATTCTTTTAAGTAAAAAGGTGTCCCCCCCCTTACGTTCTCCTTGAAAGGATGGAATTCATACTGAAGGCTATTTGATCGATGAAATGATGCTAGCGGTCAAGGGGAGATGAATAATTCAACTGAATAGCTGGTAATATCCTATTGGCGGTAGGAGTCTGTCCTCTAATAATACATTATTGTTGCCAATATCTTTTCTTTATTTGAAAATCTAATGCACAACAATCTATTCATTTTACCACCCCATGTGGTGGCCGCGCTGGCTTGGGCTTCCATCCCCCTCACGAAGGGGACGGGTTCAAATGCACAGCCACAACGCCGTGGTGGTGGGTCTTGCGCTAGCTCACAGGGGGTTTCATTAGTCTCCAAAAAAAAAAAAAAAAAAAAAATCTATTCATCAGTCTCGAGTGTCTTTTCATCTTTGAAAATTTATTGACCTTTACACAAATAATATATATTTATAAAATATTATTGAAAAATAAAATAGATGTAGATTCGATTCAATCTTCACCGAATTCAATTAAATTAACACCTAAAAGCTTAAATAATTAAACATATCCAAATCCAATAATTTTTTTTTTATGACTATTATCACAGGTAACACATGATGTAGTACGTGTCAATTAAATAGAGTTTCCAATATGATTGTTTAGAATATGCGCCTTTTTTTTTTCTTTTTTTTAAATCTGAGAATATGCCTGTCAATTGGAAATAACCTGGTGACCGGATGAACTAGTCAACCGGTTTATTAGAAACGATATTGTCGTTCATAAAGGGCCGTTACTCTCCTTGGAAAACGACAGTCATGCAAACATTTTCCCATACAGAACATGTGGCTTGCTTAGCACGCATTGGTTGTTGTTTTGAAACAATAAGAGTTTTGTCTTTTAACGGTCAACGATTAAACCATACGCGGTGAGGACTGCCATGTGGTGGGAATTCGTTTGGAAAAAATTGAGGGTTATAGTGTCATTCAGCTGAATTTTCTTGGGAAATTACGTGAGTTAAGTCTTTTCAAAGCTCCATTTGTCAATCAAAACTTGTGGACTATAAAAGGATTACACCACATATGACTTTCAAGTTCTTTTCTTTGAATTATTGTAAGAGTAAGAATCGGGCAAGAAATATCACAAAGCAATGGATGGTGCGCATTTGTCCATGTGCTCGGAGATTAGGTATGGCTAGACCCGTCAAAATGGGTCATGACTTTCAAGTTCTTTTCTCTGAATTATTGTAAGAGTAAGAATTGGGCAAAAATTATCACAAAGCGATGGACGGTGGGCATCTGTCCATGTGCTCGGAGATTAGGTGTGGCTAGACCCATCAAAATGGGTCATTGATGAAATTTTTAATCCTATGTGGCCATCTTCTCACCATGCTTGATGAGAAGAAAACCATTCACCAACTTTTCCGTCTTTTGAGGTTGTCTTTTGGGGTTTCCTTTCCGAGTAACTTTTTACTTTTCCTTTGCCGTACGGATTGATGAAGAGAAAGGTATCAAACGCGGTTCAACCTTAATCATCCGGATCAATTCATACTAAAGATATTAATTTAAAATTCATCGCTCAATACATTAACATATCTAAATTTCTTCATTTATTGAAAACCCTTATGTGGTGGTAGATGTTGATCTTGTTTAGGGTGCTCCTAATATTTCTCGTTTTTCATTTTTTGGCAGGTGATGGGATTTGTCCATGCAAAATATACAAGAGTTTTGGGAAAAAGTACAAAAAAAAGTCTTAAATTTATTATATTAATGCCAATTTGATCTCAAATTTTTTTATTTGACCAATATAGTCCTATACATTTTCACGTTTTCATCTAATCAAATTTGGTCAAAAATCGCCGACATGAACATTTTTAATATTTTTTTTTGTTTTTCTTTTCTTTGTTATTATTATTATTATTTTCTTATTTTCTTTCTTTTTATTTTTTGTAGCGAGATTCGCAGCCCTCACCAAATTTAGTCAAGGGCTGCCTCGCCCGGGCCACTGCAAGATTTGGGTAAGTGCAACCTCAATTGGAGTCGGCGAGGCTACAAAGGCCCCTCGCCCGTGGCCCCACTAGTCACTAGCCAAGGACTCATGCCTAGATTTGGCGAGGGCCATGCCCTCACCCCGTCCCCAGTGACTCTCATTAGCCAAAATGAAAAGAAAAGAAAAAATATAATATAATAAAATATTCAAATTAAATTTGCAAAAATCATTTACGTCAGTATTGGTTGTACCATGTAAAACAATCATAGTCTATGTTAATGATTTTTAGCCAAAATTGGCTTGTAGAACTCAATTGACAAATTCTAAAAAGGTTTAGTATTAAATTAGTATAATTACAAAGTTTATGACTAAATTGATATCAATATAATAGATTGATGATTTTTTGGTATTTTCCCCTTTAGAAAAAGATGCTTGCTCATCGCTCCAATGATAACTTCAATTAGGAGTCATGCTCCTCGTTTAAGGAATACATGAAATGGGTAACATGCATAGTGTGAACTAATTGAAGCTATAATTCAAACACTCGAAATTCACTAAGGTATCAATAGAGAAATACAATGGTTTGAGTATGAACACTCAATGGAGGATTTTTTTTTTTCTCTCACTAAGTCATTCTTCTTGTGTTTCTCTCTCTTGAATACAATTTGTAAGCGTTGTCGACGAAGAATAAGTGAATGGAAATGCCTCAAACTTTGGAATTTCAATTTTCACGCACTATCCTAATTGGACTGAATACTTCCTTAAATACTCCTCTATACCTTTCTAACTATTGGTATTCTTTAGAGGAATTTCTTCCAATTAATCCATTGGACAAAATCGATTAAGGAAATCTTGTAGCCGTTTGAAAATTGAGATAAAAATCCGATGATTCTAGTCGCCCATACAATCAAAATTTAAGTTTCTATAAGTAGATACTTCCCAAAAAGGAACTTATCTTCAAAATTGATTTCATCAATTTGTGATTGATTCCATCAAGATATTTATAAAATGTAAGTGAGATTCTTCACCAGAAAGCCAGATATTGATTGATTCCATCTAAAAGATATTTTTAAATTTAAATTAAAAAAAAAAAAAAATCACAATTTTAGGTAATATACACTAGGAGATGCACTTTTATTTTCTTGAGTGAAGATTTTTCTTCACAATCAATTAAAGAGGGGGGAGCGAATTCAGAAGCAAAAAAATTTCACGAGAAAACTCGTGCGAAAGAAAGTCTTCGTCCATCTTGGTAAAAGAGAAACCCTTTTCTCTCCTTTCTCTGACAAGAAAAAGGAAAAGTCGGCGGCAAAGAGAAAAACGTGAGGGGAGTTTTTTGTTTTTTGGTTCTTTGGGAGGCTTTTTGGTTTTTGGTTCTGGAGCGGTTTCTCTTGAATCAAAGAGGAAAAAGCAAGAAAGAAAGGTGAAAAGTGCAGGGGGAAGTGACGTAAAGGAGGGCAGGAGAGAGAAAATAAAAAAAAGAAAGGAAAAAGAGGAAGCACTGTGCTTCTTCTCCAGGAGTTTCCCCCCCTTTCGCTGCTCACCCGACGCCGCAGCAGACCGCCTCCGCGCCGCCGCCGCATCCCACGAGCACACTCGCTCGCCCCGACGCCCGCGCCGGATTCCTCCGCTCGCGAACCGCCGCACAGCCCCGATCCGGCGACCCGCAACCCGCGCCCACGTCGCTCGCCCGCCGCTCGAGCCGCTCCGCCTCAGCCACCATGACCTGAATCCTCCGCCCCTGGACCGGCGCACACCACAGCCGCAGCCGCTAGAGCCGCGACACCGGACACCACCGCCCCGCAGCCACCTGCAACCCGCGCCCGTCCGCGAAGCCACCGCTCCCTCGCCGGTCTCGTTCGCCGTCCGTGATTACCGAGCCACGCCCCTGTGTTGCCGCCGCCGCCGATCTGCCCTTGCCGGAGTTCCCCTCGCCGGATCGTTTGATCTGCCGCCCTTGGAGACCCACGAACGTGCGTGGAAAGGGAAAGCAGGAAAGAGAAGAACAAAAAAAAAAAAAAGAAAAGAAATTAGGTAGTTTTATTTTCTTTTTCTATTTACTTTATTTTATTTATTTCTTTTAGGTTTAGTAATTATTATGTGAATTTGAAGTGATTTTCATTTCATGAATTCTGTAGGCATTATCCGTAGAATTGTCCCTAAGGTTTATTGTAATTATTAATTTGACCCGTAAGATTTCGGGTCATTTTTTAATTGTATTAACTTTTGGGGTTTTGTTTGCGATATATTAATTATTGAATTAATTTAATTATTAATTTGATCCGTAAGATTTCGGATTAGATTTTTAATTATTTTGATTTCTTGTCTGATGTTCAGAGTTAAAAGTAGTCGTTAATTTGACCCGTGAGATAACGGGTTATTTTTTCGTCTATTTTAATCCTTTATTTGTTGAATATCTTGCTTGTTTAGATTTAAGATTTAGTTGATAATTGCTTGTTTTAGAAAATCACTAAGAAAAAAATCAAAAAGATATTCGAATTAGGTTTCAATTTGTTTTCTTGCATATCTAGAATATAGATTTTATTTTAGATATAAAAAATATAAAAACAAAAAATGCATTCATTTAGGATCTTAGTTTTTGTTTAATTTAAGTTGCATGTTTAATTACGTGGCAATTTTAAATTTCAACATTGTTAAAAATAAAAAATATCATGCATATGTCATGTAGAATTAGGGCATGCTCCGCACGTCATTGCATATTAAATAGATTGCATGTTAGGTTAAGATAATATCTTAGTTTAAATTAGGATTTAATATGACTTAATCCTTAGTTTAAATTAGATAAAATTTTAATCTAACTAGATCATTTTTGCATTCGAATTTCATGAAAGAAAATACAAAATTTGTCTCTGCCTAAGTTAACTTCAATTTTTAGGATAGATTGCATTCTTTAAAATAGAAACATAAAATGCACGTCATTTAGTTTTTATTAAGTTCATTTAATTAGAACCTTCATGTCATTAGACTAAGTCATTTAATAAATGTCATGTGACATATAGCTCGCATATTAAATTGCATTTTGCATGTCATTTTAGTTGAGATAATTTTGTATGTCATTGCATCGCATTGCATGTTATTATAATTAGATCATTTAGATTGCATTTAATTATTGCATTTCTTCATGTCATATAGTTTAGGTCATGCCGTCATGTCATATTAGGTTATTAGCATGCATCGAATGATTTTCATTAAAAAAAGTGAAAACAAAAAATTGAAATTGCGTGTTAATTAGAAATCATATCTAGGATTGTCTATATGATCGCAGATGCTTTCGTTGCTTTAAGGTATGTCCTGCATTATTTTATTCGTTTTCTCGGGTGTTAAATTGGTTGTTTGTGCACTCGCATGATCGCCTCACACGTTAGGAAAATGAATTAAAATCAGATCAAGCTGCCTGCAAAACATTTTTTTGAAAATTAAAAAGAAATGGTACCGAAAGGGCACTAGGATAGTCTAGTGTAATCAAGTCCCCGTACCCTTAGTCTCTGGTTCGTAGGAGTAAGATAATCCTCCCGTTATTTTACTTAAGTGTCTAATCGACCTACCCCAAATTGATTATTGGCGACTCCTAGATAATAATCTTTTGCATGTTAAAATCCTAAGTCGCGATTTGGTATGGGCTTGGGAGAGCCCGAGCTAAGCTTAAAGGCTTAGTAGTCCATCAACCTAGTTTTAGGTGACAAACCCGAAAAATTGGGTCGCGACATCAATAATCTTGAGTTTTTGTTCTGGACTTGGTTTCAATCTGGATCTCGTTAGAGTGGGAAAGACTTCTAGAGTAAAATAGACTTTGATAACATTCCACGATATAGCACAGAAGTCTAGTATTCTTTAGAATAAGAATAAGAATAAGAAAGTTTTGTCAACTTCAAAACCTGATAAGAGTTTCCTCAACAGAGTATGCTATTTTTACCAAATCTTTCTTAACGGGTCTCCAGATTTTAGGACATTCTTTCTCAAAGTGTTATGAGTCTCCACAATTTGAACACTTGAGGGCATTTCGACCAACATGTTTTGTAAAGATCCTTTGAAAATGCTTATTGTACGCAAGTTAAGAAGAGTCGCAAGTCTAGGAGGTCTTTGTCTAAGTCTCTCATTGACTTTATGAAAGTCTATTAGAGAATCACTTTCCTTATTGGAACCAAGTCCCGACTTGTTATGGTAAGGTACTTGTATGAAGATGATATGCTCTAATGTTTTTGAACCTTTTGAAAATTTTGTTGAAATATATGAAAATTCTTTCTTTAAAGAGTCATTTTGTTTGACAAGAAAATCTCAACTTTCTTTTATTTGTAGAAAATCTTTTTGCAAAATTTCAAACCTTTCTTTTCAAGAAAGATCCCGTTGCCTAAGCCATGAATTCTCATTTTTTAGTTTGGAGATCCTTTTAAGAGAATATTTGAGTTTTAAGCAAAGCTCATTTATATACTTAGAATTTTTAATAGGAATTTTTGAATGATTTACCTCGATTTCCTTGTCAAATTCTCAGTTTGTGTCTGAGTCAGACTCTGATTTTAAGTCTGATTCTGATTCTGAATTTGAGTCTGAATGTTCCATCAAGCATATATTTCCTTGCTCGTCATCTTCTTTCATTGTTCTTTTCTGCCCATTATGCTTGTATTATCTTCTTCCACTGAATTTCCTTCCTTTTCTACTCATCTTTTTGAATTTCTTGATCATTAAAGCAAGTTCTTCGTCGTCCATGTCATTTTCGGAGTCTGTATTATCATAATCAACGTTAGATTTAAGTGCAATGGACTTCTTACCTTTGAGGTCTTCATCATTGATTTGTTCCACTTCGTAGGATTGAAGAGTTCCAATAAGTTCATCAACGGAAAGTAGCATAATCCTCTGAGTCTCCTGGATCGAGGTCTTAACATGGTTCCAATATTTTGAGAGACCTCGCAAAAGTTTGTTGACCTTCATTGGGGCAGAAATTGGATGACCTTGAGACGCCAAACCATTTACAAATTTCTATAAAACAGCTGAACATATCTTCAATTGACTCTCCTGACTTCATCTTGAAGGATCCATATTGGCCAAGCAAGAAGTTCACTTTTGTCTCTTTTACACGATTAGTCCCTTCATAAGTAACGTGAAGTCTATCCCAAACTTCTTTAGCTATTTCACATGAAGATATTTTATTATACTCAGTAGGAGATAAGGCACAATATAAAGAATAAATAGCTTTTGCATTAAGAGCTTCTATTTTGGATATCTCCTTCCGAGGCATAAGAGTAGGGGGCTTGGTTTTTATGTCTTTGCCATTCTTATTTGATGTAGACACAATAGTGGGATTGATATTTTTTTTCCACAACATCCCATTGCAAGGGATCTCTAAAACTTAGGAATGCCTTCATTTTGTTTTTCCAAATGTTGTATTCCTTTCCATCGAAATGGGGTGGCTTGGTGTTGCTTTGCCCTTCAACCAGCCCTGATATCAATGTACTAACCATAGAAGATCTTTAGCTAAAAAGTAAAAACACTTCAATAAAACAAGTACTTGGCTCTGATACCAATTGAAAATGCTAGTACTATCACCTAGAGGGGGTGAATAGGTGTTTAAAATAAACCTTGATAAATAAATGCGAAATAAAATAAGTTGCAAGCAAAGTCTGAAAAAGGATTAGAGTCTGATTAAATGAGCTACCAAACTTCTGGTAGATGTTTAGAATTTGTTATGCGATGGAACAGACTTCTAAAATAACCTATAAGTATGCAACAAACTTAAATAAGAAGAGTTAAGAGAAGAGAATGTTGTACACGAAATTTATAGTAGTTCGGCTTAAATTAAGCCTAAGTCCACTCTCCTATGCTAACAGCCTTCTGGCTAGATTCCACTATATGATTAACAATAGATTACAACTTTGAGTGCAAACACTTAGTGATATATCACACTATCTTACTAAGTCACTCTTTTGGTATTTCTCTCACGATCACAAATGTTTAAGCTCAAGAAAGACAAGTGTATGATCGAAATTCGCTCAAACTTTGGAATTATAGATTTTACGCTCCGTCTCTTGCTTGCTCTTCGGTCCTTAGTCTCCTTAAATACTCCTCCACTTCTAAACTAGCCGTTGGACAATATCTAGAGGATCGTTTTCCAATCTACCCATTGGACAAATCTGTATCAAGAAGATTTACTGGCTGTTGAGTGATTGAAGCAGAATCCCAAGTTAATTCTGATCATCCATACAAACAAAATCTTGGTTTCGATAAGTAGAGTTTATTCGTTTAGAAAGTCCTTGTCTTTAATATCCAATTGTTAATTAATTAGATTGAGTCAATCAAATCTATCTTGATGTAGAGTCAAAACTATATCACTAGCCATTTTATGTTTGGGCTTGTGTTATGTTCTGTCAAGTTGTTTCGTTATGAACATGTTTCATTCTAAATCTGCTATGTTCTGAACTTGTGTCTCGTTCTAGACCTTGTCACGTTTTGGACATGTGTCTCGTTTTGGAAGTAAAGTCCGAGAATGTTTTGTCTAAAGTAAAGTCTGAGTGTCTTCTGTCTAAATAGAGTCTGAGTGTCTTCCATCTAAAATAGACTTTACAATCTGGACCTAAGTCTGAACATATTCTGTCTCTGAATATATTTAGCATTAAGGTCTAGACACAATTTAAATAAGTTCAGCTTTAGCATAGAGTTTATCTTCTGGTTCTTCCAAGTATAGATTTTGATAATATCCTTTACACATTCTATCATATGCATAGTCTATTACTCAACCATTAAACACGTTAGTAGCCTTTGATTTATTTTGTCATCTTCAAAACATCATAAGGGATTTCCCTAATAATATAAAGGAGTTCAAGCAATTTTGTGTAGACAATGGAATCAGAATGACAATAATTGTTCCCAACAGACCGCAACAAAATGGAGTTGCCGAAAGGATGAATAGAACTCTGAATGAGTGGGCAAGAAGTATGAGGTTGCATGTAGGATTACCCAAGATGTTTTGGGCGGATGCAATTAACAAAGTAGCATATTTGATTAATAGAGAACCTTCAGTTTCACTTGATTTTAAGCTACCAGAAGAAGAACGGATTGGAAAGAAGGTAAATCTCTCGCATCTAAAAGTTTTTTGTTGTGTTTTGTATGTTCACATAGATTCTAAAAATAGAGATAAGTTTGATGCAATAGCTAAAAAAATGTTTTTTCATTGAATATGGTTATGATTATTTTGGTTATCGATTTTGAGATGAACAAAAAGAAAAATAATAAGAACTGCTGATTTTACATTCAATGAAAACATATTGTATAACGATCAATGGATAGCAGAATCTAGTGTGAAGAAACAAACGATGGAGAATACAAAGATTGAATTAGAAGAGGTTTCTAAGAGTGTTTTAGTTGAGATTCCTAAAACTATTACTATCAACTCTAGTAAAATACCAGAACAAGAATTACGTACACTTGAACCCACTTTGAGAAAATTTAGTAGAACACCTAAACCTGTACAAAGATATTCTCTGTCATTGCATTATTTGCTTTTGATTAACGCTGGAGAACTAGAAATTTTTTTGGAAGTAGTGTAGGTTAAAGATTCAGCTAAGTGGGAGTTAGCAATGCAAGATGAGTTAGATTCACTCGAGAAAAACAAAACTTAGGTGTTAACACAATTACCAAATGGGAAGAAAGTATTGCAGAACAAGTGGGTGTATCGGTTAAAAAAAGAACCCGATGGCAGCAACAGGTACAAAGCAAGGCTAATAGTAAAAGGTTTTCAGCAAAAGGAAGAAATTGGTTGCACAGAGATCTTTTCTCCAGTTGTGAAATTGACTATGATCAGGTTAGTATTGAGTATTGTTGCAGCTAAGAATTTATATCTGAAGCAGTTAGATGTTAAGACTGCATTCCTCCGTGGTTATTTGGAGGAGGATATTTACATGATACAACCATAAGGTTTTCAAGTTCTTGGAAAAGAAAATTATGTCTACAAATTGAAGAAAAGTCTTTATGGCTTGAAACAGGCTCCTAAATAGTGGAATAAGAAATTTGACACTTTTATGTGGGGTAACGGGTTCATTAGAAGTAAAATGTATCATTGTTGTTACTTCAAGAAATTTGATGACTACTATATTATTTTGCTGTTGTATATGGATGATATGCTCATCTCAGAATCTAGCATGAGAGAGGTCAACATACTGAAGTAGCAATTATCAAAAGAGTTTGAGATGAAGGACTTGGGCATAGTGAATCAGATTCTTGGGATGAGGATCACGTGGAATAGATTCAAAGGAATTCTAAAATTATCTCAAGATAAGTACATTTAAAAAATGTTAGACAGATTTAGTACTCTTTAGAAAGTCACTTCAAACCTCTCAACGAAACAATTAACGCACGATGAAGAGCGGGAGTATATGGCTAAGGTGCCTTATACATCAGCTATTGGCATTTAATGTATGTTATGGTATGTACTTCACTAGACATAGCTCATGTAGTGGGAGTTGTGAGCAAATATATGGCAAATCTAGGAATAAAGTATTGGGAAGCTGTAAAGTGATTATTAAGATACCTAAAAGACACTTAATGTATTAAGTTTTATGAAAAATAGTGCAACTTTACAAGTCTTTGTTGATACATATTTGGGTGGTGACTTGAATAATAGGAAGAGCACCTCGAGTTATGTTTTTACCTTAGGTGACACTGTAATCAATTGGATGTCTAGACTTCAGACCTGTGTGTCTCTCTCAACCATTGAGGCAGAGTATGTTGCTATATCTGAAGTTGGTAAGGAGATGATTTGGTTGATTTTTTTTTTTTGAATGAGATAGACAATGAGTGGGATAATAGTGTTATTTTTAGTGATAGTCAAAGTGCTATTTGTCTTGCAAAAATTTCAATATTTCATTCAAGGACAAAACACATAGAGTTAAAATATCATCAAATTCATCAGTTGATAGATGATGAGACTTTGTCATTGAAGAAGATTCTTGATGCAAAAGATCCAGTAGATATGTTAATAAAGGTTGTCACCATTGAAAAATTAAGGCTGTGCGTCACTTTAGTTAGCCTCTATGGTAAGTGATGAGGGAGGTCACCGCACTAGAATAATTTGGGCTACAAAGATAAAGACTATGAAAGATTATTGCTTTTTTTTTTTTTTTTTGAGAAAAAGCCACGAAAAACCCTGAACTTTGCCCAAACTAACACATTTACCCCAAACTTTTTTTGTGACGTGAAAAATCCCAAACTTTTCAAACCGTGACACATTTACCTCATCAAGGGCATTTTTGTCTTTTTATTCTATTTTTTCCTTTTTCTTTCTTTTTTCTTTTTTTCTTCTTCTTCCCTTGCCGGCCATGGCGAAGCCAGCAAAGGGAAACCGGCGTCGGGCGAGGGCGGCCCTCGTCGGTGTCGGGCGAGGGGCACGCCGGCAAGGGTGTCCTAGATGCATGCAAGGGTCGTCCTCGCGTCGGGCAGGAAGGCCCTCGCCGGATGGGCGCGGCGACGCCTCGCCGGACGCCGCCCGAGGCGAGGGGGACGCCCTCGCCCGACGCAGCGAGGGCCCCGACGCGCGAGGGCGGCCCTAGCCCGGTGAGGAAGGCCCTCGCCCGATGTCGGCGAGGGCGGCCCTCACCCGGAGCGGTGAGGGGGCGGCCCTCGGTCGCGGGAAGGAAGAGAGAGAAAAAAAAAAAGAAAAAAATTAAAAACAAATGAAAAGACCAAAATGCCCTATAATTTTGGGGTAAATGTGTCACATAACAAAAGTCGCCCTAGCCGGCGAGGGCGGCGAGGGCGAGGGCGGCCCTCACCCTGAGCCGGTGAGGGCCGCCCTCCGCCGGCTTCCCTTCCGCTGATCAGTCGACAGAAGGAAGAGAGAAGAAAAAAAAAAGAAAAAAATTAAAAACAAATGAAAAGACCAAAATGCCCTATAATTTTGGGGTAAATGTGTCACATAACAAAAGTTCAGGGTTTTTTGTGTCATAAAAAAAAGTTTGGGGTAAATGTGTCACGGTTGTCAAAGTTCAGGGTTTTCACGTCACAAAAAAAGTTTGAGGTAAATGTGTCACTTTAGGATAAAGTTCGGGGTTTTTCGTGGCTTTTCCCTTTTTTTTTTTTTTTTTTTTTTTTTTAAGATCAGCCTCCAAGTGGGAGATTGATGGAGTTGGGTAGTTTGATAAAGGAAAATATTGTTCAAGCACAAAGTAGTTTATTTTAGGCAATAAACAATCATGTAATGTTAAAGCAATCGATAAGGCTTTTATTGCTGCTAATGACATATATGTAATTTCCAAAATAATTATGTATGCCCTAGACTCCTACTATATATATAGGGGTAATATCTTTTATAGTTGTAACAATGAAGCTTGTAATATTGATATTGATAGTAGAAGATTGTCTAGTGCGGCTTCCCTTTTTTTTTTGGGAGGGGGGTTTTCTACGTAAAAAATATCGCTTGTTTTATTCTCTATTTTTTCTCTTCATATATTTGCAATCCCAACAATTAAGTCCCTCAACTTTTGTATGTGTGCAATATAAGTCCCAAACTTTCAATTGGTTCTGTCAAATCCCTCTACAATTTGAATAAAATGACATGGGAAGGTGCGAAGCCTGATTCACCTAATGAATATTGCCATATTACCCCTTCAAGAGATTCAATAGTTGGGATGGAGCTTGGAATGGGGTTCTGCAAGAAATTAGGCTAAGATCCAAAGATTTCCAATTTGTTATCAATAATGTGGTGTCCTACGAGCTCAAGGGTGAACCCGGCGGACCTAACGAACTTAAACATCTTAGTAGCTAGGCAGTCGTTGTATGATGCTTTCTAGTCCCCCTATCCGAAAATACATCTATAGGCGCTTGCTAGCCCCCTACCAGTTATTGTATGAGATCTATCCAATGTTAGATGCAGAGGCGCATAATAAATCGATATGAACATCGTGAGCTGTCCCGCACTAAAATCCGTTGGAAATTGCCTATCCAATCTCTTTTTCTTTTTCGATCCAGTGGGCCTTCTTGCATGGACTTGGGCCTGCTATGATGATGGGTAGTCTTGTGGTGCTTTGGCCCTTCTGTGGGCTTTCATCGAAGAAAGCAGGTTGACAGGCCTAGAGAGAAATAGTAATCATGGCTACTAATAAAATAAGACTCGAAACCAAAAACCATACGAAGTAGTAGGTATAAAGTAAATTGCCCAATATTCCAAATTAGTTCAACTTCATCTGAGATATGACAACTCTTCTTTTTTATAGTAAAAAATGGTATAGAAATTGTAAATTCATCCCTCCTTTTCATCTGCTGTGAATGCTGCCACTGCTTGAGTACTGTCGCTCTTGCTTATCTTGCTGCAACAAAGCAAGCTTAGGAATGAATTGAGTGGAAATTTACGTCTCTGTCCCCACCTACCAATTGTCGAAATAGGATCTTTGGCAAGCAATAAGCACTTAAATAATACAATGTTGGCTCGTCTCCATTTTCGTGAAACTATTCCTCAAGCAAGATAGCTGATAAGTCATCGAAGGGTTTGTGTGAATAATAGAATGGTAAGCATTACTCATTTGAAAAAGTCCCACGGTGATCTAATATCTTTACAAGAAAATGACACGAGAATCTGCAGAGAAGAAATAAGGAGATCTTTCCATATTGAAATATCAGTTGATAAAATCATAGGCAAATTCCTACCGGTAAAAATGTAGAGAAGAACGAAAACAGAATGGTTCCACCTACTCAAAACTAAGAGGAGATGCAACTGTAGTCTGGACTCTTGTAGGCCATCTCGTTGCGGATGGCTTCCATTTTTAAAAGAAAACCAACAAGCTTCCAAGGTTGGGGCCATGAGTTGGCTTTCTTGAACTCCTAGTAGAGGCGAATAGCTATTTTAGGATTATATAAGCTATAAGCACTGAAGTGCGAAACTAACTTAAAGACATGGGACATCGATTCAGTAAAACTTAATGGAGAAAGGCAAGGATGATGGTGACTCTGAAACTAATCAAACCATTTAAGGAATTGTGAATATGGAGAGTAAGAAACCTTATGAAAAGTTCTAAATAAATTGAGAACAAGATGATGCGATAGTTTTAATGTTGGAAGTTTATGAAAATTTCGAGTATGTATACTTGATAGAACCCTCAAAATCTGCCTAAACCAACTTATGGGCTGGACCGCTTACGATCTGAAAGGCTAATCTCACATTATGTTGAAACTAGGGGCTTGCCTCGAGCTAAAATTCACGGCGACTTTACTTGAATTGCTCAACAAGACCAAAACGCAAGTCGATGACATGACAGCTTAATTAGAGCACTAACATCATAAACACCCTTGCGGTGTTATATCTTACTTAATTATTCAATTCCAGTGGATGAAATCGAGACCATAATGACTACTATAATGAGACCCATCATTTACCGAGATTAAGTGGCATCAATCAAGACACATTGACGTTTCCATCGTGGTCGAGCTCAAGTTAACTGGATTTATGGAAAGCTCAGAATCCAGTTCGACATTGATTTAGTTGTTCAATAAATTCAGGCCCAACTATTCGATTCTGCAATTAGCAAGTAAGTCTGTTGTGAGCTGGAGTCTAGCTGGAGTCTAGCTGGAGTCTAACTCGAGTAAGAATTGAGAGATACTGCAAAAAGGAGTATAAAAAAATAATGCTGTTTTTCTATATATTGTATTTATAGTCTGATCATATGTATGCACTCAAACATAATTCAACAGCTCGATTAGCTTGGCTCCAAAGAAAGATACTCAAGTTAGGCCGGCCCAGTTAAGAACTTACTTGGACTTAGCAAAATTCAAAGAATCCATCTCGTATCTCACGAGTAGCATGATTAGTTTCCATTTCTACGTGCAACTTTTTCGTTACGCATACCTCCGAATGATTATGACTTGATTATTACTATCTAAAATTAGACATTTCGCATTAACAAGATGAGTACATTGAGTTTGATAGGGAATGGGTGACCACTGGCTTCCCTTTTTATTCACCGTGAATAATACGAGAAGAAAGCTATACACACTCCAGTTGGATTGGCGTCTATCTAAGGTTACTAAAAATGGCACGCGCGTTGCCGGGAAAATATGAAATTTTTTGTAAAATTTTTTTTTAGTGAAAAGATTATAATCAATGGTGAAAAAAAAAAAATAAAAAAACATAACTCATGTGGCCTCATATCGGGCGATCTTCTTATCATGTAGGCCAATACCCCACACTAAAATTTCAATTCCATATAGTACAAACTAAGAATTTAACTTTTCCAGAAGCTTTGTGTCCTTTCATGTAACAAGCAATCAGGAATTTTGTTGAAGCCGAAATATCGAGCTAAACTTCACCACAGCATGACAACAATGATGAGACTCAGAAATAAAAATGGAAATTCCACATCAAACAAATTCTCATGAATATCATCTGTCAAAAGCAGCAACTTAATGGAAATAATCTGCACGCTGTGACTTATTTCAGAAAGGATTCGAGTCTATTTCCTTGCTTTTTATTACTGTCAATTGGAAGAGTTCTTTAGAAAGACCGCAGAAAAAGTGAAGCCAAAGATTGTTTTTGCCCCATCACCATCAGGAAATCACAGTTTGAACAAGCCAATGGGTCGATGAGAAATTTTGAGAATTCTTCTAAAAATCTTAATCTTTATATCACACAAATAATTGAAAGAGAATCCCATTCCACAAATCAAATCACTTGAAATGAAAATCCGGATAGGAATCAATATCAATGGACTTGTGGCAACTCACAAACTGGAGAAAGATGATAAGTCTCACGAATTGATGTGAATAACTAGTGATTCAAGAATACGGATCCTCAAATCGACCATTTTCCATAAATTTGCTTGACATGTCATTTTTAATGAAGACTTGGAAAAATAAGTCAAGCATGCTTGTCCTAAGAGCAAAGTACACTCCAAACTGATTGAAAATGGGAAGGGAAAAAGATACCAAAAACCCTAAATTTTGCCCAGTGTGATGAAATTTGTGACATCCTGAAATTCGAGCCCTCTAAAGGACGAGTGAAAGTGAATTTCGTCAATGCATTGTTGGTTGATCTCACTCGGAATTGATCACTCTTGAGATACTGACCTTGAAGGGAAAAGCTAATGAGGACATAACTCATACGACTAAAGGACTCGACCTGGGAAAACGACTTGACCGTGAGACTTGCGTGAGGATGATCCTGTAGATAGGCAGGCCGATTCAAAGGACGACTAGAAGTTGATTTGCGGACAGAACATAATGGAACGACGGGCGATTCCGTTTATCGTTATCGAACCCGCGAACGACCTTATGTCGATCCTTAGTGATCGTGTACTTTGAAATAAGAATTTATCCTCCGTAATTTCATGCAGTCAAGGACGTCCATGCGTTGAGATGTTTTGAACGTGGTTTGGCACGAGTCGGTTACGCGTGAATCCTCTAAGCCGCCCGTCAGTCTGAGTTATAACCAAAATGGCATTTGGGCGAAATTGACATGGCAAGAGAACTTAGGACTAGACTTCGAATTATTGGGAATGTCCGGGACGGACGTTAGATGAAGCTACTTCAAACAGTCGACAGAGCCAGTTAAGCCGAGCAATTGGAAAAAGGGATTTTCGGACCGAGGAAGCAAGCCCGTGAAGACGTGGGCCGGGCCAAGTCAGTGTGGGCCTTAGGCCCAAGTTGGGACAGCCACCAAATGGGCCTAAGACAATCAAATGAGCCATTGGGCCAAACCAACTATTCATATTCTAAACCCATGGGCCAATTCTTAGCCTTTTCAAGCCCAACCAATTCCAAGCCCATTCCTATTCATGGCCAAGCCCAATCCTTAGGCCCATCCACCAATTTCAGCCCAAGGTCAGATGTGTAATTTGTGCAAGGTGGAAATGACCAAATTGCCCCTAAAAGCATTTGGATAAAGGCAAAGGAAGAGAGAGAAGATGATGTCATGCATGGGGACTTGAAGCAAGCATTTATGGGGGTCTTGACAGCCCTCCCATCACTCTCTCTCTCCCTCATTCGGTCCCCATCTCGAACGGAGCCTTCTCTCTCCTCGTTTTCCATCTCCTTAAGTTTCTGCTCCAGCTGACCCTTCAGTGAAGAATCGAGTCAAAAGTGGTTTTCCCGGATGAATCAGAGAACGAGCCACCTATCACCGTGACCAGGAGAGATAGACCGTTCCAATGAGCCTGATTTCGTCCCGAACGGAGCCTCTTTCCGTCCTGTACGGCCGTCGCAAGCCGCCAGTCGCCGGTCCGTCGGTCCGCCTGCAGCCTGGACTGTTTCGACTTTGCAGCCCGTTTTCTTCCATTCCAGCCATTCCTCCGCCCATCCTAACCTCCAGTAAGACCCCCAAGACCCCTGGGAGCCTCCGGTTGTCGACCAACCCCCTTGCCGGAGCTCCGACCAAGCCGTTCAACTCAGTTTCTCCTCCGGCAGGGCTGTTTTTCAGTGTTTTCAGTGGGAGCCCGAGCTGTGGTTGCTGTGTTGAGCTTGGGACCGCCTTGGATGGTCGTGGTAGAGGTTCCGGTGCATAGCCACCGTTGTCGCCGCCGCGTCGGTGTCTCCGGCCCGCTTAACGGGTGAGTTTAGCTCATAATCCTTCGATTAGTGCCTAAACTTGCTTAGGGTTGGTTTAGTTAGATTTAATTCTAGTTTATGTGATTTAATTAAGTTGTATTAGTCCTAAGATAGGTGGTTAGATGGATGGATTAAATTAGTTTAGCTTAATCTTGCTTTATTTTGCTTAATTGTGCTTATGTGTTTAATTAAGCTTGTTTTGCTTA
The DNA here is from genome assembly GCA_014182395.1 of Eucalyptus sp. ANBG9806169. Lineage (NCBI taxonomy): Eukaryota > Viridiplantae > Streptophyta > Magnoliopsida > Myrtales > Myrtaceae > Eucalyptus > Eucalyptus sp. ANBG9806169. Next base: position 23,992,779 of record CM024583.1, read on the forward strand.
ATTAATTGTTTGATTGTTTTAATTAATGATTTTAATGATTTCTAAGTTTAATTTATCATTTATTAAATTCTAAAAATTTACTGTTCACTCCACACTATTCACGGCACGCATTCACGAGCACGTTCACAAAACACCGTTCACCTGAGAATGAAAAGTGTTTAATTTCATGTGTGTTTAATTCCATGAAGTGATTGGATGTGTTATTGCATAAACATCCGCATGAATTGAGTGACGATTTGTACAATTATGTGATGATTGTGAAGTTTTGGTATTTAACTTCAAAATACCCAGTGTCGGCTCTTGGCACCGTAATTGGTTTGTAGGACCAGTTTGAATTGATTGATTGATTGGATTGAAAAATTGAATTGATTTACATCATGTCAGCTTGTGCGAGCTATTATATAATATATGCTATAGCTTGTGCGAGCTATTATATATGCTACAGCTTGTGCGAGCTATTATATATGCTATAGCTTGTGTGAGCACTGTATGTCAGCTTGTGAGAGCAATGATCGTTTATCAGCTTGTGAGAGCAACGATCCATATATCAGCTTGTGCGAGCTATCATCTATCTATCAGCTTGTGTGAGCTACCATATATATATATATTAGCTTGTGCGAGCTACCATCTATTTCAGCTTGTGAGAGCATGGCATCCATTCAGCTTGTGTGAGCAGTGACAGTATTGTCGGATGAATAGATAGATGGTGTCAATCGTATGGTATCAATTGGATTGATTGAATTGATGGACCCGTGTGATCGATTGATACGTGATGAGTGACGCACTATTGTGCAAGAACGCATGAGAATCATTACATTGTTGATTCCGGTCATGCATGAGTTAAGCATATTGTTTATGGCACACACGCATGAATCGATAACGTGTAGAGTGTGGCAATGGCCAGGTGAGATCGCTGGTGACGCGACTCGTATGTGATTGATGAACTGTATCATCTAACGGCCATGTGCATTGCGTGTATCGTGCTGAATTATAACGTGCAGGGTATGGCATACCAGGTAAGATTGTATGCGAATCGACTGTTGGTTGTTGCTTGTGGTGGGGTAGTTCTGGATAAATACCCTGGGTTGAGTTGGTGTACTAACCGGGGCTTAGGGGTGGAACTCGCTGAGATTTATATCTCACTGGTTATTGAATAACCACTTTCAGGTCCTTAGGATGGCTCTTCCGCCGATGAGGTTCGGTATTCCTAAGGACTGGGATACTGTCGTGTCGCACCACTACTTCCCGAGTCGGGCAGGTTTGTATGAGAAGTATCTCACCACCATCTGGGTGAATGAGGGACCGGGGCAATGGATACCCCATAGGTTCCAGGCGTGGTTCATCCGGAATGGCGACATGCTGATAGGTCCTCTAAGAGGTGTTGATGAGCCGCCCGTTAGGGGCCCCGAAGAGGACGCCGACTGGGATTCCATGGAGCTGGACCCTCCTGATGGTGCTATGGAGGATGCTGCCCCCGCTCCGCTAGAGATTGACCCGTTCGCCTTCGGCTTCAACTCGACGAGATATGAGTCCTCTAGGTCTGATTGACTGTAGTGCTGAACCCGATGGTTCTTTTTGGTGTACAGTTGGATTAGCCTTGACTAGTCTCTTTTTGGTCTAGCTAAGAGGATGGATCGGCCCCTTTCTTGGGCTTGTAAATCGGAAACGATCCTCCGTAGGTTAATCCAATATGTAAATGTAAAAAAATGTGTATATATATGAATAGAGGTTGTGTTTCTGCGGTTTATCTCACTATCCCTGTTTGATTGCTTTATTGTATGTTGATGGGGAGATGATACGTTTTCTGCTTGCGCTTAATGAAAGATTAAAAATGAAGGGTCGGCGATGAGTCCTGGGATGTCGTTTTCTATCGACCACCAAGGGATGTGCGCGCGCTCGAGGTTCGGGGCGTGACAAAATTACCCTAAACTTTTTTTTTTGTAACACGAAAATCCCAAACTTTGCCAATTATGACACATTTATCCCAAACTATAGGGCATTTTCATCTTTTACTTTTAATTTTTTTTTCTTGTTGCTTTTTTTTCCTTTTTCTTCTTCTCTCTTCCCTCTGCTGGCCATGACAGAGGGAAGCCAAACTCGGGCGAGGCTTTATATAGTACAAACTAAGAATTTAACTTTTCGAGAAACTTTATGTCCTTTCATGTTACAAGCAATCAGGAATTTTGTTGAAGTCGAAATATCGAACTAAACTTCACTAAAGCATGACAACAATGATGAGACTCAGAAATAAAAACGGCAATTCCACATCAAACGAATTCTCATGAATATCATCTGTCAAAAGCAGCAACTTAATGGAAATAATCCTCACGCTATGACTTATTTCAGAAAAGGGTTCGAGTCTATTTCCTTGCTTTTTATTACTGTCAATTGGAAGAGTTCTTTAGAAAGCCCACAGAAAAAGTGAAGCCAAAGATTGTTTTTGCCCCATCACCATCAGGAAATCACAGTTTGAGCAAGCCAATGGGTCGATGAGAAATTTTGAGAATTCTTCTAAAAATCTAAATCTTTATATCACACAAATAATTGAAAGAGAATCCCATTCCATGAATCAAATCACTTGAAACGAAAATCCGGATAGAAATCAATATCAATGGACTTGTGGCAACTCACAGACTAGAGAAAGATGATAAGTCTCACAAATTGATGTGAATAACTAGTGATTCAAGAATACGGATCCTCAAATCGACCATTTTCCACAGATTTGCTTGACATGTCAATTTTAATGAAGACTTGGAAAAGTAAGTCAAGCATGCTTGTCCTAAGAGCAAAGTACACTCCAAACTAATTGAAAAGGGGAAGGGAAGAGGATACCAAAAACCCTAAATTTTGCCTAGTGTGACGAAATTACCCAAAACTTTTTTTTGTAACACAAAAATCCCAAACTTTGCCAATTATGACACATTTATCCCAAACTATAAGGCATTTTCGTCTTTTCCTTTTAATTTTTTTTCTTGTTTTTTTTTTTCCTTTTTCTTCTTCTCTCTTCCCTCCGTTGGCCATGATGGAGGGAAGCCAAACTCGGGCGAGGCTTTATATAGTACAAACTAAGAATTTAACCTTTCGAGAAGCTTTATGTCCTTTCATGTTACAAGCAATCAGGAATTTTGTTGAAGCCGAAATATCGAGCTAAACTTCACCAAAGCATGACAACAATGATGAGACTATGAGAAATAAAAACGGCAACTCCACATCAAACGAATTCTCATCAATATCATCTGTCAAAAGCAGCAACTTAATGAAAATAATCTGCACGCTGTGACTTATTTTAGAAAGGGTTCGAGTCTATTTCCTTGCTTTTCATTACTGTCAATTGGAAGAGTTCTTTAGAAAGCCTGCAGATAAACTGAAGCCAAAGATTGTTTTTGCCCCATCACCATCAGGATATCACAGTTTGAACAAGCCAATGGGTCGGTGAGAAATTTTGAGAATTCTTCTAAAAATCTGAATCTTTATATCACACAAATAATTGAAAGAGAATCCCATTCCACGAATCAAATCACTTGAAACGATTGGATAGGAATCAATATCAATGGACTTGTGGCAACTCACAGACCAGAGAAAGATGATAAGTCTCACGAATTGATGTGACTAACTAGTGATTCAAGAATACGGATCCTCAAATCGACCATTTTCCACAGATTTGCTTGACATGTCAATTTTAATGAAGACTTGGAAAAGTAAGTCAAGCATGCTTGTCCTAAGAGCAAAGTACACTCCAAACTGATTGAAAAGGCGAAGGGAAAAAGATACCAAAAACCCTAAATTTTGTCTAGTGTGACAAAATTACCCTAAACTTTTTTTCTGTAACACAAAAATCCCAAACTTTGCCAATTATCACACATTTATCCCAAACTATAGGGCATTTTCATCTTTTACTGTTATTTTTTTTTTCTTGTTGTTTATTTTTTTTTTTTTTCATTTTCTTCTTCTCTCTTCCCTCCGTTGGCCATGATGGAGGGAAGCCAAACTCGGGCGAGGCTTTATATAGTACAAACTAAGAATTTAACCTTTCGAGAAGCTTTATGTCCTTTCATGTTACAAGCAATCAGGAATTTTGTTGAAGCCGAAATATCGAGCTAAACTTCACCAAAGCATGACAACAATGATGAGACTCTGAGAAATAAAAACGGCAATTCCACATCAAACGAATTCTCATCAATATCATCTGTCAAAAGCAGCAACTTAATGAAAATAATATGCACGCTGTGACTTATTTTAGAAAGGGTTGGAGTCTATTTCCTTGCTTTTTATTGCTGTCAATTGGAAGAGTTCTTTAGAAAGCCCGCAGATAAACTGAAGCCAAAGATTGTTTTTGCCCCATCACCATCAGGAAATCACAGTTTGAACAAGACAATGGGTCGGTGAGAAATTTTGAGAATTCTTCTAAAAATCTGAATCTTTATATCACACAAATAATTGAAAGAGAATCCCATTCCACGAATCAAATCACTTGAAATGAAAATTTGGATAGGAATCAATATCAATGGACTTGTGGCAACTCACAGACCAGAGAAAGATGATAAGTCTCACGAATTGATGTGAATAACTAGTGATTCAAGAATACGGATCCTCAAATCGACCATTTTCCACAGATTTGCTTGACATGTCAATTTTAATGAAGACTTGGAAAAGTAAGTCAAGCATGCTTGTCCTAAGAGCAAAGTATACTCCAAGTTGATTGAAAAGGCGAAGGGAAAAAGATACCAAAAACCCTAAATTTTGTCTAGTGTGACGAAATTACCCTAAACTTTTTTTCTGTAACACAAAAATCCCAAACTTTGCCAATTATCACACATTTATCCCAAGCTATAGGGCATTTTCGTCTTTTACTTTTATTTTTTTTTCTTGTCGTCTTTTTTTTTTTCATTTTCTTCTTCTCTCTTCCCTCCGCCGGCCATGATGGAGGGAAGCCAAACTCGGGCGAGGCTTTATATAGTAAAAACTAAGAATTTAACTTTTCGAGAAGCTTTATGTCCTTTCATGTTACAAGCAATCAGGAATTTTGTTGAAGCCGAAATATCGAGCTAAACTTCACCAAAGCATGACAACAATGATGAGACTCTTAGAAATAAAAACAGAAATTCCACATCAGATGAATTCTCATGAATATCATCTGTCAAAAGTAGCAACTGAATGGAAATAATCTGCATGCTGTGACTTATTTCAGAAAGGGTTCGAGTCTATTTCCTTCCTTTTTATTACTGTCAATTGGAAGAGTTCTTTAGAAAGCCCGCAGAAAAGGTGAAGCCAAAGATTGTTTTTGCCCCATCACCATCAGGAAATCACAGTTTGAACAAGCCAATGGGTCGATGAGAAATTTTGAGAATTCTTCTAAAAATCTGAATCTTTATATCACACAAATAATTGAAAGAGAATCCCATTCCACGAATCAAATCACTTGAAACGAAAATCCGGATAGGAATCAACATCGATGGACTTGTGGCAACTCACGGACCAGAGAAAGATGATAAGTCTCACGAATTGATGTGAATAACTAGTGATTCAAGAATACGGATCCTCAAATCGACCATTTTCCACAGATTTGCTTGACATGTTAATTTTAATGAAGACTTGGAAAAGTAAGTCAAGCATGCTTGTCCTAAGAGCAAAGTACACTCCAAACTGATTGAAAAGGGGAAGGGAACAAGATTACAAACCTTAAATTTTGCCAAGTGTGACGAAATTACCCTAAACTTTTTTTTTTTGTAACATAAAAATCCCAAACTTTGCCAATTATGACACATTTATCCCAAACTATAGGGCATTTTCGTCGTTTACTTTTAATTTTTTTTTCTTGTTGTTTTCTTTTTCTTCTTCTCTCTTCCCCCTGCCAGCCATGACGGAGGGAAGCCAAACTCGAGCGAGGCTTTATATAGTACAAACTAAGAATTTAACTTTTCGAGAAGCTTTATGTCCTTTCATGTTACAAGCAATCAGGAATTTTGTTGAAGCCGAAATATCGAGCTAAACTTCACCAAAGCATGACAACAATGATGAGACTCTTAGAAATAAAAACAGAAATTCCACATTAGATGAATTCTCATGAATATCATCTGTCAAAAGTAGCAACTGAATGGAAATAATCTGCATGCTGTGACTTATTTCAGAAAGGGTTCGAGTCTATTTCCTTCCTTTTTATTACTGTCAATTGGAAAAGTTCTTTAGAAAGCCCGCAGAAAAGGTGAAGCCAATGATTGTTTTTGCCCCATCACCATCAGGAAATCACAGTTTGAACAAGCCAATGGGTCGATGAGAAATTTTGAGAATTCTTCTAAAAATCTGAATCTTTATATCACACAAATAATTGAAAGAGAATCCCATTCCACGAATCAAATCACTTGAAACGAAAATCCGGATAGGAATCAACATCGATGGACTTGTGGCAACTCACAGACCAGAGAAAGATGATAAGTCTCACGAATTGATGTGAATAACTAGTGATTCAAGAATACGGATCCTCAAATCGACCATTTTCCACAGATTTGCTTGACATGTTAATTTTAATGAAGACTTGGAAAAGTAAGTCAAGCATGCTTGTCCTAAGAGCAAAGTACACTCCAAACTGATTGAAAAGGGGAAGGGAACAAGCTTACAAACCTTAAATTTTGCCCAGTGTGACGAAATTACCCTAAACTTTTTTTTTTTGTAACATAAAAATCCCAAACTTTGCCAATTATGACACATTTATCCCAAACTATAGGGCATTTTCGTCGTTTACTTTTAATTTTTTTTTTCTTGTTGTTTTCTTTTTCTTCTTCTCTCTTCCCCCTGCCAGCCATGACGGAGGGAAGCCAAACTCGAGCGAGGCTTTATATAGTACAAACTAAGAATTTAACTTTTCGAGAAGCTTTATGTCCTTTCATGTTACAAGCAATCAGGAATTTTGTTGAAGCCGAAATATCGAGCTAAACTTCACCAAAGCATGACAACAATGATGAGACTCTTAGAAATAAAAACAGAAATTCCACATCAAGATGAATTCTCATGAATATCATCTGTCAAAAGTAGCAACTGAATGGAAATAATCTGCATGCTGTGACTTATTTCAGAAAGGGTTCGAGTCTATTTCCTTCCTTTTTATTACTGTCAATTGGAAGAGTTCTTTAGAAAGCCCGCAGAAAAGTGAAGCCAAAGATTGTTTTTGCCCCATCACCATCAGGAAATCACAGTTTGAACAAGCCAATGGGTCGATGAGAAATTTTGAGAATTCTTCTAAAAATCTGAATCTTTATATCACACAAATAATTGAAAGAGAATCCCATTCCACGAATCAAATCACTTGAAACGAAAATCCGGATAGGAATCAACATCGATGGACTTGTGGCAACTCACAGACCAGAGAAAGATGATAAGTCTCACGAATTGATGTGAATAACTAGTGATTCAAGAATACGGATCCTCAAATCGACCATTTTCCACAGATTTGCTTGACATGTTAATTTTAATGAAGACTTGGAAAAGTAAGTCAAGCATGCTTGTCCTAAGAGCAAAGTACACTCCAAACTGATTGAAAAGGGGAAGGGAACAAGATACCACAAACCTTAAATTTTGCCCAGTGTGACGAAATTACCCTAAACTTTTTTTTTTTGTAACATAAAAATCCCAAACTTTGCCAATTATGACACATTTATCCCAAACTATAGGGCATTTTCGTCATTTACTTTTAATTTTTTTTTTCTTGTTGTTTTCTTTTTCTTTTTCTTCTTCTCTCTTCCCCCTGCCGACCATGACGGAGGGAAGCCAAACTCGGGCGAGGCTTTATATAGTACAAACTAAGAATTTAACTTTTCGAGAAGCTTTATGTCCTTTCATGTTACAAGCAATCATGAATTTTGTTGAAGCCAAAATATCGAGCTAAACTTCACCAAAGCATGACAACAATGATGAGACTCTTAGAAATAAAAACAACAATTCCACATCAGATGAATTCTCATGAATATCATCTGTCAAAAGTAGGAACTGAATGGAAATAATCTGCACGCTGTGACTTATTTCAGAAAGGGTTCGAGTCTATTTCCTTGCTTTTTATTACTGTCAATTGGAAGAGTTCTTTAGAAAGCCCACAGAAAAAGTGAAGCCAAAGATTGTTTTTGCCCCATCACCATCAGGAAATCACAGTTTGAACAAGCCAATGGGTCGATGAGAAATTTTGAGAATTCTTCTAAAAATCTGAATTTTTATATCATACAAATAATTGAAAGAGAATCCCATTCCATGAATCAAATCACTTGAAACGAAAATCCTAATAGGAATCAATATCAATGGACTTGTGGCAACTTAAAGAGTAGAGAGAGATGATAAGTCTCACGAATTGATGTGAATAACTAGTGATTCAAGAATACAGATCCTCAAATCGACCATTTTCCACAAATTTGCTTGACATGTCAATTTTAATGAAGACTTGGAAAAGTAAGTCAAGCATGCTTGTCCTATGAGCAAAGTACACTCCAAACTGATTGAAAAGGGGAAGGGAAAAAGATACCAAAAACCCTAAATTTTGTCCAGTGTGACGAAATCATCCTAAACTTTTTTTTTTGTAACACAAAAATCCCAAAATTTGCCAATTATGACACATTTATCCCAAACTATAGGGAATTTTCGTCTTATACTTTTAATTTTTGTTTCTTGTTGTTTTCCTTTTCTTTTTCTTTTTCTTTTTCTTTTTCTTCTTCTCTCTTCCCTCCGCCGGCCATGACAAAGGGAAGCCAAACTCAGGTGAGCCCCCCCCCCTCTGAGGGTAGCCCTCCCCTGATGCAGGCGAGGGCGACCCTCACTGGAGTCAGGTGAGGGCATTCCTTGCTAGATCCGGCCCAAGTGAGGGCTGTCCTCATCGAATCTAGCAAGGGCTATCCTTGCCTAGGTCGACGAGGGTTGTCTTCGCCCGACCTCGCCATCCCAGGTGAGGGCAGCCCTCGCCTAACGCCGGCGACAGCGGCCCTAGCCTAGGTCCGCCTTCCCTTCACCATGGCCGATGGAGGGAAGAGAGAAGAAGGAAAAAGAAGGAAAAAAAAGAAAAAGAAAGACAGAAAAACTAAAAAAAAAATTAAAATTTAAAAATTAAAAAAAAAAAAAAAATGCCCTTGGAAATATAGTTTAGGGCAAATATGTCATAGTTGGAAAAATTTGGGATGGCTTGTGTCGCAAAAAAAAATTGGGGTATATTTGTCATTCTGGGCAAAATTTGCGATTTTTAGTGGCTTTTTCCGAAAATGAAAAGATATATTATTTTAATGAAAAACTGCTTTAAAGTATTAATTTTGAAATCTACTGTTGATTTTGGTCCTCTCGCTTATAACTGATATTTAAGGAATTATCATTTTCATCTCGCTCTTTTTCATATTTTACTATCTTGATTTTTCCGTGAATTAATTTTCAAGGAACTTGTCTTAATAGTATGATACAATAACGTGTAGTCTGACATGGGATTATATATCTTTCTCAGATATCAATAGGATATCAACAAATCGATAAATTGTTTAGGCACAAACAAACATAAGGGGGGTGAGTTTGTGATCTAAGGAAACTTCAAAATTTTTCGAGTGAAGAGCATGCACTAGTGCTGTAGAGAGAAACGTGCATATACAAAATACTTATCTTCCATCAGTGAAAGGCCTTTAAAAATAGAAGAATTGCAAAGCATATTTATGGGACTTTGGCCTGTCCATTTGGCTTACTCAGCTCTCTCAGCTTTAACTCTCCGAACAAATACTGGAATCCACTATATAATCCTTGAGATATTAATGCATCCAAAGATAGTTCCTTCTACTTGTAACTTTGCTTTTACATATAATTTGTATAACGTATTTACAAAGTTTCTCTACTATCTTGTCATCAATTCATGTGTCTACTATTACTCTCGGATATTTAAAGAATATAATCCGTTATGTTCAAGATTAGAAGATGAGGATAATGTTTTTGGTAGTGTGGCATAGTAGCTCAACAACAATGAATTTGCGCGATGGTCATTGATTGATGACCGGTGTGGTTCTTGTCTTTTGAGTGACCAAAAGCAAGTTGGAAGTATGGAAACGCCGGTCGAGAGCACCTAGTATCTAGGAATGTAATCCCTTCCATCCTTTGGATGGTCGTAGCTGATCATAGCAGGATTTACTCGTATTGATCCATCAATCGCGCATGGCCATGACCATCCAACATGTACATAGACCGTATGGGGATAGATCCAAACATATTAATATCAAGTAATAATCAAAGTGTGCTCCTTGACTATATAAGAAAGATTATGTTAAGTAATCGGTTGGTGCATATAAATAACCTAGATGGGACCCAATTGAATTTCATAATTTTTTACTGAACCGAATTCGATTCGTATAAGGTTGAACTGCTGCCCTTGTAAGGGAGAGAAGGTACTGCATTCTGGAAATGAGAGAAAAGGCATGCTAAAATGAGTGGCCTCATACTTGCATCATCATTCTCCGATAATATCGATTATCACTCTCATACAGTTTTGACTTAAGACCTAAGCAAATCAATAACTTGTGATTTGAGTATCCGACACTTAAGTTGATCAATTTTTCACAGATTTACTTGACTAGCTAGGTCAATTTCAATGAAGGCTTGGAAAAGTAAGTCGGGCATGGATATTAAAAATGATCAAGATGCCATAAAATGCCCCCTCAGAAGTACGGGTTTCTGATTTTGGCACCGCGCGACTATTATTCATCAAAATGGACTGCATTAGCTGGTATTATCGACTACATTGCTCTAGGTATTTATGACCTTTATAATTTCTTTCCTTTTCAATGACATTAAGGATCCAGAAAGGCATTGTAATTGATCTGGCTAGTTCGAGGATACTAAATTTATGTAATCAAAATGATATCTGCTCGTAATTTTTACCTATACCCATCACATGAAGAGGAATTCATGTCGTTGACTCAAGTGTAGCTGATGAGGTTATGAACAAGTTGTGATATCTTCACTTGCAGAGCTGGCTTATTCTACAATATCAACTGAAAAATGCAATGTGTATAACTTTGGAGTCATCACATTAGAGACAATCATGGGAAAGTATCTGGAAGATATTATCTCTTGGAAATATCCATCATCCACTAAAATTGAGTTGCCAATACTGTTGAAGGATGTGCTAGATCAACGTCTGTTGCCTTCGAGATGCAGAAGATGTGATCTCTATCGCACGGCTAGCATTCATGTGTCTGCGAGCCAATCCGCGGCTTCGACCATCCATGAGACAAGTTTCTCGGAAGCTCTGCGTTCAAGTGCCCCTGGAGATGCCATCCTGTGCAGTCACGTTGGAGCAACTTCGTGATCTCAAAGGCAGGAAATTTCGAGCGTCGGAAGGAGATTGTAAGTTTTGAAGTTAGCTTTACGGGTGTACCGTTTGCTGTTTTTTTTTTTTTTTTTTTTTTTTTTTGGGGGGGGAGAGAGAAGGGGAGGGGGGTGTTCAGTCTGTTGGGTATTTAAGTCACTAGCAAAATGTCAATACTCTTGCTCAGAACAGTTGCTTCTCTTTTGCGGGCTTATCAGGATTATAAGAGCCAATCTTATTCGACAATTTGGATTATCTTCTTAGTCCTTACCAATCCCACCATCTTAATTATTTTCACTTCAGAGCCTGCTTACCTTTGAACATTATCCGATCACTGCCGCGTCGGCAATTGTACTTTGGAGTCACGGCATCAAAAATAATCATGGGAAGGCTTCTGTGGAGGTCTTACTTCACTTTGGTTTCCAGCTTGTCGCAAAGAGATCAGGAAAGAATTTGCAAAATGCATCAGATCGACATCGTTGAATGTAGTTTTCCATTTTGAAAGGAATAATGAACCTACTAGTCAGTAAAAATTTGTTTGGGTGCAATTCAAACTCTAGTTGATTCAATTAACTCCCTCAACTTTTGTACGTGTGCAATATAAGTCCCAAACTTTCAATTGGTTCTGTCAAATCCCTCTACAATTTTAATAAAATGACATGGGACGTCGATTCAGTAAAACTTAATGGAGAAAGGCAAGGATGGCAGTGACTCCGAAACTAGTCAAACCACTAAGGAATTTGTGAATATGGAGGGTAAGAGACCTTATGAAAAGGTCTAAATAAATTGAGAACAGGATGATGCGATAGTTTTAATGTTGGAAGTTTATGGAAATTTCGAGTATGTATACTTGATAGAACCCTCAAAATCTGATTAAACCAACTTATGGACTGGACCGCTTACCAACTGAAAGGCTAATCTCACATCATGTTGAAACTAGGGGCTTGCGTCGAACTAAAATTCACGGCGACTTTACTTGGATAGCTCAACAAGACCAAAACGCAAGTCGATGACACGACAGCTTAATTAGAGCACTAACATCATAAATGCCCTTGGGGTTTTATATCTTATTCAATTATTCAATTCCAGTGGATGAAATCGAGAACATAATGACTACTATAATGAGACCCATCACTTACCGAGATTAAGTGGCATAAATCAAGACAAATCGACATTTCCATCGTGGTCGAGCTCAAGTTAACTGGATTTATGCAAAGGCCAATATCCAGTTCGACCTTGATTTAGCTTTCAATAAATTCAAGCCCGACTATTCGATTCTACAATTAGCAAGTAAATCTGCTGTGAGCTGTAGTCCAGCTCGAGTCTAACTCAAGTAAGAATTGAGAGATACTACAAAAGGGAGTATAAAAAAATAATGCTGTTTTTCTATGTATTGTAATTATAGTCTGATCATATGCATGCACTCAAATGTAATTCAACAGCTCGATTAGCTTGGCTCCAAAGTAAGATACTCAAGCTGGGCATTTTCAAGCATGAATTCAGCCCAATTAAGAACTTCTTAATTGTACTCGGCAAAATTCAAAGAATCCATCTCGTGTCTCACGAGTAGCTTGATTAGTTTCCATTTCTACATGCGACTTTTTCGTTACGTATACCTCGAAACAATTATGACTTGATTATTACTATCTAAAAGTGGGCATTTCGCATGAACAAGATGCGTGCATTGAGTTTGATAGGGAATGGGTGACCACTGGCTTCCCGTTTTATCCACCGTGAATAATACAAGAAGAAATCTATACACATTCCAATAGGATTGGTGTCTTTCTAAGGTTACTAGAAATGGCATGCGCATTGTCGGGAAAAAATTAAAATTGTTGTGAAATACTTTTTTTAGTGAAAAGATTATAATCAGTGGTTAAAAAAAAAAAAAAAAAAAAACTCGTGTGGTCACATATCGTGCAATTTTCTTATATTGTAAGTTAATACCCACGCTAAACTTTTAATTGTATATAGTACAAAATAAGAATTTAACTTCTCGAGAGGCTTTGCGTCCTTCCATGTTACAACCAATCGGGAATTTTTTTGAAACGGAAAGATCGACCTAAACTCCACCAAAGCATGACAACAATCACGAGACTTCAGAAATAAAAACGCCAATTCCAAATCAAACAAACTCTCATGATTATTATCTATTAAAAGCAGCAACTGAATAGAAATAATTTGCACGCTTTGACTTATCTTGGAAAGGGTTCGAGTCTACTTCCTTGCTTTTTATTACTATCAATTGGAAGAGTTCTTAAGAAAGCCCGCAGAAAAAGTGAAGCTAAAGATTTTTTTGCCCATCACCATCGGGAAGTCATAGTTTGAACAAGCCAATGGGTCAAGAAATTTTGAGAATTCTTCCAAAAATCTGAATTTTTATATCACTCAAATAATTAAAAGAGAATTCGATTCCACGAATCAAATTACTTGAAATGGAAATCTCGATAGGAATCATTATCAATGGACTTGTGGCAACTCAAAGACCATAGCAAGATTATAAGACTCACGAATTGACGTGAATGACTAGTGGCAACTCAAGAATACAGATCCTCAAATCGGCCATTTTCCACAAATTTGCTTTACATGTCAATTTCAATGAAGACTTAGAAAAGTAAGTCAAGCATGCCTCTCCTAAGAGCAAAGTACACACAAAACTGATTGAAAAAGGAAAAGATATAATGTTTTAATGAAAAACTGCTTCAAGTATTAATTTTGAAATCTACCGTTGATTTTGGTCCTCTCGCTTAGAACTAATATTTATGGAATTATCGTTTTCATCTCACTCTTTTTCATATTTTACTGTCTTGATTTTTCCGTGAATTAACTTTCAAAGAACTTGTCTTAATAGTATGATACAATAACGTCTAGTCTGACATGGGATTATATATCTTTTTCAGAGATCAATAGGATATCAGCAAATCGATAAACTGTTTAGGCACAAACAAACACAAGGGGGTGAGTTTGTGATCTAAGGAAACTTCAAAAAATTTCGAGTGAAGAGCATGCACTAGTGCTATAGAGAGAAACGTGCATATACAAAATAGTTATCTTCCATCGATGAAAGGCGTTTAAGATATAGAAGAATTGCAAAGCATATTTATAGTACTTTGGCCTATCCATTTGGCTTACTCTACTCTCCCATCTCTAACAGTCCAATGTATAATCCTTGAGATGTTACTGCATCCGAAGATTGTTCCCTCTACTTGTAACTTTGCTTTTACGTATAATTTGTAAAACTTATTGACAAAGTTTCTCTACATATCTTGTCACCAATTCACGTGCCTACTCTTACTCTCGGATATTTAAAGATTACAATGCGTTATGTTCAGGATTATAACATGAGGATAATGTTTTTGGTAGTGTAGCATAGTAGCTCAACAACTATGAATTTGCGTGATGATTATTAATGGATGACCGGTGTGGTTCTTGTCTTTTGAGTGACCAAAAGCAATTTGGAAGTATGGAAACGCGGGTCGAGAGCACCTAATATCTAGGAATGTAATCTCTTCCATCCCCTGGATGGTTATAACTGATCATAGCAGGATTTACTCGTATTGATCCATCAATCGCGCATGGCCAGGATTATCCAACACGTACATCGACCATATGGGGGATAAATCCAAACATATAATATCAAGTAATAATCAAAGTGCGCTCCTTGACGAGAAATTACTTGATGCATGAGCAGATGTGATCTTCTCTATGTTATGACATTCACCATGGTCATTTAATCCGGCAATCGCTAGATAAACTACTCTATAAGAAAGATTATGTTAATTAACCGGTTAGTGCATATAAATAACCTACATGGGACCCAATTGAATTTCATAATGTTGAACTGCTGCCCTCGTGAGAGAGAGAAGATACTTTAGTCTGAAAATGAGAGAAAAGGCATGCTAAAATGAGTGGCCCCATACGTGCATTGGCATCCTCCAATAATATCGACTATCACTCTCATAGACTCACCTTGACTTAAGACCTGAGCAAATCAATAACTTGTGGTTTGAGTATACCAACACTTAAGTTGATCAATTTTTTTATGGATTTACTTGACTAGCTAGGTCAATTTTAATGAAGGCTTGGAAATCTAAGTCGAGCATGGACATTAAAAATGATCAAGATGCCATAAAATGCCCTCTCAGTCTGAAGAGCAATATAATTACTAGGATTGAGATTCATCATTTTGTACTGTTTACTCATCATCCCTTTACTTTTGAATGTGTGCTGAAATAAAATAAAATAAAGGAAAGATTTATCGTGCAATATTGTCAATGAGAAAAAAAAAATTCTTCACAACAAGGCCCCATTTGCCCGTTCATTCGATGGGACTTGAATCCCCAAGGTGGAGTAACTTTTTGCAAGCAACATGGATGACAGATTCACCAGAGAAAATCTGATTGCACCCCCCAAATAAAAAGAGAAGTGAAAATAAAATAGATCTTGCAATAAGTGTCCTCAATACACTTGTTAAACATGTTTAATGCATAAAGATTCGATTTTAAAAATATTAATTATGTATGTCACGAAAATAGTCAATGCATTAT
This sequence comes from Eucalyptus sp. ANBG9806169, assembly GCA_014182395.1. Taxonomy (NCBI): domain Eukaryota; kingdom Viridiplantae; phylum Streptophyta; class Magnoliopsida; order Myrtales; family Myrtaceae; genus Eucalyptus; species Eucalyptus sp. ANBG9806169. The sequence goes on from CM024583.1 coordinate 24,008,634, forward strand.
AATTTGCAGTATTTTGTTATTTTGTTACTCAATTAGTGTCCTGTGGACACTGTTAAGTAAAATCCAAGTAAAATTTACTCTTGTGCAAGCAGAGCATCAACCTAGTAAAAGAGTGGGTAAAACTCGCTCGAGGTTTAGCCATATAGCACACTTACGTATGAAAGTCTTTGTAATTTGTTTTTGATTGTCACTCTACCAAATCTTTAATCCTAACATATCTCTAACTCTACATCTCTAGTCTTATGCAAATTTTGATAATGAGATATATTATTGGTATACTTTCATATATCTTATCCATAATTCTCTAAAGAACTATGCATGTTTTTGGTAATAAATGCTCTAATAAAGTTTTTTTTAATGTATTTATAGATTCTATCCCAAAACACCCGCAATTTTTATCTTTAAAGAAACTTGTTCAAGACGAGGTTTTGAAAGAATCTAACAATATAGGGATACCTATCTCATAATTGGCTCATATTTAACAAATAATAGATGAAATACGTTGTGAAATTTTTAACTTTCAACAACTGAGACGATATCTCTCTCGCCCATGAGAGCTCCTCTCTACCTTCATGGTAGCGTTTCCCTCATACAAACCCTAAATCACAAATGATCTTCCGAATTTTTTCCCCTTTTCCGAACCCCTCTCTACCGTTATGGAAGAATGCTTCGAACCCCTCTGCATGATCGAGCATATGATGCTGCGTAGAGGTTGGATTCCGACACTCTCTTCTTGATGCTAGACTATTGGGATTGGAACTTCGGCTGTCGATTATCTTTCCCCCTTGAGATTCTGGATCCATTTCTTGCTATGGGTTGGGAGGTTGGATATGGGATTTGATTAATAATCTCTGATGCGTATCCATGTTCTTCTAAAGGGCTCCGGGATTATGTCTTGTTGCGATAGAACTCTATGTGGATAGAGATGGGTATTCTCTCGTTAGATCTGTGGCAGAAAAAAGGAAAAAAGGAAAACGAAAGATTCCTGAGCATCACTACTGGCTTTATATCATATAGCTAAATTCTGATTTACACATTACCCTGTTTCATTACCTTTCTGTTTCTGGGTTTCTGCAATGACTGCTCTTGAGCTCCCTTCAAGCCACGCATTGGTTTAGCTTTCCCCCAAAATTCCCCTCCATCTTTTCCTGCAGTCAGAGTATATGGAGAGTAAGGAAGAGAATGAATTGAGAGTGGCAGCTCTATGTAAAAGTCTCGGCCATTTGTGGTCCGAGAATGATGTAGTTGAAGTGTTCACTGAAATACCTCAACAAAAAAGGGATGAATGTAACCGCACCCTATTTGCAAATTATACTCAAAACCAAATGTTAACTTCCCTGCTTTTCTCTCCACCATGAAGAAGGCATGGAAAATAGAAGGTGTAACTTGTGTCCAAAAAGAACCAGGACTCTTCACCTTCGTCTTTCACTTGGAGGAGGAGAAAGAAAGAGTCCTAAAGGCAGCACCCTAGTCTTTTGCTAGCAACTTGCTGGTCCTTAGACAATGTGTGCCAGAAATACCAGAGCACTGCTATAATTATACCAGATCTGAGTTTTGGGTGCGCATGGGAGGAATACCCCCTGGCTGGAGGGTGGAGACAGTTTTCAATGACCAGGGGAAAAATTGGTCGTGTCAAGGAATTCCAATCAGAATCAATAGGAAATGCTCAACAAAAAGGAGGCAGAGTCAGAGTGGAAATAGACTTAACTTCTCCATTGAAATCAGGGGCCATCTTGGATATTGGAGCCAAATGGATATGGGTATAATTTAAATATGAGCGCCTACCGCACTACGCTATTCGTGCGGCAAAATAGGCCACTATGCTACGGCGCGTGTAGAGTTCCCATATGCACAATCACCATGGGCAGCAAATAGAAGTGGACCATATGGACCCTGGTTGAAGGCAGAAACGTGTGATCATAGTCCCTATTGGGAGGCATTTTATGGCACCATTGAGGAAGAGATAATAGTGGAAGAGACTATACCTGTTCCACCCACCCAAACTCGGGACATAGAAATAACGAGATGAGCAGAACCCTTTGCTACGAGAATGGTGGACTGCGGCAAGAAGAAAAGAGCATAAAGTTCTCAAGAGCCCGAGGCACCTGCAGGAAATGCACTATGTTTAAAGGCCAATCATGATATCGGCAAAGCGGATCATATGCTCGAATTTCAGAAACCTCTCCTTTCAAAAGTAGACAAATGCAGCAAGAAGAACATGAAAGTGCAGAAGGCAAAGAAACAGAAGTGTGTGCAGGAGTCATCCTCTATCTCTATTGATGACACGAACCTTATGGAAACCCCTGTTAAGTTGATTCAAGATGGCAAAGAGTGGGCTTTGGTGGCTAGCCCTAATAAGCCACCCACAACGACATGAAAATCATAAGTGGAATTGTCGTGGGCTGGGCAACCCCCGACAATCCGGGAACTAAGAGCATTAGTCGCTCTAGACCGGCCCAACTTAGTATTTCTCATGGAAACTAAAAATAAAGCAACGATGGTGGAAGGAATACGCAGAAAACTACAATTCCAGAATATATTCCTTGAAAATCCGACAGGTATAGCGGGAGGATTAGCTATTATGTGGAATGAGGAAGTGGCATTGACAGTAAAAGAAAGCTCAAAACAGTTTATACATGTGGAATGCATAGAGCCAGATCGCAGATATGTAATGCAGATCACATTTGTCCATGCTTCAACAAATTTTGGCGAAAGGTTGATCCTATGGCAAAAGCGAGGGCTCTGACCCCCTAATTCTAATCCATGGATCTGCATGGGAGACTTTAATGAGGTACTCTATGTATGGGAAAAGGTGGGGAAACGAGAGGCGGATAACCACAGAATTGCTGCTTTCAGAGATATGCTTAATGAATGTTCATTAATGGACATTGATAGTCATGGGTGCGCATACACTTGGGCCAACAACAGGGAAGGGGACAATCTTGTCAAGAAAAGGCTAGATCGAGCTATATGTACCTTGGAATGGAGAACTATCTTTCCGAAGCTGAAGTTCAAGCTCTTCCAGCCATTGGCTCGGATCACAGCCCTCTACTACTTCGACTTTACCATGAAATAAGGAAAAAAAAGTGAGATTTTAAGATGGAAGCATTCTGGACAGAACATGAGGAGTATCATGATCTAATAGCACAAATATGGAACACATCCCTACCTCAGCCCGGCTTGACTTCGGTGAAATTGCATGAAACTACACAAGCTCTTGCCAAATGGAGTAAAACGACGTTTGGTAATGCATCCAGGAAAATCAAAGAGCTCAATCAGGCTTTAGTAGAAATTACAAATCAACCAATTCAGAAAGCAAGCAGCAAAGAAAAACAAAACATTACAAGCCGGATCGAAAAGGCGAGAAGACGGGAAGAACAAGTGCAGGGGATAAGATCGCGCATTAAGTGGATGCAATGGGGGACGAACACTAAGTTCTTTCACGCAACAACCGTACGGAGAGGAGGCGAGAGAAATAAAATTACTATGTTGCAAATGGAAGATAATAGCTGGTGAGACCCTGTCACTCTCAAAAATCATATTGGCTCTTTTTATAGAAAGCTTTATCAGTCAGAGGGCCCTAGAAACTATCAACCTGTCATTCTACAGTGCCCTTCTCCAGTGACAGACAACATCAATGATCAGTTGGTGGTTTCTCCCACGATGAAGGAGGTGCAAGAAGCGGTTTTTCAACTAGGATCTCTCAAAGCTCCTGGCCCGGATGGAATTAATGGTCTGTTTTACCAAAGATCATGGGAAACTATTAAGTCAGACCTGTTTCAATTAGTAAAGGTTTTTTTTAACACAGGTACTCTTGATCCCAATCTCAACCAAACCCACATTTCATTGATTCCGAAAGGTTAAAAATCCAGAGAACATTACTCAGTTCAGACCTATCAGCTTATGCAACTTTAGTTACAAAATAATCCCTAAGCTGCTGGCAAACAGACTCAAGAAGTGGCTGCCAAACATTATTGAACCAGAGCAGAGTGCTTTTGTGCAAGATAGACAAATACAGGATAATATATTTATCGTACAAGAAGTCTTACATCAGCTGCGCATTACAAAAAGAAAGAAGAAATTTCAGGCGATCCTAAAACTAGACATGCAGAAGGCATATGACAGAATCGAATGGGATTTCTTACAATATTGTATGCTGAAAATGGGATTTTGTGCCAAGTGGGTCTCCCTAATCATGCAATGTATATCTACGGTGTCATTCAGCGTCAAGATCAATGGAGAACTAACTCCATTTTTCTCCCCCTCAAGAGGGCTAAGGCAAGGCGACCCCCTATCACCATACCTATTTATTCTAATCTCAAATGTATTAACCTGGTTGATGAACAAAGCAATTGCAGACGGCAGCATCAAAGGAATACAACTCAACAGGTTCTGTCCTAAGCTATCCCATTTACTATTCGCTGATGATGCTATATTTTTTATGGATGGAACTATTGTTGAATGCCAAAACCTGGCACATGTCCTAAACCAGTATTGCTATGCTTCGGGGCAAGCTGTGAACTTAAACAAATCAGGGGTTTTCTTCAGCAATAACAACCCCTTATCTCTCAGAAGAAATCTGGCCTATGAGCTTAGAGTTCCTATAATTGAAAAAACAGGCAAATACCGGGAATCCCTATGGAATGGGGTAGTTCAAAAAAAAAGAAATGTTCGCATGGATTTTGGGGCGTGTGAATGCAAAGTTAGCAGGATGGAAGGAAAAACTACTTACCAAAGCAGGGAAGGAGATCTTGATTAAAAGTGTAGTGCAAGCCATCCCAACCTATGCCATGTCCATATTCAAACTGCCAATGTCCATCTGTCGAGCAATAGAAAGAAGAATAGCATCATTCTGGTGGCAAAAGGGAGACTCTATGCGCGCACACACCGGCAAAAGCGGGAAACATTAAAAACTAGAAAGGATGACGGCGGCTTGGGCTTTAAAGATCTGCTCACCTTTAACCGAGCAATGCTCGGCAAGCGTGCCCTGGAGGTTATCCATCGATCCAACAAAGACCGTGGTGCGAGTCCCGAAAGGGATCTATTTCCCCAATACGAGACATATGGAGAGCTCACAAGGGCCACCGCCCATCCCAGGGTTGGCGAGCCTGTTACTTGGCAGAGACACAATTGCAGGAGATACTAAGTGGTTAGTGGGGGATGGAAAAAGCATTAAAATCAGGGAAGACAAATGGCTAGAGCAAGGGGTCATTGGCGGAATACCTCACCCCCAAGAACCTACCTATGTGTCAGAGCTGATCAACACAGAATCTAAAGGTTGGGAGGAACAACAAGTTTTCAACCTTTTTGATGAACACACAGCCAATGAAATTCTCGCAATCCCCCTGAGTCAAAACCCAATGCAGGATTGCTTAGTGTGGTGGAAACAGAGCGGGGCAAGATACCATGTCAAGAGCGGATATAACAGAGCATACCCAAAAATCCTAAACCACAACAAGGCATCCTGCTCATACAAACCCCCACGAACCCTCTGGACTCAAATATGGAGCCTTACAGTACCCCCAAAAATTCGAAATTTTCTTTGGAGCCTATGCCAGAATGCCCTTCCCACGCGAGAAAACCTTTACAAAAGGAAAATAACCACTGACCCTCTATGCTCGATTTGCAATTCCAAGATAGAAACCACAGAACACACCTTTCTGTTGTGCAAATGGACCGGGACAATCTGGGCGGATCCTCGACTCACCGGCACCAGTACCACAAACCAAATTCACCGCCTTGATCAATGGCTACAGGGGGCTTTCGAGAACAACAGAGATTCACCCGCTAGAGAGTTGATAGGAGTGGTCCTCTGGAACATCTGGAAGGCTCGAAATAGCTGGATCTTTAGAGATAAACGCCCGAATCCAGCAGATCGGTGGATTGCATACGACAGTAACCTAACTTTCAGCAGATGGAATCAGAAAAGGAGAGCTCCAAACCCAAATCGCAACATACCTGTTCGGTGGAATCCTCCAAATCCAACGGAAATGAAGATAAATGTTGATGCGGCGTGGTTTCCAGGCGATTTCCTTGGCTCGATTGCAGGTATCGTGCGAAACTCTTGCGGGCAGATGGTGGAAGGCTTCGCTTCGGAAATTAGGGCTTCTTCGGCGCAACAAGCAGAAACGATCACGATACTTCAAGGACTGCTTTACTTGAAGACACTTAAACTGACGCACGTGGGAGGAGACAGCAAACAAAAAGTAAAGTGGAAGTGTGAAAGTGATTGTTCAGCGGTCGTGGAAAGGTAATGGGCCGGGCTAAGCCTTTCGGAATTTAAAAGACTTGGTTCAAACTCGCAAAGAAGAGCTGGCCCGGAACAACGACGCCACAGTAGTTTATTGCCCACGTGAAGCAAATGGAGCTGCGGATTGGTTGGCCAAAACACTTCGAGCCAAAACTCTTCCTCAAAATTGGTGGTCCACCGCTCCTTTACCCCTTTCTGAAATTTTATGTTCGGAATTTAATCCGTCGTTATCATGTAAGACTGGTTACTTTCGCTGATCGAATGCATTATATATTTTCGACCAAAAAAAAAAAACAAATAATAGACTAAAAGATCAAACTCATATAAGGCTCACATTGGACAATTAAAAAATATTAAAATCATATCTGATCAATCTCGAATTGTTCTCATATTTGACAAATAAATACATTAGAAGATCAATGAAAAAAATCCATCATCACAGGACTATCTATCTCATTGTTGATTTACATTTTAGAGTAATCTATTTGAAAGATCAATCTCATAGTGGCTTCATATTTGACAAACAAATAATATTAAAATCATATTTAGAGTAACATTACATGATTAATAACATATTGAACTAAATTTTGGCAAATAAATAATATTAAAACGACCTGGGCCTTTACATATTGTATTTATACTCACGCACTTCGGCCTGCAGCATTTCTTGTTTCTTGGTCAATCTAGATTCATGCATTTAAAATCCCATTGCTCGCATGATTTTCTTGCCATCAACTCGAGGAAACTTGAAATTGAGCGAGCGGCTCATTCTAGATTTCATTTGCAGAACCCAAGCTCAACCCCGTGCCTTGACTCGGTCGTCAGCCGTCTGAGAAGAATCAAAGCGGATGAGTCCAAAGACAATTAATGTTCAATTTGTCCGTGAAGCTTTGTGGATCCTAGTATGTCGATGTGTTGAATATAGACCATTTAAAGTCTTGCAGAGTGCGATAAAAGGAATACTATTGCTAACACAATAACCTCTGTACCAAATGCTGACATGAAAAGATAAGAGACGAGAGAACAAGACTCATTAGCTTCTTGGTCCCTGCCATGATAACATCCTTCCCACGAATAGTTTGTCAGCTAATAATAATGCATAGCACAAGTCTTTTCTCGATAACATGATCATTTTCTATACTCCGACGATTTGATGGAAACGCGAATTGACAAAAAATGAGACGAGAGATAATTTCTGAATTACACAGAGAAAGACTTATGATGTCTTATGCTAATAGAAATTGCGTGAATTACAAATATTAACACAAATTGTCAGGCTTAGATGAAAATTTAAATTAAAGATTTTGCCAATATATCTTTTAGAGAGGGTTTCCATCGGGGAAACAAAACTTTTCATATGAAATGGTGGATCGCACAACCCATTAAAGTGGGTTGCATTAAAAAAAACAATAGAGGCTGTGTGGTTAAGACGAATTCTGGACATACGTGACAAGCACCCCATATTTAACTGTTTCAAAACGACAGTGATACATGCATTGTCCATGATTGAGGCTCCATCTAATAATGATTAGCCATCTATAAATATCTTATCAATCTTCTTGTTGAGAACATGCGAACTTGGACAATCTCACATCATCAAAACCACCCCAAAATCATGGCCTCCTCCTTATTTCTGTGGAAGCCATCTTCTTTAGGGGTCTTCTTCTTATTCTACTCACTCTTCTTCGTAAACAACATCACCATCTTTGTTTCCACTCCATTTCATGGCATAGTCGTTTATGCTTCCTCCATTTCTTTCGCTCCCAATGCGACCAACCATACGGATGAAGCAGAGGCTCTCCTGAAATGGAAATCTAGTCTCGAAGAACACAATCAATCTCTCCTGTCTTCATGGCATGGTAACAACTCTTGCCACTTCATGGGTGTCACTTGCGACGACCATGGATTTGTTGCCCATCTTAATCTTTCTAATCTTGGCCTGAGAGGAACTTTAAATTGTCTCGACTTCTCGCACTTAACCAAGGTGGTTAGTCTTGACTTTTCCAGCAACTCGATCTACGGTCCTATAACCTCAAGTATTGGTAACCTTTCCAAACTCAAGTATCTTAATTTTGATGACAATAGATTGAGTGGACACATTCCTTGGGAGATTGGATTGTTAGATTCTCTTTTGAAAGTTTATTTTGGCAAAAACAATCTCGGAGGTCCTATCCCTGCTTCACTAGGAAACCTAAGCAACTTAAATATGCTCGGTCTTTATCAAAACCAATTTTCAGGACCCATTCCTCCATCTCTTGGAAAATTAGGCAACTTAATAGGATTGGGCATGGCACAAAATAACATTTCTGGTCCCATTCCAAGAGAGATAGGTGACCTAAGAAGATTGAAGTTTCTTTACTTATGGTGGAACAAACTTTCGGGATCCATACCTTCAGAGATTGGGAGGCTAACCGATCTTATTGAATTAGATTTTTTTGATAATAAATTGGTCGGGTGTATCCCTGCTTCACTAGGAAACCTAAGCAGTCTAAATGTTCTCTATCTTTCCGGAAACCAACTTTCGGGATCCATTCCTCATTCTCTTGGAAAATTAGGCAACTTAAGAAATTTGAGCGTAGCAACGAATGACCTTTCTGGTCCCATTCCAAGAGAGATAGGTGACCTAAGAAGATTGAAGTTTCTTTACTTATGGTGGAACAAACTTTCGGGATCCATACCTTCAGAGATTGGGAGGCTAACTGATCTTATTGAATTAGATTTGTCTAATAATAAGTTGGTCAGGCGTATCCCTGCTTCACTAGGAAACCTCAGCAGTCTAAATGTTCTCTCTCTTGATGGAAACCAACTTTCAGGATCCATACCTTCAGAGATTGGGAGGCTAACCGATCTTAATGAATTATATTTTTATGATAATACTTTGACTGGTTCAATCCCTGGATCAATTGGAAACATGACCAATTTAACCGTGTTACGCCTTAGAAATAACAGCTTTATCGGTTCCTTGCCTCCTGAAATTAATGAGATCATTCATTTGACTGTTTTGGATCTCTGTGATAATGAACTCGAAGGGGAGTTGCCGGAAAATATATGCCTTGGGGGATTATTGCAAAATTTCACTGTGCGGAATAATCATTTCACAGGTCATATCCCTAAAAGCTTGAGGAACTGTACTTCATTAGTTAGAGTGAGGTTTGAAGGAAACAAACTTATGGGAGATATAACGGAAGCTTTTGGAGTATATCCGCAGCTGAATTATATGGACTTAAGCCACAATTATTTGCATGGTGAACTTTCATGGAAATGGGGGCATTGCCACAATTTGACGAGCTTAAGGATATCGAACAATAACATTTCCGGTGAGATACCCTCGATATTTGGAAGGATGGCTCAATTACAGGTACTTGACCTTTCTGCAAATAATTTAAGGGGAAAGATTCCGAGGGAATTGGGAAGCTTGCAACTATTGCTAGATCTTATCCTTAACAACAATGGGATCACAGGTGATATTCCAGATCAAGTTGGAGTTTTATCTCGATTGGAACATCTCAACTTAGCATCAAACAATTTGAGCGGAGCCATTCCACCGCAGCTCAGCCTATGCACTAACTTGCTGAGCTTGAACTTGAGCCAAAATAAAATTGAGAGAAGCATTCCTCCTGAGATAGGCAATGCGCGATTCCTAAGCGTTCTTGATTTGAGTCAAAATCTATTGATCGGAAGAATGCCACCAGCTCTAGGAAAATTGAAAGTCCTAGAAACCCTAAACATCTCCCACAATGGTCTCTCTGGTTCCATCCCACATAGTTTTACTGACTTATGGGCATTATTTTCTGTTGATGTGTCCTACAATGAGTTGGAAGGTCCTCTCCCAAATGTCAAAGCTTTTAAGGAGGCTCCATTTGAGGCAGTTCAGCATAACAAGGGGCTGTGTGGGAATGTGGCTGGATTACAAAAATGCAATATTTCTACCATGAACAAAAAACACAATCAACATAGTAGAGCTAGAATTTTGATTATCTCCACTCTCTCATTCTTGGGGTTCCTTGTTCTCTCTTCCTTCTTGATTGTCCTCATAATCATTGATTACCGTCGAAGAAAGATTATCAAGTGAAAGAGGAATGCATCGACAGAGACTCATGGTTTAGATTTCTTGCACATCCTAGGTTTTGATGGCAAAATTTTCTACAAGCGAATCATGGAGGCGACAGAAGGATTTGACTCCAAGTACTATTTGGGAAAAGGGGCCTTTGGCATTGTTTACAGAGCCGATCTACCCACAGGTCAAACTGTTGCAGTCAAGAAAATTCCATCGTCCCCGAAAGATGAGACCATCAACATCATTCCATTTGAAAGGGAAATTCAAGCCTTACAAAATATTCGCCACCACAACATCGTGAAGCTTTATGGGTTCTGCTCTCATGCACAACATCATTTTCTCGTATACGAGTACATCGAAAGAGGGAGCTTGAGAACAATTTTGAATGATGATGAAAGAGCATTAGAGCTTGGCTGGGACACAAGGATAAACATGGTTCGAGCAGTTGCGGATGCATTGTCATATATGCATCACGACTGTTTTCCTCCGTTGATCCATCGAGACTTGACTAGCAACATCTTATTGGATGCTGATTTCAACGCTCGCATTTTAGACTTTGACACCGCAAGATTATTGAGGCCAGACTCCACCAACTGGACTACTACTGCTGGCACCATCGGGTACATCGCTCCAGGTGATGTTCTTTGTAGAAGCATATTAATTTACCATCCCAATTCGTGCTGTCATTGGAAATTCCTTAATTATGTGAAAGAAAATGTCCATGTCTTTAATTATAGCTAACAAGATTATCAACGGACTTTGAATTCTTCAATTACAGAGCTAGCTTATACCAACATTCTGACCGAAAAATGTGATGTATACAACTTCGGAGTTGTTGTGCTGGAGATAATCATGGGAAAGCATCCGGGAGATTACGTCTCATTGGTATTTTCATCCACTCAATCTAAGTCGCAAACCCCATTGAAGGATGTGCTGGACCAACGCCTCTTGCCTCCGACAAATCGGCATGCGCAAAATGTAATCTCTGTTGCGGCACTAGCACTCGCGTGCTTGCGGACCAATCCTCAACTTCGACCGACCATGACACAAGTCTTGCGAGAGCTTCGAGTTCAATTACCACCGGTTTTTCCGTTCTTTGGAGTCACCTTAGAACAACTCCGTGATCTCGATGGCAGGAATTTTTAGACCGCATTTGGGAGGTTGCAAGTTTCCGATCGAGTTATTGTCGCGTGTTCACCTTTTCTGGCTTCTGTGTTTGGAAGTAAGACGTGGATTAGTTAGTTATAAAACTTGGAAGATGCATAGTCTAAATGTTTTCTTTTTGTAAGAGTAGAATGATAGTTAATTTTCCTCCTTTCGTGTAAGCAAGCATCTACCCATAGTTAATATAAATGACTTGTTTCTTAGCAAAATCATCTGAACTTGTTTAAAATACCATCTCTCACATCACATTCCGTAGTCTTGTATGTGCAATTGCGACGACCAAGGTGGTTAGTCTTGACTTTTCTAATCTCAGCCTGAGAGGAACTTTAAATAGTCTTGACTTCTCACACTTAACCAAGGTGGTTAGTCTTGACTTTTCTAGCAACTCGATATACGGTGCTATGACCTCAAGTATTGGTAACCTTTCCAAACTCAAGTATCTTAATTTTTATGACAATAGAATGAGTGGACACATTCCTTGGGAGATTGGATTGTTAGATTCTCTTTCCAAAGTTTATTTTGGCAAAAACAATCTTAGAGGTCCTATCCCTGCTTCACTTGGAAAATTAGGCAACTTAACAAAATTGGTAATATCACGAAATGACCTTTCTGGTCCCATTCCAAGAGAGATAGGTGACCTAAGAAGATTGAAGTGTCTTTACTTATCAAGGAACCAACTTTCGGGATCCATACCAGCAGAGATTGGAAGGCTAACCGATCTTATTAACTTAGAATTTTATGATAATAAGTTGGTCGGGCGTATCCCTACTTCACTAGGTAACCTAAGCAATCTAAATGTTCTCTATCTTAATGGAAACCAACTTTCAGGATCCATACCTTCAACGATTGGGAGGCTAACCGATCTTATTGAATTAGATTTTTCTGATAATAAGTTGGTCGGGCGTATCCTTGCTTCACTAGGAAACCTAAGTAGTCTAAATGTTCCCTATCTTGACGAAAACCAATTTTTAGGGTCCATTCCTCATTCTCTTCGAAAATTAGGCAACTTAACAGATTTGAGCGTAGCAAATTGTGACCTTTCTGGTCCCATTCCAAGAGAGATAGGTGACCTAAGAAGATTGAAGTTTCTTTACTTATGGAGGAACGAACTTTTGGGATCCATACCTGCGGAGATTGGGAGGCTAAATGATCTTATTGAATTAGAATTTAGTGAAAATAAGTTGGTCGGGAGTATCCCTGCTTCGCTAGGAAACCTAAGCAGTCTAAATGTTCTCTATCTTTACGGAAACCAACTTTCGGGATCCATACCTTCAGAGATTGGGAGGCTAACCGATCTTATTGAATTAGATTTTAGTGATAATACTTTGACTGGTTCAATCCCTGCATCAATTGGAAGCATGGCCAATTTAACTCTGTTATGCCTTAGAGATAACAACTTTCTCGGTTCCTTGCCTCATGAAATTAATAAGATCGTCCATTTGAGTCTTTTGGATCTCTTTGATAATGAACTCAAAGGGCAGCTGCCGGAAAATATATGCCTCGAGGGATTATTGCAAAATTTCACTGTGATGAATAATCATTTCACAGGTCATATCCCTAAAAGCTTGAGGAATTGCACTTCATTAGTTAGAGTGAGGCTCGAAGGAAACAAACTTACTGGAAATATAACAGAAGCTTTTGGAGTATATCCGCAGCTAAATTGTATGGATTTGAGCCACAATTATTTGCATGGTGAACTTTCATGGAAATGGGGCATTGCCACAATTTGGTGAGCTTAAGGATATCGAACAATAACATTTCTGGTGAGATACCCCCGATATTTGGAAAGATGGCTCAATTACATGTACTTGACCTTTCTGCAAATAATTTAAGCGCAAAGATTCCGAGGGAATTGGGAAGCTTGCAACTACTACTAGATCTTATCCTTAACAATAATGGGATCATAGGTGATATTCCCTGTCAAATTGGACTTTTATATCAACTACAACATCTCAACCTAGCATCAAACAATTTGAGTGGAGCCATTCCACCGCAGCTTAGCCTATGCACCAACTTGCTGAGCTTGAACATGAGCCAAAATAAAATCGAGAGAAGCATTCCTCTTGAGATAGGCAATGCACAATTCCTTAACGTTCTTGATTTGAGTCAGAATCTATTGACATGAAGAATACCACCAAATCTAGGAAAATTGAGTCCTAGAAACCCTAAACATCTCCCACAATGGCTTCTCTGGTTCCATCCCACATAGTTTTGATGAATTATTGGCATTAATTTCTGTCGATGTGTCCTACAATAACTTGGAGGGTCCTCTCCCAAATGTCAAAGCTTTTAAGGAGGCTCCATTTGAGACAGTTTAGCATAACAAGGGGCTGTGTGGGAACGTGGCTGGATTACAAAAATGCAATATGTCTTCCACGAGCAAGAAACACAATCGACATAGTGGAGCTAGATTTTTTTATTATCCTTGCTCTCTCGTTCTTGGGATCCGTCATTCTCTCTTCCTTCTTGATCATCTTCGTAATCATTAATTGCCGTCGAAGAAAGGTTATCAAGAGGGAGAGGAGTGCACAGACAGAGACTAATGATTTACATTTCTTGCCCATTCTAAGTTTTGATGGCAAAACTTTCTACAAGCAAATCGTGGAGGCGACGGAAGGATTTGACTCCAAGTACTATTTGGGAGAAAGGGCCTATCACGTTGTTTACAGAGCCAATCTACCCACAGGTCAAACTGTTGCAGTCAAGAAAATCCCATCACCCCAGGAAGATGAGATTGTCAACATCGTTCCTTTCAAAAGGGAAATTGAAGCCTTGCAAAATATTCGCCACCGCAACATCATGAAGCTTTACGGGTTCTGCTCTCATGCAAGACATTGTTTTCTAGTGTACAACTACATCGAAAGAGGGAGCTTGAGGACAATTTTGAATGATGATGAAAGAGCGTTAGAATTTGGCTGGGGCAAAAGGATAAACATGGTTCAAGCAGTTGCAAATGCATTGTCGTACATGCAGCACGACTGTTTTCCTCCATTGCTCCATCGAGACTTGACCAGCAACATCTTGTTGGATGCTGATTATGAGGCTCACGTTTCAGACTTTGGCATCGCAAGATTATTGAGGCAAGATTCCACCAACTGGACTGCTATTGCTAGCACCATTGGATACATTGCTCCAGGTGATGTTCTTTATAGAAGCATATTAATTTACTATTGTAACTCGTATTGTCATTGGAAATTCCTTAATTATGTGAAAGCAAATGTCCAAGTCTTTAATTACAGCTAACAAGATTGTCAACGGACTTTGAATTCTTCAATTGCAGAGCTAGCTTATACCAACATTTCAACCGAAAAATGTGATGTATATAGCTTTGGAGTTGTAGTACTGGAGATAATCATGGGAAAGCATCCGGGAGATTATGTCTCATTGATATTTTCATCCACTCAATCTGAGTCGCAAACCCCATTAAAGGATGTGTTGGACCAACACCTCTCGCCTCCAACAAATCAGCATGCGCAAAACATAATGTCTGTTGCGGCACTAGCACTCGCGTGCTTGCGGACCAATCCTCAACTTTGACCGACCATGACACAAGTCTCCAAAGAGCTTCGAGTCCAAGCACCACCGTTTTTGCTGTGCTTTGGAGTCACCTTAGAACAACTCCGTGATCTCGATGGCAAGAACTTTTAGACCGCATTCAGGAGGTTGCAAGTTTCCGATCGAGTTACTGCCGGGTGTTCACCTTTTCTGGCTTCTGTGTTTGACAGTAAGATGTCGATTAGTTAGTTGTAAAACTTGGAATATGCATAGTCTAAATGTTTTCTTTTTGTAAGAGTAGAATGATAGTTAACTTTCCTCCTTTTGTGTAAGCAAGCATCTATTCATAGTTGATATAAATGACTTGTTTCTTGGCAAAATCATCTGAACTTGTTTAAAGTACCATCTCACACATCACATTCTGTAGTCTTGTATGTGCAATTAATCTGGGATACTTCATAGTTTTGAGATCATTATGTTCGGCTAAACGAGTATGATAGAAAGCAATCAGACTCACATAACACCAAGGATAATGTTTTCGACATAATAAGTCATCAAAAATGAATTTGCAGGACGGTTCTTGCCTTTTGAGCAGCCAAAATCGAGATTAAAAGTTTGGGACGTAACCGGAACTGACATCAATATTGGCAGGGGGAGTTCTTCATGGGGGCTAAATCAATTACTAAATGGAATTTGTGTGCCCTAATTAGCAAAACCTAGTATTTCTCAATCAAAAACTTCTTGCTTTAACTCGGTAAAAATCAATGAATCAATCTCAGGTATCTCACGAGTAACTTGTTAAGTTTCTATCCTTTCATGCAACCTCTTCCTTGTGAGTACCTCGGAAAGATGATTGAAATAATAGTTATTTCCTTTTGCACGTTTTGCTGATTTGGTTTTTCAATTATTAGAGTTAGTGGAGTCATGTGTGTTAGTTGTCCTAGTTTTTAGGTGTTAGTGGAGTAAGTGCTTTATGCAGAACATGAGTAGTTATGGGTCATATTTTAGTGGTTTTTTATGTTATATATTTGTCTTTTGTAAAAGACTTGGTTGTTCTGTACGAAAGATGAAGTTTCAGCCTCATCTCTCCTCATTTTAGCAATTTAACAGTGGTATTAGAGCTTGAGAGAAGCGTGAGAGAGTTTTTAAAAAGATAAAGAAGGTTTAGAGGTGTGAGATACTTTCGTGAGATAATTGCAGCAGCCATATTTCCAATGGCCACCGACAATTTTGTTCAACCAGCAATTCCACGCTTTAATGATCACTATGACCATTGGAGTATGCTGATGGAGAATTTTTTACTATCAAAGGAGTACTGGTCGATTGTCGAAACTGGAATTCAAGAGCCACCAGCAGGTATGGCTTTGACAGATCCCCAAAAAGCAGAATTGGAAGCTAGAAAGCTAAAGGACCTGAAGGCAAAAAATTATTTTGTTTTAGGTTATTGATCGTCCCATCTTGGAGACTATTCTTTGCAAAAAAACTTCCAAAAGATATTTGGGATTCTATGAAGAAGAAATATCAAGGCTCTGTTAGGGTGAAGCGTGCACAGCTTCAAGCCTTGAGAAAAGATTTTGAGACACTAGCGATGAAGGATGGAGAATCTGTCACTAGTTATTGTGCCAAAACAATGGAGATCAGCAACAAGATGCGATTCCATGGCAAGGAGATGGACGGCGTCACAATTGTGGAGAAGATTTTGCATTCCTTGACACCAAAGTTTAATTATGTTGTATGCTCAATTGAAAAGTCGAAAGACATAGATGCGCTCTCTCTTGATGAATTGCAAAGCTCCTTATTGGTCCATGAACAGAAGATGAACATAAGTTCAACAGTAGAGGAGCAAGCGTTGAAGGCTTATACCAATACTCATTCCAACAATTTCAGAGGAAGGGGTAGAGGTAAAGGTAGAGGAAGGGGAGATCGAGGAAATAAAGAAGTTAGTAGGAATTTCAAAGCCAACAATGACTAATTTCAAGGCAAAGGCAGAGGACGAGATCCTAACAAATCTAAGGTAGAGTGTTTTAGATGTCATAAATTTGGTCATTATGCATTTGAATGTTATACTAGGCTGCTTAATAATAAAGAAAAGGCAAAGAGTTCAAATTTTGTTGAAGAAAAAGAAGTTGAAACGTTGTTGATGGCTGTTCAAGATGAAAAGAAACCCGAGTCAGATATTTGGTATGTGGATACATGTTGCAGTAACCACATGAGTGGAAGTAAGTCCTCTTTTTCTCATCTAAATGAAGATTTTCATTCCACTGTGAGTTTTGGGGATCATTCTATTGTAAAAGTGATGGAAAAAAAAGGTGATATTGAGATAAGAACCAAGAATGGTTCTGTGGAAACGATCACTAATGTGTTGTATGTTCCTGACTTGAAAAGTAAACTATTGAGTGCTAGCCAATTACAAGAAAATGGTTATGTAATCACCATTCAGAGGGATGCTTGTGAAATTTATGATTTTGTTAGAGGTGCTACTGCAATTGTTCCTATAAGTTCAAATAGATTGTTTCCGTTAAAGATTGAAAATATTCAATCTTATTTGATGGCTGAAAAGATAGATCCCTCATGGCTGTGGCATTTTCGCTATGGTCACTTGAGTTTTGGTGGATTAAAGACCCTCCAACAGAAAAACATGGTGACAAGTCTTCCTCAAATTACTATTTCTTCCCAAGTCTGTGAAGAATGTGTTGTTAGCAAACAACATTGTTCTCAATTTTCAGAAAAGAAGTCATGGAGAGCAAATGATGTTTTACAGCTGGTGCATTCGAACATTTGCAATCCTATAAACCCATCTTCTAATGGAGGTAAAAGATAGTTAATTACCTTCATTGATGATTTTTCCAGAAAAGCTTGGGTTTATTTTTTATAGGAAAAATCAGAAGCTTTCTCCACATTTAAAAGCTTCAAAGCTTGTGTTGAAAATGAAGTAGGAAAGACCATTAAGACTCTTCGAACAGATTGTGATGGTGAATATTACTCAAAAGAATTTGAAGTTTTTTGTGTAGAGCATGGCATTCGAAGAGAGCTTACTGCTGCATATACACCACAACAAAATAGTGTATCTGAGAGGAAAAATAGAACTATTCTCAACATGGTGAGAATCTTATTTGCAAGAGGAAGAGTTCCAAAAACTTTCTGGCTAGAAGTTGTAAATTGAAGTATTTATGTTTTGAATAGAAGTCCAACTTTTGTTGTCCATAATATGACACGAGGAAGAGGCTTGGAGTGGGAGAAGACCGGCTGTAGATCACTTCAGAATCTTTGGATGCATCACATATGCCCATTTCCCGAATGTGAAAAGGAAGAAACTTGATGACAATGTTAAAAAATGTGTCTTTCTTGGTGTAAGTGAAGTATTCAAAGCATATAAATTATTCAATCCACTAACAAAGAAGATTGTGACAAGCATGGATGTTGTTTTTGATGAAGAGAACACTTGAGGTTGGAATAGGCAGCAGCCTACCCAAGTCATTTATGACAATAATGTTGAATGTGAGCAAATTTCAGCACTTTGTATGCCCAAAAATTCATCAAATACAACTTCTACAACTACTGGAATTTCGCCAACAATCGCCGAAGTCAATGAAAAAGAAGCCCAATCTCTTCGCCGTGTTAGAAGAAGGTCTGCTTGGATGGAAGATTATGAGGTGACTGGAATTGGAGATTCAATTACTTACTTTACCTTATTTTCATACTATAACTCTACAACTTTTGAGAGTGCTGTTAAAGAAGAAAAATGGCGAAAAGTGATGGATGATGAAATTAATGCCATCGAAAGAAATGATACTTGGGACTATCCGATCTTCCAGATGAACAAAAAACCATTGGTGTAAAGTGGGTCTTTAAAACAAAACTGAAAGAAAATGGTGAAGTTGACAAATACAAAGCACGTTTGGTAGCCAATGGATACAAGCAGTAATATGAGATCGATTATACGGAAGTTTTTTCTCCAGTTGCGAGACATGACAAGATCAAATTAGTGGTTGTATTGGCGGCACAGAATTCTTGGCCTATTTTCCAGCTAGATGTCAAATCGGCATTCTTGCATGGGTACTTGGAGGAATAGGTATTTGTCAAGCAACCCCCTAGTTATGTCAAGATTGGAAATGAGGATAAAGTTTATATATTGAAGAAAGCTCTTTATGGGTTGAAACAAGCCCCTCAGGCTTAGTATAGTCGTATTGAAACTTATTTTCTTGAAGTTGGTTTTTCAAATGTCCTTATGAGTATATGTTTTTTGTCAAGATTGGAGAAAAAGAGAAAATGCTTATTCTGCTTGTATGTTGATGATCTTATATTTACTGGAAGTTGTGATGGCATGTTTGAAGAATTCAAGAAATCTATGATGGATGAGTTTGAAATATCTGATCTTGGTATGATGCATTACTTCCTTGGCATATAAGTGGTAGAATAAGTTGATGGGATCTTTTTTTCTCAAAAGAAACATGTGAGAGAAATTTTGGACAGGTTTTAGATGAAGGATTGTAATCCCGTAAACACTCCATTTGAGTTTGGTTTAAAGTTATACAAAGATCATGAAGGGAGAAAGGTTGATAGCACACTTTATAAACAAATTGTGGGCAGTTTGATGTATCTAACTGCAACAAGACCAGACATAATGTATCATGTGAGTTTAATTAGTAGATATATGAAGAATCCTACAAAAATGCATTTGTTAGCTGCCAAGAGAATCCTTCGTTACTTGCAAGGAACTAGAGACTTTGGGCTATTTTACAAGAATGGTGAAAAGTCCAATTTGTTAGGATTTACTAATGGTGACTATGCATGAGATCAAGATGATAGGAGGAGCACTTCGGGTTATGCTTTTATGTTTGGGACAGGTACTATTTCGTGGTAATCCAAGAAGCAACCAATTGTCACATTGTCAAGTACAAAAGCTGAATTTGTTGCTACAACAGCTAGTGCTTGTCAAGCTATTTGGCTAAGGAGAATTCTTGAGGAGCTGCAATTCAAGCAACCAGGAGCTACTAAAATTTTTTGTGACGACAACTCAGCAATCAAACTCTCCAAGAATCCTGTGCTACATGGAAGAAGCAAGCACATTGATGTGAAGTTTTATTTCTTAGAGATCTTAGCAATGATGGAACAATTGATCTAATCTACTATAGGAGTGAAGATCAAGTTGCTGATATATTCACCAAGGCCCTCAAGGTGGAGTCATTTGTGAAGCTCAGAAGGTTACTAGGTGTTTGCACGTTGAAAACAGTTAGGGCTTTAAACTGAATGTTAGTAAACATCAGTTTAAGAGAGGGATTGTTGAAATAATAGTTATTTCCTTTTGCACGTTTTGTTGATTTGGTTTTTCAGTTATTAGAGTTAGTGGAGTCATGTGTGTTAGTTGTCCTAGTTTTTAGGTGTTAGTGGAGTAAGTGCTTTATGCAGAACATGGGTAGTTATGAGTCATATTTTGGTAGTGTTTTTATGTTATGTATTTGTCTTTTATAAAAGACTTTGTTGTTCTATATGAAAGATGAAGTTTCAGCCTCATCTCTCCTCCTTTTAGCAATTTAACAAAGATTATCACTTGATTTTTTACTATCTAAAAGTAGGCATTAGATTCGCATGAGCAAGGTGTGTCCATTGACTTTGAGAGGGAATGGGCGACATCATATTTCCCTTTTTTTCCACCGTCAATGATACGAGAAGAAACCAATGAACACTCCAGTTGGATTGGCAGCTTTCTAAGGTAACTAGAAATGGCACGCTTGTTCTCGTTACCGGGAAAAAATTAAAATTTTGTAAATGTCTGTTTATTACCTTGAATAAGAATAAGACCACATTGTTCATGCTAAGTGAGTGGTTTTCTCCTGGTTTGGAAGCTTTTCTTTGACACTAGGTAGAATTCTTGGGCGCTGCACGGGTTCTAACTATCTGTCTAATGAAAAATTTGTTGGAAGATATGCGAACTATCCTTGTAATATATCAGGATCTTAGATTGATACATATTCTGATTATAGAAAATCAATTAGACATTAGATTGATTTGTAGAATATTACATTGCCTTTTCTTGTATATACACTCGTATTATAAACAGAGAAGACTTGTACATTGAATACATCGAATACAAGAAAAATCTTCTACTTCAATTCTTCTCTTCTTCATTCGTTTCTTGCTTGCCTTCAATTCCTGACATGGTATCAGAGCTTAGGCTTTAAGCTCCATTTTCCGCGATCGATTACTTTCGAAGCTGCAAGACATCAAAGTCTTGATTAACGAAAGAATCAAATTCTGAAGGAAGAAGAAACAGAATCTTACCATGAATCCAGAGAATTTGCTCTCCGGAATATCCGCTCCTCCTCATACGGGCGAAGCCACGAGAAGAGACACAAGGTCACGCCCCGCAATACCTACAATTTCCACAACCCAAGCAACCAACCTAGACTCAATGGCATACATTACCGGCTCAGGCGAATATGGGGCAACCCATTCCGGGTCATCCTTACCATTGGGTACCTTATCCATGGTACATCGGGCAAGGGCCGAATCCATCATTGCCGGGGGTAACAAGTTATCAAAGCAACGTTCAACCTGACGGGAGTCTACCAACCGCAAGCGGGGCAAACTCAGCCGCCGAGACAGAACGAGCAAACGGGTGCGGAGAAGCGGGT
Source organism: Eucalyptus sp. ANBG9806169 (assembly GCA_014182395.1). Lineage (NCBI taxonomy): Eukaryota > Viridiplantae > Streptophyta > Magnoliopsida > Myrtales > Myrtaceae > Eucalyptus > Eucalyptus sp. ANBG9806169. The sequence continues at coordinate 24,030,235 of CM024583.1, forward strand.
TCGGAACAAACCCCCATCCGGGATTTTTCAATGCGGGTCTTGGGACCGGATTCAATGGGTCGGGCGCGGGACGAATCCCTACCCGAATCTATCACCGGATTCTTACCGTTTCCAATTGCGGCCATCACCGGCCGCCGGAGCCGAGCGATCCATTGCACGTATCAGCGCCGACGGTCCCGAGAATTGCGGACCGATTAGCCTGCAATTAACCGGGCCAGAAAAATACAACAAATGGTCGCAAGACTTCCGGCGAGCCTTGGTAACCAAAGATAAAGCCGGATTTCTTGACGGAACGATACCCATTCCGTCGGATGAGAGGCTAGCAAGGCCTTTGGCGAAAGTGCAATCACCTGATCCGCACATGGATCGGTAAGCTGCGTCTCACCGGACGTCGCAGCGAGCCTCCCACCGACGGAAGATTCAAAAACCATGTGGGACAACATAAAAGAAATGTATGGAAAGCTCGATAGAGCGAAAATTTTGTCTCATGCGGGAACTCACGGATCGAAGCAAGGAAATCTATACATCACGGCGGTATACAATAAGCTGTCATCGCTCCGGAATGAGCTCGAGGCTACGAAGAAAAACTCGAGGGAACCCGAAACCCTCGGGCAAGATACGAGATCCATAAAGGAGAGGGAGAAATCCACTCGCTTTCTCTTGATTTTGAACGAAACCTACCTCACTTTTCGTTCGCAGATCTTGGCGATGGACCCCGTGCCGCCTCTCGGCCGGATCTTCCACTGGCCGTCCAAGAAGAGAGCCAACGGCTCACAAGACCGGAGACGACACGGGGAACGAGTCCGTTGCCCTCGCTCTTCGCGGAGAACGCCGCGGACGAGAAGTGGGGGCAAGAACCCTAGCCCACGAGAGAGAAATTCGTGAGGGACTAGGGTTCGCAAATGGCGAAAGAGGGTTTAAAAGAGAGGGAACCAACGGCGGGGATGCAATCCGGAGATCTGATGGCTCGGATCTCTCGCGAAGATCCGATGGTCTCGATTTCACGCGGAGATCCGACGGTCTCGATTACCCGCGGAGATCTGACGGTCTTGATTTCACGCGAAGATCTAACGGTCTACAAGGAGCTGATCCATACGCTGCATCGGACGGTGGAGATTATTCCACGATTAAATCATCCGACGGCCAGATTTATTCCGCATCAATTCGGAATTTTGGCCAAAATTCCAGGGGGCGAGGTAAATTATACGTGAGCATTGCAAACGTCCACATCATACCATAGATAATTGCTGGAAATTACATGGAAAGCCAAGAGAAAAAGGCAAAAAGAAAGAATATTCTACAGCTTATCGGGTATTTGGACTTCTTGGATCAAACACTGACCGGCCAATTACATATGGGCAATATCAGCAATTGATGCAGGCATTGCAGAAAACAGACATTGGAAATAAGGGAACAAGTTTTTCAGGTATATCTCATTGCCTGATTAATTCAATTTCAAAAAGGGCATGGATAGTCGACTCGGGAGCTAGTGATCATATTATTTGTGATATCAAGTTTTTTTCAAGAATGCATAGGCAATTGGCCACGCCTATATCGTGCAGCTTCCAAATGGGAATATTACTCATGTCACATTGACGGGGACTGTTCAACTTAGTCCTCAAATCATCCTGAAAAATGTCCTTTATGTCCCACAATTTCAATTCAATCTCATTTCCGTATCCAAAGTCCGCAAGGAAAATTCCTATCAAGTTCTCTTTAATGCGACACATGTTTTTTCAGGCCCTTTCGATTTGGGAAACCCGATGGGCTTGGGTAGTCTTTTCGAAGGTCTATATTTACGGACCGGTATTCCAAGTCATCTAGATTTGAATTCAGTTCCTTTCAATAAATTGTCATTGTGTAACGCCATTGCCAATGATAAAGACTTTCTTTTACATTCAAGAATGGGACATAGTATTTTCTTTCCTTATTCTAAATGTCCTATTTGTCCACTTGCCAAACAGTCTCGCACATCTTTTCCCTTGCATACAACGCGTTCCACCCTTGTTTTTCTTTAATTCATGTGGATGTCACGGGGGACCATATCACACACCACATCGTGATAATTCCCGATATTTCCTAACAATTGTGGATGATCACTCCCGGGCATCATGGGTGTTCTTGATGCAATCGAAGGCACAGGTTCCATTTCAATTGAAAACGTTCATCACTCTGACTAAAAATCAGTTTGGGAAGTCGATCCAGCGGATACGAACTAACAATGGGAATGAATTTTTTAGTCATGATTGCAGATCACTTTTCTCACTTCATGGTATTCTACATGAAAGCTCCCGTATCTATACTCCACAAAGAATGGAGTGGTAGAACGCAAACATCGTCATTTGCTGGAGGTTGCCCGTGCTTTGAAGTTTCGGGGATCTATTCCGGAAATATATTGGGGAGATTGTGTCCTCACTTTGCAGCTTATCTCATCAACCGTATGCCTACTCGAATATTAGCTGGTAAATCACCTTTCGAATTACTTTATAACAAAAAACCAGCAATGGATCATCTACGAGTTTTCGGTTGTCTTTGCTATTCTGCAACTGTGGGGCCTCGAGACAAAATGAGTCCACGAGCAAGGCGGTGTATTTTCATGGGTTATCCTACCCTCCAGAAGGGTTATTATGTTCTCGATCCATCTACAGGAGATTTTTTTGTAAGCAGGGATGTCATTTTTCACGAAACTACCTTCCCATTTCGTGAATCTTCAGAGGCGATGGATGTCTCCACCAGCCTCCCTAGATCCGCTATTGAGGAGAATGTATCCCCTGGATATTTTGTTGCCGTATCACCGGAACAAAATCTTCCATCTTCCTCCAACAACATTGATCAATCAAACATGCCAGCAACATTGATCAATGACCCTGTTATTCCAATGACTGTTGAAGATGATGCCAGCAATCCCACAGCTGCGGAACTTTCTTCACCTCCACCACCTATGGATCACCCAAGACGTTCGGGGCGCGCTACGAAACCGCCCACATGGACAAAGGACTATGTTTGTGCCTCACTTAACGGACCAGGTATTCCCTATCCAACATCTTCTTATGTCTCCTTTGACAAACTTTCGTCAGAGCATAGATGTTGTATTAGTCGTATATCCGATGAGAAAGAACCATCTAGTTATCTTTGAAGCATGCAATGACCCACGTTGGCAAAAGGCCATGAATGCAGAATTACAGGCCTTAACTGATAATCACACTTGGGAGATAGTTCATTTGCCAACAAACAGGAAGTCCATCGGGTGTAAATGGGTATATAAAGTTAAGTATCGAGCTGATGGATCCATTGAAAGATATAAAGCTCGATTAGTGGCAAAGGGATATACGCAACGAGAAGGTTTCGACTATCACGAAACCTTCTCTCCTGTTGCTAAAGATGTCACTGTCCGATCATTCCTGTCAGTTGCAGCCATCCATGATTGGTCATTGCACCAAATGGACGTTCATAACGCTTTTCTTCATGGTGATCTAGATGAAGAAATTTACATGGATATTCCTCAGGGATTACGGAGACAGGGGGAGACTAGAGTATGTCGTCTCCGCAAGTCCCTTTATGGGCTGAAACAAGCTTCCAGACAGTGGTATGCTAAATTCGCTCTTTGCTCTCACCAAAGTGCAAACTTCAAGCAATCCAAGTATGACTATGCTTTGTTCACATGGACCGAGGTACGTCATCTATTTATTTGATGATATATGTAGATGATATTCTCATTATGGGAAATGATGAAGTTGCAATAAAGAGCCTCGAAGAAATATTTGCACACTACATTTCATATAAAAGATCCGGGAGCGCCAAAATATTTTCTTGGGATCGAGATCGCTCGATCTCATCAAGGAATTTCACTCAGTCAGAGGAAGTTCGTGTTGGAAATTATATCAGAGGCTGGATTATCAGGATGCAGGCCATCTGTCATCCCAATCGAGCAGAACATCAGGTTAACTACAGCGGATCACACTGAAGGAATTTCTCCGGATGATCCCATATTAAAGGATCCGACAAGTTATCAAAAGCTCGTTGGAAAACTTATTTATCTGACTATGACCAGACCGGACATATCATATGCAGTGCAAAATCTTAGTCAATTCATGCATAAACCAAAGGAATCTCATATGAATGCCGCTCTAAAGGTGGTGAAGTACTTGAAGGGATATCCAGGACTCGGGATACTTCTGTCTAGAAGATGTAACATGGAAATGACAGCATATTGCGATGCGGACTATGCGACATGCCCTATGAGTCGAAGATCCATTACTGGGTTTTGCATTATGTTGGGAGATTCTCTTCTTTCATGGAAAACCAAGAAGCAAGCGACGGTTTCTCTATCCTCGGAATTTGAAACAGAATATCGGGCTATGGCAAAGACCACGTGTGAAATCGTGTGGATACGAGGTCTACTTGGTGATCTTGGAATACGGCTAAAGGGACCGACGAGATTATTCCGTGATAATGAATCAGCTACGAAGCTTGCAGCGAATCCCGTAATGCACGAAAGGACCAAGCACATAGAAGTGGATTGCCACTTCACTCGAGAGAAGATTCAAGAAGGGATAGTCGAGACAAGAGGGATTGGAACTACTTGAACAACCTGCGAGATGTATTTACCAAAGCCCTATGCCAAAGACAACATGCATATCTATTGAGCAAGTTAGGTGTCTTGGACATCTACAAGCCACCAGCTTGAGGGGGAGTGTTGGAAGATATGCGAACTATCCTTGTAATATATCGGGATCTTAGATTGATACATATTCGATTATAGAAAATCAATTAGACATTAGATTGATTTGTAGAATATTACATTGCCTTTTCTTGTATATACACTCTGTATTATAAACAGAGAAGACTTGTACATTGAATACATCGAATACAAGAAAAATCTTCTACTTCAATTCTTCTCTTCTTCATTCGTTTCTTGCTTGCCTTCAATTCCTGACAAAATTGCTTAAAAGTACTAATTTGAAATCCAATGTTGAGTTTCTTCCTCTCAATTAGAACCAATAACTAATGGAACGATTTTCTTCATCTAATTCTATTTTATATTTTGCCATCTTGTTTTTTTCGTTAATTAATTTGAACAAAATTTTTCTCGATGCAATCATTCAATAATGTGTAGTTTGACATTGGATTATATATCTTTTCATGTATTAATAGGATATGTGCAAATTGATCAATGGATTCGGCACAAACAACCAAGAGAGGAATGAATTGTTTATCAAAGGAAACTTAAGCCTTTTTGTGAATAAGTGTTGGACATGTGTAGAATGTGCATTGTGCTTTTGGCTTTAATTGCATTGAAAATTAGAGATTAATTTTTAATCCTAAAAAACATCATTAAAATTGCATAGCATAAAAACATTAGGAGCATTTGCATTTATAGTAATAGAATTTATAGAAAATATCAAAAAAAAGAGAAAATAAAAAAGAATGAAAAGAATTTAAAAAATTAGCTGTTATATATATTTTTTAAAAAGAGGTGGAGTCGGGCCGGGTCAACCCGGCCCTCTATTTCTTTTCTTTTCTTTTCTCGGCTGGACCCGGCCCACCCCTTTTCTTTCTTTTCCCTCGCTCGGGCCGGCCCATCTCCTTTACCCTTCAGCCCGGCCCGTGCACTGGTCTTCTTCTTCCCTCACGTCGCGTACGCCCCTGCAACACAGCGACGTACAGAAGCAGATCAGCAGGAACAGAGGCAGAGGATCGCGAGGGGCAGGTGGCGGTGTGATCCGCGCGTCGGATAAGGCCGGTCTGCAAGTTGGCGGTGGCAGAAGTCATGCGCGCCTGCCCGTCGCCCTTAAAAGCGAGAGAGGGGCTTGCTCGTTAGGGGGGTGCTCACTGGAGAGAGCGAGAAATTGGCAGAGAGAAAAACAGTGAGAGAGAGCGACTGAAAACAAGAGGGAGTTCTGCCGTCGCTCGGCTACGCCTGAGTCCTGTTCGACGACCCCAGGCCGTTATCCTCCTCGTCCCGACCTCGCTTTCCCGATACCCACATCTCTAGTAAGTGTCTTTTCGGTCCGAACTTCCCTTGCCCCAAGGATCTCAGCTCGGGGGCATCACGAGGCTGTCGGCCATAGCTCGTCTCGTCTCGAGCTCACCTTATAACCGCCGTCTCCGAGCTGGATAGGGATCTGCGAGATTAAACGCTCGTTCCTTGGGACCTCTTTCTCTCCGTTCGGTTTTCGTTGAAGTCGAAGCCTACATGTAGCTCTCTATGTTAACAAGTGGTTTGGACCGGGAGGAGATGTTTTTCTCACTGATGTCGTGCTTGGTTTGATGTTTATGTCTGAGTCGACCCTTGAATCCCATCTTTAGATAGCTTCGTTTGTTCCTAGCTGGTCGCACATAGCTTGTTTGACAAAATGCTCATGAAAACCGTGCAAGTTACTTTCGTTTCCTTTGGTCATACGAGAGCGTTAATTGATCCTCAAGTCATTCCCACGATCGAATGCTTTTCTACACCACCATTTTGTTCGCGTTTCTCGCTTTGTGTTTGCGAACGGCAGACTGGAAGCTGTGGCTGGCGTCGGTCCGATGAAGACAGGTGTTTGATGGTGAAGTATATCTTTTTTAGTTCGGGATATGGTAGATGTATATCGTCGCAGGATCTTTGATGTTCTGGGTTTTATGTTTTGCTTTATCAGTTCATCTCGGGGAAGGCCATAAAAAATTGGTGAAACAAGAAGAGAAAGAGGAGAGGAAGAACGACGTGATGGAGGGTGGGCTCAGCTTTAGGAATATTAGACAATGATTTAGAGTGACATTAGTGTAGTGGACTTGTCATGGGCGTCCAGAGCAAGGCTTAGTGTGGGCTTAGAGTCGTTGGTATGGGTAGAGACTACGCTCCATGTTTCGCATGTTCTGGTGTTGCTTTTGTGGTGGTTGCAGGAAATGAAGCGATGGAGTGTACGGCCGGAATGTATATGATGATAGGTAGTCAGTAATGAAGTTAACTTGTTTGCGGCTTGAGATTTTGGTGCGTCGATCTTAAACTGAGAGCCTCAAGGTTCATGAGTTAGTGGATAAAATTTAATGAGCTCTCAATCCCCTAACTGAAAACAATGGATATAGTTCTGGAAATGTTTTTGGTGATGAGTTGAATGTGAGGAGAAAGTGAGCGAGAAGCATAGAAAATTAGGGTATGGGCTCTACAATGATAAATGGGTTTAACATGGACTTGGGTTTAATCCATCCTTATTTGAAATAGGCTTTAGTATGGGTTTGGCGTCGCTTTAGTGGAAGAGCAGGCTGGTCGTGAGTCTTCTTAATTTGGGCTTGGTTAAAGTTATACGAACATGGGCTTAACTTGGGAGTCTTTTGAAATCGAGCTTAGGAAAGTTAGAATTGGAGTGGGTTTGAGGATGGACTCAATTGCGCCCTATAGCCCATTTGGGTGAGGCCGGAATTCTACCTTTGTTTGGACTGGGCTCAAGGACCCAGTCCGATTCACCATTTTCGGAATTATTATAATTTTAAAAACTTAAAAATTCGAAAATACTACAAATAAAAATAAAAAATGAGAAAATGAGAAAATGCCTGGAAATAGGTCTTCATTAATTTTTAAGTTTAGCATTAGATGTGGCTTGGTTTACCTTGACTAGTATACATGTAGCTTATTCTTGATGGAGTATCCTTTTGAAATAAATTGAATATGACATGGTTTTAGCTTATGGGGATCATGTCCCAGGGCTTATAACATGGCTATGTATATTATTTGCTCGACTTGTATCGGATTTCCTTTTTTTGCATTTACTTTAAAGTCATTTCAATATTTGAATGTTTGCTTCCCACGTCGTTTTTCAATAAATTGGTTGTTTGTCGCTTTCCTATAATATATTAGGATTAATTTAGGCTTTGATGAAAACAAACCCTACAAAAACATTTGCATGATCATTTAGCAACTTTGATTCCCTTAAGACCATAATTGTTAATCAGGACCATGTGACGACTTAGATAACAATCTTCAAAGTTATAAGTACTACAAAGGTGCTCATAAACATTAACATAATCAAGTCCTTGATCTTAGAATCTCTAGTTGTATGACACTCCCATGCCTCGAAACAACCAGTATGACTAGACCATTATGCTACATTAGCGATTTTCGACGAAAATTGCTTGGAATGATTATTTTGGATTTTCACGCAATGGTTTAGAGTTAAATTGGCAAAATTGGAAAGTTTATGATTAAATCAACATTCGCACAAGAAATTTAGAATTGATCGGGTAATTTTCCACCACAAGTGACATGCAGTCTTAGATTTCCAGCATTTGGGTGAACGTTTTGAAAAGTTATGACATTTAAGTGTCAATTGAAATTTATAGCACCAAGTGAACATTTTTTAGAAGTCATGACATTTAAGTGATTGAGAAAAAAATTTTGGCCTCAAGTCGGCGTCATGGGAATATTATGACATTTGTGATGTTCTTATCTCTATATCATATATTGAAAGCCTTTACATGGTGGTAGTGTTATCCATGCAAAATGTACATGAATTTTGAAATGAAATCTTTCTAATTGTCCCAATAATCACTTTAAGTGGGAGCCACGCTCCTTGTTTTAGGAATGATGTCTACGCGACAGGTTGCAAGTGACATCGAACACTAAAAAAATATATACAAAATGTATCGTGTGAGCGGATCATGGTTGAAACCATTGAATAGAAATTACAAGCAGGCAAAAAAGTTTGCCACTTTAGAGACCAATCAACTGCAAAATGAACAGTGACAAAAATCACTTGTGTAATAAAAAAGTTATGCAGCTACCAGCTGATTGTGTAGCTGTAAAAGTTCATTATGTTAGTATTTTATTTTTGCTATGCGGGCTATTTAAGTTGTTGATTACCCAAGTCCTCCGTCTTGCCATTATTATATATATAGTTACAAGTTCTAAAAATCAAAATCAACTGTGAAGTACATAATTTTTATGAGGTGATATATTGATTTCTAGGTGATATTGTGTCCGTACAATCTGTTTCCATTGAATTCAACGCAATAAATCTTAGTCATTTAACAAATATTATTGTGATTTTTTACCTTTTGATCTAATGTTGAAGGCTCTGGACTTTATCTAAGCCCATCATGTGTAACATGATAAGAAAGTCCCTTCATTGTAAAATTACAAGTATGTAAAATTTTTAAGTGGGGCTGGACTTTATTTGGGCCCATCACATGTAACGTGATGAGAATTAATGACTCGCGAGGAGGAGCTAGGTCCTTAAAGACTGCAAAAGTAAGTTAAGAAACTATAGGTTGAATACAGAAAATAGGAAACAACGACTTAAAATAATTGAGGACATGATAGCACAATAACTCCTTCCAATTGGATCCTTGATTGTCACTCCTTTAATAATTGAGTTCAATCAGATTATACAATTGAATAGCTTTGAATTGACAATAACATAATTAGACCATTTGAAGGAGGGGAATTCAAAAGGAGGTGAAAAAGTTAAAAAGGACCTCATGATTAAAATCCTCCACATGATTAAGACAAATTGATTGGAAAAAGAGAAAACTGGGGCAAATGAAAGATGAAGCTGATGTTGATTTTGTTGTTTATGAGGATTTCTTGTGTTCAAACGTTGATGAGTATTTTAGGGGATGAAGACTGGTTGACCAAAAACAGAGAGAAGACCCAAATCATGAGTCGCACTACTTTTGAAATGTAAATTTCACACAAAAAAAAAAAAAAAAAAAAAAAAGAAGAAATTACTTGGGAAGAGAGAGCTCCATGGAGCTAGAGGACGAGAGGCCTGCGAAGAGCATATGCTTATGCCTTAGAAGAACCAGTGGAAGAAAAGGTGAATTATACTTGAATTTATGTAGCATTATCTATAAATTGTGAAAATTTTGAGCATTTCAAGTTAAGAAAGAGTAAAAGTGCATTGAAAACAATATTTATATGAAGTAAAGAGCAAAAAGTAAATGCCTATTTGAGTAATTTTAATAAAGCTACATGATCTTCATGGGAACATTATAATTGTACGTAGGTTTAAATTGAAGGCATTGAGTAGTTTTTGGATATGTGAGTACTAATGAAACATCTTTCATTTTTTCATTTGTTTTGTCCATGAAGAGAATCAACATAGTTGTTGGAAATAAGGAACTCAAAGTTTCCATTTTTTCCCCTTAATCATGGCTTTTTTTCTGCACCACAAGGCCAAAACTCAGAGAATCCCTTGCTTTTAATTTTTAAGTTCAAGACTCTATTGTCCAAAACCAACGTTGACTGAACTCAATAAGAAAGCAAATTCAATTGAAGCTCGAGCTCACATGCTGAAAATACTATAAATTTGAGAACCAAATTATTTGTCTATTCCTCATGTCGACAAATGTGAAGTCGGGAATGATCCTGTTTATTTGTTTGTGACGTGTCTAATGTGCTTAAAGCATTTTGGTTATATGAACATTGGATGGACAAATGAATGTTATACTAAATATTAGAAAGCTTCAAGCAATGTTTTATGGCATCTTTTAAGCATCTAAGTTAAGAGGCTGTTTAGTTAAGCTTTTTAAAAGTAACCAAAAAAAGAAAAAAGAAAAAGGAAGCAATTTCTTGTTTTGCGGTTAAATAATTAAATATAATTTAAATTTCAAAAAAATATGATAAATTTGTTTGTGAAGTTATGTATTTAGTATTTATATATTGTGAGAAAATTTTGAATTTTTTGGGTTAAGAAAAGGTAAAAGTGTGTCTATCAAAATATTTAGAGGAAGTAAAGAACAAAAAGTAAATATCTATTCATGGTTTTAATTAAACTAAATGATCATTACATTTGTACATAGATTGAGATTCAAGGGTTGGTTAAGTGATTGTGTTGGTGCTGACTAACTTTTGGATATGCGAGTGCTAATGAAGCATTATCTATTCATTAATTTAGTTTATAAAGATAATCAACAAAGTTGTAAATGTTTTATGAAAAGGGAAAATGATACAAATAGTTTATGAATTTTGGCCCAATATATGATATCATCTTTTAACTTTTAATTTGTTCAATATAATTCTTGAATTTTAGCCTAATGTGCAATGTCGCCACTAAACTTTTAATTTGTTAAATATGGTTCTCCAAATTTTGGTAGATATTTAATCTAGTCCTTGAACTATATGAGAATGTTCAATATTATCCATAAACTTAAGTTAGTGGAATGATGATAATGGATATCTTCGTAAAGTTCAGGGACTAGATTGAACTCCATATTACATATTATGTTAAAGTTTATGAACAACATTGAATAAATTAAAATTTGAGAGAAGACTTTGCATATCTGATAAAAGTTTAGGAACTATTTGTGTAATTTCTTGTGAATATAATAGAGAAGAAACTGATATCAAAGTTCCACTTTTTCTTAATCATGGCTTTTGTGCCACACGAGGCAAAATCAGGAAGTCCCACGCTTTTCATAATTTTTGTCTGAAATGGTAGTGAGGGGTTCAAATCCCCACCTTCCCAAGGGGGATGGGGTGGGGACGCGTAAGTTTTCAAGAGTGGGTTTCGACTCCCACGCCTTGCAAGAGGCAGGGCAAAAGTCTGAGAGTGAGTGTAGAATAGGAATAGAGTAGGACTGACCAAAAAAAAAAAAATTGCCAAATTCAACCCTAATTCCCAGAATGTGGTTGTCCCCTTCAATGCACTTGACAAAGAAAGAAAAAGTCTCCTAATCTCTCTTGGAATCCTAATCTCCGCTTTTGCATGGAATATTTTAAGAGAAAAAGTGCAAGTTAGTGATCGGATTACCTTGAATTTTTTAAATCTTTATAGATTATGGTCTTTTATATAGACATTACAATAAAACATGTATGATTACGAGCTAAGAAGTTTTTAAAATGGATTATAGTAGTAGAGGCGATGTAGGCTCAACTTGGATTTATTAGGCCTAAATTTTGGCTGAAGTCCCTCATCATAAAAGTATACCTATTGTAAATTTTTCAATGGGACATGATTCTTCTCTGGCCCATCACGTGTAACACGGAGACAGTCCATGACTCAAGAGGAACTAAGCCCATAAAGACTAAAAAAAGCAAGTCAACAACTTACCGGTTGAAAAAAGGGAAAAAGGGAAACGATTGCTTCAAAAATGGAGGACGTTAAAGGATGATGACTCCTTTCAATTGGATCCAAGATTGCGAAATTGAATGGCTCTACACTAACAATAACATAATCAGACCATTTGAAGGGTAGAATTGAAAAGAAGATGAAAAAGTGAAGGTCTTCACGGTTAAGGCTGTCCGCATGATTAAGACAAATTCATTGGAATAAAGAAAATTGGGACAAAAGAAAAGAAAGATAAATCCTTCGCCATCAAATTGGAATGCAATAAATCTTAGTCATTCAATAAATGTGATTGTGGTTTTTACCATTCGACCTAATGTTGAAGGATCTGGATTTTATTTCGACCCATCAAGTGTAACATGATAAGAAAGTTCCTTCATCATTAGATGATTCGTATGTATTTTCTTGAGTGGGGCCGAACTTTATTTGGGGCCCGTCACATGCAAAATGATGAGAATCCATGACTTGGAGAGGAGCTAGCCCATGAAGACTGTAAAGGAAAGTCAAGAACCTATAGGTCTAAAATATAAAAAAAAGGACATGATAACTTATAATAATTGAGGACATGATGGCAAGATAACTCCTTTCGATTGGATCTCTGATCATCGTTACTCTAATTATTGAGTTCAATCAAATTATAAATTTTCATAGTTTTAGACTAACAATAATAGAGGGCTCGCCCCGCCCGGGTGGGGGTGGGGTGTGGGGGGGAATTCAAAAGGAGGTGAAAAAGTTTAAGAGGATTTCATGACCAATGCCCTTTGCATGATTAAGACATGGAAAAAAGAAAAATGGGGCAAATCAAAGATAAAGCTGACCATTGATTTTGTTCTTTACAGGGATTTCATGCATTCATATCTGCATGAGTGAGCAAAAGTAGAGGAAGACCCACACAAGGTGAGACACACTCCTTTAGAAATGTGAAAAAGTTAAGAAGACTTCATGATCAATGCCTTCCACATGATTAAGACAAATTGAGTGGAAAAAAGAAAACATGGGCAAGCCAAAAATAAAGTTGATGTTGATTTTGTTCTTCATAAGAATTTCATGCGTTCATACCTTCATGAGTGCTTTAGGGGTTGAAGACTTGGTGAACAAAAGCAAAGGAAGACCCACACAAGATGAGTCCCACTCCTTTCGAAATGTGAAAAAAGAGGACTTCGTGATCAATTCTCTCCACATGATTAAGACAAATTAATTAGAAAAAGAAAAATGGGGCAAATCAAAGATAAAGTTGATGTTGATCTTGTTCTTTACAAGGATTTCATGCGTTCATACCTTCATGAGTGTTTTAGGGGTTGAAGACTTGGTGAACAAAAGCAGAGGAAGACCCACACAAGATGAGTCCCACTCCTTTCGAAATGTGAAAAAAGAGGACTTCATGATCAATTCTCTCCACATGATTAAGACAAATTAATTAGAAAAAAGAAAAATGGGGCAAATCAAAGATAAAGTTGATGTTGATCTTGTTCTTTACAAGGATTTCATGCGTTCATACCTTCATGAGTGTTTTAGGGGTGAAGACTCGGTGAGAAAAAATAGAGAAAGACCCACATAAGATGAGCCACACTCCTTTGAAAATGTGATCTCTTTTAAAATGATTTCAAACTAAAAATTTCACAGAAAAAAGAAATTACATGGAAGGAGGGAGCTCCATTGAGCTAGAGGACGTGAAACCTGTAAGGAGCATCTACTTGAGCTTCAAAGAACCGGAAGAAGAGTGCCATTAATCATATACTAAAAATTATGAAAACATTGCATGTGAATTCGCGTATCATTATTTGTATATTGAGAAAATTTCGAACCTTTCCGGTTAAGAAAAGGGAAAAGTGTGTCCATTGCAAAATGTAGATGAATAATGAAAAGTATATGTCTATTTATGTGGCTTTACTTAAACTACGTGATACTCGTATGGACAGTACAATTGCATGTGTATTTGACTTCAAGGTATTGCTCTTAGTGATTTCGTTGGTGCTGAGTTACTTTTGGAGATCTCGTGCTTACGAGACACTATCTATCTCCAAATTTCCCGATCAAACTGATTGAAAATGGAACAGATTTGATCTTGCGATATGGCCCCATTTGCGAACTGGGCATTTGTTGTGCATCTGAACTGGGATTGGCTGGTTTGGCTTTGAGTCACCTGTAGTTATGCTCTAAATTATGTAGTCTTATTGCTCTTTGGCTTATAGAGTGCAATGGCGTAAAAAATTATTCTCATTTGCCCAATCTTACATAGTCGGCTTAGTTATTGTCGCTGCTGCTACTGTTCCTATGGTTGATCTTTGTGGAGTCAAATTTGGAAAAGATTATAATCCAATTTGTCTTCTCGACATTATGTTCCGCATATATATGTGCAGGACCTGAAAAGGCTACTAATCTAAGCTGCACTTGAAATTTGCGCTTTGCTGAAGACTATCCTGAAAGGGATAATATGAGATTGCCAAAAAAAAAAAAAATATTATAAAAATTATCCACGACGACATCAATCAAAATTGATTGGAATGATAAAATTGGCATCTCATTGAAAAAAAAATTAAGATTAAATTGGCCAAATTGAAAGATTTAAAATTTAATTGGTACAAATGTAATAAATTTATAAGTTTTTTGGTAATTTTCACTCAATAATGTGTCAGTGTATGACTTTTTAGTCCTTGTTTTGCTATGAATGTTTGACGGGTGACTACGCTCAGAGGTCCAAAAACATCAAAGCAGAAGGGGGTCGAATAGTTGGGTCCCAGTTATGCTTATATGGGGTCCATTCATATACAAACTATTTGTTGCCGGGAACTCCTATGGGATTGTTGAGAGGGATAAGGCTGATAATATTATTGGTGAACCATCGGAAGATTAGATTAGAGTATGGGATATGATTTGATTTTGCCATCAGAAGATTAGATTAGAGTAGAAGATATAATTTAATTTTGATTATTCTAATCGTGGGTCAATTGATCCGGTCAATTCATAAGATTAGATATTCAGAATATAGAATAGGAAATCTGATTATTTTTCTTAATATAAATAGCAATACATAGTGTAGATGCAAATTATGTATTATGGCTTTCAGTGAGGAGCATTTTTTCTCCTAGGAAATTTACCTTTGAATAGTTGTGACATCCCAGATTTTCGATCTTGTTTTCTACTGAATAAATCGGACTTTTCATTGACATATCTATAGGGCTGTTCTCATAACTGATCACTCTCGAGATAACTAGACTATCTAGGGAAGCCATTAAGGAATTTTAAGGTAATAGACTTGAGAATTCGACTAGGAATCGGCTACTCAATCGTGCTCATCTTTAGAGGCCATTACAGCACAGTTAAAAATCGATTTGAGATCAAAGATAGGTAGGTTCAACTGAGATGTGTGGCTAATCGTGGGTGACACCACTAAATTGGAAAATTCTCGTCGACTGACACTATACTGATTTTCCTATTGTTTTGGTACCCCGTGTCCGTATTTGAATCCTCGAGATTTTCACGATAACTGAGAGTCGCTAATGTGTCGAGTGGGTTCATTGTGGCTCGAAAAAAATCGACCACGGGTCATTTGCACCAAAAAGTTTTGAAAGTTACCTAGTAACTTAGGTCACGCTAAAAACATGCCGAATGGAAATTAACCACGAATTTGAGTTCCATTTCAGAATTGAAGATTCTGTCATGTTATAATAAATTCTAGAAGCGTCGACTCAGTCTCAGAAGATTTTTTTGCAAACCGAGACTTTTTGGGAAAAAGTTGTCCTAGGGCCGTTTTTATCCAGAAAATGTTGGGGATTGTTTTTAATTGCAAATTTGAGAATTAAGTGAATTATATGAGTGAGGAAAAATTCCAAGACGATCGATGGTGGGTTGATTGAATTTATGGAGGCCAGTTCGTGTTGATTTGAGAAAGACATGAAGTCCAAATTGAGGGAAAATGCTTGAAATTCGTATGCCCCCCTTTGCCCACAATTTTGGACCATTTCAAGGGTTCCAAGAAGAGCCTTGGTGGCTAATTTGAGGCCAAGGATGTAGATGTGGGTGAGGTTGGTCAAGGGGGACATTTGAAGAGAAAAAATTGGCCAAGGTGGCCCCCTTGTCTCCCCATCTCTTCCCTCTCTCCCTCATCTACTGTGGGCAGCCTCCATTTCCTTCTTCATGGTGCCTTTTTCGAGCTCAGAAAACCAGAGAAATTGAGTTGCACCTGATGGATATTTTAGCAGTTTTGAAATATTTACAATAATAGCTTCGATAAAAGTTATGATCGTATTGAAAACCATCATTATTTTTAACGATCACATAACGGCTTCTTAACGGTCATATAACGGCATTTTAATCATTTTGTAACGTTTAATTTATTTCTCAAATAAATCCTCCATTATTTTACAATGGCTCTTTTAACGGCTCTATTTTGTCTGAATATAAGATGTCATAAGATACAATATGTTCACACATATTTCCTTTTCTTTTTACTGGGTTATACACAAAAGTTGTTCTATTTCCTTCTAATATTCAGTGCGGAGTATAGAAGAAGGTCTGTTGTCTCTTGGGAGGATAGCTGTCGAAGCCTTTCGCACCGAGTTTTGTACTCCAAGGGACGGAATTATCCTTAAGGACAGTGTTTGCACGCCTCAGATATTTCATTTTATTTTCTAATCTTTTGTAATGTATTTCCAATAATTATTATTATTTTATGTATTCTAATACTTTTTCCAACAACACCTTCCCCTCCACCGTCGCACGCCCATCGGACCGTTTTCCTCCTCTGTTTTCCCTTATTCCAGTTTCTGCTCTAGCTAACCCTTCGCCAAAGATTTGAGTTAAAAGTGGTCTTTCTATGTGAATCAACCAATGATCTACCCATCACTGTGACTAGGAGAGACAACTCGTCCCAACGAGCCCAACCTTGCCCCGAACGGAGCCACTGACCGTCCTGTACGGTCGTTGGTCCACCTATCTGTTGCCCACCTACAATGTTTTGCATTTTTCTTCATTTTTCTCCCATTCCAGCCCTTCCTTTACTCATCCCAACCTCCAACAAGACCCCCAAGACCCTCGAGAGCCACTGGTTGCCAACCACCCGCTCGTCGGAGCTCCAATCAGCCTGTTTCCTTGTCGTTCAGCCATTGGTTCTCCTTTGTCTAGCAAGCGAGGAAGCGAAGTTTGAACCAACTTTGTTTCCTTTGTTTTGCAACTCAAAACAGAAGCTAAAACAGTGGGTTTTCCAGCAATTTTGTGGCCCGTTTTGAGGTGATTTTGGGCCACGAAAGTTAGGCCCGCTTTGGAGAGAATCGTCCCCCGTCGCGTCCCCGTCGATTTGCATCGACCAGCTCGCCGAACAAGTGAGTTTAACTCACTAATCCTCGCTTAGTAGGTTAATGATGCTTAGAGGTTGATTAGATTTTATTAAGTATGGTTTAGGTGGATATATTAGATTAGATTAGTCAATTTAATTAATTACCAATGCATGTTAGGTGGATAGTTAGTGCAATTAGGGCTTAGACAAGCTCTAGAATTTATCTAGAGAGTAGTTCAGAAATTTTCCGGTATCGTCTCGGCTTCCAATTAGGCTTTTTCGGGCCTAAGTCGCATTTTTCGGTATTTAATAATTAATTTTCGAATTGATTAATTATTTTTTGGAAATTAGACCGGGATAGTCGATGACCGGAATTTTATGCCGATTGCGGTGGTGCAACCTGTTTATTTAATTGAGCGTTAATTGGTGCTAGTTGTGCATGAATTACATTTTTGGAATTTATTCCTAAATTGATTTAATTTCAGTTATTGATTGGAAAATAACCAAGCATTAGTTTACAACACCAAAAATATTTTGGTGGACCATATAAAATGGTGGGATTTATAAAGAGGAAAATATTGTATTTTGGCTAAGGCTGACCGTGTACCCACGCACGATAATTTTTACTGAGTACCCTTAAAATGAGGGAAATAGGCCAAGATGTCTTGTTAATTGAGGAATCAAGTTGAGAAGAGTAATGTTGTTGGCCATAGGTGAATAATCGTGTGATGATGTGGGTTAGATCGAGAATACCACCGAATTTGGAATCGGTTGTGCTCGTTGAGTCGTAATTAAGCACTACCACCTAATCTAGGTTATGCTCGCTGAGCCGTAATTCAGCATTACCACCAAAGTATGGTTGTGTCCACTGGACTATAATTTACCACCGGATTTGGAATCGATTGTGCTGCTGAGCCGTAATTCAGCATTAACCGCCGAAGAATTAGTAAGCTGTGCCCGCTGAGCTGTAATTCAGCATTACCGCCAAAGTTTTAGTAGGCCATGCTCGCTGAGCCGTAATTCAACGTTGAGTTTGAGTATTTGAGAAGATCATGTAGGCCGTGCTTACTGAGTCGTAATTCAGCGTTGAGTTTGAGTAATTGAGATAACCGGAGAAAGATCTCGTTGATATGTAATCGACTGAGTCGATTGATCGATGATTCCATCTGAATTCTTGATTTGATGTGATGATGTGATTCGATGATTGTATGAATTGAATCGACGTGTAGGAAGGAATTGAGGCCAAGGTAAGTCCTCTGATTCGTGGTTGGGCTTAGGCAGCCCTTAGGGCATATTTGCTTCATAATCGAGTCTTAGAGGGTTGAACTTGCTGAGACATTGTCTCACTAGTTATTGTATAACCATTTCAGGTCCTTAGGTGGTGTTGGTGAAGGACCCGAAGCCCCGGAGTTTAAGAGGTGAGGCCCGAAGAATCAGCGATCTTGTCCGGCTAGCTAGTTGTAGGACAATTCTCTTTTGTTGGGAGCCGATCCCTTTTGTAAACCTTTGTGTATAGACCTGTGTTTATAAAAAGGTATTTTGTGAAAATTTGGCCCTGCTTTCTTATCCTATTATTTTATTGTTTGGGGATTTTATATGCTTCTCCATGCGTATTAAAATGAATGGGTCGGCGATGCGTCCTGGGACGTCGCTATTTAATCAACCAATGAGGGATGGGCGCGCGCTTGAGGATCGGGGCGTGACAATAGTTCCTTTCTTAATTCCTTTGATTTTCTTCATGGTATTAGAGTAAGAGATCTTGAATTGAAATTTTACTAGACTCCTATTTACCTCTCTAATTATATATTTCCATGCTTTAGGATTAGATCAAAGTTCAGCCTATAAGTGAGGGAGAGTGTTAGAATAGTTAAATAATAAAAAACACATTTATCTAAAAGTTTAAACTTTTAGAATAGTCGATTGTGGTTTCACAAGTGTTTAAGTAGAATATATATATATATATATATTAAAGGAAAACTTACACTTATTACTAAAATGACACATGAAAAGATTCATAAGAAATCTCAGAAATCACCATAACAAAAGTAAGCCCATAGAGTTGCAAAACAAACCAAAATCCAGAAATTAAGGTATATCCTTGGAGCATGGTTAGCAAAGGTAAACATGTTTGTTCTTCAAAAACATATTTGTGATTGTATCTAAGCAAATTGGTAGCCGATCATTGAATCACACATCGTCATCAATGATGAGCACATCAGAATCTCCATTTACAATTATGACTTTGCCTTTTGGTTGTATGCACCTAGGTGCAATATCCCCAACACCAAAAGTGTTTTGCATAATTTCTTTTCTCCTTTAGATTGAAATTGACTTTTCACCTTCAATATAAGGTGAGGATGGTTTTTTCTTTTTTCTTTTTTTTTTTGGAGGAGAAATAAGCTGAGAATGCTCGAATGAAAATAATTGGGGATTTCTTGAACATCTGACAAGTGAAAAACAGGAAGTAAATTATGAGTGTTTTAGACTTACCATATCATCCCTTTTCCCAGGTCCAACAATGGGATTGGTTGGTTTGGCTTTGAGTCAAATTTTGTGGTCTTATTGCTCTTTGACTTGATACAGAATTGAGTGCAATGGCGCAAAAGATGATTCATATGCTCGATCTTACTCGGTGGCTCGGTTGTTGTTGCCGTTCTTTGCTTTGTTCCTACGGCGTTTCAATATTATTATTATTATTATTATTATTATTATTATTATTATTATTATTATTATTATTATTATTATTATTATTATTATTATTATTATTATTATTATTATTATTATTATTATTATTATTATTATTATTATTATTATTATTATTATTATTATTATTATTATTATTATTATTATTATTATTATTATTATTATTATTATTATTATTATTATTATTATTATTATTATTATTATTATTATTATTATTATTATTATTGGTGGCTTAAGGGATTCGTTCCTCTATTGCATGCTCCTTTTACTCGTCTTTTGCAATGAAAAAACTTGGAACTTGAAGGAGCTTTGGTTTCTAATTTAAGAAGCAGCGACAGTTTCAACTGGAGTCGAACCGCGGAGTAGTGGGTTTGCATTTGACGCATTCTTCAGGTATTTTTAGCAAGCAATCAATCTCCATTTCTTGAAATGAGAACAGTGTAAAAAGATCAGAGTTGGACGAAGAAAATTACGTCTTCTATAGTTCTTGCATATGGGCACATTGCAACATAACAGATTTAAGTTTCATGTGATCTTAATAAGGAAGGTCGCGATTTTTCATTTTTCAAGCTAATGGTGAAGGGATGCACGGCTTTCCACTTCTCCTTTTATTTTAAATAATGTAATAATAAGAATTAGCCAAGAAGAAAGCCATTAATAATCTTTTCTGTCTTTTGAAGTTTTTTTCCAAGCAAGATATTACTTCTTTTTGCCACATAGATTGACAAAGAAGAAAGTCATTAACAGCTGTTGAAACTCAATCATCCAAACCAAATCATACGAACTAGATCAATTCTGAAATTTATCACTTCATGTGTCGACACTTGAGATTTCACTAAATGTCTTCATCTATTGAAAAGCTTTATTTGATGGTATATGAAAGAAAAATTATATATATATATATATATATATATATATATATATATATATATATATATATATATATTTGAAGTCTCTCTTTAACGTAGTATCCTTGTCTCTACTTTTCCATCCAATATTTTATAAGAAAAATGTGAGATTATCGTTGGATAATCGTATATTTTTCACATCTTCATACATCATGGTTATATATAAGCATTACAGTAAAAGTCGTTTGATTATGAGCTATGACCTTTTTTCATTGAATTGTAAAGGTAGAGGTGATCCGTGCTTTGATTAAGGCATCTAGCCTAAATTTTCACCGAAGTTCCTCCATCAAAAAGTATGCTTTACGTAAATATTCTGGCCCACCATGTGTAACATGAGGAGAGTCCATGACTCGCGAGTGAAGACCATAAAAAGTAAGTCCGGAATTTATCGGTTAAAAAAAGAAATGATAATCAAAGTGGACTCCTGACGAGAAATTACTTGATGCACGAGCAAATGTGATCTTCTAAATGGTATGACATTCATCATGATGATATATTCTGACAATTGCTCGATGAAACTACTATATATGAAAGATTATGTTTAGTAACTGGTTAATGCATATAAAGAACCTACGTGGGACCTAATTATATTTCATAATTTTTGACTGAACCGAATTCAATTCGTACAAATATTGGGTTGAACTGCTGCCCTTGTAAGGGAAAGAAGGTTCTACAGTCTGGAAATGAGATAAGGAAAGCTATAATGTTTGGCCCCGTGCTTGCATCATCATTCCTCCGATGATATTGACTATCACTCTCACAGACTTGCGTCGATTGAAGACCTGAGCAAATCAATAACTTGGGATTTGAGTATGCTGACGCTTAAGTTGATCTTTTTTCCACAAATTTACTTGACTAACTAGGTCAATTTTAATGAAGACTTGGAAAAGTAAGTGGAGTATGGATATGGCAAAATGATCAAGATTCCATAAAATGCCCTCTCGGTCAGAAGAGCAAGATAACAAATATGATTGAGATTCATCATTTTGTACTGTTTATGTTGGAATTCAAGTTGGCGGAAGATGACTTACCTTTATCCGATGCGCAAACAACAATTAACCCCGGAACGAACGTTGAATTGCGGATGAATCACGAACAAAAATACTTCATGTTGGTTTGAATGCAATCACGAGAAAAGCACTTGATTTCCACAGCGTAAATGCTAATTGTTCTTGTAAAGGAGAAATGGAACGCCTTCTCTCTTTCGATGGAAATGAGACAAACTGAGGAGAGGAATTTCCGAGCGTATGTTTTCCAACCGTGCCAACGGTTATCTACAAAAGACTTTTATACAACTCCCTTCATACCCTTTCAAATGGTGTCTTTCCATCGTAGCATATCAAGACCAAACGGTGCATTCCAATCGCACCCCATCATGGACGTACTAATTAAGTACATCATCTCCCACTCGGACATGATGGACTTGATAGCACTTTATCAAGAATATAAGGCATTCAACATTCATCAACTTTACAAAACAATTCATACTAGCAAATAAGCCGTGCGACCAGTGAGTACACCTACACTTGGGAGCGGAAATTATGCACCCGTTAGGGATGACATAATGGCTACAACCCTGAAAAGAAATAAACAATCGATGTCTCACAGTGCCCGGACATATTTTGTTACATCAATCCAAGTATACATATCCCTTAAAGGCTATACTTGACTATTCTCACAACACCATGTATTTACAATTATATCCGCAACCACAGAGGGCGATATAATTGGTCGACTAGTAAATACATGTGATAGTTATAAAACAACAATAGTCTTCCTTCGCACTCATGTCTCTCTCCATTTCAGAACAACTGTTTTCCTAGACACGTCTTATAGGGCCATATCCATTCATGATCGCCGATAACATGCTAAAGTAGCAATATTGATCTTTCACTTCGAGAACATAGTCAGAAGTAACATATGGCACAAAATGAGGTAAATTATAAATTACCTCAAAGGCTCACACGACGAGTAAATAGGGATAATTTTACTCACCTTCTCTTGTCGGTCATACAATGCACATGTACCTCATCGATTCAGGGCGTGGTTTCATCATGGGCCTAATGGGGTACGAGAAGGTCCTCTTCAGGGTTTTGACGTACCCGCCGTTGAGGGTGGGGGGGTAGCTGACCCACTTGACGGTGTCATGGTAGACCTAGAGCCCTCGGAGCGTAAGGATGAGGAATCTAGTGCTTAGATGGCCTAGTAGCTCTTCTTTCTTGAGTTAGGCCCCTGTTGATAGAATAGTTTTGTATATAAACTCGGTGTGTTTATAAAGTGTGGCTTTTGTGAAATTGATGTCCTGCTTTTTCTATCCCATATTGGTTGTTGTCTAGAGATTGTTTATTTCGCTTCCGCATGTGTATGAATCGTTTGGGTCGGCGACACATCCTAGGAATGTCGCAATTTAGTCGACCTTCGAGGGATGTGTGCACGCTCGAGGATCGGGGCGTGACATCCTCGCCCAAAGTGGTATCAGAGCTGGTTAATGTATGAAGTGATAAGGTGCGATGGGCTATGGGATAGTTAGTAGGAAAGACCTTTTTCTTGTGTTGATGCATGTGATTGATAGCTGATTGGTAGCTTGTTTTATGTGGTCACTCAGTTTCTAATTCTATGTGGAATTGGAAAGTAGGTTCTATAAAGATCTTGCATTATGAGTGATCGGGAGCAGAGAACTTCTGGGAAGAGGGCAGTAGCCCCTGTGACTCGGGGTAGGATGCCAACAAGGGTTGGTACCTGAGGTGGCCGAGGTAGAGCGCATGCTTAGGCCAGCGCAAGTGGGATAGCGCCACCACCGGTCGGTGCTGGTGTAGTTCCTGGCGATCCTAGAATCGAGGGGATCATTCAGGCGCTTGAGACTCTTGGAAATTTGATGGGGCAGCAGGCCCAGAATCAAGCCGTCGCCATTACCACCATTGCTACAGCCTCTACTACTGCTGCCACCAATGCTGCCGTTGTTGCTGCTGCCGCACCTACCGAAATTTCACCTGGGAATGTGATTGTTGAGAGGCCGATGCACAAGTTGGTGGAACAGTTCCTGAAGTTGAACCCGCCAAGGTTCACAGGTGCAGGGGACCCTGAGGCTGCAACATTCTAGGTCCAAGACTTAGAGAAGGCCTTTGCACTGCTGAGGTTCACCGAGGAAGAGAAAGTTGTCCTTGCGATGTATTAGTTGCAGGGAAACACAAGTACCTGGTGGAGAGTCACTGGAGGCAGAGTATTCCCAAAAGGTGTGGTTCCGGTGTGGAACGCCTTCTTTGGAGCCTTTAATGGCAAATACTTTTCTGATAGCGCAAGGAAACAAAAGATGGAGGAATTCTACCACCTTCGTCAAGGTTTGATGATAGTAGACCAGTATGAGGCCAAGTTTGCCGAGTTGTCGCAGTATGCCCCAAGGATGGTAAAAGATCCAGAGGACAGAGTTAGGAGGTTCATGAATAGCCTCAAACCGGAACTAAAGAATCCACTGGTACCGTTCAACCTGAAGGACTACAACAATTTGTATGAGCGGGCCTAGTTGATAGAGAGGAATCTGAACGAACAAGTCGTCGCGTCTATGTTGAGGTTCAGCTCGAATATGGATGGTAATAGGTTTGGGAAGAAACCTATGACTGGAGGAAGATATCACATTCCACCCAATAGGAAGGGTGGGGTAGGAAAGTCAGTGCCAAACCAGATTGGCGTGTGTCGCTTCTGCGGAAGGCGACATGGATCAGCCTTGTGCCATTTTAGGATGGGTGCTTGCTATGAATGTGGCCAGCAGGGTCACTTGGCCAGAAACTGTCCCAGAAAGCTGATGGGACCACAGCAGTTGCTGTCGCCGATGGGTTGGATTAGAAGGTATGCGCCCCCAAATACACCATAGGGTGGTTTCAACCGACCTCCAGCTCAAGGAAGGGTGTACACCGTCACTAGATGACAAGTAGAGGATTCATCTGATGTGGTCATAGGTACAGTCTTGCTAAACGACCATGCTACTTATCCCTTATTTGACCCTGGCGCTACTCATTCATTTATAGCAGAACAGCTCCTTAAGTTGGTAGGGTTGAGTCCTAAATTGTTGGAGTCAGTAGTCAGTATATCTACACCGTCAAAGGATAAGGTGTTGTCTACGATAGGTTGTTCTAGTCGCAATTTGGTTATTGGTGAGCGAGAGGAAATGATAGATTTGATAGTTCAAGCCATGTATGATTTTGATGTGATAATTGGCATAAACTAGCTCACCAAGCAAAGAGCTAAGATGGACTGCTATCGTAAAGCGATTTAGTTTAACTCGTTAGTGGGTGAAAGTTTCGAGTTTTTTGGGAGTCGAGGACGACCCTCAATTACCTTAATCTCGTTGCTTGAGGCAACCCGTTTGTTAGATGGGGGTTGCCAAGGTTACTTGGCGACTGTCGTGGATACGACAGTTAAGGAGCAAAAGATTGAAGACATCGCAGTGGTACAAGAGTTTCTAGACGTGTTTCCAATGGAATTGCCTGGTTTGCTACTAGAAAGGGAGATAGAGTTTGTGATTGAGTTGGCCACCAGGACAGAGCCAATCTCTAAGGCTCCTTACCGGATGGCGTTGTCAGAGTTGAAAGAACTGAATGTGCATATGCAAGAGTTGTTGGATAAGGGATTCATACGTCCCAGTGCATCACCTTGGGGAGCACCAGTTCTGTTCGTGAAGAAGAAAGATGGATTGTTGCGTCTATGCATCAACTATCGGCAACTTAACTAGGTGACAATCAAGAACAAGTACCCACTGCTGATGATTGACGACTTGTTTGACTAGTTGCAAGGAGCGTCGATATTTTTCAAGATTGACTTGAGGACATGGTATCATCGGCTGAGGATCAGAAAGGAGGACATACCGAAGATGGCATTTCGTACTTGATACGGCCATTATGAGTTTTCTATAACCGTTTGATTTGACGAACACCCCAGTTGCTTTCATGGATTTGATGAACTGAGTGTTCAAGGAATATTTGGATCAGTTTATGATCGTGTTCATCGACAACATCTTGGTGTACTCAAGGAGTCCTGAGGAGCGCAAAAGGCATTTAAGGATAGTGCTCTAGACTTTGCGAAGTCATGAACTGTACGCCAAGTTCAGTAAGTGCGAGTTTTGGTTGACTCATGTGGCTTTCCTAGGTCACGTGATTTCAGGTGAAGGAATCTTTGTGGACCCGACCAAGATTGAAGCAGTTATCAACTGGCCAAGACCGACAACAGTGACAGAGATCAGAAGCTTTGTGGGTTTAGCAAGTTACTACAGACGGTTCGTGGAAGGATTCTCTGCATTAGCTTCGCCTTTGACTCGACTGTTGAAGAAAGAAGAGAAGTTTGTGTGGACAGATAAGTGCGAGTGTAGTTTCCAAGAGTTTAAGCAGAAGCTGACTACTGCACCAATGCTAACAATTCCATTTGGTCCTGGAGGATACGAGATCTACAGTGATGCGTCATTCAGGGGACTGGGTTGCGTGTTAATGCAACATGGCAGAGTTTTTGCATATTCGTCCCGTCAGTTGAGACCTCATGAGTTGAACTACCCGACGCATGATTTAGAACTCGTAGCAATTCTCTTCGCTCTGAAGATTTGGAGACATTACTTGTGTAGAGAAAGATTCCAAATCTTTACAGACCATCAGAGTCTCAAGTATTTATTCTCTCAGAATGAGTTGAATATGAGACATCATCGCTGAATGAAACTTCTCAAGGACTATGACTGCGACATCCTATATCACCCTGGAAAGGCTAACAAGGTCGCAGATGCGTTGAGTTGGAAGTCTTTGATGGCGCAGATGGTGATCAAGGAGTGGATCTTACTCGAAGGAGCTTGAGATTTGATTTTCAAATTTGAGGTAGGCCACATTTTAAATATTATGGCCACCCTCAGAATTGAACTGGAGGTGTAGATTAGAATCAAGACATTGCAAAGGATAGATCCAGAGATCCAGAAGATCCTGCAAGAAGATGCAGATAAGAGAAAGCCTAACTTCTAGATTTCTGAGGATAGAACGCTGAAATTTCGTGGACAATTGTGTGTACCAGACGATACAGAGCTTAAGGAAGAGATCTTACTAAAAGCTCATCATAGCAGTTATGGCATTCATCCAAGCAGCATGAAGATATATCAAAATCTGCGTCAACACTACTGGTGAACCGGTATGAAGGTGGATATCGCCAAGCATGTCGCCAAGCGTATGACGTGTCAACAAGTGAAAGCACAGCACTGTAAGCCGGGATGACTTCTGCAACATCTCGAGATTCCCAGGTGGAAATGGGAACACATTACAATGGATTTTGTGATGGGCTTACCAAGGAATCAGATGGGTAATGATTCCATTTGGGTTGTGGTTGACAGATTGATGAAGTCTGCTCACTTCATCGCCGTACAAAAGGATTATGAATTGGATAGACATGCAGAATTGTACGTGCATCAGATTGTTCGATTTCATGGAGTGCTAGTGACGATTACATCTGATCGAGACCCGAAGTTTACCGCAGCCTTCTGGAAAAGCTTACAGATTGCCTTGGGAATGAAGCTGTAGTACAGTACAGCCTATCATCCTTAGACAGATGGCTAGTCTGAGAGGACGATTCAAACCCTCGAAGACATACTGCGAGCTTGCGTATTGGATTTCAAAGGAAGCTGGGAGGAACAGTTTCATCTTATTGAGTTTGCCTACAACAACATCTACTAGTAGAGTATTCAGATGGCACCTTTTGAAGCGCTATATGGCAGAGTGTGCAGGACTCTGGTTTGTTGGGATGAGGTCAGAGAGAGGAAGATCACAGACCCAAAGTTAGTTCAACAGTCAGTGGATGCAGTTGCAATTATCAGAGAAAGGCTGAAGACCGCTCAAATTCGCCAGAAAAGCTATGCTGACAAGCGTCAAAGACCATTAGAATTCCAAGTTAGTGAACACGTCTTTCTGAAAGTGTCACCAATGAGGGGTGTTTCGCACTTCAACAAGAATGGGAAGCTGAGTCTAAGGTACGTCGATCCCTTTGAGATTTTAAAGAGAATAAGGACTCTAACATATCGTCTTGCGCTACCGTTGAGACTAGCGTAAGTGCATGGCGTCTTCCACGTGTCGATGTTGAGAAAGTATGAGCCTAACCCAACTCATGTGCTAAACTTTGAAGAATTAGACGTGGATGACAAAGTGTCGTATGTGGAGAGACCAGTTCAGATTATAGATCATAGAATAGGGTCTGCGCACCAAGATGGTCCCCTTGGTCAAAATGGTCTGGCATTACCACGGGACAGAGGGAGCGACATGAGAAAGCGAAGACTCGATGAGACGACAATACCTCTAACTTTTTGTTTAAGATTTGTAATGGTTTAAATTTCGAGGACGAAGTTTATATAAGAGGAGAAGAGTTGTGACAGCCTGATTTTCCAATCTGTTTTCGATTGAATGAATTGGGCTTTTCATCGATATGCCTATAGTCTTTTTCTCTTAGCTGATCACTCACGAGATAACTAATTTATTAGGTGAAGCCGTTAAGGAATATAAACGCAACTGATTTGAGAATTCGACCAGAGATCGACTGCTCGACCGTGTTAATCTGCAATGGTCAATACAAAACCGTTAAAATCGATCAAAGACCGGAGATAGGCCGATTCAACAAAGGTATGTAATTAAAGTGTGGGTGATTCCACCTGATTGCAAAATTCTTGTCGAACGGCACTAAACCGATTTTTCTCATTTCTGTACCATGTGCCCGTATTTGAAACCTCAAGATTTTCACGATAACCGAGAGTCGCCAATGAGTCGAAGATGTACAATGTGGCTCGAAAATAATTGACCACGAATCAAATGCGCTAAAAATTTCTAAAAGCTACATGGTAAGTTAGGTCACGCTAAAATCGTGTCTAGTTGACATTAACCACGAAATTGAACCTGATTTCAGAAATTGAAAGTTCTGTCATGTCACGATTTATTTTAGGAACGTCAACTCATCCTCCGAAGAATTTTCGGCAAACCCGAATTTTTGGTGAAAAATCAAGATTGGGCAATTTTAGACCGGGAAATTCAGATAAGTCAAATTGGGTGCGTTTTTGGCCGTCAAGTTGGAACAATCGGTGAGGAAAATTATGGAATGAAGTGTGGACTCCTACCTTGGCATTTTGGCCATTTAATTTTAGGCCAATTGAGGTTAATTGAGTTCAATTAAAGGGGAAATGCCCAAAATTCGTAGCCATGGGGGGGGTTGCAACATTTTAGCATCCTCTCGGCTTGCTAAGGAAGATTTGAGGGAGGAAATTGAGCTGTGGATGAGGCTGAAGGTGGGGGGCACTCAAGTGTTTGTGATATTTTCCATTGACTCTATTGGCCTTTGTCTCCCTTGAAGCAGCAGCTCTCCTTCTTCCTCAGCTTCTCCTCCATTATTGCTAAAGATCTCCATTTCCAGAGCTAGAAAAACCAGCCACTAGCCCTCTCCATCACCCTAGCCGCGAACCAACCAGCAAGGCCGGTCCAGTGCCTATCCGAGCCAACGAACTCCCACCCATCGCTGCCCTTTGGTTTGCTCTCTCCCGCGCCACCCGGTCCGGCGACGCCTACGGCCGCTCGTTATCGTATGCTTGATCGCCACCGTCCGCCGTTCCGGCCGCCTAAGCCACCACATTGTCGACCCCGCTCCACGCCGCCGTCCCCGCCGTGCCCATTCTAGCACCGGCCAAGCCCCGGCCAGCTCCTTCGGTTTAGCCATAGAACCGAAGCCTTTGTTGGGCTATGGGCCTTCCAAGGCTTTTTCCGAGCCCTTCTGGACCTCTCTTGGCGTCGCCGTTGATCTCGAGTCTCGCTCACCGTCATGCCGCCGTCACCGTGAACTCACTAGCTCGCTAATCCGGTAAGTTTACTCTCTAAACTCTACTTAGGGAGTTAATTATGATTAAGGTAGGATTAGCTTAGCCTAAGATTAGTATAGGTGGTTAGTTTAGTTTAATTAGTGGTTTAGTTGGTTAATTAGGTTTATTAGTGGTTAGATTAGTTTAGTTAAGGGTTAATTATATTGTAGGATTTATTTAGCTTAGTACATTGGTTATTTAAATCCAATTAGGTGGTTAGATTAGTGTTTAAAACGTAATTAGTGATTTATTGAATTATTATGCATTTATTTAATTAATTTTGCAATTTATTTAATTATTTAATATTTTCCGGAAATTATATCGGGGTAGCCAGTCGTCAGAATTTCATGCCAATTGTCGTGGTGTGGTTAGTTTGTGCAATTGATTGTTAGATTGTGCAATTGAGTGATGATTGTGATTTTTGAGTTATTATTTAAAAAATGTGGATTTTTGGTATTTAATCAGAAAATACCGGATGTCGGTTTTTGACACCAAAAATTTTTTTAGGTACTATATAAAATAGTGGGATTTGTAAAAGGAAGGATATCACTTTTTATGGTTCAATCTGACCGTGTACCCACCCACGATTATTTTACCGAGTGTTTTTAATAGGAAAAAAATATGACAAGTACATTATTTTAATTGGGCCATTTGAGTGCAAAGCACAATGTCCTTGGCCGGGATTGGATGTATGTGTGATGGTTATGAGAACCCGTCACTTAATGTGCGTCGGATGGACGATGCTCCTATATAGAATGCCCTTGACAACGGATGTTGGATCATGGTAAGGGCCAAACCAATACTCATTCGGGAATGTCGTCTAGAGGTAGATGTTGCCATGCTCAAGGGATGAGACGATGCCTGGTTACTCCAGAAGACCGTCGAACATCGAGTAGGCGGTGCCCATGGGGCCGTAATCAATTGAAACGCATGAATGAGTGTTTTAACCGCATCTGATTATGGGACAAAATTGTGCGGCACTAAATGAGTCGTGTCATAACGATTTGGCCTTATAATCGGGACCCTTGTGATTATTTAAGATGTGAGCGAAACGTTCCAATTGATGTGTGCGTTTACTATGTGCATTTGTTATATGAACTATACTGACGTGCAGAGAGGTGTTGAGGCGAGGTGAGTCTTCTGTGATGTGTGGTTAGACTGCCTCTAGGTGTATTACCTTCCTAATCGGGATTTAGGGCGTGAACTCGTTGAGACATTGTCTCATCCCATCGTGGGTTTAATCTTTTCAGGTCTGTAGATGGAGGTGAGACCTATGCATTTTGGATAGCCGTGAGGGTATACCGAGCAAAGTACTGACATTCCTATCCCCGGGAGTCCCTGGCTCCATGAGCTCATCGTGACCACTATCTTGGTCGATGAGGGCCTACCACAGTTGGTACCTCATCGATTTAAGGCGTGATTTCGTCATGGGCTTAATGGGATACGGGAAGGTCCCCTTCAGGGTTTGGACGTACTCGCCGTTGAGGGCAAGGAGGTAGTTGACCCACCTGACGATGTCGTGGTGGACCCGAAGCCCTCGGAGCCTAAGGAGGAGGAGTCTAGTGCTTAGATGGCTTAGTAGCTCTTCTTTTTTGAGTTAGGCCCCTATTGATAGACTAGTTTTGTATATAAACTCGGTGTGTTTATAAAGTGTGGCTTTTGTGAAATTGATGTCCTGCTTTTCTATGCCATGTTGGTTGTTGTCTGGGGATTGTTTATTTCACTTCCGCATGTGCATGAACCGTTTGGGTCGGCGATGTGTCGCAATTTAGTCGACCACCGAGGGATGTGCTCGCGTTCGAGGATCGGGCGACAATATTACATGATCTATAACATATTAAACTAATTTTTGGCAAATAAAAAATATTAAAACGACTCGGGTCTTTTCATATTGTATTTATATTTACGCACTTCAGCCTCCAGCATTCTTTGTTTCTTGGTCAATCTAAATTCATGTCTTTTAAGTCACATTGCTCGCATGATTTTCTTGCCATTAACTCCAAGAACCTCGAAACTGAGCGAGCGGCTCATTCCAGATTTCATTTGCGAAGCCCAAGATTAACCCTGTGCCTTGACTCGGGCGTCAACCGTCTATGAAGAATCAAAGCGGATGAGTCCAAAGTCGATTAATGTTCCATTTGTACGTGAAGGTTTGCGGGTCCTAGTCTGTGGATGTGTTCAGTGTAGACTATTCAAACTCTTGCGGAGATAATGCCGGTCTTCTGAGCAAAATGCGTTAAACAAGATAACCTCTATATGAAATGCTGACATGAAAAGATAAGAGACAAGAGAACAAGACTCATTAACTTCTTGGTCCCCGCCATGATAACTTCCTTCCCACGCATAATTTGTCAGCTAGTAATAAGTCACAGCACAAGTCTTTTCTCAATAGCAACATCATTTTCTATACTCCAACGATTTAATGGTAATGCGGATTGACAATAAAACGAGACGAGAGATAATTTATGTATTACATAGAGAAAGATTTATGATGTCTTATGCTAATAGAAATAGATGTGAATTACAAGGACTAACACGAATGGGCAGGCTTAGATGATGTAAGATCTACATCAACAACCGCATGTCGTAAAGTGAATTTCAAGTAAAGATTTTGCCAATACAAAATAATGGATCGCATAACCCACTAAAGTGTTTGGCGTTAAAAAAGGATAGAGGCTGCGTAGTTAAGATGAATGCTAGACATATTGAACTATTTTTTGGCAAATAAAAACTATTAAAACGACCCGAGTCTTTACATGATCAATAACATATTGAACTAATTTTTGACATATAAAAAAATATTAAAACGACCTAGGTCTTTACATATTGTATTATTTAGAGTAATATTACATGATCAATAACATATTGAACTAATTTTTGGCAAATAAAAAATATTAAAACGACTCGGGTCTTTACATATTGTATATATATTTACGCACTTCGGCCTCCAGCATTTTTTGTTTCTTGGTCAATCTAGATTCATGTCTTTTTAAGTCCCAATGCTCGCATGATTTTCTTGCCATCAACTCGAAGAACCTCGAAATTGAGCGAGCGGCTCATTCTAGATTTCATTTGCAGAACCCAAGATCAACCCCGTGCCTTGACTCGGCCGTCAACCGTCTATGAAGAATCAAAGCGGATGAGTCCAAAGTCGATTAATATTCCATTTGTACGTGAAGGTTTGCGGGTCCTAGTCTGTGGATGTGTTCAGTGTAGACTATTCAAACTCTTGCGGAGATAATGCCGGTCTTCTGAGCACAATGCGTTAAAAGGGACACTATAGCTAACAAGATAACTGCTATACAAAATGCTGACATGAAAAGATAAGAGACAAGAGAACGAGACTCATTAGCTTCTTGGTCCCCCGCCATGATAACTTCCTTCCCACGAATAGTTTGTCAGCTAGTAATAATTCACAGCACAAGTCTTTTCTCAATAGTGTCGTCATTTTCTGTACTCCAACGATTTAATGGTAACGCGAATTGACAATAAAACGAGACGAGAGATAATTTATGAATTACATAGAGAAATACTTATGATGTCTTATGCTAATAGAAATAGACGTGAATTACAAAGACTTACACGAATTGGCAGGCTTAGATGATGTAGAATCTACATCGACAACCGCATGTCATAAAGTGAAAATTTAAAGTAAAGATTTTACTTATACAAATTATGGATGGCATGACCCATTAAAGCGTGTGGCGTTAAAAAAAGGATGCAGGCTGCGTAGTTAAGATGAATGCTAGACATACGTGACGAGCACTTCATTTTTAACTATTTCAAAACAACAGCGATATATGCATTGGCCTTAATTGAGGCTTCATCTAATAATGACTAGCCATCTATAAATATCTTACCTATCTTGTTGTTAAGAACATGCGAACCTGGACAATCTCACATCCTTAAACCACCCCAAAATCATGGCTTCTTCCTTATTTCTGTGGAAGCCGTCTTCCTTAGCCTCCTCCTCCTCCTCCTTCTTGTTCTACTAGCTCTGATTCGTAAACAACATCACCATCTTTATTTCCACTCCATTTCATGGTATAGTCGTTTCTTCTTCCTCTACTTCTTTCGCTCCCAATGTGACCAACCATACGGATGAAGCTACCAGCTGATTGTGTAGCTTGTAAAAGTTCATTATTTTATTATTTTATTTTTGCTATACGGCCTATTTAAGTTGTTGATTACACAAGTCCTCTCTCTTGCCATTGATATACATATAGTTACAAGTTTTAAAAATCAAAATCAATTGTGAAATACATAATTTGTATGAGGTGATATATTGGTTCCTAGGTGGCATTGTGTCCGTATAATCCTTTTCCATCGAATTAAAATGCAATAAATCTTAGTCATTCAAGAAATCTTATTGAGATTTTTTACCTTTTGATCTAATGTTGAAGGCTCCCGACTTTAACTAGGCTCTTCACGTGTAACATGATGAGAAAGTCCCTTCATCGTAAAATTACAAGTATGTAAAATTTTTAAGTGGGACCGGACTTGATTTGGGCCCATCACTTGTAACGTGATGAGAATTTATGACTCACGAGGAGGAGCTAGACCCATGAAGACCGCAAAAGTAAGTCAAGAAATTATAGGTTGAAAACAAAAAACAAGAAATGACAACTTTAAATAATTGAGGACATGATAGCGCGATAACTCCTTCCAATTGGATCCTTGATTGTCACTACTTTAATAATTGAGTTCAATCGGATTATAAAACTAAATAGCTTTGAAATGACAATAACATAATTAGATCATTTGAAGGAGGGGAATTCAAAAGGAGGTGAAAAAGTTAAGAACCTCATGATCAAGGCCCTCCATATGATTAAGACAAATTGAATGGAAAAAGAGAAAACTAGGTTAAACGAAAGATGAAGTTGATGTTGATTTTGTTGTTTCTGAGAATTTCTTGTGTTCATACGTTGATGAGTGTTTTAGGGGGTGAAGACCGGTTGACCAAAAACAGAGAGAAGACCCAACTCGTGAGTGGCACTACTTTTGAAATATAAATTTCACACACAAAAGAAAGAAAAAAAAAACAAATTACTTGGGAAGAGAGAGCTCCATTGAGCTAGAGGACAAGAGGCTTGCGAGAGCATCTGTTTGTGCCTCATAATAACCAGTAGAAGAAAAGGTGAATCATTCTTGAATTTATGTACCATTATCTATAAATTGTGAAAATATTGAACGTTTCGGGTTAAAAAAGGGAAAAAGTGCGTCCAAACCAATATTTATATGAAATTAAGAGCAAAAAGTAAATGTCCATTTGAGTAATTTTAATTAAGCTACATGATCTTCAAATGGACATTATAATTGTATGTTGATTTATTGAAGGGGTTGATTAAGGGATTTCGATTGGCGTTGAGTAGTTTTTGGATATGTGAGTATTAATGAAACATCTTTTGTTTTTTCATTTGTTTTGTCCATGAAGAGAATCAACATAGTTGCTGGAAATAAGAAATTCAAAGTTTTCATTTTTTTGCCCCTTAATCATGGCTTTTTTTTTTTTCTGCACCACAAGGCCAAAAATCAGGGAGTCCCATGCTTTCTTAATCTTTGTCTGAAATAGTTTGAACTCAATTTCCTAATTTCTCAAATTAAAACCCTATTATCCCAAATTTAGGTGGAGAATGTCTAGTGCCGGTGATTGTAGGATTGCAGGGAGAGATCGCGACGCTGATGGAGAACAGAGAGAGAGAGAGAGAGAGAGAGAGAGAGAGAGAGAGAGAGAGAGAGAGAGAGAGAGAGAGAGAGAGGAATGTCAAGAGAATTAAGGGAGATAATTAGGGCATAGTCTGCCCCTGGAGAGGCCGAAGCATGAGGGTACAGAGAGGGCAAAGCCTGGACTCAACGACGATTTCTTTTCTTTTCTTTTTTCTTTTTCTTGTTCAAGGATGACTAGTGATTGAGTCTTATCATTTGGTACTATTTACTTATTATATCCAAATGGCACATGCTAAACTGCTCGGAAAAGTAAAAGATATTATTTTGCAATATATCGTCAATCACAAAAAAAAAAAGGAAAAAGAAAAAATTGTTCACGGAAGGTCCCCATTCGTGGGAAAACGCCATCCAACTTTAAGGCATCGGCCTCAACTAAGGGGCTTCAGGAATGACGTTCCATCTATAAATATATCATTCATCATGTTAACGTTATGTCAACCTAAACCATCACCTCCCAAAGACCATCCATCCTCCCAAAATCATGGCTTCTTCATTTTTGCTGTCCATCTTGTCTCCTTTACGTTATTTCTTCTTCTCCATGCTCTTCTTGATCGGCACCACTTCATTTCATGAGCTGGGAGGTTCCCCTTCCTCCACTTCTTTTTCCACTGTCCACACGTCCAGGAATAAGGATGAAGTAGAGGCTCTCTTGAATTGGAAATCTACTTTTGACAATCATAGCCAATCTCTCCTCTCTTCATGGCATGGTGACAATCCTTGCCACTTTACCGGTGTTGCTTGCAACAGCTACGGAGCCATCACCCATCTAAATCTTTCCAATGTTGGTTTGAGAGGAACTCTAGATGGCCTTGACTTGTCACACATAACCAGTGTGGTTAGCTTTGAACTCGCCAACAACTCAATCTATGGCTCCATCCCCTCAAGTGTTGGTAATCTTTCGAAACTCAACTCTCTTGATCTTTGCTTCAATGAACTATCCGGGGAAATTCCTCCAAGTATAGGTATGTTGGAGAGTCTTCATTATTTGTACCTTTGTGCCAACAACTTGAGTGGGCATATTCCTGCTTCTCTTGGAAAATTAAGTGATTTAATCAAACTAAGCATTTCGCAAAATAACTTATCCGGTTCCATTCCACAAGAAATATGCAACTTGAGAAGCTTGAATCTTCTTTTTTTATGGCGAAATAGATTGTCGGGATCCATTCCTTCAGAAGTCGGGAGGCTTATTTCTCTCAATAAACTTGACCTATCATCCAACAATCTCACCGGCTCAATTCCTCATTCCATCGGAAACTTGTCAAATTTATCCTTGCTTAATCTCTTCCAAAATAATTTGGCCGGCCCAATCCCTACTTCTCTTGGAAAATCGGGCAACTTAACCATATTTGACATTTCACAGAATGCCATTTCTGGTTCTATTCCACAAGAAATATGCAACTTGAGGAGCTTGAAGCTTCTTTTTTTATGGCAAAATAGATTGTCAGGATCCATTCCTTCAGAAGTCGGGAGGCTTATTTCTCTCAATAAACTTGACCTATCATCCAACAATCTCACCGGCTCAATTCCTCATTCCATCGGAAACTTGTCAAATTTATCCTTGCTTAATCTCTTCCAAAATAATTTGGCTGGCCCAATCCCTACTTCTCTTGGAAAATTGGGCAACTTAACCATATTTGACATTTCACAGAATGCCATTTCTGGTTCTATTCCACAAGAAATATGCAACTTGAGGAGCTTGAAGCTTCTTTTTTTATGGCAAAATAGATTGTCAGGATCCATTCCTTCAGAATTCGGGAGGCTTATTTCTCTCAATAAACTTGACCTATCACCCAACAATCTCATCGGCTCAATTCCTCATTCCATTGGAAACTTGTCAAATTTATCCGTGTTTAATCTCTCCAAAAATAATTTGGCTGGCCCAATCCCTACTTCTCTTGGAAAATTGGGCAACTTAACCATATTTGACATTTCACAGAATGCCATTTCTGGTTCTATTCCACAAGAAATATGCAACTTGAGGAGCTTGAATCTTCTTTTTTTATGGCGAAATAGATTGTCGGGATCCATTCCTTCAGAAGTCGGGAGGCTTATTTCTCTCAATAAACTTGACCTATCATCCAA
Organism: Eucalyptus sp. ANBG9806169; assembly: GCA_014182395.1. Lineage (NCBI taxonomy): Eukaryota > Viridiplantae > Streptophyta > Magnoliopsida > Myrtales > Myrtaceae > Eucalyptus > Eucalyptus sp. ANBG9806169. Next base: position 24,067,819 of record CM024583.1, read on the forward strand.
CAATCTCACCGGCTCAATTCCTCATTCCATCGGAAACTTGTCAAATTTATCCTTGCTTAATCTCGTCCAAAATAATTTGGCCGGCCCAATCCCTACTTCTCTTGGAAAATTGGGCAACTTAACCATATTTGGCATTTCACAGAATGCCATTTCCGGTTCTATTCCACAAGAAATATGCAACTTGAGGAGCTTGAAGCTTCTTTTTTTATGGCAAAATAGATTGTCAGGATCCATTCCTTCAGAAGTCGGGAGGCTTATTTCTCTCAATAAACTTGACCTATCATCCAACAATCTCACCGGCTCAATTCCTCATTCCATCGGAAACTTGTCAAATTTATCCTTGCTTAATCTCTTCCAAAATAATTTGGCTGGCCCAATCCCTACTTCTCTTGGAAAATTGGGCAACTTAACCATATTTGACATTTCACAGAATGCCATTTCTGGTTCTATTCCACAAGAAATATGCAACTTGAGGAGCTTGAAGCTTCTTTTTTTATGGCAAAATAGATTGTCAGGATCCATTCCTTTAGAAGTCGGGAGGCTTATTTCTCTCAATAAACTTGGCCTATCATCCAACAATCTCACCGGCTCAATTCCCCATTCCATCGGAAACTTGTCAAATTTATCCTTGCTTAATCTCGTCCAAAATAATTTGGCCGGCCCAATCCCTACTTCTCTTGGAAAGTTGAGGAGCTTGATTAATCTTTACTTAGGGGAAAATAGATTATCAGGATCAATTCCTTCAGAAATCGGAAGGCTTGCTTCTCTCAATGAACTTGGCTTATCATCCAACAATCTCACCGGCTCAATTCCTTATTCCATTGGAAACTTGACCAATTTAACTGTGTTAATCCTTAGGGAGAACATGTTCTCTGGGTCCTTGCCTTCTGAATTTAATAGGTTAACGCATTTGACTCGGTTGTCAATGGATAATAATAAACTAGAGGGGGAACTGCCAAAAGATGTGTGCCTTGGGAGATCATTGCAAAATTTCAGCGCCTTCAAAAATCATTTCATGGGTCCCATCCCAACAAGCTTAAAGAACTGTAGCACATTAATCAGATTGAGGTTAGAAGAAAACCAACTTACAAGACATAACAGAAGCTTTCGAAATATGTCCACATCTAAATTATGTGGACTTAAGCCACAATCATTTGAATGGTGAACTTTCATGGAGATGGGAGCGTTGTCCTAATTTGAAGAACTTAAGGATATCAAACAACAAGATTTCCGGTGAGATACCTGCAATATTTGGAAGGATTGCTCAGTTAGGGGCATTACAACTTTCTTCAAATTTTTTAAGTGGGGAGATTCCAAGGGAATTGGGAAATTTGTCGATGTTGTTAGAACTTGATCTAAGCAGCAACACTATTACAGGAAATGTCCCAACTGAGATTGGACTTTTATCTCATTTGGCACATCTAAACTTAGCATCAAACAATTTGAGTGGATTGATGCCGATGCAGCTAGGCTCATGCAAAAGCTTGTTGACCTTGAACCTAAGTAGAAACAAATTTTGGATAAGTATTCCTCCAGAGATAGGCAATGCACAATTCCTTGAGGTTCTTGATATAAGTCATAATTTGTTGACTGGAAACATACCGAAAGTACTTGGACAGTTGAGAATGTTGCAAGTTCTAAATATCTCCCACAACAACCTTTCTGGTTATATTCCACATACTTTTGGTGATATGTCAGCCTTAACTTCCATTGATTTATCCTACAATAACTTGGAAGGTCCTCTCCCAAATGTCAAAGCTTTCAATGAGGCTCCATTTGAGGCAATGCAGCATAACAAAGGGCTCTGTGGAAATGTTATTGGTATACCAAAATGCAATTCTGTTGAGAGCAAGGAACGCAATCCACATGTTCGAGTTAAAATTGCAATTATCCTCTCTCTCTCGTTGTTGGGAATTCTCCTTCTCTCTTGCACCTTAATTGTTCTTATAATCATCAATCATCATCAAAGAAGGATTATCAAGAGAGAGAACAATGAACAGGCAAATGATTTGGATTTCATGCATATTTTGAATTATGATGGCAAAGTTTTCTATGATCGAATCTTTGAGGCTACAGAAGGATTTGACTCGAAGTACTATGTGGGTGAAGGAGCATATGGAATTGTTTATAAAGCTCATATATCGGAGGGTCAAACATTTGCTATAAAGCAAACCTTATCATCCCAAGACGATAGTGAGATTGTTGATTTGATACCATTCGAAAGGGAAATTCAAGCCTTAAGAAATGTACGCCATCGTAATATTGTGAAATTTTATGGGTTCTGCTCTCATGTCCGACACTATTTTTTGGTGTATGAGTATATGGAAAGAGGAAGCTTGAGAACAATTTTGAACGATAATGAAAGAGCAGTAGAATTTCATTGGGACAAGAGGGTAAATGTGGTCCGAGGAGTTGCGGATGCTTTGGCCTATATGCATCACGAATGTTCGCCTTCGTTGATTCATCGAGACTTGACCAGTAACAACGTTCTATTGGATCGCAATTATGAGGCTTGTGTTTCCGATTTTGGCACTGCAAGACTATTGAGGCCGAATTCATCAAACTGGACTATTGTTGCTGGCACCATAGGGTATATTGCTCCAGGTACTTCATAATTTTTTCAATTTCGCCAGCATTAAGTGTCAAACATCCCTTCTTCTTTTGTTATTTAATCTTCTTATGGAAATTTGTTTATGCATTTAGAGAATTCAAGTTTAATGTTGATCAGAAAGCCTTCTACTTTCCTAGTAAGGAAGAATTGGCAAAAGAGGTAAAAATTATAGTCTATCCATCTCAAGGATATGAAATTTGTGTTACCTAAATGACGCGAGCATCAAACAAAATCCTTTGAACGCCCTTGAAGCGTAAACTCCCATGCTCAAATCAGTGTTGTAAGCATAGATTAAGTAGAAATTTGTACTTGTAACTGTTACCTTATGGGAAGCAATGTTGTCAATTTGAAAACAACGTATGATCAAGGTTATAAAAAAAACTGTGAATTCCCACTTGCAGAGCTGGCTTATTCTTCGATTCCTACCAAAAAGTGTGATGTATATAGCTTTGGAGTTGTCGCCTTGGAGACAATCATGGGAAAGCATCCGGGAGATCATATCTTTGGGGAATGTTCATCATCCACCCAAACTAAATCGCCGATATTATTGAAGGATGTGTTGGATCAACGTCTCTCACCTTCTAAACTTTGTCTTCGAGATGCGCAAGACGTAGTCTCAATCGCCAAGCTAGCGTTCATGTGCTTGCAAGCGGATCCGCAGCTTCGACCGACTATGGGACAAGTCTCGTGTGAGCTTCATGTTCAAGTACCCCTAGAAACGCCACTCTCTACCATCACCTTAGAGCAACTTCGCAATCTCAATGTCAGGAAATTTTGAGCATTCACAGGATTTGGTAAGTTTTGAAGTTACTTTTTCATGTGCTATTGCGTTTGATCTTTAATCATGATATTGATCGGCTTTTAAATACTTGCTTAGCTCTCACTAATCCTAATTGTGTGATTTACGATGTTCACTGCAGAGCTAGCTTCAACGTTGCATGAATAGCGCAATGTTTAAGTTTGGAATCGTGGCACCAAAAATAATTAGGGACGACTTTCGGGGAGATCTAGTTTCATGATTATTTCCAACTTATTGCAAAGCGATCAGCTAGTGAATCTGCAAAATGCATAAATTGACATCTTTTCCTTCTTTCAATCGAGATGTAACAACATGTAGTTTTTATTGCTAGAAGAGATAATAATACAAGTAGCCTGTGCAATTTTTTGATATATAGTATCATAATTGAACTTCCAATTTGGTCATTCATCTTACTTTTCATTGATGTGCACTATCGTCGTAAAACTTTCTGTTGGTCCAATGAGATGCTAATATATTTTGATATGTTTATTTTCGTTCTTTCAATGATTAATTTAAATGAAATTTGGCATGGACATCAATGTAAGAAAGCTAATGTTTGATGGAGAAAAGTACGTGAATTTTGCACTCGTCATTTTGACTTGAAATTGGAAAACTATAAACAACTGATTTCAGATTGATTGTGCAATTCGTCCGTTCACCCTTTTCCGCTATTTGACATTATTAAAGTCGCTACTTTTAAAACTTTGAAGATGAGCAATAAAGATGAGAACAAAAAGTTATTTTTCTTCCCCTTCCGTACGTTTTCGAAAAACGTTAATTAATTTAAAGAAATTCTTTTTGGCCAAATAATTTGAAGAACTTTTTTTTTTTTTGGTCATTCCTACTCTATTCCTATTCTACACACTCTCTCAGACTTTTGCCCTGCCTCTTGCAGAGCGTGGAAGTCGAAACCCACTCTTGAAACTTACGCGTCCCCACCCCATCCTCCCTGAGAATGTGGAGATTTGAACCCCTTACCTTCCCCTTCCATGTTGGAAGGGTGGCCACTGGAGCGAACCCCCAGTGGTTGAAGAACTTATTTAAAAATGCCCTTTTTACATGTCCAAACCCACCACAAATTTATGTATCTGCAATTACTTTGGGGATTAACGATTTCAAAATCATTAGGTTCGCTTCACATGAGAAGAGGATAGCTAACGTTTTTTCAGTACTTTCGCATAATAGCTCAGCAAAATTAATCCCCCTGAATATCATTGCTCATTGCTGACTACTGGCTCTTGCTAAGGGGATTTGTCGCTTTTTCTTCATAATTAGCGCAATGTGCTTATAACCGATATATCAATAAATAGTAAGGACCGGACCGATAAATCTTGCTGCATCAGCCTTTAAAGTTACCATCTTCTTCCAGGGTGTTATATATACTGAGGAAATTATTATGACAACTAGCAAGTACAAAAACGAAATACATGACGTAGTACAAAAGATTCAAACTTAAACCAATACATCTCATTAAAAAATCAAATAACACCATACGATTTGCCCCCATTGAAGTCCAAGTACATAAGAATCAGACTTAGATAAATACAATCTCATAAACAAAATTACAGCCTAATAATTAAAAACACCATGCTAAGCAGACCGATAAAAACACATTTATTTCATCATTAGAATACAAACAAATACACTTTTATAACATTTAGTACAGACAACAACAACAAAAATATACAAATCTCAATGACCCGTTTCAAGAGAGGTGGCAGAACTCCGGTTGACCATTTCAGCAAAATATTTATCTCGGTGCCTTTTCACATGGCCCGTCCTACCATTAGGTTCCAAAGATAATTTCATAGCACATACCATGCAGATGACCTTCTTCTCACAATTGGGGAGGTCAATGATGCTGAACATCTTCCATAAATTCGATCCTCATCAAAAAAAAAAAAAAAAATTTGGAGTCCGCGAGCCATCTAAGAAATGGGTTAAGTATTGTTGACACATAAATTTGACAATTTAATTAGGGGCTTTATCACGTACAAAATTAGGATTTAATTTTTAATCCATAAATAAAAATAATATCCATTAAAATTGCATTGCATATAGACACTTAGGAATGTTTGCATCACTAGTATTAAAAATTCTAAAAAATTATTATTATCATTGCAATCTTAAAAAAAAAAAAAAGCAGCGAAACCGGGGCAGGGGCAGGCCAGCCCGGCCTTCTTTCTTTTCCTTCTTCTTCCTCTTTCTCGTTTAGGCCAAGCCCGGCCTTCTCCTTTTCTCTCTGGCTCCCTTCCTTTTGTCCTGAACGTTGGCTGGAGTGAGGGAGGAGACAGAGAGGACGGCACGGGAAAGGAGACCAGAAGATGCAGCGAGGGCATCGACCGGGAGTTGGTGGTCGGGGCCAGGCGGGCCAGGGACAGCCGGGATGTCAGAGGCCATGCGCGCCGGTGCTTAAAAGCGAGAGAGGGAGAGTCGGCCAAAGGTTTTTTCTTTTTTTTTTTTGTTCTCAGAGAGGGAGAGAGACGGATTGAGAGTGAGATGAAGAGCGAGAGAGCTTGAAGCTGCCTGGGTTGAGCATCGCTCGCCCATCCTCGACGCTAGTCGCCAACCTCTAGCCGACGCCCTCGAGCGCAAGACTTCTCGTTCCCAAACCTCGGCATTTCCGGTGAGTTTCTTTTCAGTTCAAACCCGCCGTTCCCGAGGATCTCGGCTCGGAGACATCGCGAGGCGGCCGATTGAAGTTCGATTTGTCTCGAACAGGCCCTCGTGCCGCCGTCTTCGAGCCGAGTAGGGGTTTTTGTGACTGAAACTCATCCCCCACGAACCCTCTTACCACTGCCCTGTTTTGGCGATAGAATAGCCGAGCGAGTTGTCTCTGATTCTTGAGTTTTTGTGTGCAACTGAGTCGATTTGTTTGATGTTGAGCATTTTCATGTGTTCGCTCGGGTCTAGGCCCGGGTTCGAGTCCTAAGAAGTGGCCAGCGTCGTTCTCCTCACTTCTTGCCCACCACGTGCTTGACGAAATGCTTGAACCGAACCTGTGTAGACTTCTCTTTGTGCTGTGCATTCTAGCCGACTGCCATGCGTTCATGATAATGCCTAAACAGAGCTGCGTCGTTGTTCGAAGAGGGTCGTTTGAATCAAAACATCTAAATTTTTTAGAAAAATTATAACTTTCGACTTCAGATCAATTCAGTTCGTGTTTGTTTACCTGAGATTTGAGTTTGCGGTTATACATTTTTATGTCTAAAGATCGAATGTGTCAGTTTGTCGATCCATGAGTGTTCTCCTTTTACTGGGAAAAGAGCGTGTGCATATTCATGAGAGGAGAAGTCGGCATTGAAGTGGCCGTGAGTTGTGAGCAATGGGCTTGGTAGGTTTAATGAGATTTGGGTTTTTGGTTGATTGAGAGAGTTTGGGTTGGTGTGGGCTCAAACAGATTCTAGGCCTTAGTTTTAGACGTAGGGGCAGCTTGGTATTCTGCTGGTTGGCCGAGAGAGAGATCGGAGAAAGAGGAAACAACCAAGAGAGAGCGAGCCTTAAATGAGAGGGAGGGAGAGGAACGTTGGCTCAGCGACGCCTAGTGAAGCCCACTCTTCCTGACTGGCCGAGCGACTGCAGCCGGCAACGCCACACCCACGAGGTAAGCCCGTGTCCCCATTCGCTTGCCTTGATCGAACCGTCGGAGTGAGGCTTGCTGGCCCGGACTTGCTCATGCCCCCCTCTCTCTCTCTCTCTCTTCAGCGCTGGTCGTGCTCGACTCATTGGCTCCGGTGGCTTATGCACCCCCTGCAGTGTATGCTTCTATGCACTGATGAGTGTGAGTGAGTGTTTCAAAGCAATTGAAAGCAAATTTTTAGTGTTTGTAATATTGAGAAGTTGGAGCGAATTTTTAACTCTTTTGATTCCTCCGTGCTTCTTGAGTGAAATGCAGTTAGGTTCATGTATGACTTTTCGCATAATTCTGAACAAATGATAAAAGCAGTGTTTTAACCGAGGTACTATGTTTCGCCATGCAGGCTAATGTTATGCATAATTAAGAACTGTTGATGAAATTATGAGCAAGTATTCGAAAGATCTCAACAAGGACAAACAAATCCCGTTCATTCTAGCCCTTCCATCTTCTACATCAATCGCGAGTTAGCTACGTCAGCCTCACTACTAACTAATTCCCCTATTTTGACAAGATTCAACCCATCCTACAGCTTGTCTGCAAACTAAGGGGGAAAAGGACATTTAACCTTGTTGATTGAGAATAGTATCCCTAGCTATTTACCGGTCTATCTGTCCCCAATAATTAATTCTCGATGACCACGTCCTATAGGGATCATCGAATCAATAGCAATAAGTCCAGTTTGAAGAGGCTTATATACGGAACGTCTCAAAATAATACCTAGAGCAGGAGATTCAATTAATCAAGATTCAGAAGCGTAGAGATCTTGGCGGAATTGCCACATATGAAATTGAGCACAATTTTGCAAAGAAAGGGATATCTATATGATCCAATCGATTGCGTAAAGCCCGCGGTAGCAAAGGAACCGGGAAAGTAACTTTGGCCCCGTAGGCCCCGACACTTGAGTTAGAATTTTAGGCTCTTCCAGAGTGGTATCTCACTGATGGCTTGGGCCCCCCCGGAAGGAGGCCTTCTTCGCCTTCCACCTAAGCTGCGCAGGAAAGGCCCAAAGCCAATCCCAGGGAATAGTAAAGCTTCATAGGGTATTTCTGTCCAGGTGCAGGTAGTCCGCATCTTCACAGACATGTCTATGTTGCAACCCCACATCAGAATGCAAATCCCAGGCATGGCATCAAGTATATTCATGGAAAAGATCAAGCCTCGGCTGATTTAAAATCCCATAATAACTTTGTCATCCAAAACAATAGAAACCCCCACATGTTAGGTAGTTGAAAGAAAGGATCAAGTCACCGCGAGGATTCCTAAACAAGGAAGCATAGTCAAATGAAGCTTATGCTGATGCCTTTAATACAACTTGTTTTCCTCGGCTGAGCTGGGTGTTCCAGGAAGCTAATTTATACTAGTTTATCGTAACGGAACTCATTTACTTGTCAAAATAAATTAGAAACATGTTGTCAAGGGTTCTAAGGCAACCAATACCTAAGTGACCAAGGGTCTGCATGGTAACATTTATGTTTCTCCCGATTTTCGTTCTTTTGTTCCGGAACAAAAAAGAATGTAAAAACCCGTTTGGTAACGCCAAATTGATTTCTATTCCCGGAATAGAAAAGTTAGCCCGGGAATAGAAACGAGAAACAAAAAAAAATTGCTTCTTGTCCAGGGAACAATTTCTAGAAATAAGCAAATTTTCTTTTTTATTTCTCTCTTGCCATGGCCACCTCCAACGGCTTAGAGCCACCGCCGACCGCCGCCCGCCGCCACCGACCGTGAGCAAGAATAAAAAAACAAATAAATAAACAAACAAATAAAAAAACAAATAAATACAAAAATAAATAAATACAAAAAAAAAAAACAAACGCAAGAAAATAAAAAAAACAAATAAAAAACGAAAATAAAAAAATAAATACAAAAAAAATAAATACAAATAAATACAAAAAACAAATAAATACAAATAAAAAACAAACGCAAGAAAAAAAAAAAATACAAAAATAAATACAAAAAACAAATAAAAAACAAAAATACAAAAATAAATACAAAAACAAATAAATACAAAAACAAATAAATACAAATAAAAAAAAAACGCAAGAAAATAAAAAAAAAACACATAAAAAACAAAAAAAAAACAAACACAAGAAAATAAAAAAATAAATACAAAAAAAAACAAATAAATACAAAAAACAAATAAAAACAAATAAAAACAAACGCAAGAAAATATAAAAAACAAATAAATACAAAAAAATAAATATAAAAAACGAATAAATACAAAAAAAAATAAATACAAATAAATAAATAAATAAAAACAAACGCAAGAAAATAAAAAAAAACACGTAAAAACAAATAAATACAAAAAAACAAATAAATACAAATAAAACAAATAAAAAAATACAAATAAAAAGAATAAAAAACAAATAATAAAAAGTAAAAGAATAAAAAACAAATAAAATAAATAAATACAAAAAACAAATAAATACAAAAAAAGAATAAAAAACAAATAAATAAATACAAAAAAAATCGTTGCGTTACCAAACGCATTTCTATTATTTTTCTATTCTAAGAGTAGAAATTTTGTGTAGTTATCAAACGGGTTTTTTTACTCAAAAATTGTTCCCCGGAATAGAAATAGAAAAGAACTATTTCTGAAAAAAAAAACTCTTCCCCAGCCAAGAAGCGTTACCATGCACACCCAAGCCTCCCAATGCTCACGCTTATCGTTATCACTCCAGATAAATATATGGCTGCTCCCAAGGTAATCCCTTTCGTGCTATCTTCTTTTAATTGTACTCAATTTCCTAGTGCAATGTGTTGTTGCGATGCCTAAGAAAAGGAGTAAGTCAAGCACTTGTCGGCCAAACAGAAAATAGGAAACGATAGCACTTAGATTTGAGGACATTATTTATAGCACAAAGACCCATTACCATTGGATTCACGATTGTCATTCCTTTTAATTTTTGAGTTCAATTGGACTCAATTGTCCAAAACCAACAACCGAGCTCAATAAGAAAGCAAATTCAATCGAAGCTCGAGTTCACATGCTGAAAATACTATAAATGTGAGAACCAAATTATTTGTCTATTCTTCATATCGACAAATGTGAAGTCAGGAATGATCTTGTTTATTTGTTTTTGTGATGTGTCTAACGTGCTTAAAGCATTTTGGTTATATGAACATCGGATGGAAAAATGAATGTCTACTAGATATTAGAAAGCTTCAAGCAATGTTTTATGGCATCTTTTAAGCATCTAAGTTAAGAGGCTGTTTAGTTAAGCTTTCTAAAAGTAAAAAAAGCAATTTCTTGCTTTTCGGTTAAATTTTTAAATATCATTTAAATTTCAAAAGAATATGATAAATTTGTTTGTGAATTTTCGTATTCGATATTCGTCTATTGTGAGAAAATTTTAAATGTTTTGGGTTAAGAAAAGGTAAAAGTGCGACTATCAAAATATTTAGAGGAAGTAAAGAACAAAAAGTAAATATTTATTTATGGTTTTAATTAAACTACATGATCCTCGTATGGGCATTACGATTGTACATAGATTGAGATTCAAGGGGTTGGTTAAGTGATTGTGTTTGTGCTGACTAACTCTGGATATGCGAGTGCTAACGACACATTATCTATTCATTAATTTAGTTTATAAAGATAATCAACAGAGTTGTAAATGTTTTATGAAAAGGGAAAATGACACAAATAGTTTACGAACTTTAGCCCAATATATAATATCATCCCTTAACTTTAATTTATTCAATATAGTACTTAAATTTTAGTCTAATGTACAATGTCCTCCCCAAACTTTTAATATGTTCAATATGGTTCCTAAAATTTTGGTAGATATTCAATTTAGTACTTGAATTATATGAAAATATTCAGTATTTGAACTTAAGTTAATTGAATGATAATATCGGATATCTTCATAAAGTTCAAGGACTAGATTGAACTCGACATTACATTTTGGGCTAAAGTTTATGGACAAAATTGAATAAATTAAAAGCTAAGAGAAGGTATTGCATATTTGACCAAAGTTCAGGAATTATTTGTGTAATTTCTTGTGAATATAATAGAGAAGAATCTGACATTAAAGTTCCATTTATTCTTAATCATGGCTTTTGTGCCCACGAGGCAAAATCAATAAGTCCCACGCTTTCTTAATTTTTATCCGAAATGGTCTAAACTCAATTTTCAAAATTGCCAAATTAAACCCTAATCCCCAGAATGTGGTGGCCCCCTTCAATGCACTTCTTAAAAGAAAGAAAATTTTCAACCCATCTCTTTATAATTTTTTATTATCAATTCATGTCTCTCGGAATCCTAATCTCCCCTTTTAAATGAAATATTTTAAGAGAAAAAGTGTGAGATAGTGATCGAATTACCGTGAAATTTTTAAATCTTTGTGGATTACAGTATTTTATATAGACATTACAATAAAACATGTATGATTATGAGCTAAGACTTTTTTTTTTTTTCAATGGATTATAGTAGTAGAGGCGACGTAGACTCAAATTGGACTTTAGGACTAAATTTTGACTGAAGTCCCTCGTCATAGAAGTATACCTATTGTAAATTTTCCAATAGGACATGATTTTATTCTGGCCCATCACGTGTAACATGGAGACAATCTATGACTAGAGGAACTAAGCCCATAAAGACTAAAAAAAGAAAATCAACAACTTACCGGTTGAAAAACGGAAAAAGGAAACGATTGCTTCAAAAATGGAGGACGTTAGAGCACGATGATTCCTTTCAATTGGATCCAAGATTGCGAAACCGAATGGCTCTGCTCTGACAATAGCATAATCAGACCATTTGAAGGGTAGAATTGAAAAGAAGTGAAAAAAGTGAAGGTCTTCATGGTCAAGGCCCTCCACAAGATTAAGACAAATTCATTGAAATAAAGAAAATTGGGGCAAAAGAAAAGAAAGATAAATCCTTTGCCATCGAATTGGAATGCAATAAATCTTAGTCATTCAATGAATGTGATTGTGATTTTTATCATTCGATCTAATGTTGAAGGATCTAGATTTTACTTCGACTCATCACATGTAATATGATAAATGATTCGTATGTATTTTTTTGAGTGGGGCCAGACTTTATTTGGGGCCCGTTACATGTAACATAACGAGAATCCATGACTCATAGAAAGGAGCTAGCCCATGAGGACCATAAAAGCAAGTCAAGAACCTGTAGGTTGAAAATAAAAGCAGAGGACATGATGGCACGGTAACTCCTTTCGATTGGATCCTTGATCGTTGTTACTTTAGTTATTGAATTCAATCAAATCATAAAGCTTTCATAGCTTTGGACTAACAATAATATAATTAGACCATTTGAGGGGGAAGGGGGGATTCAAAAACAGGTGAAAAAGTTGAGAGGATTTCATGATCAATGCCCTATGCATGATTAAGACAAATTAATTGGAAAAAAGAAAACTAGGGCAAATCAAAGATAAAGCTTATGTTGATTTTTGTTCTTTATGAGGATTTCATGTGTTCATACCTTCATGAGTGTTTTAGGGGTTGAAGACTTGGTGAGCAAAAGCAAAGGTAGACCCACACAAGATGAGACGCACTCCTTTTGAAATGTGAAAACGTGAAGAGGACTTTATGATCAATGTCCTCCACATGATTAAGACAAATTAATTGGGAAAAAGAAAAGTGGGGCAAATCAAAGATAAAGCTCACGTTGATTTTGTTCTTTACAAGGACTTTATGCGTTTGTACCTTCTTGAGTGTTTTAGGGGTTGAAGACTTACTTTACAAGGACTTTATGCATTTGTACCTTCTTGAGTGTTTTAGGGGTTGAAGACTTAGTGAGCAAAAGTAGAGGACGACCCACACAAAATGAGTTGCACTCCTTTTGAAATGTGAAAAAGTGAAGAGGACTTTACGATCAATGTCCTTCACATGATTAAGACAAATTAATTCGGAAAAAGAAAAGCGGGGCAAATTAAAGATAAAGCCAACGTTGATTTTGTTCTTTACGAGGACTTTATGCGTTCGTACCTTCTTGAGTGTTTTAGGGGTGAGGACTTGGTGAGCAAAAGCAGAGAAAGACCCACACAAGATGAGTCGCACTCCTTTCGAGATGTGATCTCTTCTAAAACGATTTCAAACTAAAAATTTCACAGAAAAAAAAAAAGAAAAGAAATTACGTGGGAAGAAGGAGCTCCATTGAGCCAGAGGACGTGAGACTTGCAAGGAGCATCTACTTGAACTTCAAAGAATTGGAAGAAGAGTACCATTAACCATGTACTGAAAATTATGAAAACATTGCTCGAGAAAAATTCAAACCTTTCAGGTTAAGAAAAAGGAAAAGAGTGTCCATCGCAAAATGTAGATGAAGTAAAGAACGAAAAGTAAATGTCTATTTATATGGTTTTAATTAAACTACGTGATACACGCATGGACATTATAATTGCACGTGTATTTAACTCGAAGGTGTTGGTTAAATGATTCCGTTGGTGCTAAGTTACTTTTGGAGATCTGAATGCTTACGAAACACTATCTACTCATTTATTCTGTCCTGAAGATAATCAGAGTCGCTGGAACAATAGAGAAGATACTGGCATAAAAGTTCCATTATGTCTCAATCATGACTTTTCTACACCATAAGGCGAAATCAGGGAGTCCCACCTCCTAAATGGTCTGAATTAAATCTCCAAATTTCCCAATCAAGCGGATTAAAAAAGGACAAGATTTGATCTCGCAATAGCCGCATTTGCAAAGAACTGGGCATTTGTTGTGCATCTGAACCGGGATTGGTTGGTGTTGACACCTAAATTTTTGCCCAAAAATCATTTCCAAAAAAATGGGAACTTGCTTTTTCATAAAAATATTTCTTGTCAAATTATTGCATATAGATTATCTAGGTGTTTAATATAGTTTTTTTTTTTTAATGGAAGATGTTTTTTCAAAAAAAAGAAAAAAAGAAAAAAAAAAGAAGCAAGTTGGGGCCAATGATCTAAATGTGACTAGCCAAGCCTAGGAGGTCAAATTGGAATTAAAATGGCAAGTTGGGGCCAAAATGCAATTTTCAAAAGTTGAGGGACCAATTCGCAAATTTTGCAAAATTTCACTCGAACCCTTAAATCATCATCTTGGTCACTAATTAAGTTGAAATTGAACTTGGGCCAGGTCGAATCAATCAAATTGGGCCAAAATGACTAAATTTGCATTGAATTGGGTATTTTCGGATAAGAAAATGGCTAACTTTGAGGAACTTTCTTACAAAATTGGGTGGGTGCAATTGCAAAATCTGGTTGGGATCTTAAACTAATATACATGAGCTTGCTAATTGATCAAAAACCGCAGCCAAATTGATGGATTAAAACACTCAAACGAGCTACCAAAACCCAGCCCACGGTTTAGCCTCAATTCGGAGTTGCTGAATAAGTAACTTGGTGGCCCCACCATATCCTACTCAGCCACCCATCCAGCCTGATAATTGCACGTGATTGAAGACCATAATGAGTAGTGCTAGTGAACGGAAATCGGCCAGGGATAAGCAGCTGAATGCACGGGAAAGTCGCAGCAAAGTCCGGACACTCAACAGCTGCAATAGTGGAAATTTGGCTAAGTCAGAAAGTTGTTGAAGTAGCCATGTTGACAGGCTTGGTAGATGGACAAAAGACCGACCAAAACTCCTCTAATTCAGTGGATAAGATCACAAAAGCAATCTCTTTCAGGTCACGAGAGAGAGGAGACGAGAGAGAGAGGAGGGAGCTCGGAATCGTTCCCCAAAGAAGCCTTCAGAAGCAACTCTAGAAAAGGAAACCCAGAAATTCCAAACTGACCTAGAGAGAGAAAAGTGAGATTTTCACACATCTGCGGCAACAATTAGTCAAAACCTTCAACTAGAGAGTTAAACTTCACTCATATATCTTTCCAACCATAGGTTGCACGTCCCAAATGGAGATCGGGAAGGCCTCCTAAAGCCCCCCGAAAACCACCCTTCTGGCAGGCTAAGAAAGTCCGAAAATTTTGTAAGTGTTGAGCCCGATTGGTCACGGGTGAGAGAAAACGAGTGTTTTTGAGAAAATTGAGAGACAAATGAGGAAAATATTGATTTTTACTCCAAACTAAAATACATATAGTTTGGTTTGGTGTTAAGTTTTCCAACAAAAGAGGTCTTGAAGTCTAATGTTAGAGATCAACGAAAACCTTTGTTGTCAATTCTTGTTTTTGCAAATCTCATTTTCAGTTTGAAGGAGCCAACTTCCACGTGCTCCCCGAAGATAATTTTTTGGTTTTCTCGGCCAATAACCACTTGCAAAAGAAAATAGGAAGCAATGTAAGTATCATAGATGTATTTTTGTTCTATTTTGAACGTGTTTTAATAGTGAAAAATCAAGAGGAAAACCAGCCCGAAAAATTGATTTCTGAGGCTGAAATTTTTCTAAGTATTGAAATCTCTTCAAGATTTTTGCATGTGTGCTTCTTGGGGAGGTTGTTTTGATGTTGTTCGGTGGGTCATTATCTATGATGTTTGCTGCATTTGAAAGCTCATATTACCTACTTTCACTCGGAGTAAGTAGTGTTTCCCTTAGATCTCGTATGTGATGGGTGTCGGGGCTTGAATATGAGCATGCAACATGTTTGCTTGACTTGGGTTCAAACCCAGATTTGTGAAATCAGATCAAACCCGCATATTTGAGGATGATTTTAGCTTAGTTCTTTTGTGTTTTAAGCTATGATTTATGTCTAATCTTGCTCTTTGCATATGGTAGTATAATCTTGATACTTTATTTTCGCATGAGATTGCTTGTGGATTGAGATTGAAGGCTACAAACATGGCCCGACGAAGCTGATTTGGGATGATTTGATGCACGCCAAGTGTTCGACGAAATGCGCAAACCAAGTTTCGATCTTCAAACGGTCGATTTGAGCTTGATTATTGTGATATTCATGTGTTGTGTTACTCCATGTTAGCATAGATCGGTTTAAGGAATTATTATTAATATTTTTTTATAAAAAAAAAAAAGAAAAATACGAAAATTTCAAAAATATCAAAAAATGTTGGATGTTATCAAATTAAGCCAAAAATGACATCTAGGAGATTTTCCTAATTTTATAAAGTCATTTTTTCTAATTAAATGATATTTTGGTATTTTAGAACCATTTTTGTAAACAATCTATTATGCGTAGATTAAAATTAATTAGAGTAATTGCATGCATCTAGAGTAATTCCATGCATATTTAAATTCCCATTTTGCTCACGGGGGTCCTGTCCCGGGGCTTGATAATAAGGCCATGTAATATTATTTGCCCGACTTATATCGGGTCTTTCTTTTTCGCATTACTCTAAAGTCCTTTCAATGTCTTAGATGTTTACTTATGCACCGCTTTTCATTTATTTGAGTGTAAATTTCTTTTCTAGATTATGTTAGGATTAGTCTAGATATTAAAAAAAAACCTACAAAAATATTTGCATGGACGCTTAGCGGTTTTGTAAGGATTATAATTGGTAATCAAGATTGTGTGGCCATTTAGATGAACAACCTTTCAAGTTAGTGGTACCGCAAGGGCGCTAATAGAAACATTAGCGTAAACAAGTCCCAATTCCTAGAAATCTCTAGTTGCGTAGGAATCGAGACAACACTCCCGCGTCTTGATTGGTTTCTAGCCGACCCCAATAGGCTAGTTGCGACTCCTAGAACTACATAGGTTGTTAAGAATTAAAATTCAAAATCCAATGTCGCGCGAGGTATGGGCTTGGGAGAGCCTGCGCCTAATTTAGGACCGTTGGTCCGTCTCTTTAGGCAAATACCCCTAAACCATTCTTTCTTTTCCCCCGGACGGAAAAAAAGAGGTCGTGACTGCTGGTTTTGCTTTAAGTCACCTATGGCTATGCTCTAAATTATGTAGTTTTATTGCTCTGACTTATAGAGTGCAATGGCGTAAAAAATTATTCTCATTTGCCCAATCTTCATAGCCGGCTTAGTTATTGTCGCTGCTGCTACTGTTCCTATGATTGATCTTTTTGGAGTCAAATTTGGAAAAGATTATAATCCAATTTGTCTTCTCGACATTATGTTCCACACATATATGTGCAGGACCTGAAAATGCTGCTAATCTAAACTGCACTTGAAATTTATGCTTGGTGAAGACTATCCGAAAAGGGATAATATGAGATTGCCAAAGAAAAAATAATTGTAAAATTTATCCACAACAGCACCAATCGTGCCACGTAGGATGGCTGATGTCTACATCATTGATTTTCAATCAAAATTGGTTGAAATGATAAAATTGGTATCTCATTAAAAAGATTTAAAATTATATTGATCAAATTAAAAGATTTAAAATTAAATTGGTATAAGTGTAATAGATTTAGAACTTTTTTGATAATATCCGCTCAATAATGTGTCAGTGTATGAGTTTTAGTCTTTCTTTTGCTGTGAATGATCGACGGGTGACTACGCTCAGAGGTCCAAAAACATCAAACGGGAAGGGGGTCGAATAGCTGGGTACAAGTTATGCTTGGTATGGGGTCCATTCATATACAACCTTTTTGTTGCCGGGAACATCCTATGGGATTGTTGAGAGAAGACATGATTCCTGTATGCTGTAACAGGAAAGAATTGACACTGGATGATGAAGAAACGATAAGCCATTGGCTATCAGGAGTGTTTAAGTAGCATCTGTTTTTTTTTTTAGCCCCAAAGGAAACTTACATTTATTACTAAAATGATACCTGAAAAGATTCATAAGAAATGTCAGAAATCACCACAACAAAGCAAGCCTGTACAGTTGCAAAACAAACCAAAATCCAGAAATTAAGGTATATCATTAAAGCATGGTTAGCAAAGCTAAAATATGCTTGTCCTTCAAGAACATATTTGTGCTTACATCTAAGCAAAAGAATTGGCAGCTGATCGCTAAATCACACATCATCATCAACGATGAGCACATGTCAGGATCTCCATTTGTAGTTATGACTTTGCGTTTTGCCGATGTGCACCTAGATTCAATATCCCCAACACCAAATATATTTTGAATAATTTCTTTTTTCTTTTAAATTGAAATTGAATTTTCACCTTCAATATAAGGTGAGGATGCCTTTTTTTTCTTCTTCTTCTTTTTTTTTTTTTTTGGAGGAGAAATAAGGTGAGAATGCTCGAATGAAAATAATTGGGGAATTCTTGTACATCTGACAAGTGAAAAAAAGGAAGTTATGAGTGTTTTAGACTTATCATCTCATCCTTTTTCCAGCTCCAACAATGGCATTGGTTGGTTTGGCTTTGAGTCAAATTTTGTGGTCTTATTGCTCTTTGGCTTGATACAGAATTGAGTGCAATGGCGCAAAAGATGATTCATATGCCCAGTCCTACTCAACTGGCTCAGTTGCTGTCATTGTTGCTACTGCTCCTATGGTCGGTCTTTCCGGAGTCAAATTTGGAAAAATTAAAATTTACTTCTAGACATTATGTTTGCATAAATTTTATAATTGATGATGCAGAAATAAACCATTGGCAATCACACGGGTTTTTAGTAGTATCCACGGAGATGAATGCATGTTGGCTTTTTTTTTTTGGGTAGCTTAAGGGATTCGTTCCTCTCTTGCATGCCCCTTTTATTCGTCTTTCGCAATGGAAAACTTGGAATTTGAAGGAACTTTGGTTTCTAATTCACGAAGCAGCGATAGTTTCAGCTAGAGTCGAACCGCGGAGTAGTGGGTTTTCGTTTGACGCGTTCTTCAGGAATTTCCAGGAAGCAATCACTTTCTTATTTCTTGAAATGAGAACTGTGTAAAAAGATCAGAGTTGGATGAAGAAAATTATGTCTTCCATTTTTCTTGCATATGGGCACATTGCAACATTATAGATTTAAGTTTCATCTGATCTTAATAAAGAAGGTCGCGATTTTTCATTTTTCAAGCTGATGGTGAAGGGATGCACAGCTTTCCAGTTCTCCTTTTATTTTAAATAATGTAATAATAAGAATTGGCCAAGAAGAAAGCCATTAATCATCTTTTCTGTCTTTTGAAGTTTTCTACCAAGCAACATATTACTTTTTTTTTTTTTTTTTTTTTTTTTGCCATAGAGATTGGTAAAGAAGAAAGTCATTAACCGTCGTTGAAACTCAATCATCCAGCCCAATTCATACGAAATAGATCAATTCTGAATTTTATTGCTCGATGTGTTGACACTTGAGATTTCACTAACTGTCTTCATTATTTGATGGTATATGGAAGAAATTTTTTAATCATATATATATATATATATATATATATATATATATATATATATATATATTATCGTTTGAAGTCTCTCTTTAATATAGTATCCTTGTCTCTGCTTTTGCATTCAATATTTTATAAGAAAAAGGTGAGATTGTCATTGGATAATCGTATTATTTTCACATCTTTATACATTACGATTATATATAAACATTATAGTAAAACTCGTTTGATTATGAGCTACGACCTTTTTTCAATGAATTGTAAAGGTAGAGGTGATCCATGCTCCGATTAAGGCGTCCAGCCTAAATTTTCACTAAAGTTCCTCCATCATAAAAGTATGCTTTACGTAAATATTCTGGCCCACCATGTGTAACACGAGGAGAGTCCATGACTCGCGAGTGAAGACCAGCAAAAGTAAGTCGGGAATTTATCAGTTAAAAAAAGGAATAATAATCAAAGTGGGCTCCTGACGAGAAATTACTTGATGCACGAGCAAATGTGATCTTCTTAATGGTATGACATTCATCATGATGATTTATTCTCGCAATTGCTCGATGAAATTACTATATATGAAAGATTATGTCTAGTAACTGGTTAATGCCTATAAAGAACCTACGTGGGACCCAATTGTATTTCATAATTTTTGACTGAACCGAATTCAATTCGTACAAATATTAGGCTGAACTGCTGCCTCTGTAAGGGAGAGAAGGTTCTACAGTCTGGAAATGAGAGAAGGAAAGCTATAATGTTTGGCCCCGTGCTCGCATCATCATTCCTCCGATGATATTGACTATCACTCTCACAGACTTGCGTCAATTGAAGACCTGAGCAAATCAATAACTTGGGATTTGAGTATGCTGACACTTAAGTTGATCTTTTTTCCACAAATTTACTTGACTAACTAGGTCAATTTTAATGAAGACTTGGAAAAGTAGGTGGAGCATGGATATTGAAAAATGATCAAGATCCCATAAAATGCCCTCTCGGTCAGAAGAGCAAGATAACAAATATGATTGAGATTTATCATTTTGTACTGTTTAATCATCATCCCCGTATTTTTGAATGTGTGCTAAAATAAAATAAAAATAAAAAAAGGAAAGATTTATCTCACATTATATTGTCAATGTGGGAAAAAAAAAATCTTCACGACAAGGCCCAATTTGCCCCTTCATCTGATGGCACTTGAAGCCTATAAGTGGAGTAACTTTTTGCAAGCAACATGGACGACAGATTCGCTAGAGAAAATCTTACTACGTTCCCTACTTAAAAAGACGATGTGAAAATAAGATGAATCTTACTAATAAATGTCCTGGAGACACTTGTTAAACATGCTTAATGCAGAAAAATTCGATTTTCAAAATATTAATTGTGTATGTCATGAGCTGCATTATAATTGGCGATATTTTGTTATTTTGTTACTTAAAAAATGCCTTGCAGACATTCTTAAAATAAAATCCTAGTAAAATTTATTCTTGTACAAACGGAGCATCAACCTAGTAAAAAGTGAGTAAAACTCCCAAGAAGTTGAGCCATACAGCATGCTTACGCGTGAAACTCTTGGTAATTTGTTTTTCATTATCGCTTTAGCAAATCTTTAATCCTAACATATCTCTAACTCTACATCTCTAGTCTTATGCAAATTTTGATTAAAAAAATCTATTATTTGTATACTTTCATTATATTTTTATTCATAATTCTCTAAGAGATCTATGCATTTTCTTTTGGTAATAAATGCTTTAAAAAATATTATGTATATTTTATCTCGAAATATCAGCAATTTCTTACTTTATATAAACCTGTTCAAGACGAGGTTTTGAAAGAATTTAACAGTATAGGGATACCGATGTTGTGATTGGCTCATATTTAACAAACTATATATTAAAAGAGAATCTCATGTGGGCTCTAATTTGACAATTAAAGAATATTAAAAGCATGTCTGATAAATAATCATATTAGATGATCAATCTCAAATTGGTCTCATATTCGACAAATAAATATATTAGAAAATCAATGAAAAATCCATCATCGCATGACTATCTATCTCATTTTTTACTCACATTTTAGAGTAATCTATTTGAAAGATCAATCTCATTTTGGCTTCATATTTGACAAATAAATAATATTAAAATCATATTTATAGTAATATTACATGATCAATAACATATTGAACTAATATTTGGCAAATAAACAATATTAAACGACCGGGTCATATTGTATTAATATTTATGGACTTCGGCCACCAGCATTTTATGTTTCTTAGTCAATCTATATTCATGTATTTTAAATCCAATTGCTCACATGATTTTCTTGCCATCAACTTCAAGAACCTCGAAATTGAGCGAGCGACTTAGGGCATGTTTGGTAACGATTCTGTTCCGAAAGAGAAACAGTTCGATCGAAATGATTCTTTTTGATTCTGTTCCCGAGAACAATTTCTTAGTAAAAGAACGCGTTTGGTAACTGCACAAAATTTCTGATTCTGGAATAGAAAAAGAATAGAAATGTGTTTGGTAACTACATAAAATTTCTATTCCAATTCTAAAATTTTATCAAATCATACAAATTCTATTAATTAATTATATTTATACTAAGTAATAAACATATTAACTAATCAAATTTTTATTAAATAGTGAATAATAAACTATAGTATAAACTATAAATATAAATACTAAATAATAAATTAAAATACAAAATTAAATATGTATTATATATATAGCAAAATTTCCATTCATTCTTCAAATCAAAATTTTTTTTATTTTTTAAATAATTTTATTAATTTTATTTTCTTTTTTCCCTTTCTTCCTCCTCATTCTTCTTCTTCAAGGTGGTCGGTCGCCGGCCTTGGGATGACCGCGACCAGCCAAACGAGGGTCGGCAACCTCACCGGAGCGTCGCCGGCCCTCGGCGAGGCTGTGCCTCGTTGGTCGAGCCTTGGCCGGGCGAGCGGCCTCGCCCGGATCCGGTGAGGCCGAGCTCGCCCGGCCGCCGGCGGGGCTTGACCTCGTCGGGCCATCGCGAGGCCGACGTCGAGGTGGCTTGGCGAGGTCGAGCCCCACCGGTGGCCGGGCAAGCTCGGCCTAGCTAGATCCGGGCGAGGTCGAGCCTCGCCCGGCCAGGCGAGGCTTGCCGTGATGGGCGAGCCTCCGGCGAGCTCGCCAGCCTTGCCGGCGGTTGGGCGAGATCTCTCGCGACCGGCGGCGGACGGCGGCGGACGGCGGCGTTCGGCGGGGGTGGTGGCGGTTGCGGACGGCAATGGCGGCGGCGGCGACACTTGAAGAACAAGAGAGGAAAAAAGAATAAAAAATGAAATAGAAGGAAAAATTAGATAGAATTGATTCTAGAATTGTTCAAGAAACGAAGAATCAACTTTTTTGGTTCTTGATTCTATTCTAAACCTGTTCTCGGGAACAAAAATTTTACCAAACGCGATTCTATTCCAAAACTACTCCCAGGAATAAAAATCAGAATTGGTTCTTGTTTGGATGGTTACCAAACAACCCCTTATTCTAGATTTCATTTGCAGAACCCGAGATCAACCCCGCGCCTTTACTCAGTCGTCAACCGTCCACAAAGAACCAAAGCAGATGAGTCCAAAGTCGATTAATCTTCCATTTGTACGTGAAGGTTTGCGGGTCCTACTCTGTCGATGTGTTCAGTGTAGACTATTCAAAGTCTTGTGGAGATAATGCCGGTCTTCTGAGCAAAATGCGATAAAAGGATTACTCTTGCTAACGCGATAATCTCTCTACGAAATATTGACATGAAAAGATAAGAGACGAGAGAACGAGACTCATTAGCTTCTTGGTCCCCTCCATGATAACATCCTTCCCACGAATAGTTTGTCAGCTAATAATAACAATGCATAACATAAGTCTTTTCTCGATAACATGATAATTTTCTACGCTCCAACGATTTATGGTAACACGAATTAATGGAAAAACGAGATGAGAGATCATTTCTGAATTATAGAGAGAAATAATTATGATGTCTTATGCTAATAGAAATTGACGTGAATTACAAACACTAAGACGAATTGTCATGCTTAGATGAAAATTTAAATTAAAGATTTTGTCAATATATTTTTTAGAAAGGATTTTCATGAGGGAAACAAAACTTTACATACGAAATGGTGGATCGCGCAACCCATTAAAGCGGGTTGCGTTAAAAAAGGGTAGAGGCTGTGTGGTTAAGATGAATTCTGGACATACATGACAAGCACTCCATATTTAATTGTTTCAAAACGACAGTGACATATGCATTGTCCATGATTGAGGCCTCATCAAACAATGATTTGCCATCTATAAATATCTTATCAATCTTGTTGTTGAGAACATGCGAACCTGGACAATCTCACATCGTCAAAACCACCCCAAAATCATGGCCTCCTCCTTATTTCTGTGGAAGCCGTCTTCTTTAGGGGTCTTCTTCTTATTCTACTCGCTCTTCTTCGTAAACAACATCACCATCTTTGTTTCCACTCCATTTCATGGCATAGTCGTTTCTGCTTCCTCCCTTTCTTTGGCTCCCAATGCAACCAACCATACGAATGAAGCAGAGGCTCTCCTGAGATGGAAATCTAGTTTCGAAGATGACAACCAATCTCTCCTCTGTTCATGGTATGGTAACAAATCTTGCCACTTCATGGGTGTCACTTGCAACGACCACGGATTCGTTGCCGATCTTAATCTTTCTAATCTTGGCCTGAGAGGAACTTTAAATAGTCTCGACTTCTCGCACTTAACCAAGGTGGTTAGTCTTGACTTTTCCAACAACTCGATCTACGGTCCTATAACCTCAAGTATTGGTAACCTTTCCAAACTCAAGTATCTTAATTTTTATGACAATAGATTGAGTGGACGCATTCCTTGGGAGATTGGATTGTTAAATTCTCTTTTGGAAGTTTATTTTGGCAAAAACAATCTCAAAGGTCCTATCCCTGCTTCACTAGGAAACCTAAGCAGCTTAAATATTCTCGGTCTTTCTCAAAACCAATTTTCAGGGTCCATTCCTCAATCTCTTGGAAAATTAGGTAACCTAACCAAATTGGGCATATCACGAAATGACCTTACTCGTCCCATTCCAAGAGAGATAGCGGACCTAAGAAGATTGAAGCTTCTTTACTTATGGAGGAATAAACTTTCGGGATCCATACCTTCAGAGATTGGGAGGCTAACCGATCTTATTGAATTAGATTTTTCTGATAATACTTTGATAGGTTCAATCCCTGCATCAATTGGAAGCATGGCCAATTTAACTTTGTTACGCCTTAGAAATAACAACTTTCTTGGTTCCTTGCCTCCTGAAATTAATAAGATCGTTCATTTGAGTGTTTTGGATCTCTCGACAATGAACTCGAAAGGGCAGCTGCCAGAAAATATATGCCTCGGGGATTATTGCAAAATTTCACTGTGAAGAATAATCATTTCACAGGTCATATCCCTAAAAGCTTGAGGAAATGCACTTCATTAGTTAAATTTTATGGACTTGAGCCACAATAATTTGCATGGTGAACTTTCATGGAGATGGGGGTATTGCCACAAATTGACGAGCTTAAGGATATCTTACAATAACATTTCTGGTGAGATACCCCCAATACTTGGAAGGATGGCTCAATTACAGGTACTTGACCTTTCTGCAAATAATTTAAGGGGAAAGATTCCGAGGGAATTGGGAAGCTTGCAACTACTGCTAGATCTTATCCTTAACAACAATGGGATCACAGGTGATATTCCCCATCAAATTGGATCTTTATCTCGATTGGAACATCTCAACTTAGCATCAAACAATTTGAGTGGAGCCATTCCACCGCAACTCAGCCTATGCACCAACTTGCTGAGCTTGAACTTGAGCCAAAATAAATTTGAGAGAAGCATTCCTCCTGAGATAGGCAATTCGCGATTCCTAAGCGTTCTTGATTTGAGTCAGAATCTATTGATCGGAAGGATACCACCAGATCTAGGAAAACTGAGAGTCCTAGAAACATTTAACATCTCCCACAATGACCTCTCTGGTACCATCCCACATAGTTTTACTGACTTATTGGCATTAACTTTTGTTGACGTGTCTTACAACAACTTGGAAGGTCCTCTCCCAAATGTCAAAGCTTTTAAGGAGACTTCATTTGAGGCGGTTCAGCATAACAAAGGGCTATGCGGGAACGTGGTTGGCTTACAGAAATGCAATGTTTCTAACATGAGCAAGAAACACAATCGACACAGCAAAGGTATAATTTTAATTATCATGGTCCTCTTGTTCTTGGGATTCCTTGTTCTCTCTTCCTTCTTGATCTTTCTCGTAATTGTTAATCGTCATCGAAGAAAGATTATCAAGAGTGAGAGGAATGCACAAACAAAGATGAATGATTTAGATTTCTTGCACATTCTGAGTTTTGATGGCAAAATTTTCTACGAGCGAATCCTAGAGGCCACAGAAGAATTTGACTCCAAGTACTATTTGGGAGAAGGAGCCTATGGCGTTGTTTATAGAGTTGATCTAACCACAGGTCAAACTGTTTCAGTCAAGAAAATTCCATCATCCTTGGAAGATGAGACCATCAACATCGTTCCTTTTGAAAGGGAAATTGAAGCCTTACAAAATATTCGCCACCGCAACATCGTGAAGCTTTATGGGTTCTGCTCTCATGCACGACATTATTTTCTAGTATACGAGTACGTCGAAAGAGGGAGCTTGAGAACAATTTTGAATGACAATGAAAGAGCATCAGAGCTTGGCTGGGACACAAGGATAAACATGATTCGAGCAATTGCGGATGCATTGTCATATATGCATCATGACTGTTTTCATCCGTTGATCCATCGAGACTTGACCAGCAACAACATCTTATTGGATGCTGATTTCGAGGCTCACATTTCAGACTTTGGCACCGTAAGATTATTGAGGCCAGACTCCACCAACTGGACTACTACTGCTGGCGCCATCGAATACATCGCTCCAGGTGATGTTCTTTGTAGAAGCATATTAATTTACAATCCCAATTCGTGCCGTCATTGGAAATTCCTTAATTATGTGAAAGCAAATGTCCGAGTCTTTAATTATAGCTAACAACATTATCAAAGGACTTTGAATTCTTCATTTGCAGAGCTAGCTTATACCAACATTCCGACCGAAAAATGTGATGTATATAGCTTTGGAGTTGTTGTACTGGAGATAATCATGGGAAAGCCTCCAGGAGATTATGTCTCATTGGTATTTTCATCCACTCAATCTGAGTTGCAAACCTCGTTGAAGGATGTGCTGGACCAACGCCCCTCGCCTCCGACAAATTGGCATGCGCAAAACGTAATCTCTGTTGCGGCACTAGCACTCGCATGCTTGCGGACCAATCCTCAACTTCGACCGACCATGACACAAGTCTCGCGAGAGCTTCGAGTTCAAGCACCACCAGTTTTGCCGTTCTTTGGAGTCACCTTAGAACAACTCCGTGATCTCGATGGCAAGAACTTTTAGACTGCATTTGGGAGGTTGCAAGTTTCCGATCGAGTTACTGCCGTGTGTTCACCTTTTCTGGCTTCTGTGTTTGGCAGTAAGATGTCGATTAGTTAGTTATAAAACTTGGAAGATGCAGAGTCTAAATGTTTTCTTTTTGTAAGAGTAGAATGATAGTTAATTTCTCTCCTTTCGTGTAAGAAAGCATCTATTCATAGTTAATATAAATGACTTGTTTCTTAACAAAATCATCTTAACTTGTTTATATTACCATCTCACACATCACATTCCGTAGTCTTGTATGTGCAATTGTTCTGGGATACTTCACAGTTTTGAGATCATTATCTTGGACGCAAATTGCGCAACCCCAAGATCTCCATAACCAGAACAAGAACATGCATAATTGAGTGGAAAGATTAACGCACCTGTTTTGGGATCCATCAAACATAAAGCGGAAGCAGAAAAGGGATTTCCCACATATCAAGGGGATCCACGCATCAAGTCCTTCTCCTCTATTGCCCTCCGTATCACTGGCTCAATGAGGCGGCCCCCCTCACGTTTAGCGTTAGGTAAACGCCCCTTAAGTGAGGATACATGTGAGAATTATGATTAGAGGAGAGACTTGAGCACTATTTATAGAGTTTCCAGCTAGACCCCCTCATTACGGGCCAGGCTCAACTCAGCCCACACTAGTCAGCCCCATATTAGACTAATTAAGAAACCTTCTATCTCACCTTAGACCAACCCCCGTAAAACGGTAACCGTTAAACGGTAAATTACAATATCAATTAATGTAGTCCACATTAAGAAAACTTTTACATTCTCCCACTTGGACTATATTAATTGAAATCGTACTGTATGTGCGCACATTGGTCTAGAGATAATTCTTAATAGTCAATCCTATCTCATAAAGCCTCAAACACCGAATCATGGCGGTAAGCGCATGTATACACACAGCCTTCCATGGTCACGAGTGTTCTCAACTCTATTGATATGGATCCAATATGGTAGTGTGTCAAATGGACAACATCTCTCATAAAGAGATCCTATTTGTCAATCACCATTCTCTTACCTTAAGCGTCATAAAAACTTGTGCCACTAGAGAATGTCCATTCTCTTACCTTAAGCGTCACAAAAAACTTGTGCCACTAGAGAATGTCCTTATGGTTCCATGAACCCACATATGTCTTGTCCTTACGGTTAACATTTCTTTATGTATAACAACACATATGGACAAGGCTAATAACCGGATGCCCCTAGCCTTCACTCAAGGTTTATACAGTACCTTGAGACTTTATCAATATGTATTCAACATAATAACAAGACATTCAAAAATATTTTATTAAATGCAAAAATTGATACATATTAAACCGTTACAAAGTGTAACGAACACAGATGTGAACTTTATCAGAGTAAAGCCAAAATAGCTCCCATTAAACAACAACATCTCATGATGCTCCTAGGCCCATGCTAACGACATATCGCTTAAGATACACATGGGCGTAGACCTTTAGTTAGTGGATCTACAACCATATCATCTGTGGAAATATGTTATATTAAAACATCACCTTTCTATATCGTTTCTTTATGGTCAAAAAATTTGACCACTATATATTTAGACCCCTTGAGACCTCTGTAGTAAATAAATAGTACTACAAATTTGTTATCTCAATACAATCGTATAGGTCTATCCATAAAGTTAAAATGATCAACTCCTTCGTGAGGTTCCGAAGCTTAATAGCCCAAATAACAACCTAAAAGAATGTTACTGACGCTGCTTACATAATAGAAGATGACATAGAACTTTATTTACTGCACTTCCTACTAACATAAATATGTATTTCGTTATTAATATTATATCATCCTAACAGCCAACAAAGTTTACATCTAAATATCTTACTAGCTGCAAGAATTGAATATATCTGTAAATTAGCATATAATCTCTTGTCCTCTTTAAGTACCTTAAAACCTTCTTGGTAGCAACCCAATGATCACATCTTGGATTTGACCAATATCTGCCTAGAAGTCTCGTCACAAAGACGATAATTAGTCTAGTGCAAATTTGAGCACTGACACAAGGTACACCATTTAATTAGATTTTCTCAATATCTAAATAAGGACTATGTGATAGATTGAGTCCATCACCTTTAACAACAGGAGCAATTCCTGGCTTGCAATGATGTATATTGAATATTTCCAATATACAATCAGCAAATGTCCTCCGAGAAAATCTAATATAATATGGCAAAAGCAATCCTTACAGATCTTAGCACAAAAGATATAAGATGTCTCAAGGTCACTAATTGTAAACAAAATATCATGTACATAGTGTATGAGAAAAAATAAATTTCCTCCCACTGACCTTGCAGTATATTGAATTACTTTGTTCCCAATTGAACAAAATAATAACACTATAAAACTTTAATAATATTGTCGGAAACTTGTTTAAGACTATGAATTAAGATTTTTCAGTCTACACATAAGTTTACTTGAATTTGCTGCAAAATTCTCCAGTTGCATTTATATAGATTTTATATCTCTTTGACATAACTCCATAAAAAATAAACTATCAATGCCACGTTCATTCCGAAAGAATCTATACTAACTATCCACCCCTCTTTCAGAGTGAAAATATTATTATCCTTTTTTTATGGCATCTAATCACATACTTAATTAAGAACAAGAAATGGCATTTATATAAGTTGCTAAAACAATCATGTAATGGATATTGTAATCATGCTCTCACAAATAGACTATATAGTCTGATGGTATAACTGATCGTCTTTCCCTAACAAATCTCCTTAATAAAGCTGCAACCACTTCATTCTGCACTTGAGAGGTTTAAGAAATTTCATTATAAACTATATCAAGAATAGTCCCTTAAACCTCAACAAGTTTAGTCTATGGTACAGGAGATTCCATAATTATCTGTATAGGTAAAGACAAAAACACAGTAACCCTCATCATACTATTATCTTTAATAGTCTGAGAGAAGCTATCCTCAACAATTACATTGATATTAAGAAACTTTAGAGTATGTGATTCCATAATTCTTGTACCTTCTTTAGGGTCATAAGATCAATACCCTTTTAACAATCTGGGTAAGATATAAAATAATTCCGAGTGGACCTAAATTCCAACACACTTAATATTGGATTAGATAACCTCACTCCTGCATGACACCTCTAAATTTAATATGATTCAAGTAATCTATGCCCAGTCTATAACTCAAAATAAGTTTATGAAACAACTTTGATAATGACACATTTTGTATGTGAAAAAGTTTCTTTCATAATATCAGCCCACAGAAGACCGGATAAATTAATCTTACTAATCATACGCATCACCATGTTCATTATGGTGCTTCATGCCTTTTAGCCAAATCTTATTGTCAGGATTTTCAGGCATAGTAGTTAAATTACCACCCTAGAATTTACTAAGTATTCAGTATTGTCATACTTGCCAAAATACTTACCGCTACTATTAGGCCTGACAATCTTCAAGACTAATTTTAACCAGTTTATTCTTTATTTTGGCCATTTTCCTCAAATACAAACTTTTGGAAACAACCTTTTAACCATATACGAGATGTATATGTCATTAGAACTTAAACACAATCTTTGCAGATATGTCCTAATTTCAATATCAGACAAGACATAATTTCAAGCAACTAAGGCTAACATCATCTTATAGCAGTGCAGTCCTCTTTTCTAGTGTTCCAGAATGGAACGTTTCATGGACAATAAGCAAATTCAATTGCTCTTTTCTCAAGCAACAAATCATATGTCCACAACTTAAAATTTGAAACAGTAAAAACTTCAATAATAGTGGAGTTATTAATTACAGAAAATGTGATTGAAAAACAAGCAACGTATATAATTAGCATCATGTGAGCATTGTGTAACTTTACGTACAAGTACACATCCAGAGAGTTACATGCATAATCATATAATCACCTTTGGGCAGAATACATGACATGTAGTTGTACACTCCCCACATGATAGCGGTTATGAGAATATATTCCAATTCTTCGTGAATTCATCACCTTTGGGCATATGAATCACTAGAATCAGTCACTCCTCCACCACACTATCATGTATCCCTCCATGAATTAATACACAATCACCTCCTTTGGGAGTATGACTACGCATTAGACCAGGAGACATCCCAATCATCATACGAGACCGAAATTTCTCAAACCCAATCAAGCGTGCCACTTTGGCGGTCACTACTCAATTGAATCCTTAAAACTCTCTCATACCAGAGATATAAACTTTACTCCTCACATATACCATATACATGTGATTTTAACTTTAGTGATAGGGGCAGCATATCACTAAAATCACATATTATGCTAATTACATTGCTTTGTTCCTTAATAAAGTCTTTATTATACATATATATAAATAAATATATATATAGCGAACCTAAAAGACAGATTCCAATGAGATCAACGATCATAGCAACACAAGAAACTTCTCATAACATAGAAGCAAACATCTCTTGTGCAACCCGATTACAAATTACCAGAATCAACATAAAAAGAATGTTGATCTAGAGGGTCTTTCATAAGTTAACATCAATAGTAATACAGGATACCCCAGATTGACAAGCCTGATAGCTAATCCACTATTGCTCATGAGTTTCATAAGGCAAAACATGACTCCAAGGCCAATAGCTAATATATTAGCCAATTTTTTTTAAGTAACAAAATTATCATTGTTATCAACCGGTGGCCTATTAATTGAGTCGAGACGAGAGAACCATTAACAAAAAAGGTTCAACTTGATAGACATTAACCAAGTGACCAGATGATTTTAGGAACATCATCTAATAATTTAACTGACATGCATTACCCACATTCAACAAATGTATTAATCAGTACAATTAGTTTGGTCACGAGTTTTTAAGATGTCTATCATTCAAAGGTTAACAAAATAAACAAAAAATACATCAAGATGCGTATAAAGAACTATGCTTGAGTAACAAAAGTTCCATAACTTTTACAGTTTCTCATCACCTCAATACATAGCTCAAATACTATCCCATACTGATTGTATCTCATTAAGTCAGTTTCAATTTATAATAACGTTTGATTTTATTAATGAATCACACCTTCATAATGTTTATGTGATAACATACTAGTAACCCATCACCTGTATTTCCAAAATACAAAAAATACAAGAAAAATACGCAAAAATACACTAAAAATACACGTATTTAGGGTTTCGTATGTATTTTCACATCCAAAAAATATCAAAAATATAAAATAAATTCACCACAAGATAGAGGACGGCTATACGAATCCAACGTCGCCAACCACATGCCGATCCAACACTCCACGCGCCCGCACGCGCCGCCTGAGTGCGCGGCGCGTGAAGCACACACGCGAGCCGCGTCCCGCGCGTGGGCGCGCATGAGGGCGCGTGGGGCGCGTCTCCGATGCCCTGGCGGCGCGTGGCCGCGCGTGGGGGCGCGTGAGGCCTCCCCCGGCGACGCGCTGCCGACCGTCTTGCTCATCTCGTCGAGCCCAGTCCGAATTTGTGATTTTATTTTATTTTTATTGAACAAAAAATCTCGAAAATCACAAATTAGGGCAAAAACTCTATGCGTTCGAGTTCTAGGGTTATGGTCGCTCCGATACCACATGTTGGACGCAAATTGCGCAACCCCAAGATCTCCATGACCAGAACAAGAACATGCATAATTGAGTAGAAAGATTAACGCACCTGTTTTGGGATCCATCAAACATAAAGCGGAAGCAGAAAAGGGATTTTCCACATATCAAGGGGATCCACGCATCAAGTTATTCTCCTCTATTGCCCTCCGTATCACTGGTTCAATGAGACAGCCCCCCTCACGTTTAGCGTTAGGTAAGCGCCCCTTAGGTGAGGATACATGTGAGAATTAGGGTTAAAGGAGAGACTTGAGCACTATTTATAGAGTTTCCAGCCAGACTCCCTCATTACGGGCCAAGCTCAACTCGGCCCACACTAGCCAGCCCCATATTAGACTAATTAAGAAACCTTTTATCTCACCTTAGACCAACTCCCGTAAAACGGTAACTGTTAAATGGTAAATTACAATATCAATTAATGTAGTCCACATTAAAAAAACTTTTACACATTATGTTCGGGGAAACGAGTATGATAGAAAGCAATTAGACTCACATAACACGAGGATAATGTTTTCGACATAATAGCTCATCAAAAATGAATTTGCAGGACGGTTGTTGCCTTTTTAGCAGGAAAAACCGAGATTGGAAGTTTGGGACGTCCAGAACTGACTTCAATACTGGCAGGGGGAGTTCTTCATGGGGGCTAAATCAATTACTAAATGGAATTTGTGCGCCCTCAATAGCAAAAGCTAGTATTTCTCAATTAACAACTTCTTACTTTAACTCGGTAAAAATCAATGAATCAATCTCAAGTATCTCACGAGTAACTTGTTAAGTTTCTGTCCTTACGTGCAACCTGTTCCTTATGAGTACCTCAGAAAGATTATCGCTTGATTTTTTTACTATCTAAAAGTAGGCATTAGATTCGCATGAGCAAGGTGTGTCCATTGTCTTTGAGAGGGAATGGGCACGTATCTCCCGCATTAGATTCCCAGATTTCCCTTTTTTTCCACCGTGAATGATACGAGAAGAAACCTATGAACACTCCAGTTGGATTGGCGGCTTTCTAAGTTAACTAGAAATGGCACGCTCGTTCTCGTTCTCGGGAAAAAATTAAAATTTTGTAAATGTCTGTTTATTACCTTGAATAAGAATAAGACCACATTGTTCATGCTAAGTGAGTGGTTTTGTCCTAGTTTGGAAGCTTTTTTTGACACTAGGTAGAATTCTTGTGTGCTGCACACGTTCTAACTATTTGTCTAATGAAAAAGTGCTTAAAAGTATTAATTCGAAATCTAATGTTGCTTTTCTTCCTCTCAATTAGAACCAATAAATAATGGAACAATTTTCTTCATCTGATTCTATTTTATATTTCGCCATCTTATATTTTCGTTAATTAATTTCAACAGAATTTGTCTCAATGCAATCATTCAACAATGTGTAGTTTGACATTGGATTATATATCTTTTCGTATATTAATAGGATATGTGCAAATTCATGAACAGATTAGGCACAGACAACCAAGAGAGGAATGAACTGGTTATCTATGGAAACTTAAGCCTTTTTTCGTGAATAAGTGGTCGACAATGTGTAGAATGTGCATTGTGCTTTTGGCTTAGAGATTAATTTTTAACCCCTAAAAAAATCATTAAAATTGCATAGCATATAAAATTTAGGAGCATTTGCATTAATAGTAATAGAATTTATAGAAAATAACAAAAAAAGAGAAAACAAAAAAATTAATGGAAAGAATTTAAAAAATTAGCTGTTATTTTCAAAAAGAGGCGGAGTCGGGCCGGGTCAACCCGGCCCTCTATTTCTTTTCTTTTCTTTTCTAGTCTGGACCCGGCCCACCCCCTTTTTCTCTTTCTTTTCCCGCCACTGGCCGGCCCATCTCCTTTACCTTTCAGCCCGGCCCGCGCACTGGTCTTCTTCTTCCCTCGCGTCGCGCACGCCTCTGCAACACAGCGACGTACAGAAGCAGATCGACAGGGACAGAGGGAGAGGATCGAGAGGGAGCAAATGGCGGCGTGATCCGGCCGGCGAGCTGGCGGTGGCAGAAGTCATGCGCGCCTGCCGGTTTCCCTTACCAGCTTCCTCAAAGTCACCTTCCTTATTGAAAGCTCTAACTTCAGGCTTAACAACACAATCGGGGCTTATAGCAGTAGGCAAAATCCCACCTATATCAATACCCATTTCACAATCAGGATTGCCACAACCAAATCCAGCATTAAAATCACAATTATGCACTACAGTAACACAATTCGTAGCTTGTTTGGGAGCGACTGTGTTCAAATTCTCAGCATCTTTCTCCTTCAAAGATTTAAATAGGACGCTTTTTATCTCGGCCGAGGTAGCTCCGTTCTTCAACTTTTTGGACACCGAGGACTCTAATACACTAGATTTGCCACTTCAAGTGTTAACTATCGCTGTAAGAACGCTATTGTTCATAGTGGTGGCGCGTCTATTGCGGCAAGGGGTGGCGTCTAGGTTGATGCGCTCCAGAGGCTGAACCATGGAACATGCTCAAAGGACAGCTTTCCTTCTCTAAGAAATTCTGTCAAACACCTAGTCTACATTCTTGGCTTTGCTGAACGTGGACATTGCCACAACGATGTTGTCAGCCCAGGGTGGGTCCTAACACCAAAGCGAGGATTTTTACCAAATAAGGGAGAAGAAGAAGAAGATGGAGTTTCACCCAAATCGATTCCCAAACTTCAGTCCTGCAATTCTCCACTTAAACTATCTCAACTTCTCACAGGAAAACCATCAGACGTGATAAGGAGGCTAGTTGCGGTTATTTTCCACCAATATTTGCTTGTAGTGAATGCCATGGACGAGTGAAGTAATGGAGATTGAAGGAGTCGGGAGCCGAGGGCTCCGTTTTTTGGCGAGAGATGCTCTCCTCTCTGAAAACTCTCGGATTCACTGCTCGGAGGTTGACGACTCGTCCAGAGAGGAGGACGAGAGTGCCATCGCCGCCTGCCGTCGCTGGAGAGGCGGTTCCCTCGGCGGAAGCGAGGTTGATGATCGGAAGACGGAGGAGCGTTTGAGAGTTGAGCCATATAAAAGTGCCCTTTGTTCAAGTAAAATCGAATAAAAAATTATTCTTGCGCAAGCGGAACATCAACCTAGTATAAAAGTGGGTAAAACTCGTGTGAAGTTGAGCCATGTAACACTCTTTCATTTGAGATTCGGTAATTTGATTTTGATGATCACTTCAGCAAATCTTAATCCTATGTACCTTGAAATACCCGCAATTTTTATCTTTAAACAAACTTGTTCAAGACAAGGTTTTGAAAGAATTTAATAGTATGGGGATATCCATCTCATAATTGGCCCATTTTTAACATATTATATATTAAAGGATCAATGTCATATGGGGCTCATACTTGACAATTAAAGAATATTAAAATCATATCTGAGAAATAATTATATTAGATGATCAACCTCAGATTGGTCTCATGTTTGAAAAATAAATATATTAGAAGATCGATGAAAAAACCCATCATCAGAGGACTACCTATCTCATTGTTGACTCAAATTTTAGAGTAATCTATTTGAAAGATCAATCTCATATTGGCTTCATATCTTACAGGCAAATGATATTAAAATCATATTTAGAGTAATATTACATGATCAATAACATTTTGAACTAATTTTTGGCAAATAAAAAATATTAAAACGATCCGGGTCTTTACATATTGTATTTATATTTACACACTTAGGCCTCCAGCATTTTCTGTTTCTTGGTCAATCTAGATTTATGTATTTTAAATCCAATTGCTCGCCATGATTTTCTTGCCATCAACTCTAAGAACCTCGAAACTGAGCTAGTGGCTCATTCTAGATTTCATTTGCAGAACCCAAGCCCGACCCCGTGCGTTGACTCAGTCATCAGCCGTCTATGAAGAATCAAAGCGGATGTGTCCAAAGTCGATTAATGTTCCAGTACGTGAAGGTTTGTGGGATCCTAGTATGTCGATTTGTTTAGTGTAGACTATTCAAAGTCTTGCAGAGATGATGCCGTTCTTCTGAGCAAAATACGTTAAAAGGCACGCTATTACTAACATGATAACCTCTATATGAAATGCTGACATAAAAAGATAAGAGACGAGAGAACGAGACTCAATAGCTTCTTGGTCCTCGCCATGATAACATCCTTCCCACGGATAGTTTGTCAGCTAATAATAATGCATAGCACAAGTCTTTTCTCGATAACATGATCATTTTCTATACTCCAACGATTTAATAATAACGTGAATTGATAGAAAAACAGGACGAGAGATAATTTATGAATTACCTAGAGAAGGGCTTATGATGTCTTATGTTAATAAAAATTGATGTAAATTACAAACACTAACACAAATTGTCAGGCTTAGATGATGTAGAATCTACATCGACAGCTGCACGTAGTAAAGTGAAAATTTAAATTAAAGATTTTGTCCATTTTTTTAGAAAAGATTTTTGCGAGGGAAACAAAACTTTACATACGAAATATGGATTGCATAACCCATTAAAGCGGGTGGCGTTAAAAAAAGGATAGAGGTTGTGTAGTTAAGATGAATGCAAGATATTCGTGAAGAGCACTCCATATTTAACTGTTTCAAAACAACCGCGATTTATGCAGTGACCTTGATTGAGACTTCATCTAATAATGATTAACCATCTATAGATATCTAACCAATCTTCTTGTTGAGAACATGCGAACCTGGACAATCTCACATCCTCAAAACCACCCCAAAATCATGGCTTCTTCCTTATTTTTGCAGAATCCGTCTTCTTTAGGATTCTTCTTCTTGTTCTACTTGCTCTTCTTCGTAAACAACATCACCATCTTTGTTTCCACTCCATTTCATTGCATAATCGTTTTTGCTTCCTCCATTTCTTTCTCTCCTAATGTGACCAACCATATGGAAGATGCAGAGGCTCTCCTACAATGGAAATCTAGGCTCGAAGACCACAGCCAATCTCTCCTGTCTTCATGGTGACAACTCTTGCCACTTCATGGGTGTCACTTGCAATGATTGCAAATTCGTCGCCCATCTCAATCTTTCTAATCTTGGCCTAAGAGGAACCTTAACTAGTCTCGACTTCTCGTGCTTAACCAAGGTGTTAGCCTTGACTTTTTCCAGCAACTCAATCTATGGTCCTATAACCTCAAGTATTTACAACCTTTCCAAACTCAACTATCTTGATTTTTGTGAGAATAGACTCTCCGGAAACATTCCTCAATGTGTAGGCATGCTAAAGAGTCTTCACTTTTTGTACTCATGTGCAAATTACACATTCCTTGGGAGATTGGATTGTTAGATTCTCTTTTGGAAGTTTATTTTGGCAAAAACAACCTCACCGGTCTGATTGCTACTTCACTAGGAAACCTAAGCAACCTAAATATTCTTTGTCTTTCTCAAAACCAATTTTCAGGGTCCATTCTGAGAGAGATAGGTGACCTAAGATGATTGAAGGGTCTTTACTTATGGGCAAATAGGATTTCAAGATCCATACCTTCAGAGATCGAGAGGCTAACCATTCTTGTTGAATTAGTTTTTTCTGAAAATGATTTGGCTAGGCATATCCCTGCTTCACTAGGAAACCTAAGCAGCCTAAATGTTCTCTATCTTTCCAGAAACCAATTTTCAGGGTCCATTTCTCCTCTTGGAAAATTAGGCAACTTAAGAAATTTGAGCGTAATACAGAATGACACTTCTGGTCCTATTCCAAGAGAGATAGGTGACCTAAGAACATTGAAGTGCCTTTACTTATGGAGGAATAAACTTTTGGGATCTATACCTTCTTAGATCGGGAGGCTAAATATTCTTATTGAATTAGATTTGTCTG
Source organism: Eucalyptus sp. ANBG9806169 (assembly GCA_014182395.1). Classification (NCBI taxonomy): domain Eukaryota; kingdom Viridiplantae; phylum Streptophyta; class Magnoliopsida; order Myrtales; family Myrtaceae; genus Eucalyptus; species Eucalyptus sp. ANBG9806169. Next base: position 24,105,897 of record CM024583.1, read on the forward strand.
AAAATAATTTAGTTAGGTGTATCCCTTCATCTATTCAGAATTTGAGCAATCTGAATATCTTACACCTATACTCAAATCATCTTTTAGGTTTGAATCCTGAAGAGATAGGGAAACTAACATCTCTTGTAGAATTAGCTTTGCATAATAATACTTTGACCAGTTCAATCCCTACATCAATTGGAAGCATGGCCAATTTTTCAGCGGTATTCCTTAGTCATAACAACTTTCTTGGTTACTTGCCTCTTGAAATGAGTAAGATGGTTTAAATAATAATAATAATAATAATAATAATAATAATTATTATTATTATTATTTAAAAAAAAAAAAAAAGAAGAGGGAGGAAGAAAGCTGCTGAGGGTTGAGCCCTCGCCGCCGCCGCCGCCGCCTCCCTATCGTCATCCGGAAAGGCCGGTGATGGTGGGGGGGTGTTGCGGGGTTTGGCCGGGGTCGGCGACTCAAGCCACTGGCGGTGAGGGCCCGCGAGCCCTTGCCTAGATCTAAGGCGGGTTGCGGCCCTCACCCAAGTCGCGAGGTTAGCGGTTGTCGCTCGGTCCAGCCAAGGGCCGTCGCTCACTAGGACGACCCCCTAGCCAATGGCGGCCCTTAGAAGGACCGGGTGAGGGTCGTGGCCCTCACCCCGGACTGGTGAGGGTCGGCAACCCTTGCTCGGCCCGACCAAGGGCCGCCGGGCGGGCGACCCCTCAACGGGTGGCGGCCCTTAGCCCGACCGGGCGAGGGCCGCCGACCCTTGCCGGATCTAAGGGAGGGCCGCAACCCTCACCCCAAATCTGGGTGAGGGCTTGCAGCCCTTACCGCCAATCGGCTAGGGTTGCCGGCCCCCGGCCGAGCCAGACGACCTTAATCGACCCTCCCCCATCGTCGCGGCCCTTCCGGAGACGGCGGTGAGGGCTTAGCCCTCGGTCGTCTTCTACCTTCATTGTTTTTTTCTAAATGTTTTAAATGAATTTAATTTTAAATTTAATTTAATTAATTTTTATATTAATTATTTATCACGTCAGCAACAAAACGCGTTGTTTTGCACTTATCTCGCTGGAAAATTGCCATGTCAGTATTTTGGTCGGATTTTCTCGCCGTTGATACGTAAGTGATCAATTTTGCTCCGATTTGGTACTTAAATTTCATTTTTGTAATTTTTGGCACTTAAGTGTCCCTCTATGCCAAGTTTTTGCACTCCAGGTGTCTAGCACTCATTAATGATAATGAACATCATAGTAGAATTGATTGGCAAAGATACCAGTTAAAGAGAATCACTGATTAAGACTGCGAATAGGGAAGGGATATATGAGAAGTGCCAAAAAACAGTTATGACATTCCAAATTGAAATCATTCGTGGAAGAGACAGAGTTAAAATCAAGTAGATCATGGAAAAAAAGATTAAGTTAAAGCAAGGGTGAAGGATCAAGGTGCAATTTTTAAGGAGAAACCACCTTAACGCAATATTGTGGTGTCGTCGGAACATAGGAGTGAGATCCTCGGAGATATGGAGGCATGACTAAAATCGCAAGGAAATTGCTTTTGAGTGGTTATATCACAGGCACTTTATTATACTAGTGCTCAACTACTAGAGACCACCCCCCACTTTATTATACTAGTGCTCAACTACTAGAGACCACCCCCCTCTCCATGCTCGGTGTACAAACAAATAATATCTTATCTTCCAATTATATTTATATTTCTACGCAAAAGTTTTAGGTTTTAGCCTCGTGTGGTTGATTAAGTTTTAATGTGTTTCTTAGTTGTAGTTACCAGATTCGCATTGTCGATTACGTTTCTACATGTATCTTTACTGTAAATCCTAGGTGTCTCACTGACGATTAAATTCCAACGTTGCACCTTCATGTTTTCAGGCTTTGTCGTATATTAAATTCCAGCAAAGTTTTGGTATGTTTGGCTATGTTTGAAGTAAACTTGCTGATTCTTTTGTCTACCTGTGATATCTCTTGTTCGAAATTGCCACAGAACCCGTCTCGTCTGATAAAATTGAAGAACGACTTTCAATGAAAGGTATTTTGTCACCAAATCCAATTCAAATGAAACAGTTAGAAACTCAACTAGAAATTGATTAGGTATTAATACTTCAGCTCAAAGCGCAACTCTATTGGAAAATCGAGGTAGTTGATTAGACTCGACAACAATTAATTTGTGAAGGAACTTGAGCTCGAATTTGAATTCAAACTTAGAAAAGCTCGAACAATGTGAGTATATTTGGTAGTTTTCAAGATATTTATATCTATTTTATTAATATATATATTTTTAAAGAATAGGAAAGCTCAATTACGCTCGCGAGCATATGGAACTAGAAATTGGCGAGCTCAAACTTGACGCGTCACGGTAGTTTGAGTAACTCAAGCTCGAGCTTGACCAGAAATCAGAGGATCTTTATCCTCGTGCAGCCCAAATAACTTGATTCAGTTTCAATCCTGCGCGCCAAGATAATGTCGCTTCCAGTACCCGCTTGCTTCCAAGCCCTAATTGGACAGTAAATATATTCTTTTAAGTCTAAATTTCGTCTCTCATCTCCCAACGAAGAGCGCTGACCACGACCAGCACAACAAAATGGTGCATCCCAAGAATCTTACACCCTCTTACCGTCCCAATCAATTACTGGATCATCCGAATCGTGCCTCGAGCTAACGTACTTCTATATGTTTCAGCAAGTCCAAAGTACAGTTGTTGGAGACAATTTCATTAGTTTTAAACTTTTTACTTATATAGTATTCCTCACTTAATGGGATATGTCAACTAGAATCTGACATCTTTAGTCACGTGTAACAATACTAAAATGAATAATAATAATGGACATCCAATTCACGCGTATAGGAGGTTCCAACTTCCGGTTGACATTGCTACTTGTATCAGTGATGTTCACCGGGAACAAGCTCGTCGGAGAACTCCTTGCGCAGATCCAAACCATGACAGAACCTAATAACTCAGTTTTAGTACTGATCTGCATCCTCTTTGTGTCTGCTACTTTATCTGTTTCCTTTTGCCGTAAAAAGTCCCGGTCACACCGGCTTCCTCCGGGACCCTCCGGATGGCCAATATTTGGCAACCTGTTCAATCTTGGGAAGATGCCCCATCGAACACTAGCCGGCCTCCGTGAAAAGTATGGCCCAGTGATTTGGCTTAGGCTAGGCTCGATAGACACCATGGTGATTCTCTCAAGCAGAGTTGCAGCCGAGTTCTTCAAGAACCATGACCTCAATTTTGCGGAGCGAACCATCACCGATCTCATGCGATCTCAGGAGTACTACAAGGGATCCATTGCCTAGCCCCATATGGCACATATTGGCGGGTGTCGAGGCGGCTGCTGACAGTGGACATGCTAGTTGCCAGGCGGCTCAATGAAACAGCTCCAATCCGGAGAAAGTGTGTTGACGAGATGTTGACATGGATCGGGGAGGCGGGGTCCGCAGATAAGGTCCGATTAGGAGAAGGTATTCACCTCGCGCGCTTCGTTTTCCTCATGACATTCAATTTGCTGGGGAATCTCATGCTGTCCCGAGATTTGCTTGATCCGGACTCAAAGGTTGGATCGGAGTTCTTTGATGCGATGACCGGATTGACGGAGTGGTCAGGCCATGTGACCATTGCGGACCTATTCCTGTGGCTGCGGTGGTTGGGCCCGCAAGGGCTGAGGAGAAAGATGGATCGGGATATGGGGAAGGCCATGAGGATCGCATCGGATTTCGTGAGGAGAGGATTGAGGAGAAGAAAATCGGCGGAGACAATGATCGGAGGGATTTTCTGGATGTGTTGCTTGAGTTCGAAGGAAACGATAAGGACGAGCCGGCCAAGCTTTCTGAGAAGCAAATCAAAACATTCATACTGGTACGACCACAAACTTTGAATTGCTAGTTCTATGAGGATTCCTGTGTCCAATCATATGCGTAGGGGATAGATCGTAGGTGAATGTCACTTAATTATTCAATCATCTCCTCAATGTATAACACATCATTTTACTCAATTTTATGAATTATTTTTCTATTTATAACTTTACTTTGAAAGAAGATCGGCATCCTTCCATCAATGTAACCTTTTGGCCTTATGGCTAGGATTCTTAGCATTGTGAAATATGTGTCGAGAATTCGATAGAACCATTGTGAGAAGCATGCAAGTTTCTGAGTATATCAACAAGGACAACATTAGACTAGTAAAAATATGTTTATGATTGTTTGGTAAAGTATTGTGGTAAATTAGTAGCCTACTTGGTATAACTTCCCACAGTTGCTACGTATTTGAAAAATGGTATGGCTATGGCTCCATTGCCTTTACCCTAGAAAAACTGTGGATATGGCTCCATTTTGTGAAATTTTGCCTTGCTTGCTCTCACAAACTGGCCTCTTGACATCACAGGAAATGTTCTTGGCTGGTGCGGAGACATCAAGCAGCACTGTCGAATGGGCACTGACGGAACTCCTACGGGACCCGAACTCCATGGTCAAGGTCCAAGCAGAGCTGTCCCGGGTTGTCGGGTCCAACCGAAAGGTCCAGGAAACCGATATAGACCGGCTCCCCTACCTGCAAGCAGTTGTGAAGGAGACCCTCAGGCTCCACCCGCCACTCCCATTCCTCGTGCCACGGAGGGCCATGGCCAACACCGTTTTCATGGGCTATGACATACCCAAAAACACGCAGGTCTTTGTGAACAGTTGGGCGATCGGTAGAGACGCAGATGTCTGGGAAGACCCTATGGCTTTTAAGCCTGAGAGGTTCATTGGATCGAAGTTGGATTACGAGGGTCACTACGAGTTCATTCCGTTTGGAGCAGGTCGAAGGATGTGTGCCGGCATGCCCTTGGCACATCGCGTGCTTCGTCTGGCTTTGAGTTCGCTGCTTCATGAGTTCAATTGGGAGTTCGATGGCCGCATTGATGCAAAGACGATTGACATGAGAGACAGGGTGGGGATGACCATGAGAAAGTATGTCCCCTTGCTGGTGGTGCCCAAAAGAAGAGCAATGTGAGACTGGGTTCAGCTCGGAATTTGTGCTTGTTTGACATATTGGTCTGAGCCTTTCTTTGCTTACTCAAATGCGTATCCTCCATGGTTTTTACTTTCTAGTTATTTCCTAGGCTAGAATATGAGTAAATGACAAGATGTAATGTTGACACCTAAATTTTGCCTAATCATTTAGTAATTAGTTGCATAAAAATTTTTTATTAAGAAAAGAAAAAGTAAAATTGTATTTCATGTAGTCGCATTTGCATCGATACCAAAAGGCAACAAGAAGCAGGGACTCACGATTGATAATATGTACAAAGGGAGGTCTCTCTCTCCGCCTGTCTGAACACGCAAAAGAGCGAAAGTAAAAAAAAAAAAAAAAAGGAAAGAAGTCCCTGCATCCATGCATTCCGCAGACGATAGAGAAGCCCATACTTCTCTCAAGCGTGGGTTGTCAGGAGAGGCGTGGAACCTGCTGAAGATTGAAGTGAGCAACAAGCAAAGAAAAAATCAGCAGAGTGTCGGGCGTGGCGTCCGTATCCAGAGAAGCACGACGTGAAATAGTGAGGAAATCATGGCGTCTCCTGTTCACACTACGTAGGTTGAACTTCAAGCCTATAAATATGCACACACGGAACGACGCAAGAGGGGGAGCGATTAAAAAAAAAGAGAGTCCGTGGAGGAGAGACACAAATTGAGAGAAAGGAGGGTATTAAAAAAGAAAGATGAATAGTGAGTCTGTCGGAATTAAAAAGAAGGGGAAGTGTTCGTGGGAGAAAGAGAGGTTCCGTGCGTGGGTTTTGAGGAGAGAAGAACACCAAAGTAAAAAGCAAAAAGCAAAACAGAGAGGGAGGTGAGAGAGTGTGTCAGGTGAGAGAAAAAGTAAAAAAAAAAGAGGAAAAGTTTTCTTGTTCATCTTCTTCAGCGAGGCTTCCCTGGTGTCGACCCCCTTCACCGGCGCCCTTCACCGGCGCGCCTCCTTGCTCGTGTTCAGTCGACGTCGCGCCCCGAAGACCCGAAGCCAGCCGCGATACCCGCACAGGAAGCCGCGCGGCCCGAAATCCACCGCCGCTGTTTCGCCAGCCCACCGTGCCCCCGCACCACGACGCGCAGCCAGCCACGACGACGTGCCATCGCCGTTCCAGCAGACCGACCTTGCTGTGCTGCTGCCGCTCGAGCACCCCGCAGCCGCCCGAAGCCCTGCTCGCCGCACCTCCTCCACCAGCCATCGCCACGCTCGCACCCAAGCTCGCGATCCCAGCCACCGCGACCAGGAGATCTGCCTCGACGCCACAGCTGCCAACCGTCGCACTCAGCGACCCGTGGCGCCGATCCTTCCCTTCGCCGCTCGCGCTCCCGCACCAGAGGCCGGAGATTCATACCGCCAGAAAGCCCGAGCCTTACGCCGCTCCTGCTCCCCCGAAGCCGCCTCTTCCGCACTGCACGTACCGCGCCACCACCGCCTGAAGCCCGCCGCGCCTGAGCCCCGAACCCGAGCTGTTCCGAAGAGCACCGCGCGACAACTCAGCCGCGAAAGCCGTCCCCCTGCTCCTAGCCGCATCTCTGCTCCGAGCGCCGCACGCCACTGCATAGACTCCACGACGAACCCGCACCACCACCTCCGCCGTGCCAGCAGAGCGCGACCCAGCTCCCTTCGCCCCTGCCGTCGCTCCGGACGCCGCTGATCTTCGACACCCATAGCAGCCCGACGCCGCTCCTCGCGGCCGCTCCCGAGCGACCGCTTGCACTGTTCGTTCTTTGCCGGAGATCCGAGCCTCCTCGCCGCGCGCTCTTGTGCCCTCGCCGGAGTCCCTTGCCGGTCCACCTTCGCCGGAGCTCCGAACCTAGCAGCTGCTCAGATTTGCTTGAAAAGAAAAGAAAAGAAAAAACAAAAAAAAAGTAAAGTAAATTAGGTAGTTTTTCTTTACTTTTTTATTTCTTGTTATTTTACTTTATCTGTTCTTTTAGTATAATTACTCCTTATGTGAAATTGAAATTGCATGATATGAAATTGCCTTGAAGCTAGTGATTGTCAGTCCGATTTTCGCGCCCGAAATCCGACTCGCAATTACTTAAAAAATTGCCAATCCGATCTCTCGCCCGAGATCCGATTCGTGATTTATGTGAAATTGGCCAACCCGATCTCACGCGCGAGATACGGTTCGTCAATTTGGGGTATTCATATTGCTTGATTTATTGTGGTGTTATATGAATTAATTTTCTAAAAAAAAATCAAAAAAAAAAATGTAGTTTTAGGGTTTGCATGCTCATGATAGAAATTCCATTTTTTAATAATAAAAATGTCAAAAAAATCAATTGTTGTTAGTTTTTTTATTGCACTTTTAATTATTAGGCAATTGTTAATTTCGAAAATTAAAAAATGAAAAGAAAAGGGAAATTGGAGTTAGATTTGCTTTTCTTATTTTGTATGTTTAGGGTTGAGATTTTATTTTGAATCATGAAAAAGAAAACAAAAAAAGAAAGCATATTCATCTAGAATGTTAGTCTTTTTATTATTTATTATTGCATGTTAAATTTTGATTTTTAAATTAATAAAAAACAAAAAAAAAACATCATGCATAAGTCATGTAGCATTCTTTGCATGTCATTGCATTTTAGATTAAGATTGCACGTAATTTAATTCTAGATAATAGTTTCTAAGTAGATTGCATTTTAGTTAGGGATTTCTAAGTTAGGATAACATTCTAGTTTAAATTAGGATTTGACATAATTTCATTCCTAATTCAAATTAGATGATTTTTTAATTTAGATAGATAATTTCCACATTTTTCTAATTTCGAATTTCATGGAAAATACCTAAAAAATTGTCTTAGAATAAATTATTTTCATTATTTAGAATAGATTGCATGCTCATTAAGAAAACGCAAAAACATCTCATTTGCATCATGTAGCTTAGGCCATGTTATCATGTCATATCATGTCATATTAAATCACTAGCATGCATTGCATATAGATTAAATTCCCATTAAATAAAGTGAAAACAAAAAAATTGCGTGTTAATTAGAAATCATATCTAAGGTTGATGATGTGAATTTTGATCTAACAACACAGATGCTTTTGTTGCTTTGAGGTAAGTTTTTGCAATTTATTCACTGTTTTATCACGGGTGTTAAATTGGTGGTTTGCGCACCTGCATGATTACCTCATATGTTAGGAAGATAAATTAAAATCAATTCAAATTGCTTGCCAAACATTTTTTTGAAAACAAAAAGAATGGTACCGAAAGGGCATTAGAGAAATCTAGTGTAACCAAGTCCCCGTACCCATAGTCTCCGGGTTCGTAGGAGTAAAGTAAATCTCCCACTACTTTACTTGGGTTTCTAATCGACCCACTAAAAATAGATTAGTGGCGACTCCTAATTGAAAATCATTTGCATTTTAAGAACTCAAACCTAAGTCGCGAATTGGTATGGGCTTGGGAGAGCCCGAGCTAAGTCTAGGCTTAGCAATCCATTAGCCGAACCCTTAGGTGGTACAAAGCCCGCCTCGGGGAGGTCGCGACAGCTTGGCGACTCCGCTGGGGACTTGATTTAAGACTTTAGTGGACTTAGGCCAATTTTCTTTTTGAAAAATATTTTTGTTTGGCAGCGAGGATTCCAGGTACGTCCCTAACATTTAAGGTGTTAAATGTTCTTGCAAGACGGGAGGTATAAGGGGAAGTGTTTGCTGACATTTGTTTTGCAGGTTGGAGTAGGAATGTATGGTTTTACTTTCACTTATGAAGTGTTGCTTGATATAAATTGTCGTGCATGCCTTGCATCTAGCACTACACTATTGCACACACAACCCGCCGCCGGACCTGGGCCGCATAGGATCATCTAGGATGGTATTGAGATGGATACCACTTCGACCGCATGCCCGCGGTATGAGTCGCCCATCTCAATCCCGAAGTTTCTTTTTTGGTGTCAAGAGTACCCACCTCGGTTCGCGTGCCCGCAACCCAGGTCGGCTCTTTGACCAAGCTGAAGTCATGAGGACCCGACATAGTCCACAAGCCCGTGGCTAGTCCGATCATCCTTATGGCTCCACTTTGATAAGCCTTATAGATTAGAAATCGAGCCACTTACCATGCGCATGTCTATGTGATTGCTCACCATTGGTAAAGTAAGTTTCCTAAATTTTTGCTTTTGCAATTTACTTACTTTATCGCATTATTTTGTCGGTCCATGGCATTAGGATTGTCTTTTGAGTCTTGATCAATATACAATGGGGATATCGGACATTCGGATTATTCTCCCTCCGAAGGAAGAGCTTAGCACCCGGTGGGACAAGTTAGACCAAGCTGGCCGTCGGTTCGTAGAATCGCACATTGGTCGACTACTTCCAGCTGCTACATATCAACATCCATGGCGGCCTCATCCAAGCACTTGCTCATTGTTGGTGCCCCGAGACTTCTACTTTCATCTTCGGCGGTAAGCATGAACTCACGCCCACCTTGGAAGAGTATAGCATTGCCATAGGGAAATCTTTGAAAGCTGAATTAATTAGCCCACCTATCGGAGTAGACCCTGTTGTGGCCTTATCCGATTTTTTAAGAATTAAGGAGGACAATGTAAGAAAGGTTTTAAAAGCTCACCGCAATACATGTCATTTATCCTTTCTAAAAGAATGTTTTGAAAATGGCAATTCATTTCAAATGCGAAGGGTTTTCCTTTTAGCGTTCTTCGGGTTTATAGTTTTCCCTCATTGCAAGAATGCCATTAACTCTTTGATTGCTCAATTAGTTAAACAAGTGTTGGAAGAAAAAAATTTTGTAAACACTGTTCTGACTGAAACTTTCCTTTCCCTCACTCGATTCAAAGAGGGCGGTGATAAGAATTTCCATGCCTCTCCTGAGCTTTTGCAAATTTGGTTTCTTTCTCATATAAAAGGGTTTGGTGGTTCAATGACTATACATGATGTTAATAACTCTAATCACCCTATTATGAGATTTGAGAACAACCAAAAACATGCACCGGATTACCATTATTCTAGATGGCTAGCTTTCATGAAAAAACCAACTTCCAAGAGTTTCCTATGGCATGCTAAGTGGTTCCAAGTTCGTGTGGCGAGACTTTCATGCGGAGCTGCTAGCCCAATTCCTTTACTGGGATTCACTGGAGCAATGGGATATTATCCGACTAGAGTGACCCGTCAGTATCAAGTGGTGCAGGAGCTTCCATCAGCTTTGCAAACAGATCCACTCCGAGTAAGCTTCGTTGATGGAGATCAAGACCATGAGGATTCCATTCTCACGATCAAATCAATGTGGGACATGTGTCATCCACAAAAACTCAAATGGCCGAGGAGGAGCTGAAGGGTGAAGAAAGGAAGTACTATGCCTCAATTAAGTACATTCAACAACACAAGATTCCGGAGGAGTTACTTCCAAAGATACCAGAGGTGCCACGAAGATCACCCACTGCGCGAGAATAAACGCCTCAAAAGGGTTGCTGAAAAAGCTCAAGAGGAGAATAAGCGATTGCGCCGAGTGGTGTCGAGTGTATATTGATCAAGCTAGATGAAGTGCTTGAATCAATCTTGTTGTTTTCATTTCTAGATTAATGTTTAGGAAGTTGAGTCATTTGCCTTTCTAGTTTATTTGTTTAGGGCATTTCAAGTTTCTATTTTGTTAAGCTATGTCAAAAACTCCCTTAATGAAAAAAAAAAAAAATTTAGACCATTGCCATGGACCGACGTGTTTCATATGAGATACTTATGTTGTTCATTTCATCAATTTAGGTGATAACGGATCCGCCACGTTCGCCTATTATTACTCGATCAAGAGCTAAAATGGCTGACCAAACCAAGATGCGTGATCGTATTACCAGTATGGAAAATCAGCTCAAACAGTTGCTTACATCTATGCAACTTATGACTGCCCAAATCGAATCCCTCCGAGTGAATCCCGTTTCTGCACCTGCTCTACCTGAGTTAATAATCCCAAAACAGACAAGGAAGGTCCAGATGGTTGATGATGACATGCCTGAATTGGAGGACGACATACCTCCAATCATTGCCGAGAAAGCCAAGTCTGACAGCACTCCTAAGACGGAGCAAGGTGAACGCCTTGCGAAACTTGAAGAGAAAGTGAAACAATTGCAAGGATCGCAGAACTCACTTCCAATTGACCTGTCTGTTTACGAGAAGGTTAAGACGCCAAACAAGTTTAAAATGCCGGAGTTCGAGAAGTATGATGGTACTTCTTGCCCGAAAGCTCACCTGCAGATGTACCATGTAAGGATGGCTCAGCATGTCAAAAATGAGCCCCTTATGATCCAATCATTCCAAATGAGTTTGGTCGGGCGCACCGAACCGGTATATTATGAAAAACATAAACCTCCTCGACACTTGGAATGAGGTGGCCGATGCATTTCTCAAGCAATACAAGTTCAATATGGACATTGCACCTTCACGAGAGGATCTCGAACGAATGGAGAAAAAGAGGAGTGAGTCGTTTAAAGAATATGCCATAAGGTGGCGAAATCGCCGCCCAAATCACTCCCGAACCCACGGACAAAGGCGATGAAGTTGTTCGTCAAAACCCTCCCATTCGAGTTTCGCAATCGGATGGCCAGCACATATGTTGAGAACTTCAATCAACTCATCCCAGTGGGTGAACAAATTGAGACAGGGCTGAGAGATGGATGGTTTAATGAACTAACCCCTGCAGGCAAAAGATTTATTGCAAGGAAAGACAAAGAACCAATCACTGAAGTTAATGTTGCATATGCGCAAGCAACCCCTAGTAAGCCTCCGATTGTTCGTGTCCCCGGGAATCAGCAAGATGGAGGCCGAATGCATGCACCGCGACAATTCACCAAGAGGCAGTTCTCTCCTCTTCCTGGTCCTTTATCTCAGGTCCTGCCGATACTCCAAAAGAAGGGATTGATCTCCCACGAACCAAAGCGACCCAATGCTGAAAAATTCTCCAACTATGATCCCTCCAAAAAATGTGAGTATCATATGGGAGAGGTGGGCCATTCGACTGATGAATGTATGACCTTGAAGCACAAGATCCAAAATTTATTGGATACTAAGGCATTTTCTTTCCGTGCCACCCAACCAAATGTCAAGAAGAATCCATTGCCAGAACATGAGGGAAACGTGAATGCAATCTTTGAGTTCAATACGGCAAAAAGATGAACTTGAAGATGTCGTCAAAGATATCTACAACGGATTAGTTAGAGTTGGTTATTATCCGACAGATGAGAATCCTCCCGTCCCTACCATGAAGGAAAGGGTTCAAGAAATGGTTAAGGCTGGCATGATCGGGTATGCTGATCAAACTGGAGTAGTGTCAACCATCTCTCAAGTCATCATTGATTGGGAGAAAGAATTTGCTGAGCTAAGTGTTGAAAAGAGCGAACCCGATCCGTTGATCGAGGACATGCCCCCACTTGAGGATGCCTCCACGAAGGACTGATAGTGGAAGTGCCTTCAACTGATGAGGAGATAATAATTGAGGTGCCCCAGTTGTATCAGTACAAGAATAACAAAGCCGTCCCCTGGTCATACGAGCTAGATGTTGACCTCATTACAAGGTCTGGTCGGACCTATGCTCAAGCTAATACCCAACCTGCAAAGCCAGTGACCGATGAAGAGGCTAAAGAATTTCTGGCTATAATCAAAGCAAGTGAGTATAACGTGGTCGACCGATTCTGCGAAAATTGCCTGCTCAAATCTCTTTACTTGAACTCTTGCAAACGTCTCCTACGCATCAAAAGTCTCTAATGAAGGTCTTGAGTGAAGTTCATGTACCGGAGACGATCGAGGTAAACGAGGTTGGAGGAATTTGTAGGGTCAATTCTTCTCAAAGATTTAATAGCCTTTTCGATGAAGAATTCCCTCTTGAGGGGAGGGGACATACTAAGGCACTATACATATCTGTCAAGTGCAAGGCTTCCCACGTGGCTCGAGTACTCATTGATAATGGATCTGCCTTGAATATCTGTCCATTGGCAACTCTTTACCGCCTTAAAATAGATCCTTCAAAAATAAATGCTGCGAAGACCTCCGTCCGAGCTTTTGATGGTACAAGAAAGGAGGTGATAGGGGAGACCCACCTTGATCTGCAAATAGGTCCAGTGATGTTCAACGTCCTTTTCTAGGTAATGGACATCCCTCGGGTTCAATTTCTGTTAGGTCGTCCTTGGATTCATAATGCTGGAGCTGTGCCATCAAGTCTTCACCAAAGCGTGAAATTTGTTGTCAAAGGAAAGCTAGTCACTGTTCATGGCGAGGAGGATCATCGGATTTATCATGAGACAGCCATCCCTTATGTCGAGCCGGAACCTAGGGAGGAGTCGAGTTACCAATCGTTCGAGCTCGTGTCCACTATTCATGCATCTCGAGGATCGACACCACCCATCCCTGATGTGTCAAATGCAGCATTATGGTAGCAAGAGTAATGGTTGGAAATGGTTTTATTCCTGGTCGTGGACTTGGTAAAAAGAACAGGGTATCCGGAATCCAATTGAAATCCCTCGAAGGCCTCGTTCCATTTGGATTAGGGTACCATGGAAGAGGGGAAGACATGAACAGGAGAGGAAAAACTCATTATTCCTCGATATTCGCAAGACATTCCCCGGCCCTGCTAGAATGATGCATGATGAAGGAGGAGTGATCGACACCCGAGGAATCGCGCCAGATGGATGGAGTAGCATGGATGACCCGACAACTTCAAAGACAGAGGATCCAGATAATGAGATGGAAGGGATCACGACCCTATTCGATGATCTCCTTATAGGTGCCATTGACGAAGAGCCATCGGAGGAAATGGGTGCTAGCCCACAAGAGTGACACATTTACTTTTCTGCACTCCCCTGCGCGGGAATCTTATCGCTTTTAATGTTTTCTAGGATTTGCTTTCGCTTTGATTATCGCATTTTGCATATCGCTTGTCAGGAATTGATGTTTGCTTTGATTGTCGTACTTTCCATTCCAATAAATGTAATTTGATTGATGAATATCGATTACAATTACAAGCTTTATTTTGAGGGCATGATGGGGTATACCAAACCAGCCCGGTGATGATATCCAACCAATGAAAGAAAAGGAAAATCCAAGGAGAATTCCGAGGCCCGGGCTTCATCATGCTTTTCGTGTCAAAAGGTTTTCCAAATGTTTTGCCAAAATTCTTTAAAAGAAAATTTTGAAAAAAGGAAAAATCCTAAGGAAGGAAGGAAGGAAAATTCAAAAAGAAGAAGATAAGACATCCATGTCGTTTAGTCCTGTTTGTCTTTTTGAATTATCCATTTTATGTTTTAGGAGCAACCTTATGGTAGGCAAGGGGGTGGAATTGGTTCAGTCCAATACCATGAGCAATGACAGTGAAGACCCTGAGGAGCCGAATAGTGACTCCATTGAAGTATAGCATAGTTGGGAGCAGCATGAAAAACCCAAAGTTCTCACCCCCGAGCAAACCGTCACTATCAATTTGAGTGATACCAAGGATCCCAAAGAGATAAAAATCGGGGCAAATCTTCCCAAAGATGAGGCCGAGCACACGACTCGGTTGCTAAAAGAATATCGGGATATCTTCGCCGGACGTATGCCGATATGCCGAGGTTTAGATCCATCCATTGTGGAACATTGTTTGCCCACTAATTCGGACGTGTTGACCCAAAGTCGGTTTAATTAAATGAAAAAAAGAAATGCCTCGAGGACACCACCAGCGCCTCGGCCTGGTGGCATGGGGAATGAATGGGTCCGAGAACAACTAGGGTTCGATCCCTGGAAACGGCAACAGGTTTGCCAAACAAAAAAAAAAACAAAAAAACAAAAAACAAAAAAAACAAAAACAATTTTTTTTTATCAATCCTTTTCTTTATTTTGAGCTGCAAACTCTTTGCGTTCAAAGCTGATGAGTTCATGAAGTGATTGTGGCATTTCAAGGGAAATTTTTGCATTATAGTTTTACCGTTTAAATTACCAATTCCACGGAAGATTATCACCGCGAGATCAAGTTAATGAATGATGTGGAATGGATTGAACATGCTAAATGAGACATGTCGAATGATGAAAGGCAAGTTCTATCCTATACACAGTCCCTTGCTCATACATCGGTGAGATTAGTGTAGGAAGTTCCATGTCTGTAAGGTAAAGAGTTCTCTCGCGAATGGTACGATGATCGAAATGATGAGAGGTGGTTTGTTCTCTATCCCAAACACTACATGATCATCCATTGTTTAAACCCTTTTGAGCCCACACATGTTGATAATTTTTAAATTACCCCTGTCAAGAACCACCCCACATTGGGGCATCTTTGGAGGTAAGACGACATCATGAGGTGAGGAAATTGATAGGAATATTCTTGCTCTCACTTGCATCAATCTTGGTATTGCTATTACATTGAATTCATACAGTAATTTAAGTGCCTTAGGATGATGAAGAGCAGTTCTTTCTCTATCTTACACACTTTATCCATTGCGTAGCCCCTTGAGCCTGTAAATTCGTTTCATTTAAACCCAATTGGTGACCATCCCCCACACTGGGGCAAGGCAAAAGGCAAATATTCAAGCAGCAGAGCCCAGAGTGCCGAAAAAAAAAATGAAAAAATCCCCAGGAACCCAAATGTTGAAACATTACATGGTGATTCAATACATGTACTGTGTCAAAAAAAAGAAAAAAAGAAGGGGCATGAAAAAGCAGTGTGCCTAGTAAAAGCAAGGCCAATGCCCATCAAAAATGAAAGAGAGAGAATGAATTCTCAATGGAGTGGTACTCAAAGAACTCAAAAGCCAAGTTTTTATAGTACCTATAAAGAAAATCCCAATGGTGGAGAAGAAGACCCGTGACAATGCCAAGATGAGCACCAATTCTCATCCCCTTATACACATTTTGAGCCTAATGATCCATTCATTTCTCAACCCATGAACTTGACCTACGTCACGTCCCTTACAAAGTCTCTTCAGATTAGGGCACTGAAATTAATGTAGGAATTCATATGTTTATAAGCATTGCTCGAAGAAGTGTGAGCAAGACCATTTCTATCTCATTTCGCAAGTTACTTGACTTGTAAACCCTGAGATGATTGCAAAGTATTATTCTTCCATTAGCCTTGACTCGAAGAGTCCCTCTTTGTTGAGCCATTAACCAAGCCCACATTACAGTCTTGATAAAGGCCTCTCAGATTGACAAGGTCGTACCGATTGCGGGAATACTCGAACCCTCGTCGACATGATGAAAGTAAGATTGAGTGATTCCTGTGATCCCACATTAATGGTTGGGACAAAATAGCCTTCTTAATGAGAGTGAGTGAAAGTCCTTTCTAACTGAAAGTCTCTCATTTGGTATTCTTGAAAATCCATGTCATGAGTGAAAATTGTCTTAAGCGATGATTCTCCCAGTGGAAATTTGGTGGTGCAAATATGGTAAAACCATCATGCACAAATCTTGATTGAAAAAAAAAAAAAACTTCAGTGGACTTTGGAGTGTGCTGAATTGCTTAATTCTTGGGCGAATGCATGTATTTTTTTTTTGCTCTAATCATGTCTGACAGGTAATGTTTCCTTGAAGACCCAAGAACTCCTGACATTCATGTTGCTTTTAGAAGCCTCAAGGTGAGAAACCTCCATGAATATTTGAAGTACATCCTTGATGTTCCAAAACTTCTTTCTACCAAGAGGTAAGTGACCTTCACGAATATCTCAGGTTTGTCCTAGGTATTCCCAAATTCTTGATATATGTCTCAAAACTCTTCGTTAAGCATTTCTGGATATGAATGCTTTCCGATCCATTTCGTCATACCTTAGTCTGGATCTAGGTATTTCGAAGCCTCTTAATCCAATATTCATCTCACCTAACATTGAGTGTTTATTGGTTAAGTTCACAATTTCTTGACATCTCGGCCCTGGATCTCGGATGTCTCAAACCTTTGTTAAGCATTTCATTCTGGATATGAATGCTTTCCGATCCATTTCGTCATACCTTAGTCTGGATCTAGGTATTTCGAGTCCTCTTAATCCAATATTCATCTCACCTAACATTGAGTGTCTATTGGTTAAGTTCTCAAAGTCTTGACATCTCAGTCTGGATTTGGATGTCTCAAAAACTTTTTTTTTTTGTTAAGCATTTCATTCTGGATATGAATGCTTCTCGATCTTTTCGTTATACCTTAGTCCGGATCTAGGTATTTCGAGTCTTCTTAATCCAATATTCATCTCACCTAACATTGAGTGTCTATTGGTTAAGTCCCCAAAGATTTTTCTCCAAGTTGCAACGCCGGGCGACCGAAGAATGGTTCGGTTCCTAGCCAAGCAAAATCTCCGTTTAGGCGACCGTAGAATGGTACGGGTCCTAAACAACATTTATTGCTCTAACAGGCGACCGTAGAATGGTACGGGTCCTGGAAAGTAAACCCTCGTTTAGGCGACCGTAGAATGGTACGGGTCCTAGACAACACATATTCCTTATTCAGGCGACCGTAGAATGGTACGGGTCCTGGAAAATGAATCCCTGTTTCGGCGACCGTAGAATGGTACGGGTCCTAGACAAAACCTTTCTGCCGTATTGGGCGACCGTAGAATGGTACAGTCCCGAGAAAGCAGCACTTTTCTGCCATACCGGGTGACCGTAAAATGGTACGGGTCCTAGGAAAGCAGTTCCTTACAAAACTTTTCTGCCGTATTGGGCGACCGTAGAATGGTACGGGTCCTGAGAAAGCAACCCCTTCCTGCCGTATTGGGCGACCGTAGAATGGTACGGGTCTTGGACAGATAATACCCACTACCTCGAATTACTCTATCCTCCTCGAAGGTAAGTTATTCCAGGTAGGTTCATCTATCATTTGCATTAGTATTTCCATGCATCATATAAATTGCATCAAAAAAATGGAATTCATGTTCCAACAAAAATCATTCATTGCATGAACATGACCAAAATTTAGGCCTCAATTTGTCTTTAAAGGCAACCTCTGCGAGCCCACCTTCAAAGAGGGGCAGCTGTTGACACCTAAATTTTGCCTAATCATTTAGTAATTAGTTGCATAAAAATTTTTTATTAAGAAAAGAAAAAGTAAAATTGTATTTCATGTAGTCGCATTTGCATCGATACCAAAAGGCAACAAGAAGCGGGGACTCACGATTGATAATATGTACAAAAGGGAGGTCTCTCTCTCCGCCCGTCCGAACACGCAAAAGAGCGAAAAAAAAAAAAAAAAAAAAGGAAAGAAGTCCCCGCATCCATGCATTCCGCAGACGATAGAGAAGCCCATACTTCTCTCAAGCGTGGGTTGTCAGGAGAGGCGTGGAACATGCTGAAGATTGAAGTGAGCAACAAGCAAAGAAAAAATCAGCAGAGTGTCAGGCGTGGCGTCCGTATCCAGAGAAGCACGACGTGAAATAGTGAGGAAATCATGGCGTCTCCTGTTCACACTACAGTAGGTTGAACTTCAAGCCTATAAATATGCACACACGGAACGACGCAAGAGGGGGGGGGAGCGATTAAAAAAAGAGAGTCCGTGAAGGAGAGACACAAATTGAGAGAAAGGAGGGTATTAAAAAAAGAAAGATGAATAGTGAGTCTCGTCGGAATTAAAAAGAAGGGGAAGTGTTCGTGGGAGAAAGAGAGGTTCCGTGCGTGGGTTTTGAGGAGAGAAGAACACCAAAGTAAAAAGCAAAAAGCAAAACAGAGAGGGAGGTGAGAGAGTGTGTCGGGTGAGAAAAAGAAAAAAAAAAAAAGAGGAAAAGTTTTCTTGTTCATCTTCTTCGGCGAGGCTTCCCGGTGTCGACCCCCTTCACCGGCGCCCTTCACCGGCGCGCCTCCTTGCTCGTGTTCAGTCGACGTCGCGCCCCGAAGACCCGAAGCCAGCCGCGATACCCGCACAGGAAGCCGCGCCGCCCCGAAATCCACCGCCGCTGTTTCGCCAGCCCACCATGAAAGCCGTAGGAACGGCAACCGAGGACCGACATAGCTAGAAGCTCAGAAATTTGTGCACCTGTTTTGTGATCCATGTTTTGTTGAAGCTAAGCGACAGCAATCCGTGTCTATTGCGCTGAAGATCTTCTCCCCTATTCCCTCAATACCTTGGCTTGATAAGTAGGCCTCTCACTTAGTTCCTTATGTGAGAGAGAGAGTATTTGTTCTTGTAAAAACAAGAGAGAGCTAGAAGGAGGGACCTTTAGCATATTTATAGAATTTGGACGGGCCCTCTCATCACGGGCCGGGCCCAATTCGGCCCACACAAGCCAAGCCCATATTTGACTGTTAGGAAACTTTATATCTCGCTTTATTAGATCAATTCCGTAAAACGGATAATTATAATCTTAATTAATGTGGCCCAAACTAGAGGAAAATTCTTACATTCTCCCACTTGGGCTATATTAATTGAGATCATACTGTATGTGCACACCTTTATGTTGATCTAGAGATAATCCTCTGCGAGTCAATCCGATCCCATAAAGTCTCTAACACCGGATCATGGCGGTAAGCGTATATGCATATACGAGCCTTCCATGGTCACAAATGCTATCAACTTTACTGATATGGATTTAATATGGTTGTGTGGCAAATTGATAACACCTCAGAAAGAGTTTTACCTTATGTGTTATCTCATTTGTCGGTCACCATTCTCTTACCTTAAGTGTCACAGAAAACTGGATGTGGCACTAGAGAATATATTTATGGTTCTAATGAACCCACATATGTCTTATCTTTATGGTTAACCTTTTCTTTATGTGTAATTAAGACATATGT
Organism: Eucalyptus sp. ANBG9806169; assembly: GCA_014182395.1. NCBI lineage: Eukaryota > Viridiplantae > Streptophyta > Magnoliopsida > Myrtales > Myrtaceae > Eucalyptus > Eucalyptus sp. ANBG9806169. The sequence goes on from CM024583.1 coordinate 24,125,558, forward strand.
ACAAGGCTAACATCTGTATGCCCCTAGCCTTTACTCAAGGTTTACACAGTACCTTGAGATTTTCTTTAGATATATGTACACAACTCAATAACCATTTATACAAAAGGAGTTGACATATATCGAAATGTTACAAAAGGTAACAAAATGCAGACTTAAACTTTATTAGAGCAAACCTGAAAAAGATCCCACTATACGATATTTTCCACTGATTCTCCTAAGCCCATGTTCATGACATGTCGATCAAATACACAAGGGCGTAGGCCTTTAGTCGTGGGTCCGCCAACATATCGTACGTGGGAATGTGCTCTACCACAATGTCACCATTCTGTACCATTTCCTTTATGCTCAAAAACTTGACCTCCATATGCTTAGACCCTTTTAGACTTCTGTTGTTATTAACAAATAACACGGCAGAATTGTTATCGCAATATAACTGCATGGGTCTATCCACAAAATCAAATACCGTTAATTCTCTGATGAGGTTCCGAAGCCAAATTGCTTGAGTAGCAGCTGAAAAGCATGCTATAAACTCCGCTTGCATGGTAGAGGAAGATATAGATTTCTGTTTCTCACTTTTCCACGATTGCCCCTCCCGCTAACATGAATATATATCCTGTTGTTGACTTCCTATCATCCTCACAACCAGCAAAGTCTGCATCTGAATATGCCAATAATCGCAAATCATGGACATATTTATAAATCAGCATATAATCTCTTGTCCTTTTTAAGTATCTCAAGACCTTTTTGGCAGCAACCCAATGATCGTGTCCCGGATTCGACTGATATCTGCCCAAAAGCCCTGTTACAAAAGCAATGTCAGGTCCGGGTGCAAACTTGAGCATACATGATACTTCCAAGTGCATTAGCATAAGGCACATCCTTCATTTGGTTTTTCTCAAAATCTGAACGAGGACACTGTGAGAGACTCAGCTTGTCACCCTTAACTACAGGAACGTTTCCTAACTTGCAATCCTGCATGTTGAATCTCTCCAAAATACGATCAACATATGCCTTTTGAGATAAACCTAACACACGACGAGAACGATCCCTATGAATTTCAATGCCAAGAACGAAAGATGCCTCGCCTAAGTCTTTCATGTCAAAATTCTTTGACAACATTTGCTTTGTTTCACGTAGCAATCCAATATCGCTACTTGCAAGCAAAATGTCATCCACATAAAGTATAAGAAAAATAAATTTCCTCCCACCGACCTTGCAAAGTATATGCATTGATCCACTTTGTTCTCAATAAAACCAAAAGATGTAACAACATTGTGAAACTTCAAGTACCATTGTCTAGAAGCTTGTTTGAGACCATAAATAGCCTTCTTCGTTTACATACAAACTTATCTGAATCATTTGCTGTAAAACCTTCTGGTTGCACCATATAAACCTTCTCATCAAGATCTCCATTTAGAAAAGCAGTTTTGACGTCCATCTGGTGTAATTCCCTGTCAAAATGAGCCACTAACGCCATGATTACTCTGAAGGAGTCTTTAGAAGAAACTGGAGAAAATGTTGCTTCATAATCTATCCCTTCTCTCTCGAGTGAAGCCCTTGGCCACAAGTCTGGCTTTAAATTTCTCAATCTTTCCTTTCGAATCTCTTTTGGTCTTATAAACCCACTTGCAACCTATGGGTTTACAACCTTCCGGAAATTCAATAAGCTCCCAAACACCATTATATTTCATAGATTGCATCTCATCTCTCATTGCATCCATCCATAAATTTGATTGAGGACATGAAACAGCGTCCAAATAAGTTGCTGGATCTGTAATGCAACTTATATCGTAATCATGTTCTCCTAAAAAGACTATATAGTCCGGTGGTATAGCTGAACGCCTTTCCCTAGCAGACCTCCTAAGTGGAGCCACTGTAAGCTCATTTTGAGCTTGAGGAACTTGAAGGACTTCATCTGTGGCCGCTTCATCAATAGGATCTTCGGGGTTAACTGGGTTCGGTTTGCGGCACGATAGGCTCCATAATCGTCCGCATAGGTAAGGAGATAGACATAGCAGTCCAGTCAAGTTGTCATGTTCAGCGATTTGTGAGCAATCATGCTCTTCGGCTACATCAAATTCTAGAAACTTGGCCGTTTGTGATTCCACAATCCTTGTTCCTCCACTTGGATTATAAAAACGATATCCCTTTGAATGTTCCGAGTAAGATACAAAGCAACATCGAGTGGTTTTAGCCTCCAACTTACCCAATGTTGGATTATACAATCTTACTTCGCAGGACATCCCGGACCTTGAAATGATTCAAACTTGGTTTGCGTCCAGTCCATAACTCAAAAGGAGTCGATGCAACAGCTTTAGTAGGAACACGGTTCAAAATATAAAGGGCTGTTCTTAAAGCCTCACCCCATAAAAAATCAGGCAAATTAGTCCTACTCATCATGCACCTTACCATATCCATGAGAGTACGATTGCGCCTTTCAGCCACACCATTCTGTTCAGGACTTCCAGGCATAGTGAACTGAGCTACTATCCCTGAATCCTCTAGGTATTTAGCAAATGGTCCTTTAATTTGCCCAACATTGCCATGTCTACCATAATATTCTCCTCCTCGATCAGATCTCACCACCTTTATTACCTTTCCTAACTGTTTCTCAACTTCAGTCCGAAAAGTCTTGAATTTGTCAAGGGATTCAGACTTTTCCTTAATCAGGAAAAGGTAACCATATCGAGAATAGTCATCAATAAACGTGATGAAATAAACTTTTCTACACAAGGTTGCAGCATAGGGTCCACGATATCGGTGTGAATGACTTCTAGTAATCCGTAACTTCGAACTGCGGTTTTCTTCTTTATCTTAGTCATCTTTCCTCTACAACAGTCTATACAAGTTTCTAGGTCACTTTTAAGAGTAGGCATGATGTTTGTCTTTATCAGCCTTTCTACTCTTTCTTTAGATATATGACCTAGTCGTTTATGCCACAATGTATAAGACTGTTCCTTAGGTAGAGGTCTTCTGGGAACAATATTCTCAACAGTATTAGCGACGTATATATCATTGGGAGATAAACACAAACTGTACAATCCATTGGACATGATGCAGCACCCAACCTTATTTGAGCTAAAGAACATAGATACAAGATGATCGTTTCTTTATTTCAAAAGAGTAACCACACTTATCCAAACAAGATACGGAAACTAAGTTCCGTCTAAAGGAAGGTACATAAAAGTGTTTCTTAATATCATATTAAAACCAGTTTTTAACACCAAAAAGACATCTCCCACGAACTCAACGTCGATCTTTTCATTGTTTCCCACAAAGTGAGCTTTGATTCATCCCGATTTGGCATCCTTCGTTTGTGAATCCCGTATGGTAAACGCAACATGATTAGTTGCACCACTATCTAGCCACCAAGAACTGGATGGGGCTTGAGATAGGTTGGATTCACAAACAAGTGCCAAAGAACCATTACCTTTATGCTCATTTCTAGACAACCAAGCTTTATATTTATCGCAGTGTTTCTTTATGTGTCCCCTCTTCCTACAAAAGTAGCAAAGAACACCTTCCCTTTTAAAAGGTGCCTTTCTAGGCGCCATAGAAGTGGAGGGGCCAGCGGCTTCGGGATTTCCTCTCTTAGGAGCTATATTGTTAAAAACACCTATAGCTTTAGGATTTCCTCTAGGATGTGCAATCCACTTACCCTTTCTGCTGGCAGAACTAGAGGCATACAAGGCAAGATGCCCTCTTTCTTTCTTCAGTTTCTCTTCCTCTGCCACCACTCTGACTATGAGGTCATTGATTGACCAAGCCTCATTTTGCGAACTATAGTTTGTCTTGATAATTCCAAAGTCAGGAGGAAGAGTATTCAATGCCTGATGCACTATGCAAGTTTCAGGGATATCAACTTTGAAGAATGCGAAGTTTTGACCGAAGATCTACCATTTTCAGCACATAATCTCGACTCAGTCGAACCATCATATTTCATATTAAACAGCAATTGCATAAGTGTACCAATCTCAGCATTGGAAGAGACACGATACCTAGCCTCCAAGGCTTCCATCATATCCTTAACAGTACAGTCAGATGGCAAGCCACTCAACAAATGCTCCTGAATTGACCTTTTCATGATGAGCAAGCAAATTCTGTTACTCTTTTCCCATGCAGCAAAACGCACTTTCTGGACTTCTGTACTAGCATCGCAAGGTCCGCCGGCCTATTCTCAGTGAGAGCAACATGAACATCTGCTAACTCCATCCCAAACTGAAAATCCTCTCTCCATATCTTGAAGTTTGATCCAGTAAGAACCTCAATGGCAATGGAATTGCCATTTACAGAGAAGGTGACTGATTTGACAAGCAATACATGTAATTAGCATCATGTGAGTGCTTAACACACATCTCAAGAGCTACATACATCATCATATAAACACCTTTGGGCAGAATACATGACATGCAATTGTATACTCTTCACATGACAGCGGTCCATGAAAATATATTCTAACCTTTCGCGAAGTCATCACCTTTGGGTGTATGAACCACTAAGGTTAGTCACTTTTTTTAACCATATGCTGTACATGCATCCCTCCATGAACTAATACACAATTACCTCCTTTGGGAGTATGACCACGCATTAGAACAGGAGACATCCCATCATAATACAAGACCGACGTTTCTCAAATTCAATCAAGTGTGCCACTTTGGCGGTCACAACCCAACTGAATCATTGAAACTTTCTCATATCATGGATATAACTTTATGACTCACATTCACCTTTCAAAAGTGATTTTAGACTTGATGACAGGGGCTGTGTCTCTAAAATCACAAGTCATGCTAATTGTATTGCTCTTCATTAATACATGCTAATAGTAAATCAACACCACACATATTCCTCAAGTGATGATACAATCATAAGCATGCAATTGTATTTCCAAAACCATAGAGAAATACATGAAAATTACGCAAAAAATACCCTCAAAATCACGTACCTTAGGGTTTCACATGCATTTTCATATCTTTAAAAACATCAAAACATGAAAATAATCATACCACAAGATAGGAAATTTACATACGAGCACGTACGTATCATCTACGCGCCAAACGGACATCACACGCGCCCTCACGCGCCGCTAGAGAGTGCGGCGCGTGAGCCACACGCGCTACACCCAGAAAACCGGCCCGAAGCCGGTCCGACCGGTCAACGGTCCGACCGGTCAACGGTCAACCCCGGTCAACGGATCGGGTCGACCCGGTCAACCCGGGTCGGTCAACCCGGTCAAAACGGGTCGGGTCAACCCGGTCAAACCGGGTCGGGTCCTAGGTGACGTCATCCGTGACGTCACACGCCACGTGGCGGTTTACTTGACGTCACCATGACGTCATCCGGACACCTGTCCATGACGGTGACTAAGGCGGTGGACGACGTCATGGATGACGTCATGCCAGCTAAGGCGGCCGACGCGCTGGCTCGCACGTGCGCGCGTGAGTTCGCGCGGCGGCGCGTGGCGCCGACTCCCAGCACCGCCTGGGCGCGTGTCGGCGCGTGTGGGCTTTTCCGGCATCGTCTGACGACGATATACCCACCATTTTTCTCGTATTGATGAGTAGAAGAGGTTTATGTAATAAAAAATCACTTTCATCGGATCAAAAAAATACGAAAAACAAGCAAAAACCCTTCCGAGCTCGGGTCAAGTCCGAAACAGCCATAGGCGGCTGATTTGGGTTCGGCGAGAGGCATAAATGATACTGAAGGACTCGGCTCAACAAGATTAACCCGAATATTCTGTTGAAATCAAGTTTCATGCGGATAAATTCTTCAAGACGGGCAAATCAACCAAGTTCTAGTCTATGTTTTAGCTCTGATACCAAATGAAAGCCGTAGGAACGGCAACCGAGGACCGACATAGCTAGAAGCTCAGAAATTTGTGCACCTGTTTTGTGATCCATGTTTTGTTGAAGCTAAGCGACGTAATCCGTGTCTATTGCGCTGAAGATCTTCTCCCCTATTCCCTCAATACCTTGGCTTGATAAGTAGGCCTCTCACTTAGTTCCTTATGTGAGAGAGAGTATTTGTTCTTGTAAAAACAAGAGAGAGCTAGAAGGAGGGACCTTTAGCATATTTATAGAATTTGGACGGGCCCTCTCATCACGGGCCGGGCCCATTCGGCCCACACAAGCCAAGCCCATATTTGACTGTTAGGAAACTTTATATCTCGCTTTATTAGATCAATTCCGTAAAACGGATAATTATAATCTTAATTAATGTGGCCCAAACTAGAGGAAAATTCTTACACACCGTGCCCCCGCACCACGACGCGCAGCCAGCCACGACGACGTGCCATCGCCGTTCCAGCCAGACCGACCCTTGTCGTGCCGCCGCCGCCCGAGCACCTCGCAGCCGCCCGAAGCCCTGCTCGCCGCACCTCCTCCACCAGCCATCGCCACGCTCGCACCCAAGCTCGCGATCCCAGCCACCGCGACCAGGAGATCTCGCCTCGACGCCCACTGCCAACCGTCGCACTCGGCCGACCCGTGGCGCCGATCCTTCCCTTCGCCGCTCGCGCTCCCGCACCAGAGGCCGGAGATTCATACCGCCAGAAAGCCCAGAGCCTTACGCCGCTCCTGCTCCCCCGAAGCCGCCTCTTCCGCGCTGCACGTACCGCGCCACCACCGCCTGAAGCCCGCCGCGCCTGAGCCCCGAACCCGAGCTGTTCCGACGAGCACCGCGCGACACCTCAGCCGCGAAAGCCATCCCCTGCTCCTAGCCGCATCTCGCTCCGAGCGCCGCACGCCACCGCATAGACTCCACGACGAACCCGCACCACCACCTCCGCCGTGCCAAGCAGAGCGCGACCCGGCCTCCCTTCGCCCCTGCCGTCGCTCCGGACGCCGCTGATCTTCGACACCCATAGCAGCCCGACGCCGCTCCTCAGCAGCCGCTCCTGAGCGACCGCTTGCACCTGTTCGTTGCTGCCGGAGATCCGAGCCTCCTCGCCGCGCGCCTGCTGTGCCCTCGCCGGAGTCCCTTGCCGGTCCACCTTCGCCGGAGCTCCGAACCTAGCAGCTTTGCTCGATTTGCTTGAAAAGAAAAGAAAAGAAAAAAAAAAAAAAGTAAAGTAAATTAGGTAGTTTTTCTTTACTTTTTATTTCTTGTTATTTTACTTTATCTGTTCTTTTAGTATAATTACTCCTTATGTGAAATTGAAATTGCATGATATGAAATTGCCTTGAAGCTAGTGATTGTCAGTCCGATTTTCGCGCCCGAAATCCGACTCGCAATTACTTAAAAATTGCCAATCCGATCTCTCGCCCGAGATCCGATTCGTGATTTATGTGAAATTGGCCAACCCGATCTCACGCGCGAGATACGGTTCGTCAATTTGGGGTATTCATATTGCTTGATTTATTGTGGTGTTATATGAATTAATTTTCTAAAAAAAAAAATCAAAAAAAAAAATGTAGTTTTAGGGTTTGCATGCTCATGATAGAAATTCCATTTTTTTAATAATAAAAATGTCAAAAAAAATCAATTGACTTAGGTTGTTAGTTTTTTATTGCACTTTTAATTATTAGGCAATTGTTAATTTCGAAAATTAAAAAATGAAAAGAAAAGGGAAATTGGAGTTAGATTTGCTTTTCTTATTTTGTATGTTTAGGGTTGAGATTTTATTTTGAATCATGAAAAAGAAAACAAAAAAGAAAGCATATTCATCTAGAATGTTAGTCTTTTTATTATTTATTATTGCATGTTAAATTTTGATTTTTAAATTAATAAAAAAAAAAAAAAACATCATGCATAAGTCATGTAGCATTCTTTGCATGTCATTGCATTTTAGATTAAGATTGCACGTAATTTAATTCTAGATAATAGTTTCTAAGTAGATTGCATTTTAGTTAGGGATTTCTAAGTTAGGATAACATTCTAGTTTAAATTAGGATTTGACATAATTTCATTCCTAATTCAAATTAGATGATTTTTTAATTTAGATAGATAATTTCCACATTTTTCTAATTTCGAATTTCATGGAAAATACCTAAAAAATTGTCTTAGAATAAATTATTTTCATTATTTAGAATAGATTGCATGCTCATTAAGAAAACGCAAAAACATCTCATTTGCATCATGTAGCTTAGGCCATGTTATCATGTCATATCATGTCATATTAAATCACTAGCATGCATTGCATATAGATTAAATTCCCATTAAATAAAGTGAAAACAAAAAAATTGCGTGTTAATTAGAAATCATATCTAAGGTTGATGATGTGAATTTTGATCTAACAACACAGATGCTTTTGTTGCTTTGAGGTAAGTTTTTGCAATTTATTCACTGTTTTATCTGGGTGTTAAATTGGTGGTTTGCGCACCTGCATGATTACCTCATATGTTAGGAAGATAAATTAAAATCAATTCAAATTGCTTGCCAAACATTTTTTTGAAAACAAAAAGAATGGTACCGAAAGGGCATTAGAGAAATCTAGTGTAACCAAGTCCCCGTACCCATAGTCTCTGGTTCGTAGGAGTAAAGTAAATCTCCCACTACTTTACTTGGGTTTCTAATCGACCCACCAAAAATAGATTAGTGGCGACTCCTAATTGAAAATCATCTGCATGTTAAGAACTCAAACCCTAAGTCGCGAATTGGTATGGGCTTGGGAGAGCTCGAGCTAAGTCTAGGCTTAGCAATCCATTAGCCGAACCCTTAGGTGGTACAAAGCCCGCTTCGGGGAGGTCGCGACATGTAATATGGTGTATCTAAAACTAGCGAGATTGGTCATTTAAGATTGCTGTTTTGTTTTGACATTTTCATTGGGTAAGATGTTAATCTTTCGTGAATAGAATCAAATTTCAGAACATGATAATACGTAGTTGCACAAATAAGCTCTGTTTCATGAGTTCAAAGAACTTTCACAACCTACTATAGTCCCGAGTTCAGACGACTGGAAGTTAAAGACAGCAGAAATCAACACAGATGAAATGGAGTCCCAGTCAACTATTTGCGTAAAAATTGTCATCTTAGCGGGCACCTCATTAAGTGCCAAATTTACGGACTGCAAGATGAAGAAAATGGCGCATTTCAGTACCGTGCCTCATGTTATCTACCGTCAACTCAGAATGGAAACGGGTTTTCTGTATTGAAAAGTCAACATTTTACCCGAGTGTACAAACCAATGTCTTGCAAGTCTAGGTACCGCACTTAGTCTCGGGAAAAAACCTCTCGGCTCTCACTTTCATTTTGCCGATCCTACATATATGGTTTAGACCCGCAAGAACTTCGACAATTGCTTCCACGGTTTTTGGTTGGTCTGCGATGTACAGCGTCTATACCAGAAGCACATTCGCCCTAAAATCGTGATTTTGCTTCTCAAGTTATAAAGCTTGTTGTTACCCTTTTAACTTTAATAATTTTGTTAGAAATTATAAAGTTAGATTTCTACTATGCTTGACTATTATCAATTGGCCAAGATCTACTCCCTTGACGGTACTACTTATTAAACCTCTTGAGAGTCTTTTAGTAAATGGATTAGCTAAGTTATCATTTATTCGAACATAAATTACTGAAATAATTATATGAGTAATTAATTGTCAAACATACGCATGTCACAAACTAATATGTCTAGATTCTCCATTGTATATTTTATTGTATGCCTTAAATATAGTTGCCTCACTATCACGATGTAAAGATATGACTGCCATTAATTGTAGCCACAATTCTATATCCAATAGCAAATTTCGCAGCCATTCACCCTCTTTATTAGTCATTGATAGTGATATAAATTCAGATTTTATCGTTGAATGTGTTATACATATTTGCTTCTTTGATGCTCAAGAGACCGCACCATTTGCAAGTTTGGAAATCCATCTAAATGTTGACTTGTTATTGTTGACACTCGAATTTTGTCAACTGTTCAAGTGTCCATTTTGGGCAGAAGCATAAGAATACAAATAATAGTAATAATTAAAAAAAGAAATTAAAAAAAATTGACAAAATCGGGTGAGGGGCTTAGCGCATTTATTTTTCAGCAAGTTGTGGGCAGCCCAAATTCTACTTCCCTCAGCCCATCCTTTACTTCCCTTTGAGCCCATCTCTTTTTGCTTTTGATATCCTCAATAGCCTACCTGAACTTGAAAGAAGAAGGTCCGGCCCATGTCCCAGTCTCCTTCTCTCTCGCATGCTCACGTCTGTGAGCGAAGAAGACGCGTGCGAGGACTGTGACGCAATAGAGTGAACAGCCGCGATCGAGCGTCTGTGACGAAGGATGAGGCGCGGCAACAGTGACCGAAGCATGAGCAAGAGGCTAACGGAAAGATTCCATCCGGGGAGGCATGAACAGCGTGCTGGAGGAAGAAGAGAGGCTGGACGGTCGCTGAAGAAGAGAGGATCGCTCGATGGAGAGGGCAGCTCCAGCGAAAAGCAGAGCCGAATCGGATTTTCTTTCGAAGCTTGAAGGCTCCAAGCGGATTTTCTTTCGAAGCCCGTGCTCGTCCCCACGAGAGACGTTTCCCGACTCTCCTCGCACCAGCCGCCCATTTTCTCGAGCTTTGCCGACGAACAAGCAGCAGCTGCGACGCCACTTACTGATCAGCTGAGCGTCTCGCTCCCCCAGACGTCCTGTTTTTTCTTCATGCCGATCGGGAATTAAGAACAGAAATTTCAATCAATGAGATCGTGGTCTAATCTTGTGAAACCGAGATATACTTGTAAGAGATAATGTTATTTGGAGTGTGATATGTCTTTTTTAGACCGAAATTCATATCAAAATCGGATCGGAGGCTTGTTCTTGGTACTGCACGTCACATGTTTGATAAAATGCCTGAATGATATACTGAGATCCATGCTATCCGATCGACGTTAGAAGTTTAGTTTAATGCTTCGTTGTTCTTATATTGTTGAGGGACGTCTGATTTTTGTGTCTCTCGTTGTGTTTTTATGCGATCTCGTGGAAACTAATCGTTCGCCATCGAGTCGGCATAAATCCTCCTCTCCGCTGGAAATCTTCCCCTCGCCGGCGAGCCCCGTGGTTCAAGGCCACCCCAGTCAGTTCGTCTCTATGATTTGTAGTGCACTGGTGATTATATGCTTGCTAGAAAGGCTAAGATGTTCGACCAAAAAGAAAGAAAGGCTAGGATGGAAGAAATTAATCTCGTGTGGATATTTTCCGTTGATTATTGCGATCGCCGGAGTAAGCTTCCGGCGTTGGTGACCGTCGGTCGGAGCAGGTGACCGCCGGTTGGCGTTGATTCGGTGGCGATGTGTATGCTGGATACGACGCGTATAGAGGTTGATTGGTCGCCAATAATTCTGGTTCGGTTAAGTTGCAGAAGGGATAGAGAGATTCGGGGAAGAAGAAGGCGCAAGGTTGAAGAAGAAGGTGCAGGGGAAAAGACAAAACAGGGAAGAAGACACAAGCGAAAGAATAAAAGAAATTAAGAAAATCATATAAAAAATGTTTAAAATTTCGGGTTTTTTTAATCTGGCCGGACGGATCCCTAGTTTCATCCCTAATGCTAATGTTTCTGTTCAGAGCCACGGAGCTTCAAAGTTGACTCACGGGAACTGGGATGTTATGCCAAAATTGCTGCCAAACGTGTTTTACATAATTTATTTTCCTCTTGAGATTGAAAATTGCAATTTTCGTCTTTGCATAAGGTGAGGATGCTTTTTTAAATTCTTTTGGAAAAAGTAATAAGCTGAGGATGCTTGAATGCAAAGAATTGGGTATTTGTTGTGCATCTGTCATGTGAAAAAAATGGTACTGTAGTCTTATTGCTCTTTGTCTTATCGAGTGCAACGGCGTAAAAAATTATTCATTTGTCAAATCCTACTTAGCCAGCTAAGTTGTTGTCGTTGCTGCTGCTTTTCATGTGATTGTTGGCCTTTCTGGAGTCAAATTTGGAAATAATTGTATTTATCTTCTAGACATTATGTTCGCATAAATATGTGTAGGACCTAAAAGGGCTACTAATATAGACTGCACTTGAAACTCGTGCATGGGAGGATCATCCCGAAAGGGCTAATGCTAAGATTGCACTTGAAATTGTTTGTGTTTCTCTGTCATTCATTTATGATTGTGGTAATTCCATCCTCCGGAGCTCTCCTGCATGTTCCATCTCACTCTGATGCTTCAGTAACTTCAGTTGATTACTTTTCAGTCTTGCTTTTGCTATAAATGAGTGACTAGGCCTGGAGGTCCAAAAACTCCGAACAGTACGAGGTTCAATGAGCTTGGCACAAGTTATGCTTGGCTAGGGATCAATATATGTACAACTTTTTTGTTGCCGGGTTACCTTATACTTACATTGTCGAGAGAAGACATGATTCCCATTTGCCGTAATAGGATAAATTTTGCAACGGATGATACATAAATAAACCATTGGCAATCACACGGGTTTTCAGTAGTATTTGTTGAGATGAATGCACGTTGGCTTTCTTTGACTGGCTTAAGGTATGCGTTCTTCTCTTGCATTTTTTAGCTTGATACTTAAGCCATGCTCCTTCTGTTTGTCTTTCCCAGTGAAAAAGTTGGAAGTTGAAGGAGCTTTGGTTTCTGATTTACGAAGCAGCGACAGTTTCTATTGGAGTTGAACTGTGGAGTAGTGGTTATCATTTGACGCGTTCTTCTGGTATTTCTAGTAAGCAATCACTTTGTTATTTCTTGAAATGAGAACAATGTAAAAAGAGCAGAGCTGGACGAAGACACCCACGTCTTCTATTGTTCTTGCATATAGGCATATTGCAACATATTTCATTAGTTAAGTACGGAGTAAGGTTAATGTGGTTATGCTATTGAGTTATTTTCTTCCCTCTTTGTTCTTGTCAGGCTTATCACGGTGGAGTCTACTTGGGGTGCCCATCACCCAATCTTCTCTAAGTAGATCTACTACATTAATCATGTTCGGCTGAGTCACCCATGTATCGATAAAATGGAATTTTCTTTATTCGCATCTGTATCATCTTTTAAGGGAGACATACCCTTTTTAGGAAGCTGTAAAGTGATTATTAAGACACCTAAAAGACACTTCATGTATTAAGTTTTATGAAAAACATTGTAACTTTACAAGTCTTTGTTGATACAAATTTTGGTGGTGACTTGGATAATAGGAAGAGCACATCGAGTTATGTTTTTACCTTAGGTGGCACTGCAATCAATTGGATGTCTAGACTTCAGACCTGTGTGTCTCTCTCAACCATTGAGGCAGAGTATGTTGCTATATCTAAAGCTGGTAAGGAGATGATTTGGTTGAATTTTCTTTTTTTGAAGGAGATAGACAATGAGTGGGATAATAGTGTTATTTTTAGTGATAGTCAAAGTGCTATTTGTCTTGCAAAAATTCCAATATTTCATTCAAGGACAAAACACATAGAGTTAAAATATCATCAAATTCATTAGTTGATAGATGATGGGGCTTTGTCATTGAAGAAGATTCTTGATGCACAAGATCCAGTAGATATGTTAATAAAGGTTGTCACCATTGAAAAATTAAGGCTGTACATTACTTCAGTTGGCCTCTATGGTAAGTGATGAAGGAGGTCGCTGCACTAGAATAATTTGGGCTACAAAGATAAAGACTATGAAAGATTATTGCTATGTTTTTTTTTTTTTTTTTTTTTTTTTTAAGATCAGCCTCCAAGTGAGAAATTGATGGAGTTGGGGAGTCTAATAAAGGAAAATAATATTCAAGCACAAAGCAGTTTATTTTAGGCAATTACCAATCATGTAATGTTAAAGCAGTCAATAAGGCTTTTAGTGCTGCTAATGGCATATATGTAATTTTCATATTAATTATGTATGTCCTAGACTCCTACTATATATATAAAGGTAATATCTTTTATAGTTGTGACACTGAAGCTTGTAATATTGATATTGATAGTAAAAGATTGCCTAGTGCGGCTTCCCTTTTTTTTTTTTTTGGGGGGTGTTTCTATGTAAAAATTATCACTTGTTTTCTTCTCTATCTATTTTTTCTCTTCATATATTCGCATTCCCAACAATTAAGTCCCTCAACTTTTGTATGTGTGCAATATAAGTCCCAAACTTTCAATTGGTTCTGTCAAATTCCTCTACAATTTGAATAAAATGACATGGGAAGGTGCGAAGCCTGATTAACCTAATGAATATTGCCATATTACCCCTCCAAGAGATTTAACAGTTGGGATGGAGCTTGGAATGGGGTTCCGCAAGAAATTAGGCTAAGATCCAAAGATTTCCAATTTGTTACCAATATTGTGGTGTCTTATGAGCTTAAGGGCAAACCTAGCGGACCTAGCGAACTTAAACATCTTAGTAGCCAAGCAGTCATTGTATGATGCTATCTAGTTCCCCCCATTTGAAAATACATCTATAGGCACTTGCTAGCCCCCTACCAGTTATTGTATGAGGTCAACCCAATGCTAGATGCAGAGACGCATAATAGATCGATATGAACATCATGAGCTGTCCCGCATTGAAACCGGTTGGAAATCGCCTATCCAATCTCTTTTTCTTTTTTGCTCTAGCGGGCCTTCTTGCATGGACTTGGGCCTGCTATGATGATGGGTAGTCTTGTTGTGCTTTGGCCCTTCTGTGGGCTTTCATCGAAGAAAGCGGGCTTGACAGGTCTAGAGAGAAATAGTAATCATGGCTAGTAATAAAATAAGACTCGAAACCAAAAACCAGACGAAGTAGTAGGTATAAAGTAAATTGCCAAATATTTCCAAATTAGTTCAACTTCGTCCAAGATATGACAACTCTTCTTTTTTATAGTAAAAAATGGTATAGAAATTGTAAATTCGTCCCTCCTTTTCATCTGCTGTGAATGCTGCCACTGCTTGAGTCCTCTCGCTCTTGCTTATCTTGCTGCAACAAAGCAAGCTTAGGAATGAATTGAATGGAAATTTAGGTCTCTGTCCCCACCTACCAATTGTAGAAGTAGGATCTTTGGCAAGCAATAAGCACTTAAATAATACAATGCTGGCTCGTCTCCATTTTCGTGAAACTATTCTCAAACAAGACAGCCGATAAGTCATTGAAGGGTTTGTGTGAATAATAGAATGGTAAGCATTACTCATTTGAAAGTGTCCCACGGTGATCTAATATCCTTACAAGAAAATGACGCGAGAATCCGCGGTGAAGAAATAAGGAGATCTTTCTATATTGAAATATTAGTTGATAAAATCATAGGCAAATTCCTACCGGTAAGAATGTAGAGAAGAACGAAAACAGAATGGTTCCACCTACTCAAAACTAAGAGGAGATGCAACTGCAGTCTGGACTCTTGTAGGCCACGTCGTTGCGGATGGCTTCCATTTTTAAAAGAAAACCAACAAGCTTCCAAAGTTGGGGCCATGAGTTGGCTTTCTTGAACTCCCAGTAAAGGCGAACAGCTATTTTAGGATTATATAAGCTATAAGCACTGAAGTGCGAAACTAACTTGAAGACATGGGGCATCAATTCAGTAAAACTTAATGGAGAAAGGCAAGGATGACGGTGACTCTGAAACTAATCAAACCATTTAGGGAAATGTGAATATGGAGAGTAAGAAACCTTATGAAAAGGTCTAAATAAATTGAGAACAAGATGATGCAATAGTTTTAATGTTGGAAGTTTATGAAAATTTCGAGTATGTATACTTGATAGAACCCTCAAAATCTGATTAAACCAACTTATGGGCTGGACCGCTTACGATCTGAAAGGCTAATCTCACATTATGTTGAAACTAGGGGCTTGCCTCGAGCTAAAATTCACGGCGACTTTACTTGAATAGCTCAACAAGACCAAAACGCAAGTCGATGACATGACAGCTTAATTAGAGCACTAACATCATAAACGCCCTTGCGGTGTTATATCTTACTCAATTATTCAGTTCCAGTGGATGAAATCGAGACCATAATGACTACCATAATGAGACCCATCATTTACCGAGATTAAGTGGCATAAATCAAGACACATTGACGTTTCCATCGTGCTCGAGCTCAAGTTAACTGGATTTATGCAAAGCTCAGTATCCAGTTCGACCTTGACTTAGTTGTTCAATAAATTCAAGCCCGACTATTCGATTCTGCAATTAGCAAGTAAGTCTATTGTGAGCTGGAGTCTAGCTGGAGTCTAGCTCGAGTCTAACTCAAGTAAGAATTGAGAGATACTGCAAAAAGGAGTATAAAAAAATAATGCTGTTTTTCTATATATTGTATTTATAGTCTGATCATATGTATGCACTCAAACATAATTCAACAGCTCGATTAGCTTGGCTCCAAAGCAAGATACTCACGTTAGGCCGGCCCAGTTAAGAACTTACTTGGACTTAGCAAAATTCAAAGAATCCATCTCGTATCACACAAGTAGCATGATTAGTTTCCATTTCTACGTGCAACTTTTTCGTTACGCATACCTCCGAACGATTATGACTTGATTATTACTATCTAAAATTAGGTATTTCGCATGAACAAGATGCGTACATTGAGTTTGATAGGGAATGGGTGACCACTGGCTTCCCTTTTTATTCACAGTGAATAATACGAGAAGAAAGCTATACACACTCCGGTTGGATTGGCGTCTTTCTAAGATTACTAAAAATGGCACGCGCGTTGCCGGGAAAATATGAAATTTTTTGTAAAATACTTTTTTTAGTGAAAAGATTATAATCAATGGTGAAAAAAATAAAATAAAAAAACATAACTCATGTGGCCTCATATCGGGCGATCTTCTTATCATGTAGGCCAATACCCCACACTAAAATTCCAATTCTATATAGTACAAACTAAGAATTTAACCTTTCCAGAAGCTTTGTGTCCTTTCATGTTACAAGCAATCAGGAATTTTGTTGAAGCCGAAATATCGAGCTAAACTTCACCAAAGCATGACAACAATGATGAGACTAGAAATAAAAACGCCAATTCCAAATCAAATGAATTCTCATGAATATCATCTGTCAAAGCAGCAACTGAATGGAAATAATCTGCACGCTGTGACTTATTTCAGAAAGGATTCGAGTCTATTTCCTTGCTTTTTATTATTGTCAATTGGAAGAGTTCTTTAGAAAGACCACAGAAAAAGTGAAGCCAAAGATTGTTTTTGCCCCATCACCATCAGGAAATCATAGTTTGAACAAGCCAATGGGTCAATGAGAAATTTTGAGAATTCTTCTAAAAATCTGAACCTTTATATCACACAAATAATTGAAAGAGAATCCCATTCCACGAATCAAATCACTTGAAATGAAAATCCGGATAGGAATCAATATCAATGGACTTGTGGCAACTCACAGACCAGAGAAAGATGATAAGTCTCACGAATTGATGTGAATAACTAGTGATTCAAGAATACGGATCCTCAAATCGACCATTTTCCACAGATTTGCTTGACATGTCAATTTTAATGAAGACTTGGAAAAGTAAGTCAAGCATGCTTGTCCTAAGAGCAAAGTACACTCCAAATTGATTGAAAAGGGGAAGGGAAAAATATACCAAAAACCCTAAATTTTGTCCAGTGTGACGAAATTACCCTAAACTTTTTATTTTTTGTAACACAAAAATCCCAAATTTTGCCAATTATGACACATTTATCCCAAACTATAGGGTATTTTCGTCTTTTGCTTTTAATTTTTTTTTTTTCTTCTTCTCTCTTCCCTCTGCCGGCCATGACGGAGGGAAGCCAAACTCGGGTGGGGCTTTATATAGTACAAACTAAGGATTTAACTTTTTGAAAAGCTTTATGTCATTTCATGTTACAAGCAGTTGGGAATTTTGTTGAAGCTGAAATATCGAGCTAAACTTCACCAAAGCATGTACAACAATGATGAGACTCTGAGAAATAAAAACGGCAATTCCACATCAAACGAATTCTCATGAATATCATTTGTCAAAAGCAGCAACTAAATGTAAATAATCTGCACGCTGTGACTTATTTCAGAAAGGGTTCAAGTCTATTTCGTTGCATTTTATTACTGTTAATTGGAAGAGTTCTTTAGAAAGCCCGCAGAAAAAGTGAAGCCAAAGCTTATTTTTGCCCCATCACCATCAGGAAATCACAGTTTGAACAAGCCAATGGGTCGATGAGAAATTTTGAGAATTCTTCTAAAAATCTGAACCTTTATATCACACAAATAATTGAAAGAGAATCCCATTCCACGAATCAAATCACTTGAAACGAAAATCTGGATAGGAATCAATATCAATGGACTTGTGGCAACTCACAGACCAGAGAAAGATGATAAGTCTCACGAATTGATGTGAATAACTAGTGATTCAAGAATACGGATCCTCAAATCGACCATTTTCCATAGATTTGCTTGACATGTCAATTTTAATGAAGACTTGGAAAAGTAAGTCAAGCATGCTTGTCCTAAGAGCAAAGTACACTCCAAACTGATTGAAAAGGGGAAGGGGAAAAGATACCAAAAACCCTAAATTTTGTCCAGTGTGACGAAATTATCCTAAACTTTTTTTTTGTAAGAAAAAAATCCCAAACTTTGCCAATTATGACACATGTATTCCAAACTATAGGGCATTTTCGTCTTTTACTTTTAATTTTTTTTTCTTATTGTTTTTTTTTTTCTTTTTGTTCTTCTCTCTTCCCTCCGCCGGCCATGACGGAGGGAAGCCACACTCGAGCTAGGCTTTACATAGTACAAAATAAGAATTTAACTTTTCGAGAAGCTTTATGTCCTTTCATGTTACAAGCAATCAGGAATTTTGTTGAAGCCGAAATATCGAGCTAAACTTCACCAAAGCATGACAACAATGATGAGACTCTTAGAAATAAAAACGGCAATTCCACATCAAACGAATTCTCATGAATATCATTTGTCAAAGCAGCAACTGAATGGAAATAATCTGCACGTTGTGACTTATTTTAGAAAAGGTTCAAGTCTATTTCGTTGCTTTTTATTACTGTCAATTGGAAGAGTTCTTTAGAAAGCCCGCAGAAAAAGTGAAGCCAAAGATTGTTTTTGCCCCATCACCATTAGGAAATCATAGTTTGAACAAGCCAATGGGTCGATGAGAAATTTTGAGAATTCTTCTAAAAATCTGAATCTTTATATCACACAAATAATTGAAAGAGAATCTCCTTCCACGAATGAAATCACTTGAAATGAAAATCCGGATAGGAATCAATATCAATGGACTTGTGGCAACTCACAGACCAGAGAAAGATGATAAGTCTCACGAATTGATGTGAATAACTAGTGATTCAAGAATACGGATCCTCAAATCGACCATTTTCCACAGATTTGCTTGACATGTCAATTTTAATGAAGACTTGGAAAAGTAAGTCAAGCATGCTTGTCCTAAGAGCAAAGTACACTCCAAATTGATTGAAAAGGGGAAGGGAAAAAGATACCAAAAACCCTAAATTTTGTCCAGTGTGACGAAATTACCCTAAACTTTTTTTTTGTAAGAAAAAAATCTCAAATTTTGCCAATTATGACACATTTGTCCCAAACTATAAGGCATTTTCGTCTTTTACTTTTAATTTTTTTTTCTTGTTGTTTCCTTTTTCTTTTTGTTCTTCTCTCTTCCCTCCGCCGGCCATGATGGAGGGAAGCCAGACTCGAGCTAGGCTTTATATAGTACAAACTAAGAATTTAACTTTTCGAGAAGCTTTATGTCCTTTCATGTTACAAGCAATCAGGAATTTTGTTGAAGCCGAAATATCGAGCTAAACTTCACCAAAGCATGACAACAATGATGATACTCTTAGAAATAAAAACGGCAATTCCACATCAAACGAATTCTCATGAATATCATTTGTCAAAAGCAGCAACTAAATGTAAATAATCTGCACGCTGTGACTTATTTCAGAAAGGGTTCAAGTCTATTTCGTTGCTTTTTATTACTGTCAATTGGAAGAGTTCTTTAGAAAGACCGCAGAAAAAGTGAAGCCAAAGATTGTTTTTGCCCCCTCACCATTAGGAAATCACAGTTTGAACAAGCCAATGGGTCGATGAGAAATTTTGAGAATTCTTCTAAAAATCTGAATCTTTATATCACACAAATAATTGAAAGAGAATCTCCTTCCACAAATGAAATCACTTGAAATGAAAATCCGGATAGGAATCAACATCAATGGACTTGTGGCAACTCACAGACCAGAGAAAGATGATAAGTCTCACGAATTGATGTGAATAACTAGTGATTCAAGAATACGGATCCTCAAGTCGACCATTTTCCACAAATTTGCTTGACATGTCAATTTTAATAAAGACTTGGAAAAGTAAGTCAAGCATGCTTGTCCTAAGAGCAAAGTACACTCCAAACTGATTGAAAAGGGGAAGGGAAAAAGATACCAAAAACCTTAAATTTTGTCTAGTGTGACGAAACTACCCTAAACTTTTTTTTTTGTAAGAAAAATATCTCAAATTTTGCCAATTATGACACATTTGTCCCAAACTATAGGACATTTTCGTCTTTTACTTTTAATGTTTTTTTTCTTGTTGTTTTCTTTTTCTTTTTGTTCTTCTCTCTTCCCTCCGCCGGCCATGACGGAGGGAAGCCAAACTCGAGCGAGGCTTTATATAGTACAAACTAAGAATTTAACTTTTCGAGAAGCTTTATGTCCTTTCATGTTACAAGCAATCGGGAATTTTGTTGAAGCCGAAATATCGAGCTAAACTTCACCAAAGCATGACAACAATGATGAGACTCTTAAAAATAAAAACGGCAATTCCACATCAAACGAATTCTCATGAATATCATTTGTCAAAAGCAGCAACTAAATGTAAATAATCTGCACGCTGTGCCTTATTTCATAAAGGGTTCAAGTCTATTTCGTTGCTTTTTATTACTGTCAATTGGAAGAGTTCTTTAGAAAGACCGCAGAAAAAGTGAAGCCAAAGATTGTTTTTGCTCCATCACCATTAGGAAATCACAGTTTGAACAAGCCAATGGGTCAATGAGAAATTTTGAGAATTCTTCTAAAAATCTGAAACTTTATATCACACAAATAATTGAAAGAGAATCCCATTCCACGAATCAAATCACTTGAAACGAAAATCTGGATAGGAATCAATATCAATGGACTTGTGGCAACTCACAGACCAGAGAAAGATGATAAGTCTCACGAATTGATGTGAATAACTAGTGATTCAAGAATACGAATCCTCAAATCGACCATTTTCCATAGATTTGCTTGACATGTCAATTTTAATGAAGACTTGGAAAAGTAAGTCAAGCATGCTTGTGCTATGAGCAAAGTACACTCCAAATTGATTGAAAAGGAGAAGGGAAAAAGATACCAAAAACCCTAAATTTTGTCCAGTGTGACGAAATTATCCTAAACTTTTTTTTTTGTAACACAAAAATCCCAAACTTTGCCAATTATGACACATTTATCCCAAACTATAGGGCATTTTCGTCTTTTACTTTTAATTTTTTTTCTTATTGTTTTTTTTTTTCTTTTTCGTCTTCTCTCTTCCCTCCACCGGCCATGACGGAGGGAAGCCAAACTCGGGTGGGGCTTTATATAGTACAAACTAAGAATTTAACTTTTCGAGAAGCTTTATGTCCTTTCATGTTACAAGCAATCAGGAATTTTGTTGAAGCCGAAATATCGAGCTAAACTTCACCAAAGCATGACAACAATGATGACACTCTTAGAAATAAAAACGGCAATTCCACATCAAACGAATTCTCATGAATATCATTTGTCAAAAGCAGCAACTGAATGGAAAATCTGCACGCTGTGCCTTATTTCAGAAAGGGTTCAAGTCTATTTCGTTGCTTTTTATTACTGTCAATTGGAAGAGTTCTTTAGAAAGACCGCAGAAAAAGTGAAGCCAGAGATTGTTTTTGCCCCATCACCATTAGGAAATCACAGTTTGAACAAGCCAATGGGTCGATGAGAAATTTTGAGAATTCTTCTAAAAATTTGAATCTTTATATCACACAAATAATTGAAAGAGAATCCCATTCCATGAATCAAATCACTTGAAACGAAAATCCGGATAGGAATCAATATCAATGGACTTGTGGCAACTCACAGACTAGAGAAAGATGATAAGTCTCACGAATTGATGTGAATAACTAGTGATTCAAGAATACGGATCCTCAAATCGACCATTTTCCATAGATTTGCTTGACATGTCAATTTTAATGAAGACTTGGAAAAGTAAGTCAAGCATGCTTGTCTTATGAGCAAAGTACACTCCAAACTAATTGAAAAGGGGAAGGGAAAAAGATACCAAAAACCCTAAATTTTGCCCAGTGCGACGAAATTACCCTAAACTTTTTTTTTGTAACACAAAAATCTCAAAATTTGCCAATTATGACACATTTATTTTTGTTCTTCTCTCTTTCCTCCACTGGCCATGATGGAGGGAAGCCAAACTCGGGCGAGGCTTTATATAGTACATACTAAGAATTTAACTTTTCGAGAAGCTTTATGTCCTTTCATGTTACAAGCAATTAGGAATTTTGTTGAAGCCGAAATATCGAGCTAAACTTCACCAAAGCATGACAACAATGATGAGACTCTTAGAAATAAAAACGGCAATTCCACATCAAACGAATTCTCATGAATATCATCTGTCAAAAGCAGCAACTTAATGGAAATAATCTGCATGCTGTGACTTATTTCAGAAAGGGTTCGAGTCTATTTCCTTGCTTTTTATTACTGTCAATTGGAAGAGTTCTTTAGAAAGCCCGCAGAAAAAGTGAAGCCAAAGATTGTTTTTGCCCCATCACCATTAGGAAATCACAGTTTGAACAAGCCAATGGGTCGATGAGAAATTTTGAGAATTCTTCTAAAAATCTGAATTTTTATATCACACAAATAATTGAAAGAGAATCCCATTCCACGAATCAAATCACTTGAAACGAAAATCTGGATAGGAATCAATATCAATGGACTTGTGGCAACTCATAGACCAGAGAAAGATGATAAGTCTCACGAATTGATGTGAATAACTAGTGATTCAAGAATACGGATCCTTAAATCGACCATTTTCCACAAATTTGCTTGACATGTCAATTTTAATGAAGACTTGGAAAAGTAAGTCAATAATGCTTGTCCTATGAGCAACAAATTGATTGAAAAGGGGAAGGGAAAAAGATATCAAAAACCCTAAATTTTGTCCAGTGTGACGAAATTATCCTAAACTTTTTTTTTGTAAGAAAAAAATCCCAAACTTTGCCAATTATGACACATTTATCCCAAACTATAGGGCATTTTCGTCTTTTATTTTTAATTTTTGTTTCTTGTTGTTTTCTTTTTCTTCTTCTCTCTTCCCTCCACCGCCATGACGGAGGGAAGCCAAACTCAGGCGAGGCCCCCCCCGAGGGCGGCCCTCCCCTGACGCAAGCGAAGGCGACCCTCACTGGAGTCAGGCGAGGGCATTCCTTGCTAGATTCGGCCCAGGCAAGGGCTGTCCTCATCGAATCTAGCAAGGGCTATCCTTGCCTAGGTTGACGAGGGTTGTCTTCGCCCGACCTCGCCAACCCAAGTGAGGGCAGCCCTCGCCCAACGCCGGCGACAGCGGCCCTCGCCTAAGTCTGCCTTCCCTTCACCATGGCCGATGGAGAGAAGAGAGAAGAAGGAAAAAGAAAAAAAAAAAAAAAGAAGAAGAGGAAAGACGGAAAAAAAAAATTTAAAAATTTAAAATTAAAAGAAAAAAAATGCACTTGGAAATAGAGTTTAGGGCAAATGTGTCATAGTTGGAAAAATTTGGGATGTCTTGTGTCACAAAAAAAATTTGGGGTATATTTGTCATTCTGGGCAAAATTTGCGATTTTTAGTGGCTTTTTCCGAAAATGAAAAGATATATTATTTTAATGAAAAACTGCTTTAAAGTATTAATTTTGAAATCTACTGTTGATTTTGGTCCTCTCACTTAGAACTGATATTTATGGAATTATCATTTTCATCTCGCTCTTTTTCATATTTTACTATCTTGATTTTTCCGTGAATTAATTTTCAAGGAACTTGTCTTAATAGTATGATAGAATAACGTGTAGTCTGACATGGGGGTCCGATCGTTTTGCGGCTCTTTCCAAAAGGCGTGAATGCAAATAAAAAACATCGCCTGGGAAAGCTTCACGGCCTGGTGGTCGGCGTAACAATAATGACATTTGTCGATATGCCAACTCCAAAAACCCGTCCTCAGTTCGGATTGTAGGCTGCAACTCGCCTGCATGAAGCCGGAATCGCTAGTAATCGCCGGTCAGCCATACGGCGGTGAATTCGTTCCCGGGCCTTGTACACACCGCCCGTCACACTATGGGAGCTGGCCATGCCCGAAGTCGTTATCTTAACCGCAAGGAGGGGGATGCCGAAGGCAGGGCTAGTGACTGGAATGAAGTCGTAACAAGGTAGACATGGGATTATATATCTTTCTCAGATATCAATAGGATATCAACAAATCAATAAATTGTTTAGGCACAAACAAACATAAGGGGGGTGAGTTTGTGATCTAAGGAAACTTCAAAATTTTTCGAGTGAAGAGCATGCACTAGTGCTGTAGAGAGAAACGTGCATATACAAAATACTTATCTTCCATCAGTGAAAGGCATTTAAAAATAGAAGAATTGCAAAGCATATTTATGGGACTTTGGCCTGTCCATTTGGCTTACTCAGCTCTCTCAGCTTTAACTGTCCAAACAAATACTGGAATCCACTATATAATCCTTGAGATATTACTGCATCCAAAGATAGTTCCTTCTACTTGTAACTTTGCTTTTACATATAATTTGTCTAACGTATTGGCAAAGTTTCTCTACATATCTTGTCATCAATTCATTTGCCTACTATTACTCTCGGATATTTAAAGAATATAATCCGTTATGTTCAAGATTAGAACATGAGGATAATGTTTTTGGTAGTGTGGCATAGTAGCTCAACAACAATGAATTTGCGCGATGGTCATTGATTGATGACCGGTGTAATTCTTGTCTTTTGAGTGACCAAAAGCAAGTTAGAAGTATGGAAACGCGGGTCGAGAGCACCTAGTATCTAGGAATTAATCCCTTCCATCCTTTGGATGGTCGTAGCTGATATTAGCAGGATTTACTCGTATTGATCCATCAATCGCGCATGGCCATGACCATCCAACATGTACATAGACCGTATGGGGATAGATCCAAACATATTAATATCAAGTAATAATCAAAGTGTGCTCCTTGACTATATAAGAAAGATTATGTTAAGTAATCAGTTGGTGCATATAAATAACCTAGATGGGACCCAATTGAATTTCATAATTTTTTACTGAACCGAATTCGATTCGTATAAGGTTGAACTGCTGCCCTTGTAAGGGAGAGAAGGTACTACATTCTGGAAATGAGAGAAAAGGCATGCTAAAATGAGTGGCCTCATACTTGCATCATCATTCTCCGATAATATCGATTATCACTCTCATACAGTTTTGACTTAAGACCTGAGTAAATAAATAACTTGCGATTTGAGTATCCGACACTTAAGTTGATAAATTTTTCACAGATTTACTTGACTAGCTAGGTCAATTTCAATGAAGGCTTGGAAAAGTAAGTCGGGCATGGATATTAAAAATGATCAAGATGCCATAAAATGCCCCCTCAGAAGTACGGGTTTCTGATTTTGGCACCGCACGACTATTCATCAAAATGGACTGCATTAGCTGGTATTATCGACTACATTGCTCTAGGTATTTATGACCTTTATAATTTCTTTCCTTTTCAATGACATTAAGGATCCAGAAAGGCATTGTAATTGATCTGGCTAGTTCGAGGATACTAAATTTATGTAATCAAAATGATATCTGCTCGTAATTTTTTACCTATACCCATCACATGAAGAGGAATCCATGTCGTTGACTCAAGTTTAGCTGATGAGGTTATGAACAAGTTGTGATATCTTCACTTGCAGAGCTGGCTTATTCTACAATACCAACTGAAAAATGCAATGTGTATAACTTTGGAATCATCATGTTAGAGACAGTCATGGGAAAGTATCTGGAAGATATTTTCTCTTCGAAATATCCATCATCCACCAAAATTGAGTTGTCAATACTGTTGAAGGACGTGCTAGATCAACGTCTGTTGCCTTCGAGATGCGGAAGACGTGATCTCTATCGCACGGCTAGCATTCAAGTGTCTGCGAGCCAATCCGCAACTTTGACCGTCCATGAGACAAGTTTCTCGGAAGCTCCGCGTTCAACTTCGTGATCTCAAAGGCAGGAAATTTTGAGCATCGGAAGGGGATTGTAAGTTTTGAAGTTAGCTTTACGGGTGCACCGTTTGCTGTTTGTTTGTTTGTTTTTGTTTTTGTTTTTGTTTTGTTTTTGGTTGTGTGTTCAGTCTGTTGGGTATTTAAGTCACTAGCAAAAAGTTAATACTCTTGCCCAGAACAGTTGTTTCTCTTTTGCGGGCTTATCAGGATTATAAGAGCCAATCTTATTCGACAATTTGGATTTTCTTCTTAGTCCTTACCAATCCCACCATCTTAATTATTTTCACTTCAGAGCCTGCTTACCTTTGAACATTATACGATCACTGCCGTGTCGGCAATTGTACTTTGGAGTCACGGCATCAAAAATAATCATGGGAAGGCTTCTGTGGAGGTCTTACTTCACTATGGTTTCCAGCTTGTCGCAATGAGATCAGGAAAGAATTTGCAAAATGCATCAGATCGACATCGTTGAATGTAGTTTTCCATTTCGAAAAGAATAATGAACCTACTAGTCAGTAAAAATTTGTTTGGGTGCAATTCAAACTCTAGTTGATTCAATTAACTCCCTCAACTTTTGTATGTGTGCAATATAAGTCCCAAACTTTCAATTGGTTCTGTCAAATCCCTCTACAATTTTAATAAAATGACATGGGACATCGATTCAGTAAAACTTAATGGAGAAAGGCAAGGAAAACAGTGACTCCGAAACTAATCAAACCATTTAAGGAATTGTGAATATGAAGGGTAATAAACCTTATGAAAAGGTCTAAATAAATTGAGAACAAGATGATGCGATAGTTTTAATGTTGGAAGTTTATGGAAATTTCGAGTACGTATACTTGATAGAACCCTCAAAATCTGATTAAACCAACTTATGGACTGGGCCGCTTACCAACTGAAAGGCTAATCTCACATCATGTTGAAACTAGGGGCTCGCGTCGAACTAAAATTCACGGCGACTTTACTTGAATAGGTCAACAAGACCAAAACGCAAGTCGATGACACGACAGCTTAATTAGAGCACTAACATCATAAATGCCCTTGGGGTGTTATATCTTATTCAATTATTCAATTCCAGTAGATGAAATCGAGAACATAATGACTACTATAATGAGACCCATCATTTACCGAGATTAAGTGGCATAAATCAAGACAAATCGACATTTCCATCGTGGTCGAGCTCAAGTTAACTGGATTTATGCAAAGCTCAATATCCAGTTCGACCTTGATTTAGCTTTCAATAAATTCAAGCCCGACTATTCGATTCTACAATTAGCAAGTAAACCTGCTGTGAGCTGGAGTCTAGCTCGAGTCTAACTCAAGTAAGAATTGAGAGATACTACAAAAGGGAGTATAAAAAAATAATGCTGTTTTTGTATGTATTGTATTTATAGTCTGATCATATGCATGCACTCAAATGTAATTCAACAGCTCGATTAGCTTGGCTCCAAAGTAAGATACTCAAGCTAGGCATTTTCAAGCATGAACTCAGCCCAATTAAGAACTTCAGCCCAATTAAGAACTTCTTAATTGGACTCGGCAAAATTCAAAGAATCCATCTTGTATCTCACGAGTAGCTTGATTAGTTTCCATTTCTACGTGCGACTTTTTCGTTACGTATACCTCGAAACAATTATGACTTGATTATTACTATCTAAAAGTGGGCATTTCGCATGAACCAGATTCGTTCATTGAGTTTGATAGGGAATGGGTGACCACTGGCTTCCCTTTTTATCCACCGTGAATAATACAAGAAGAAATCTATACACACTCCAACAGGATTGGTGTCTTTCTAAGGTTACTAGAAATGGCACGCGCATTGTCGGGAAAAAATTAAAATTTTTGTGAAATACTTTTTTTTAGTGAAAAGGTTATAATCAGTGGTTAAAAAAAAAAAAAAAAAAAACTCTGTGGTCACATATCGTGCAATTTTCTTATATTGTAAGTCAATACCCCACGCTAAACTTTTAATTGTATATAATACAAAATAAGAATTTAACTTCTCGAGAGGCTTTGCGTCCTTCCACGTTACAACCAATCAGGAATTTTTTTGAAACTGAAAGATCGACCTAAACTCCACCAAAGCATGACAACAATCACGAGACTTCAGAAATAAAAACGCCAATTCCAAATCAAACGAACTCTCATGACTATCATCTATTAAAAGCAGCAACTGGATAGAAATAATCTGAACACTGTGACTTATCTTGGAAAGGGTTCGAGTCTACTTCCTTGCTTTCCATTAATATCAATTGGAAGAGTTCTTTAGAAAGCCCGAAGAAAAAGTGAAGCCAAAGATTTTTTTTGCCCCTTCACCATCAGGAAATCACAGTTTGAACAAGCCAATGGGTCAAGAAATTTTGAGAATTCTTCTAAAAATCTGAATTTTTATATCACTGAAATAATCAAAAGAGAATCCGATTCCATGAATCAAATTACTTGAAATGGAAATCTGGATAGGAATCATTATCAATGGACTTGTGGCAACTCAAAGGCCAGAGCAAGATGATAATACTCACGAATCGACATGAATAACTAGAGGTTCAAGAATACAAACCCTCAAATCGGCCATTTTCCACAAATTTGCTTGACATGTCAATTTCAATGAAGACTTGGAAAAGTAAGTCAAACATGCCTATCCTAAGAGCAAAGTACACACCAAACTGATTGAAAGAGGAAAATATACAATGTTTTAATGAAAAACTGCTTTAAAGTACTAATTTTGAAATCCACCATTGATTTTGGTCCTCTCGCTTAGAACTAATATATATGGGATGATCGTTTTCATCTCACTCTTTTTCATATTTTACTGTCTTGATTTTTCCATGAATTAATTTTCAAGGAACTTGTCTTAATAGTATGATACAATAATGTGTAGTCTGACATGGGATTATATATCTTTTTCACATATCAATAGGATATCAACAAATTGATAAATTGTTTAGGCACAAACAAACATAAGGGTGGTGAGCTTGTGATCTAAGGAAATTTCAAAAAATTTCGAGTGAAGAGCATGCACTAGTGCTGTAGAGAAACTTGCATATACAAAAAAGTTATCTTCCATCGATGAAAGGCGTTTAAGATATAGAAGAATTGCAAAGCATATTTATAGTACTTTGGCCTATCCATTTGGCTCGCTCTACTCTTCCAGCTCTAACAGTCCAAACAAATACTGGAACCCACTATATAATCCTTGAGATGTTACTACATCCGAAGATACTTCCTTCTACTTGTAACTTTGCTTTTACATATAATTTGTAAAACTCATTGACGAAGTTTCTCTACATATCTCGTCACCAATTCGTGTAACTACTATTACTCTCGGATTTTTAAAGATTATACTGCGTTATGTTCAAGATTATAACATGAGGATGATGTTTTTGGTAGTGTGGCATAGTAGCTCAACAATAATGAATTTGCGTGATGGTTATTGATTGATGACCGGTGGGTTCTTGTCTTTTGAGCGACCAAAAGCAAGTTGGAAGTTTGGAAACGCAGGTCGAGAGCACCTAATATCTAGGAATGTAATCCCTTCCATCCCTTGGATGGTTGTAACCGATCATAGCAGGATTTACTCGTATCGATCCATCAATCGCATATGGCCATGACCATCCAACACGTACATCGACCATATGGGGATAGATCCAAACATATAATATCAAGTAATAATAAAAGTGCGCTCCCTGACGAGAAATTACTTGATGCATGAACAAATGTGATCTTCTCTATGTTATGACATTCATCGTGGTGATTTGATCCGGCAATCACTAGATAAACTACCATATAAGAAAGCTTATGTCAAGTAATTGGTTAGTGCATATAAATAACCTACATGGGACCCAACTGAATTTCATAATTTTTGACTGAACCGAATTCAATTCGTACAAAAATAAGGTTGAACTGCCGCCTTTGTAAGGGAGAGAAGGTACTATAATCTCGAAATGAGAGAAAAGGCATGCTAAAATGAGTGGCCCTATACTTGCATCATCATCCTCCAATAATATCAATTATCACTCCCATAGACTCACTTTGACTTAAGACCGGAGAAAATCAATAACTTGTGGTTTGAGTATACCGACGCTTAATTTATCAATTTTCCATGGATTTATATTACTAACTAGGTCAATATTAATGAAGGCTTGGAAAAGTAAGTCGAGCATGGATATTAAAAATGATCAAGATGCCATAAAATGTCCTCTCAATCTGAAGAGCAAGATAACTACTGTGATTGAGATTCATCATTTTGTACTGTTCACTCATTATTCCTGTACTTCTGAATATGTGCTATTTTTTTTTTTATAAAAAAAATAAAGATTTATCGCGCAATATTGTCAACGAGAAAATAAAAAATTCTTCACAACAAGGACGAATTTTCCCCTTCATTCGATGGCACTTGAAGCCCCTAGATGGAGTAACTTTTTGCAAGCAACACCGATGACAGATTCACTAGAGAAAATCTGATTGCGCCCCCCACATAAAAAGAGAACTGAAAATAAAATGGATCATGCTAATACGTGTCCTTGATATACTTGTTAAACATGTTTAATGCAGAAAGATTCGATTTTCAAAATATTAATTATGTATGTCACAAAAATAGTCAATGCAGTATTTTGTTATTTTGTTACTTAATAAGTATCCCATGGTCACTATTTAAGTAAAATCCGAGTAAAATTTATTATTGTGCAAGCAGAGCATCAACCTAGTATGAGAGTGGGCAAAACTTGCGCAAAATTGAGCCATATAGCACACTTACCTATAAAACTCTATGTAATTTGTTTTTGATTATCACTTTAGCAAATCTTTAATCCTAACATATCTCTAACTCTACATCTCTAGTCTTATGCAAATTTTGATAATAAGATCTATTACTGGTATACTTTCATATATTCTTATCCATAATTCTCTAATAGAACTATGCATATTTTCAGTAATAAATGATCTAATAATTTTTTTATGTATATATAGATTCTATCCCGAAATACCTGCATTTTTTATCTTTAAAGAAATTTGTTCAAGACGAGGTTTTGAAAGAATTTAACAGTATAGGGATACCTATCTCATAATTGGCTCATATTTAACAAATAATACATTAAAAGATTAAAAGATCAAACTCATATAAGGCTCATATTTGACAATTAAAGAATATTAAAATCATATCTGAGAAGTAATTATATTGCATGATCAATCTCAAATTGGTCTCATATTTGACTAATAAATATATTAGAAGATCAATGAAAAAATCCATCATCACAGGACTATTTATCTCATCGTTTACTTACATTTTAGAGTAATCTATTTGAAAGATCAATCTCATATTGGCTTCATATTTGACCAACGAATAATATTAAAATCATGTTTAGAGTAATATTACATGATCAATAACATATTGAACAAATTTTTGGCAAATAAAAAATATTATCTTTACATATTGTATTTATATTTACACACTTCGGCCTCCAGCATTTTTTGTTTCTTGGTCAATCTAGATTCATGTATTTTAAGTCCCATTGCTCGCATGATTTTCTTGCCATCAACTCCAAGAACCTCGAAATTGAGCGAGCGGCTCATTCTAGATTTCATTTGCAGAATCCAAGATCAACCTCGTGCCTTGACTTGGTCGTCAACCGTCTGCGAAGAATCAAAGTGGATGAGTCCAAAGTCGATTAATGTTCCATTTGTACGTGAACGTGAAGGTTCACGGGTCCTAGTCTGTGGATGTGTTTAGTGTAGACTATTCAAACTCTTGCGGAGATAATGCCGGTCTTCTGAGCAAAAGATAAGAGACAAGAGAACGAGACTCATTAGCTTCTTGGTCCCCGCCATCATAACATCCTTCCCACGAATAGTTTGTCAGCTAGTAATAATTCACAGCACAAGTCTTTTCTCAATAGCATCATCATTTTCTATACTCCAACGATTTAATGGTGACGCGAATTGACAATAAAACGAGACGAGATAATTTCTCAATTACACAGAGAAAGACTTATAATGTCTTATGCTAATAGAAATTGACGTGAACTATAAACACTATCACAAATTGTCTAGCTTTGATGAAATTTTAAATTAAAGATTTTGTCAATATAATTTTTAGAAAGGATATTCATGAGGGAAATAAAACTTTACATATGAAATGGTGGATCGCACCACCCATTAAAGCGGGTTGCGTTATAAAAAGCATAGAGGCTGTGTAGCATGATCTTCATATGAACATTACAATTGTAGGGAGATTTAAATTTAAGGGGTTGATTAAGGGATTTTGATTGGCGTTGAGTATACTAATGAAACATCCTTTGTTTTTTCATTTGGTTTGTCCATGAAGGGAATCAACATAGTTGCTGGAAATAAGAAACTCAAAGTTTCCATTTTTTTTTTCCTTAATCATGGCTTTTTTTTGCACCACAAGGCCAAAAATCAAGGAGTCCCACGCTTACTTAGGTTCCGTTCGTTTCACGGAAAATGACTTTCAGGAAAACATTTTCCAGATTTTCCAGTGTTCGTTTCACGGAAAATGAATTAGTCAAGGAAAATGTTTTCCATCATTGGAAAAAACAACCTTTAAAAGTGAGGAAAATGTTTTCCACTTTTCAAAAGTGGAAAACATTTTCCATAACTTCTTCCACCTTACTTTTTTTCACCAGCACATTTTTGTTTTATTTTTATGATTTCTTTTTCTTTTTTAAAAATCGAGTTTTTTTTTTTTTTCTTTCTTTCCTTTTCATCTTCTTCCTTGGCCTTGGCTGGTCGCCGCCACGGCCACAAACCGACGACCGCCGCAGCCGACGACCGGCCGCAAGCCGGCTCAAGCCTTGCCCTAGGTCGGCGAGGCTCCGCCTAGCCCGATTTAGGGAAGCCGAGCTTGCTCAAGCCCAGCAAGCTCTGGCCTTGCCGAGGTTGGGCGAGGCGAGTGTCGTCGGCCCGGGGCGGATCTAGTGAGTTGGGCGGGGCTCGGGCCTTGCCCGAGCTCACCGAGGTTCGCCGGGCTCGGTGAGTCGCAAGCTCGCTAGATTTGGTGGTGGAGCTCGGGCTCCCGATCCAGCGAGCCTAAGCTTTGCCGCCAGATTCGACGAACTTGCGGCTCGCCAAAGCCCGGTGAACCTCGGCGAGCTTGGGCGAGATCGACCGAGCCTCGAGCTCACCGGATCGGCGATCGTGTCTTGGTCGGCCATCGAGTAGCCAGCCATTGTCAGCCTGCAGCGGTGGAGGAAGGAGGAAGGAAAAGAAAAAGGAAAAAAAGAAAAAGAAAAAGAAAAATAATAAAGAATAAAGAATAAAGAATAAAAATTTCGATTTTTTAAAATACAAATAATTAAAAAATTCATTTTTTAAAATATAAAAAATAACACTAATTTTTTGGTCAATTAAAAATATTAAAATTCAATTTTTTGATAATTTTTCCCAAACAATTAAATTAGCTAACGAACGGTGGAAAATATTTTCCACTCAAAGTTCAGGTTTCAGCCAAACATCGGAAAATATAGTCATTTTCTAAGAAAATAACTTCCTGGAAAATATTTTCCGAAAACGTGATATTTTCCGCAAAACGAACGGACCCTTAATCTCTTTCTGAAATGGTCTGAACTCAATTTCCTAATTTCTCAAATTAAAACCCTATTCCCCCAAATTTAGGTGGAGAATCTCGAGCGTCGATGATGGTAGGATTGTAGGGAGAGACCGTGGTGCTGATGGAGAACAGAGAGAGAGAGAGGCAGAGAGGATCAGAATTTCAAGAGAATTAGGGGGGATGATTAGGGCACAGTCTGCCTTTGGAGAGGCCAAGGCAAGATAGAGAGAGGGCAAAGTCCGGACTCAACGACAATGTCCTTTTTTTCCCCTTGTTCTAGGATGACTAGAGATTTGAGTCTCATTGTTTGGTACTATTTACTTATTATACCCTAATGGCACACGCTAGACTCTTCGGAAAAGCAAAATATATTATTTTGCAATATATCGTCAATCACAAAAAATAAAAGAAAAAAAAGTGTTCACAAAAGGCCTCCATTCGTGGGAAAACGTTGACCAACTTTAAGGCATTGGCCTCAATTGAGGAGCTTAAAGAATGACATTCCATCTATAAATATCTCATCCATCTTGCTAATGATATGTAGACTTGAACCATCTTCCAACTCCCAAAAACCGTCCATACCCCCCAAAATCATGGTTTCCTCATTATTGCTGTCCATCTTGTCTCTTTTATATGTCTACTTCTTCTTCTTCTCCTTGCTTTTCTTGGTCGGCACCACTTCACTTCAGGGGGAAAGCGTTTCCGCTTCCTCCACTTCTTTGTCCACTGTCCACATGACTGGGAATAAGGATGAAGTAGAGGCTCTCCTAAATTGGAAATCTACTTTTGACAACCATAGCCAATCTCTCCTCTCTTCATGGCATGGCAACAATCCTTGCCGCTTTACCGGTGTTGCTTGCAACTACTATGGAGCCATCATTCATCTAAATCTTTCCTATGTTGGTTTGAGAGGAACTCTAGATGGCCTTGACTTCTCGTGCTTAACCAGTGTGGTTAGCTTTGAACTTGCCAACAACTCGATCTATGGCTCCATCCCCTCAAGTATTGGTAACCTTTCCAAACTCAACTCTCTTGATCTTCGCTTCAATGAATTGTCCGGGCAAATTCCTCCAAGTATAGGTGTGTTGGAGAGTCTTCATTATTTGTACCTTTGTGCCAACAACTTGAGTGGACGTATTCCTACCTCTCTTGGAAAATCAGGCAATTTAGTCGAACTAAGAATTTCGCAAAATAATTTCTCTAGTTCCATTCCACAAGAAATATGTAACTTGAAGAGATTGATGGTTCTTTCCCTATGGGGAAATAAATTGTCAAAATCTATTCCTTTAGAAATCACGAGACTCACTTCTCTCCATACACTTGACTTGTCATCCAACAATCTCATCGGCTCAATTCCTCATTCCATCGGAAACTTATCAAATTTAAGCATATTTGACATTTCACAGAATGCCATTTCTAGTTCCATTCCACAAGAAATATGCAACTTGAGGAGCTTGACGGTTCTTTCCCTATGGGGGAATAGATTGTTAGGATCCATTCCTTTAGAAATCGTGAGACTCACTTCTCTCCATACACTTTACTTGTCATCCAACAATCTCACCGGCTCAATTCCTCATTCCATCAAAAACTTGTCAAATTTAAGCATATTTGACATTTCACGAATGCCATTTCTGGTTCCATTCCACAAGAAATATGCAACTTGAGGAGCTTGATGGTTCTTTTCCTATGGGGAAATAGATTGTCGGGATCCATTCCTTCGAAATCGCGAGACTCACTTCTCTCCATAAACTTGACTTGTCATCCAACAATCTCACCGGCTCAATACCTCATTCCATCGGAAACTTGTCAAATTTAAGCATATTTGACATTTCACAGAATGCCATTTCTGGTTCCATTCCACAAGAAATATGCAACTTGACGAGCTTGATGGTTCTTTTCCTATGGGGAAATAGATTGTCAGGATCCATTCCTTCAGAAATCGCAAGACTCACTTCTCTCCATAAACTTGACCTGTCATCCAACAATCTCACCGGCTCAATTCCTCATTCCATTGGAAACTTGTCAAATTTATTCGTGCTTAACCTCTTCCAAAATAATTTGGTCGGTCCAATCCCTACTTCTCTTGGAAAAGTGGGCAACTTAAGCATATTTGACATTTCAAAGAATGCCATTTTTGGTTCCATTCCACAAGAAATATGCAACTTGAGGAGCTTGACGATTCTTTCGCTATGGGAAAATAGATTGTCGGGATCCATTCCTTTAGAAATCGCGAGACTCACTTCTCTCCATTTGCTTTACCTGTCATCCAACAATCTCACCGGCTCAATTCCTTTAGAAATCGCGAGACTCACTTCTCTCCATGAACTTTACCTGTCATCCAACAATCTCACTGGCTCAATTCCTTATTCCATCGGAAACTTGTCAAATTTATCTGTGCTTAACCTCTTCCAAAATAATTTGGTCAGTCCAATCCCTACTTCTCTTGGAAAAGTGGGCAACTTAAGCATATTTGACATTTCAAAGAATGCCATTTCTGGTTCCATTCCACAAGAAATATGCAACTTGACGAGCTTGATGGTTCTTTTCCTATGGGGAAATAGATTGTCAGGATCCATTCCTTCAGAAATCGCAAGACTCACTTCTCTCCATAAACTTGACCTGTCATCCAACAATCTCACCGGCTCAATTCCTCATTCCATTGGAAACTTGTCAAATTTATCCGTGCTTAACCTCTTCCAAAATAATTTGGTCGGTCCAATCCCTACTTCTCTTGGAAAAGTGGGCAACTTAAGCATATTTGACATTTCAAAGAATGCCATTTCTGGTTCCATTCCACAAGAAATATGCAACTTGAGGAGCTTGACGATTCTTTCGCTATGGGAAAATAGATTGTCAGGATCCATTCCTTTAGAAATCGCGAGACTCACTTCTCTCCATTTGCTTTACCTGTCATCCAACAATCTCACCGGCTCAATTCCTTTAGAAATCGCGAGACTCACTTCTCTCCATGAACTTTACCTGTCATCCAACAATCTCACCGGCTCAATTCCTCATTCCATCGGAAACTTGTCAAGTTTGTCTTCTCTTTGCCTTTTTGAAAATAATTTGGCCGGTCCAATCCCTACATCAGTTGGAAGCTTGGCCAATTTAACTATATTACTGCTTCGGGACAACATGTTCTCTGGGTCCTTGCCTTCTGAATTTAATAGGTTAACCCGTTTCACTCACTTGGATATGAGTGACAATGAACTAGAGGGGGAACTGCCAAAAGATGTGTGCCTTGGGAGATCATTAGTATATTTCTCTGCCTTCAAAAATCATTTCACGGGGCCCATCCCAACAAGCTTAGAGGGTTGTAGTACATTAATTAGATTGAGGCTAGAAGAAAACCAACTTATTGGAAGCCTAACAGAAGCTTTCGGAATATATCCACATCTATATTATGTGGACTTAAGCCACAATAATTTGAACGGTGAACTTTCTTGGAAATGGGAACGTTGTCCTAATTTGACGAGCTTAAGGATATCAAACAACAAAATTTTTGGTGAGGTACCTGCAATATTTGGAAAGATGGCTCAGTTACAATCACTAAAACTTTCTTCAAATTTTTTAAGTGGGGAGATTCCAAGGGAATTGGGAAGTCTACCGATGTTGTTCGAACTCGATCTAAGCAGCAATGTTATCACAGGAAATGTCCCGACTGAGATTGGACTTTTATCTCATTTGGCACATCTAAACTTGGCATCAAACAATTTGAGCGGATTGATGCCAGTGTAGCTAGGCTCATGCAAAAGCTTGTTGACCTTGAACATGAGCAATAACAAACTTTGGACAAGCATTCCTCAAGAGATAGGCAATGCACAGTTCCTTGAGGTTCTTGACATAAGTCATAATTTGTTGACTGGAAACATACCGGGAGTACTTGGACAGTTGAGAATGCTACAAGTTTTAAATATCTCCCACAACATCCTTTCTGGTTCTATTCCACATACTTTTAGTCATATGTCAGCCTTAACTTCCATCGATTTATCCTACAATAACCTGGAAGGTCCTCTCCCCAATGTCAAAACTTTCAATGAGGCTCCATTTGAGGCAATGCAGCATAACAAAGGGCTCTGTGGAAATGTTAGTGGTCTACCGAAATGCTATTCTATCGAGAGCAAGAAACCCAATTCCCATGTTAGAGTTAGAATCGCAATTATCCTCTTTTTGTTGTTGTTGGGAATTATCCTTCTCTCTTGCACCTTGGTTATTCTCATAATCATCAATCGTCATCGAAGAAGAATTATCAAGAGAGAGAACAACAAACGGGCAAATGATTTGGATTTCATGCATATTTTGAGTTATGATGGCGAAGTTTTCTATAATCGAATCTTCGAGGCCACAGAAGGATTTGACTCGAAGTACTATGTGGGCGAAGGAGCATATGGAATTGTTTATAAAGCCACTATATCAAAAGGTCAAACGTTTGCTATAAAGCAAACCTCATCATCCCAGGACGATAGTGAGATTGTTGATTTGATACCATTTGAAAGGGAAATTCAAGCCTTAAGAAATCTACGCCATCGTAATATCGTGAAATTTTATGGCTTCTGCTCTCATGTCCAACGTTGTTTTTTGGTGTATGAGTACATGGAAAGAGGAAGCTTGAGAACAATTTTGAACGATAATGAAAGAGTAGTAGAATTTAATTGGGACAAGAGGGTAAATGTGGTCTGAGGAGTTGCGGATGCTCTGTCCTATATGCATCATGAATGTTCACCTCCGTTGATTCATCGAGACTTGACCAGTAACAACGTTCTATTGGATCGCAATTATGAGGCTCGTGTTTCTGATTTTGGCACTGCAAGACTATTGAGGCCGGATTCATCAAACTGGACTATTGTTGCTGGCACCATTGGGTATATTGCGCCAGGTACTTTGTAATTTTTTCAATTTCACCGGCATTCAGTGTTAAACATCCCTTATTTTGTTATTTAATCTTCTTATGGAAATTTGTTTATGCATTTAGAGCATTCAAGTTTAATGTTGATAAGAAAGCCTTTTACTTTCCTAATAAGGAAGAGTTGGCAAAAGAGGTAAAAATTATAGTCGATCCATCTCAAGGATATGAAATTTGTGTTACCTAAATGACACGAGCATCAAACAAAATCTTTTGAACGCCCCTGAAGCGTAAACTCCCATGCTCAAATCAGTGTTGTAAGCATAGATTAAGTAGAAATTTGTACTCGTAACTATTACCTCATGGGAAGCAATGTTGTCAATTTGAAAACAACATGTGATCAAGGTTATAAAAAAAACTGTGAATTCCCTCTCGCAGAGCTGGCTTATTCTTCAATTCCTACAGAAAAGTGTGATGTATATAGCTTTGGAGTCGTCGCATTAGAGACAATCATGGGAAAGCATCCAAGAGATCATATCTTTGGGGAATGTTCATCATCCACCCAAACTGAATCGCCAATATTATTGGAGGATGTGTTGGATCAACGTTTCTCGCCTTCTAGACTTTGTCTTCAAGATGCGCAAGATGTAGTCTCAATCGCCAAGCTAGCGTTCACGTGCTTGCAAGCGGATCCGCGGCTTCGACCGACTATGAGACAAGTCTCGCGTGAGCTTCGCGTTCAAGTACCCCTAGAAACGCCACTCTCTACTATCACCTTAGAGCAACTTTGCGATCTCAATGTCAGGAAATTTTGAGCATTCATAGGATTTGGTAAGTCTTGAAGTTACTTTTTCGTGTGCTATTGTGTTTGATCTTTAATCATGATGATGATCGGCTTTTAAATACTTTCTTAGCTCTCACTAATCCTAATTGTGTGATTTACGATGTTCACTGCAGAGCTACTTCAACGTTGCATGGATAGTGCAATGTTTAAGTTTGAAATCGTGGCACCAAAAATAATTAGGGACAGCTTTCGGGGAGATCTAGTTTCATGATTATTTCCAACTTTTTGCAAAGCGATCAGCAAGTAAATCTGCAAAATGCATAAATTTACGTCTTTTCCTTCTTTCAATCGAGATGTAACAACATGTAGTTTTTATTGCTAGAAGAGATAATAATACAAGTAGCTTGTGCAATTTTTTGATATATAGTGTCATAATTGAACTTCCAATTTGGTCATTCATCTTACTTTTCATTGATGTGCACTATCGTCGTAAAACTTTTACTTTTCATTGATGTGCACTATCGTCGTAAAACTTTCGGTTGGTCCAATGAGATGCTAATATATTTTGATATGTTTATTTTCATTCTTTCAATGATTAATTTAAATGAAATTTGGCATGGACATCAATATAAGAAAGCTAATGTTTGATGGAGAAAAGTCTGAGAATTTTGCACTCGTCATTTTGACTTGAAATTTGAAAACTGTAAACAATTGATTTCAGATTGATTGCGCAATTCGTCATTCACCCTTTTCCGCTATTTGACATTATTAAAGTCGCTACTGTTAAAACTTTGAAGATGAGCAATAAAGATGAGAACAAAAATTTATTTTTCTTCCCCTTCCGTACGTTTTGGAAAAACGTTAATTAATTTAAAACAAATTCTTTTTTGGCCAAATAATTTGAAGAATTTATTTAAAAATGCCCCTTTTACATGTCCAAACCCATCACAAATTTATGTATCTGCAATTACTTTGGGGATTAACGATTTCAAGATCATTAGGTTCGCTTCACATGAGAAGAGGATAGCTAACGTTTTTTCCGTACTTTCGCATAATAGCTCAGCAAAATTAATCCCCCTGAATATCATTGCTCATTGCTGACTACTGGCTCTTGCTAAGGGGATTTGATCTCTTTTTCTTCATAATTAACGCAATGTGCTTATAACCGATATATCAATAAATAGTAAGGACCGGACCAATAAATCTTGCTGCATCAGCCTTTAAAGTTACCATCTTGATAACGAAATTATTTTTGCCAGGGTGTTATATATACTGAGGAAATTATTATGACAACTAGCAAGTACAAAAACGAAATACATGATGTAGTACAAAAGACTCGAACTTAAACCAATAC
Source organism: Eucalyptus sp. ANBG9806169 (assembly GCA_014182395.1). Taxonomy (NCBI): domain Eukaryota; kingdom Viridiplantae; phylum Streptophyta; class Magnoliopsida; order Myrtales; family Myrtaceae; genus Eucalyptus; species Eucalyptus sp. ANBG9806169. The sequence continues at coordinate 24,166,171 of CM024583.1, forward strand.
ATCTCATTATAAAATCAAATAACACCATACAATTTGCGCCCATTGAAGTCCAAGTACATAAGAATCAGACTTAGATACAATCTCACAAACAAAATTACAGCCTAATAATTAAAAATACCATATTAAGCAGACCGATAAAAACACATTTATTTCATCACTAGAATACAAACAAATTCACTTTTATACATTTAGTACAGACAACAACAAAAAAAATACAAATATCAATGACCCGTTTCAAGAGAGGTGGCGGAACTCAGGTTGACCATTTCAGCGAAATATTTATCTCGGTGCCTTTTCAAATGGCCCGTCCTACCATTAGGTTCCAAAGATAATTTCATAGCACATACCATGCAGATGACCTTCTTCTCACAATTGGGGAGGTCAATGATGTTGAACATCTTCCATAAATTCGATCCTCAGCAAAAAAAAAATTTTGGAGTTGGCGATCCATCTAAGAAATGGGTTAGGTATTGTTGACACATAAATTTGACAATTTTATTAGGGGCTTTATCACGTACAAAATTAGGATTTAATTTTTAACCCCTAAATGAAAATAATATCCACTAAAATTTCATTGCATGTAGACACTTAGGAATGTTTGCATCACTAGTATTAAGGTTTTAAAAATTATTATTATCATTATAATTTTTTTTTAAATAAAAAAAATTATTTATTTTTAAAAGAAAAAAAGAAGAAGCAGCAAAGCTGGGCCAGAGGGCGGCAGGCCGGCCCGGCCTTCTTTATTTTTCTTCTTCTTCCTCTTTCTCGTTTAGGCCAAGCCCATTTTTTCTTTCTTTCCCGCCAAGCCCGGCCTTCTCCTTTTCTCTCTGGCTCCCTTCCTTTTGTCCCGAACGTTGTTTGGAGTGAGGGAGGAGACAGAGAGGACGGCACGGGAAAGGAGACCACAAGATGTAGAGAGGGCGTCGACCGGGAGTTGTTGGTCGGGGCCAGGCGGGCCGGGGACAGCCGGGACGTCGAGGCGGCCAAAGGATTTTTTTTTTTTTTTTTTTTTTTTTTTTTTTTTTTTTTTTTCGGGGAGGGAGAGAGACAGATTGAGAGTGAGCTGAAGAGCGAGAGAGCTTGAAGCCGCCTGGGTTGAGCATCGCTCGCCCATCCTCGACGCCGATCCACCGACCTCTAGCCGACGCCCTCGAGCGCAAGACTTCTCGTTCCCAAACCTCGGCATTTCCGGTGAGTGTCTTTTCGGTTCAAACCCGCCGTTCCCGAGGATCTCGGCTCGGAGACATCGCGAGGCGGCCGACTGAAGTTCGATTTGTCTCGAACTGGCCCTCGTGCCGCCGTCTTCGAGACGAGTAGGGGTTTTTGTGACTGAAACTGTCACACCCCAAAACTACAAAGAATAGGGATGACACGGCCGTCCTTTCACACAAAGGACGCAGCCTCAAACACAACCAACAACTACGATATCAACTTATATATATATCAAACCATATATATACGTATCGATAGACCAACAGATTGGTTGCAACATCGAGTTTCTATAATCCACCAAAAAGAAATATACAAATAGAACTCAGACCAACCAACCACTAGCAAGAAAAGTGCACCACTTCCTTAGGCCATACCCAAAATAGAACTCCCCAAAAAGTTTCCCACCGACGGCGCACTCGCTCTATTCGTCACTAACCGAGGAACCTGAAAAGATTAAAGGAGGAGTGGAATGAGCAACAACAGCTCGTGAGTAGTACATATCTTCTAAGCAGATCGAACAACCACTATGCATGTATATAAAGCAATACCAAACTTCATAACGCCAATTCAATATATAAAATACATATTGAATCATAAAAGACTTATTTGATATCATCAAGGCTTTATACTAATATAGAAAACTCATTTAAATCATCATCAAAAGTCAAGTATCAATGGTCAAGTCCATTGAATAATCTCTTCATCAAATATCACATATCAATGGTCCATCCATTGATTAATCTATTGCTCAATATTCCACCATGGTCACGACACAACGCCTTGTGACAAGGCGACCAAGCTTTTCCCCTTGGCAAGGTCTCCACCTACAAGCCGATGGCTGGGCCCGAAAGGATATCCTAAACCTGGTATGCATACCCCAAAAACCTCTCATTGGGTTCACAGTCATATTGAGCACAATAACCATCATCCAAAACCAGAAATTCAATCCATAAATCAATATCTTAAATCAAGCAAATAACCTTTTGAAGCATAACCCATCATCCATTTCTCAAATCATCATAAACATTTCTATCAATCGGTCGCAAAGCAATTTCATATATATTTCTCCACAAACTTTATATAATACGCTTTTCAAATACTCATAATCAACCAAAAGGTAGTAAATGCTCGATCCGACCTTTATGCAATAAAAATGCTCTTCTCGATTCAATATATATACATATATATATTTCAAGACATGATTTTATAAAACCAAAGAAGATATAGTACCACTCACCTCGACGTCTATGACCAAACGACGAACGATACTCGTATCGTCGAACTCAAGGCCCTATCAAATAACCGAGGAATAATGTTAAAATCTAATAAAACTCTTATCTTAACTACGAAACGACTAAATTACGCCTTAACTATAACAAAAGGACTTCTACGCGCTAACAAAAACGCAACACGGAGTTAAACGCAAAACTTGATCACGCCCTAACTTCCTCCTCCGAACCCCGATCCAAACGAATTTATAGTCCATAGAGAGCCCTTGATACATATTACTAGAATCCCAACTTCACCGTCTCAAAATCAAGCCGAAAGGTGACAAAATATAGGCCCGAAGCTGCTGGACGCTACTGTTCACTGCGCGCGGGAAACTTTGAAATTTTGTTCCGGACAAACCACAAGCTCAAATCACGATCCGTAAAATCCCATGGCTCCACAACACCCTAAATTATCATTCCTATGAAAAAGCGCGGCTCAACGACTCCAAAATCGGACTTCGCCACTTGATTTTCCAACAATTTCGAATTTGAGCCCTAAACTCAAAAATAACTTCAATCGGACAAATGAGGGGCCTAATCTCTTACCGGGTGCCGTGTTATGGAGTCGAGTCGGCTTGGCGAGGCATCCGTGGCGTGCACGTGCCAAAAACCCTTTCTTTTTTTCTCCTTTCTCTTCTTCTTCTTCTTCTTCTTCTTCTTCTCCTTTTCTTTTCTCTCTGCCCGAACGTGGGCTTTCTTCCCTTTTATCTTTTCCCTTTCTCTGTTTTCTTTTTCTTTCTTTATTTTCTTTTCTCTCTCTCTCTCTCTCTCTCTCTCTCTTCTCTACGGCTGCTTCTACTTTTTTTTTTTTTCTTTTTGACTGGGTCAAACCCATCTTTTACATTCTCCCCTCCTTAAAAAAATTTTCGTCCTCGAAATTGCATGTACTTCAATCATGAAACAAGTGAGGGTATTTGTGTCTTGCCTCCTCCTCGAGTTCCCAAGTAGCCTCTCTCTCGGTGTGGTTTTGCCATTGTATTTTCACATAAGGAATAGTTCGTCGCCGCAACACCCGATCCTTCTTATCGACAATGCGAATAGGTTGTTCCTCATATGTCAAGTTCTCCCGTAATCTCAATGGAGTAAAGTCTAGCACATGTTCAAGATTTGGCACATACTTCCGCAACAAAGAAACATGGAACACATTATGGACACCTGATAGCGCCGGTGGCAAAGCCAATCTATAAGCGACTTCACCAATTTTCTCTAAGATCAAGAATGGTCCCACGTATCTTGGACTTAACTTCCCACGTGTGTCGAATCTCATTACACCCTTCGTAGGAGAAACTTTTAAGAATACATGATCTCCCACATTAAATTCCAACTTGCGTCTTTTCAGATCTGCATAACTTTTCTGACGACTTTGAGCCGTTCTGAGACGTTCTCGAACCAGCCTAACTTTCTCTTCTGACTGTTGAATGAACTCAGGGCCGTTAGTCTTTTCTCACCAACGTCGTCCCAACAAATAGGACTTCTGCATTTTCGACCATATAAAGCTTCAAAGGGTGCCATCTTAATGCTGGAGTGATAACTGTTGTTGTACGAAAATTCTGCCAAATGTAGATGTTCATCCCAAGAACCGCCGAAGTCAATGATACATGATCTCAACATATCCTCTAATGTCGGATCGTTTCTCCGACCGTCCATCTGTTTGTGGATGAAAAGCTGTACTCAAGTTGAGTTTAGTACCCAATGCTCCTTGCAAACTCTTCCAAAAATTAGATATGAACCTAGGATCCCTATCGAAACAATGCTTACTTTGGAACTCCATGAAGCTTCACTATTTCATTAACATATCGCTTTGCCATATCTTCCATTGAAAGACCAAATCGATATGACAAAAAGTGAGCAGACTTAGTCAATCGATCAACAATCACCCATATAGCATTCTTACCGCTTGGCGTCCTCGGTAGACCAACTACAAAGTCCATAGCAATATGCTCCCACTTCCATTTAGGTATCTCTAGAGGTTGCAATTGTCCACCTGGTTTTTTTTATGCTCAATTTTCACTTGCTGGCAAACTAAACATTGATCGACAAATTTTGTAATATCCTTTTTCATGTTGATCCACCAAAAGTTTTCTCTCAAGTCCTTATACATTTTAGTGCTTCCCGGATGAATTGAAAATCTAGTGCTGTGAGCTTCTTGTAGGATCTCCTTTTCAACCTTGAGTCCTCGGGAACACACGGTCGCCCACGAAACCTCAAGGATCCATCTACATGTAAACTAAAATCCACTTGTCTTCCGTCTTCTACACCTTCTCTAAATTTTTGTAGCGTGGATCTTCATTCTGTTTAGCCTTAATTGTCAATCAACATAGGTTGTACTTGAAGGTTAGCTAACTGAGCACCAAGTTGATGTACCAATACCTCCAAGTCTAACTTCCTCATATCTTCAAGAATGGATTTTTGAGAAGTGAGCAAAGTTGCCATATTTCCAAATGATTTACGACTCAAAGCATCCGCTACCACATTAGCCTTACCCGGATGGTAATTAATGGACAAGTCATAATCCTTCAAAAGTTCTAGCCATCTTCTTTGCCTCATGTTCAGTTCTTTCTGAGTAAAGATATACTTTAGACTCTTGTGATCGGTAAAGACTTCACATTTTTCACCATACAAATAGTGCCGCCATATCTTCAAGGCAAATACAACCGCCGCTAACTCCAAATCATGAGTGGGGTAGTTCTTCTCATGTAATTTCAATTGTCTAGAAGCGTAGGCAATAACTTTGCTATTTTGCATAAGAACACAACCCAAACCTTCTTTGGATGCATCACAGTAGATTACGAAGCCGCCACTTCCAGAAGGTAGAGTTAGAATAGGAGCTGAAACTAGCCGTCTCTTCAACTCTTGAAAACTGCGTTCACATTGGTCTGACCATTCAAATTTAACTTTCTTTTGAGTTAGTCGGGTAAGTGGACCAGCAATCTTTGAGAATCCCTCTACAAATCGCCTATAGTAGCCGGCTAGCCCAAGAAAACTTCTTACTTCTGTAACATTAGTTGGACGATTCCACTTAACAATTGCTTCAACCTTCTTTGGATCCACTAATATGCCATCCTTCGAGATCACATGACCCAAGAATTCTATATGATCAAGCCAAAAATCACACTTACTAAATTTGGCATACAACTTCTTTTCATGCAAAGTCTGCAAGACAAACCTCAAGTGTTGTTCGTGTTCTTCTAAACTCTTCGAATACACTAAGATGTCATCAATGAACACCACAATAAATTTGTCTAGATATTCCCTGAACACTCTGTTCATCAAGTCCATGAAGGCAGCAGTCGCATTTGTTAATCCAAAAGGCATGACGAGAAATTCATAATGACCATACCTTGTTCTAAAAGCGGTTTTAGGCACATCATCTATCTTTATCTTCAACTGATGATACCCAGAACGAAGGTCAATCTTGGAAAATACCTGAGCTCCTTGAAGTTGATCAAATAAATCATCAATCCAGGGCAAAGGATATTTGTTTTTGACCGTTACCTTGTTAAGCTCTCGGTAATCTATGCAAAGCCGCATACTACCATCCTTCTTTTTCACAAATAGAACAGGAGCTCCCCAAGGTGAAACACTGGGTCTGATGAAACCCTTATCCAAAAGCTCTTGCAGCTGCGTTTTCAATTCTTTCAATTCAGTGGGTGCCATTCGATATGGTGCCTTAGAGATTGGTGCTGTACCGGGCATCAATTCAATACAAAACTCGATTTCTCTATCAAGAGGCAAGCCTGGTAGATCCTCAGGAAACACACTTGGATACTCTCTAACAACAGGAACATCTTCCAACTTCACTACAGCCTTACTTATGTCTTTTACACAAGCTAAATAACCACAACAACCATTTCTCAAAAGTTTCCTTGCTTGCAAGGCCGAGATCAACCTTGGAAAAGTGTTTTGACAACTTCCCGAAAAGAGAATTCGGGTTGATTCGGAAGTCTAAATATCACTTTCTTTGAAAAACAATCAACAATAGCACGATAGGTAGATAACCAATCCATCCCTATAATAACATCGAAATCTCGAATATTTAACTCCACTAAATCCACAGGCATTTCAACATTATTAATCTGAATCACACATCTCTTGAACACATGATGAGCAACTAAGAAATCGCCGGTAGGAGTATCAACACGCAATTCACATTCAAGAGGGTCGGGCAACACATCAAGCTCCTTTGCAAATTCAGTTGAAATAAAGGAGTGCGTAGCACCAGGATCAAATAACGCATAAGCACATTGTGAGGCAATAAAAATATTACCTGCAACAACTGTGTTAGATGCTGCCGCATCCTCCTTCGACATCGCGAAAACTTTCCCATTTGTACCTTGTCTTTGTTGGTTCTCTTGGGGCCTACCAACCAAAGGGGTATTCCTCCGCATGGAACAATGGTGTGATAAGTGCCCTTGTCGCCCACATAGATAACATGATCTATTGTCAATAGGGGGATTCCTTTGCGTAGGACAATCTCGCCGCATGTGTCCCGCTTTCCCACATAAGAAGCATACTCCAGTTTTCCGATGACACTCACCGCGATGATAACTTCCACATGTATTGCAGGGGCCCCGATTACTCGGATTTCGAACCGCCCCGGCCGACTGAAACCTCTTCGCTTTCCACTACCACTAGTATGGCTACCTTGTACATTTGTGGGCTTAAACCTTTTGGGCTGAGGCGCTTCTTGTGGGCCGTGCTTCGAATGCTTTGTTCCACCTTGATTGCTCGCTCTAGCACATCCTTATAAGTTGTTAACATCAAAGGTGCAAGTGCAGAATTAATTTCAGGTCGGAGCCCTTCTAGGAAATGGTCAGCCTTATCTTCCTCATTTGCTACCAAGTGCTCCGCAAATCTACTCAACTGGTTAAAGCGGACTGAATACTCTAAAACTGTGGAGTCACCCTGAGATATATGTATAAAATCACCTTTCATCTTTGCCTGAAATGACTTTGGGAAGAATTGAGCATTGAAAGCCTTTTTAAAGTCCTCCCAGGATATAATAACATCCCTACCTCCAAGACTTGGCTTCATCCCATCCCACCAAAACTCTGCTTCACCTTCCAGGTATTGGGTGGCAAATTTAACTTTCCGCTCCTCGGGAACCTCTTCAGCTTCAAAGATCCCATCAATCTTTTTAATCCAACGCTCAGCCGCGAGAGGATTAGCTTTCCCATCAAAAGTGGGTGGTTTCGCCTTTCTAAATTGAGCAAAAGTGCCTGAGCCAGTCGCTCCATCTCCAGTTAATTCTTTTGCTTGGCGATACCAATGGATCATTGCTTGCTCAAATTCAGTTGAACGGGTTGGCTCTTGATCATCTTCTCTTGACTTCGCGCAAGTCAGGACTCCTATCAAAGCGGTCCTCAAGTCTCCTTCTCAACGACGCACCTCGAGAAGCTTGAGGCATGTCTCTAGCATCAGGGGTAGCGACTCGTTTGCCTTTGCTGCTCTTACGAAGCGAGGCAAGAGTCTCGGAGTCGGAACGCATGATCACCTAAAACCAAGGATAAAACTACACCTTAGAATCTAAAATACTAACGCAAAAATAAAATCTATCACACAACCTCACAACGTCCCATAACAACATCCAAAAAGATCAAAACTTAGGCTCTGATACCAAAAGATGTCACACCCCAAAACTACAAAGAATAGGGATGACACGGCCGTCCTTTCACACAAAGGACGCAGCCTCAAACACAACCAACAACCTGATATCAACTTATATATATATCAAACCATATATATACGTATCAGATAGACCAACAGATTGGTTGCAACATCAGAGTTTCTATAATCCACCAAAAAGAAATATACAAATAGAACTCAGACCAACCAACCACTAGCAAGAAAAGTGCACCACTTCCTTAGGCCATACCCAAAATAGAACTCCCCAAAAAGTTTCCCACCGACGGCGCACTCGCTCTATTCGTCACTAACCGAGGAACCTGAAAAGATTAAAGGAGGAGTGGAATGAGCAACAACAGCTCGATGAGTAGTACATATCTTCTAAGCAGATCGAACAACCACTATGCATGTATATAAAGCAATACCAAACTTCATAACGCCAATTCAATATATAAAATACATATTGAATCATAAAAGACTTATTTGATATCATCAAGGCTTTATACTAATATAGAAAACTCATTTAAATCATCATCAAAGTCAAGTATCAATGGTCAAGTCCATTGAATAATCTCTTCATCAAATATCACATATCAATGGTCCATCCATTGATTAATCTATTGCTCAATATTCCACCATGGTCACGACACAACGCCTTGTGACAAGGCGACCAAGCTTTTCCCCTTGGCAAGGTCTCCACCTACAAGCCGATGGCTGGGCCCAGAAGGATATCCTAAACCTGGTATGCATACCCCAAAAACCTCTCATTGGGTTCACAGTCATATTGAGCACAATAACCATCATCCAAAACCAGAAATTCAATCCATAAATCAATATCTTAAATCAAGCAAATAACCTTTTGAAGCATAACCCATCATCCATTTCTCAAATCATCATAAACATTTCTATCAATCGGTCGCAAAGCAATTTCATATATATTTCTCCACAAACTTTATATAATACGCTTTTCAAATACTCATAATCAACCAAAAGGTAGTAAATGCTCGATCCGACCTTTATGCAATAAAAATGCTCTTCTCGATTCAATATATATACATATATATATTTCAAGACATGATTTTATAAAACCAAAGAAGATATAGTACCACTCACCTCGACGTCTATGACCAAACGACGAACGATACTCGTATCGTCGAACTCAAGGCCCTATCAAATAACCGAGGAATAATGTTAAAATCTAATAAAACTCTTATCTTAACTACGAAACGACTAAATTACGCCTTAACTATAACAAAAGGACTTCTACGCGCTAACAAAACGCAACACGGAGTTAAACGCAAAACTTGATCACGCCCTAACTTCCTCCTCCGAACCCCGATCCAAACGAATTTATAGTCCATAGAGAGCCCTTGATACATATTACTAGAATCCCAACTTCACCGTCTCAAAATCAAGCCGAAAGGTGACAAAATATAGGCCCGAAGCTGCTGGACGCTACTGTTCACTGCGCGCGGAAACTTTGAAATTTTGTTCCGGACAAACCACAAGCTCAAATCACGATCCGTAAAATCCCATGGCTCCACAACACCCTAAATTATCATTCCTATGAAAAAGCGCGGCTCAACGACTCCAAAATCGGACTTCGCCACTTGATTTTCCAACAATTTCGAATTTGAGCCCTAAACTCAAAAATAACTTCAATCGGACAAATGAGGGGCCTAATCTCTTACCGGGTGCCGTGTTATGGAGTCGAGTCGGCTTGGCGAGGCATCCGTGGCGTGCACGTGCCAAAAACCCTTTCTTTTTTTTTTCTCCTTTCTCTTCTTCTTCTTCTTCTTCTTCTTCTTCTCCTTTTCTTTTCTCTCTGCCCGAACGTGGGCTTTCTTCCCTTTTATCTTTTCCCTTTTCTCTGTTTTCTTTTTCTTTCTTTATTTTCTTTTTCTCTCTCTCTCTCTCTCTCTCTCTCTCTCTTCTCTACGGCTGCTTCTACTTTTTTTTTTTTCTTTTTAACTGGGTCAAACCCATCTTTTACAGAAACTCATCCCCCCCGAACCCTCTTAGCACTGCCCTGTTTTGGCGATAGAATAGCCGAGCGAGTTGTCTCTGATTCTTGAGTTTTTTGTGTGCAACTGAGTTGATTTGTTTGATGTTGAGCATTTCCATGTGTTCGCTCGGGTCTAGGTCTGGGTTTGAGTCCTAAGAAGTGGCCAGCGTCGTTCTCCTCACTTCTTGCCCACCACATGCTGGACGAAATGCTTGAACCGAACCTGTGTAGACCTCTCTTTGTGCTGAGCATTCTAGCGGACTGCCATGCGTTCATGATAATGCCTAAACAGAGCTGCGTCCTTGTTCGAAGAGGGTCTTTTGAATCAAAACATATAAACTTTATAGAAAAATTATAACTTTCGACTTCAGATCATTCAGTTCGCGTTTGTTTACCTGAGATTTGAGTTTGCGGTTATACATTTTTATGTCTAAAGATCGAATGTGTCAGTTTGTCGATCCATGAGTGTTCTCCTTTTACTGGGAAAAGAGCGTGTGCATATTCATGAGAGGAGAAGTCGGCATTGAAGTGGCCGTGAGTTGTGAGCAATGGGCTTGGTAGGTTTAATGAGATTTGGGTTTTTGGTTGATTGTGAGAGCTTGGGTTGGTGTGGGCTCAAACAGATTCTAGGCCTTAGTTTTAGTAGTAGGGGCAGCTTGGTATTCTGCTTCTTGGCCGAGAGAGAGATCGGAGAAAGAGGAAGCAACTGAGAGAGAGCGAGCCTTGAATGAGAGGGAGGGGGATTCGAGAGTGACCCGAGGTAGAGAGGAATCTAAGGGAGAGGAACGTTGGCTCGGCGACGCCTCGTGAAGCCCACTCTTCCTGACTGGCTGAGCGACTGCAGTCGGCGACCGTGTCCCCTATTCGCCCGCCTTGATCGAACCGTCGGACCAAGGCTTGCTGGCCTGGACTTGCTCATGCCTCTCTCTCTCTCTCTTCAGCGCTGGTCGTGCTTGACTCATTGGCTCTGGTGGCTTATGCACTCCCCGCAGTGCATGCTTCTATGCACTGTTAAGTTTGAGTGAATGTTTCAAAGCAATTGAAAGCAAATTTTTTAGTGTTTGTACTAATGAGAAGTTGAAACGAATTTTTAACTGAAGATTCCTCCGTGCTTCTTGAGCGAAATGCAGTTAGGTTCATGTATGACTTTTCGCATAATTCTGAAGAAGTGATACAAGCAGTGTTTTAACCGAGGTACTATGTTTCGTCATGCAGGCTAATGTTATGCATAATTAAGAACTGTTGATGAAATTATGAGCAAGTATTCGAAAGATCTTAACAAGGACAAACAAATCCCGTTCATTCTAGCGCTTCCATCTTCTACATCAATCGCGAGTTAGCTACGTCAGCCTCACTATTAACTAATTCCCCTATTTTGACAAGATTCAACCCATCCTGCAGTTTGTCTGCAAACTAAGGGGGGGGGGAAAGACCTGAACAAGAATAGTACATTTACAAGAGACGCATGCCGGTGGCTAGTCGGTACAAGTGACGGTGACAGGAGCTCTCCTCCACTCGATTTCTCTTACACTTTTTAACTATGTTGCAACCCCACATCAGAATGCAAATCCCATGCATGGCATTAAGTATTTTCTTGGAAAAGATTAAGCTTCAGCTGATTTAAAATCCCATAATAACTTTATCATCCAAAACAATAGAAACCCCCGCATGTTAGGTAGTTGAAAGAAAGGATCAAGTCACCACGAGGATTCCTAAACAAGGAAGCATTGTCAAATGAAGCTTATGCTGATGCCTTTAATACAACGTGTTTCCCTCAGCTAGCGCTCCATATCAATATCGGGTTGCTCCCAGGGTAATCTCTTCCATGCTATCTTCTTTTAGGGTCTGTTCGTTTCGAGGAAAATGAGTCATTTTGGAAAATATTTTCCCGTAAGTCATTTTTCAGGAAAATGACAATATTTTCTGGTGTTCGGCTAAAACCTAAAAATGTTTCGGAAAATATTTTCCGGTGTTCGATAAAGAAAATATTTTCCGCTCACTAGATTGGCGAGCGCGAGCGTCAAGCTCAAGACTCACCAGATCGACGAGCGCGAGTTTGAGATCGACAAGCTTGAGGTTTACTTGGTCTGACGACTAGCCAAGAAAGAAGAAGATGGGAAACAAAACAAAAAAAAAAAGAAAAAAAAGAAAAAAAAAAGAAAAAGGAAATTAAAAATAATTCGAATTAAAAAAAGAAAACGAAATTAAAAAATAATTCAAATAAAAAAAATAAAAGAAAAATAAATGAGAGGATGAAGTTAGGATTTGTAAAGGTGTGAAATATGAGAGATCAAGTGAGGAAAATGTTTTTCACTTTTCAAAAGTGGAAAACATTTTCCCTACTTTAGAAAACTTTTTTCCTTTGATGGAAAACATTTTCCTCAAGAAATTCATTTTTCGTGAAACGAACGCCAGAAAATCCGGAAAACGTTTTCCCAGAAATTATTTTCCGCGAAACGAACAGACCCTAAATGTACTAAATTTCTTAGCACAATATGTTGTTGCGATGCCTAACAAAAGGAGTAAGTCAAGCACTTGTCGGCCAAAAAGAAAATAGGAAATGATAGCACTTAGATTTGAGGACATTATCTGTAGCACAAAGACCCATTACCATTGGATTCGCGATTGTCATTCCTTTTAATTTTGAGTTCAGTTGGACTTGATTGTCCAAAACCAACGACTGAACTCAATAAGAAAGCAAATTCAATCGAAGCTCGAGCTCACATGCTGAAAATACTATAAATTTGATAACCAAATTATTTGTCTATTTTTCATCTCGACAAATGTGAAGTAGGAATGACCTTGTTTTTTTGTTTTCGTGACGTGTCTAACGTGCTTAAAGCATTTTGGTTATATGAACATCGAATGGAAAATTGAATGTTATACTAGATATTAGAAAGCTTCAAGCAATGTTTTATGGCATCTTTTAAGCATATAAGAGGCCGTTTAGTTAAGCTTTCTAAAAGTTTTTTTAAAAAAAAAAAGCAATTTCTTTCTTTTCGGTTAAATTTTTAAATATCATTTAAATTTCAAAAGAATATGATAAATTTATTTGTGAATTTACGTAGTTGGTATTCATATATTGTGAGAATAATTTGAATGTTTGGGGTTAAGAAAAGGTAAAAGTGCGTCTATCAAAATATTTAGAGGAAGTAAAGAACAAAAAGTAAATATCTATTTATGGTTTTAGTTAAACTACCTGATCCTCGTATGGGCGTTACAATTATATGTAGACTGAGATTCAAGGGGTTGGTCAAGTGATTGAGTTGGTGCCGACTAACTCTGGATATGCGAGTGCTAACGATACTTTATCTATTCATTAATTTAGTTTATAAAGATAATCAACAGAGTTGTAAATATTTTATGAAAAGGGAAAATGACACAAATAGTTTATGAACTTTGGCCCAATATATAATATCATATCTTAACTTTTAATTTGTTCAATATAGTTCATAAATTTTAATCTAATGTGTAATGTCGTTCTCGAACTTTTAATCTGTTCAATATGGTCTCCGAAATTTTGGTAAATTTTCAATCTAGTTTTTGAATTATATGAAAATGTTCAATATTTGAACTTAAGTTAATGGAATGATAATAGTGGATATCTTTGTAAAGTTCGAAGACTAGATTGAACTCCATATTACATATTGGGCTAAAGTTTATGGACAACATTGAATAAATTAAAAGCTGAGAGAAGGCATTGTATATTTGACAAAAGCTTAGGAATTATTTGTATAATTTCTTGTGAATTATTTATATATTTGACCAAAGCTTAGGATGTTAGAGCACGATGATTCCTTTCAATTGGATCCAAGATTGCGAAATTTAATCGCTCTACCCTAACAATAACATAATTAGACCATTTTGAAGGGTAGAATTGAAAAGAAGATGAAAAAAAGAAGATCTTCACGGTCAAAGCCCTCCACGTGATTAAGAAAAATTCATTGGAATAAAGAAAATTGGGAGAAAAGAAAAGAAAGATAAATCTTTCGCCATCGACTTGGAATGCAATAAATCTTAGTCATTCAATAAATGTGATTGTGATTTTTACAATTCGAGCTAATGTTGAAGGATCTGGATTTTATTTCGACCCATCACATGTAACATGATAAGAAAGTTCTTTCATCATTAAGTGATTTGTATGTGTTTTTTTTTTTTTTTTTTTTTTTTTTGAGTGGGGCCAGACTTTATTTGGGGCCCGTCACATGTAATAAGACGAGAAATCATGACTCACGTAAAGGAGCTAGCCCATGAAGACTGTAAAAGCAGGTCAAGAATCTATAGGTCGAAAATAAAAGAAAAGGACACGGTAACTTATAATAATTGAGGACATGACAATAACTCCTTTTGATTGGATCCTTGATTGTCGTTATTTTAGTTATTGAGTTCAATCAAATTATAAAATGTTCATAGCTTTGGACTAACAATAATATAATTAGACCATTTAAGGGGAAAGAGAAGGAAGGGGGGGGGGGATTCAAAAGCAGTTGAAAAAGTTAAGAGGATTTCATGATCAATGCCCTCCACATGATTAAGACAAATTGATTGGTGTCGCAAACTAATCTCGAGTAAACCACCTAAGGTTTGGCTAATGGATTACTAAGCCTAAACTTAGTTCGGGCTCTCCTAAACCTATACCAATTCACAATTTAGGTTCAAGTTCTTAACATACAAATGATTTTTCAATTAGGAGTCACCACTAATCAGTTTACGGTAGGTTGACTAGACGATTTTGAGCACGGAGACTCGATTACACTAGATTTCTCTAATGCCCTTTTGGTACCGTTAAATGTTTATTAGATAGCTTGAGTTCATTTTAGTACTCCCTAACGTGTGAGATAACCATGCGGATGCACAATCCACCAATTTAACACCCAATAAAACAAAAAATAAATTGCAAGACTTACCTTATAGCAACGAAAACATCTGCAATGTTAGCTCATAATTCACATCAATAGTCCTAAATATGAATTCACATCAATAGTCCTAAATATGATTTCTAATTAACACACAGTCACTCAATCTTTTAGGATTTTCTCTTATTTAATGGAACTTAATTTACCTACAATGCAATGCAATGATGTACAAAAATAAATCTATACTAACATGACATGCAATGTACAACCTAATATGCAAATCATATGTCATGCGACGTTACTTACTTGATCTAATCTAATGACGGACAAATATTAATGCAATTATCCTAATATGCCACACGTTTAAATGATCCTAAATATGCAATGACTAAATGATGTGCAAGGAATGACCTAATTTTATGTGACATGTGTACGATTTTTATGTTTTTTTTTTAAAGTGAAATTCGAAATTAAAATTACCTAATAATTAAACATGCAATTTTAATTAAGGAAATCTAACATTCTAAAGCAATTTTTTTTGTATTTTTTATTTAAAAAATTCGGAACAAATAAATAACCTAATCTAAACATACAATTTAGCCTAAAACAAGCAATATTCTAGCAAGAATCGAATCTAATTCAAAGATATTTTTTGGATTTTCTTCTTTTAAGGAAAGCAATCAAAATTTAATTAAATAATGCAATCATTGGCAATCACACGGGTTTTCTAGCATCCGTGGAGATGAATGCATGCTGGCTTTTTTTTTTTTTTTCTTTCTTTTGGGTAGCTTTAGGGATTCATTCCTCTCTTGCATGCTCCTTTTATTCGTCTTTCGCAATGGAAAACTTGGAACTTGAAGGAGCTTTGGTTTCTAATTCACGAAGCAATGACAGTTTCAGCTGGAGTCGAATCACGGGGTAGTGGGTTTTCATTTGACACATTCTTCAGGTATTTCCAGGAAGCAATCACTCTCCTATTTCTTGAAATGAGAACTGTGTAAAAAGATCAAAATTGGATGAAGAAAATTACGTCTTCTATTTTTCTTGCACATGGGCACATTGCAACATTATAGATTTAAGTTTCATCTGATCTTAATAAGGAAGGTCACGATTTTTCATTTTTCAAGCTAACGGTGAAGGGATGCACAGTTTTCCAGTTCTCCTTTTATTTTAAATAATATAATAATAATAATTGGCCAAGAAGAAAGCCATTAATCATCTTTTATATCTTTTGAAGTTTTTTCGCAAACAACATATTACTTTTTTTTTGGCCACAGAGATTGATAAAGAAGAAAGTCATTAACCGCTGTTGAAACTCAATCATCCAGACCAATTCATATGAAATAGATCAATTCTGAAATTTATTGCTTGATGTGTTGACACTTGAGATTTCACTAAATGTCTTCATCTATCGAAAACCTTTATTTGATGGTATATGGAAGAAGAATTTTAATCATATATATATATATATATATATATATATATATATATATATATTATCATTTAAAGTCTCTCTTTAATGTAGTATCCTTGTCTCTACTTTTGCATCCAATATTTTATAAGAAAAAGGTGAGATTGTCATTTTTTTTTGTCAGTTCTACTCTATTCCTATTCTACACTCTCTCTCAGACTTTTGTCCCGCCTCTTGCAGGGCGTGAGAGTCGAAACCCACTCTAGAAACTTACGCGTCCCCACCCCATCCCTCCTGAGAAGGTAGGGATTTGAACCCCTCACCTCCCCCTTCCATGTTGGAAGGGTGGTCACTGGGGCGAACCCCCAGTGGTTGAGATTGTCATTGAATAATCGTATATTTTTCACATCTTTATGGGTTATGGTTATATATAAATATTACAGTAAAACTGGTCTGATTATGAGCTACGACCTTTTTTCGATGAACTGTAAAGGTAGAGGTGATCCATGCTCCGATTAAGGCATCCAGCCTAAATTTTCACCAAGGTTCGTCCATCATAAAAGTATGCTTTATGTAAATATTCTGGCCCACCATGTGTAACACGAGGAGAATCCATTACTCGCGAGTGAAGAGTAGAAAAAGTAAGTCAGGAATTTATCAGTTAAAAAAAGAAATAATAATCAAAGTGGGCTCCTAACGAGAAATTACTTGATGCACGAGCAAATGTGATCTTCTTAATGGGACATTCATCATGATGATTTATTCTAGCAATTGCTCGATGAAACTAATATATACGAAAGATTATGTTTAGTAAATGGTTAATGCATAAAAGAACCTACGTGGGACCTAATTATATTTCATAATTTTTTACTGAACCGAAGTTCGTACGAATATTAGGTTGAACTGCTGCCCTTGTAAGGGAGAGACGGTTCTATGAGAGAAGGAAAGCTATAATTTGTGGCCCCGTGCTTGCATCATCATTCCTCCGATGATATCGACTATCACTTTCATAGACTTGCGTCGATTGAAGACCTGAGCAAATCAATAACTTGGAATTTGAGTATACTGACACTTAAGTTGATCTTTTTTCCACAAATTTACTTGACTAACTAGGTCAATTTTAATGAATACTTGGAAAAACAAGTGGAGCATGGATATTCAAAAATGATCAAGATGCCATAAAATGCCCTCTCGACCAGAAGAGGAAGATAGCAAATATGATTGAGATTCATCATTTTGTATTGTTTAATCATCATCCCCGTCTTTTTGAATGCGTGCTAAAATAAAAAATAAAAATAAAAAGGAAAGATTTATCTCACAATATGGCCCCGTTTGGTTCAAAGCATTCCCAAGGGGCTTTCAGTCCCGAAAGCTCCTTGAGAAAAAATTTAGATGTTTGGTTCAGCATTTGGAGATGTCATTGGTTAAATGCTGAAAACTCAAAGTAAGTGGGGACTTGCTTTGGGCTTTCAGCATTTCGGAAATGCAAGTCAACCTCTACTATTCATCTGTTGACTTTTTTTTTTTTTTTTTAAACCGATCATCTTCCTCACACTCCAATCGCCGTTGATCGGGCAATGGAGTTTCATCGAGATTCTATTTTTATTTTTTAAAAAAAATAAAAACCCTTTGCAAATGTTGGGTTCATCTTTTTTTTTTTTTGTCATTTTTATCTTTTGACAATCAATAGCCCAACTTTTTATCAATATACTAGAATGATCATTAATTAACGAAGATGATTAATACTACAATAATTAAAAAAAATTATTCAAAGTTGAAAACAAACCTAAAAGAACCCTAGACCAAAAGTTGAGCTTTGCATCTAATCTATAATCAAATTCTTTTAATATATTTTTAAATAAATTTATTAATATATATCTTTTACATTACTCTCAACATGAAAATGTAAAAGTTTATATAGTCATTGTTTCTTTTTTGCAATTTTAAAAATACTAAAACTAAAAAACTTAATTTGGTCACACTAAAGGGTTGGTCACACTAAAAGGCTTTTCAAATATATGTTTACCAAACAGTCTTGCATTTCCCTAAAGCACTTTTCAATTATAGTTTACCAAACAGTATAGTATTTTGAAAAACCCCTTTACCTCAAAGGTATTTGCATTCTTCCAAGGACATTTTCCCAAAGTCGAACCAAACGAGCCCTATATTGTCAATGCGGGGAAAAAAAACTTCACGACAAGGCCCAATTTGCCCCTTCATTTGATGGCACTTGAAGCTTATAAGTGGAGTAACTATTTGCAAGCAACATGGACGACAGATTTACAATAGAAAATCTTATTGCATTCCCTACTTAAAAAGATGATGTGAAAATAAAATGAATCTTGCTAATAAGTGTCCTAGAGACACTTGTTAAACATGTTTAATGTAGAAAGATTCGATTTTCAAAATATTAATTGTGTATGTCACGAGGTGCATTATAATTTGCGATATTTTGTTATTTAATAAATGCCCTGCAGACATTATTCAAGTAAAATCCTAGTAAAGTTTATTCTTGTACAAACGGAGCATCAACCTAGTAAAAAGTGAGTAAAACTCTCGAGAAGTTGAGCCATATAGCATGCTTATGCATGAAACTCTTGGTAATTTGTTTTTGATGATCACTTTAGCAAATCTTTAATCCTAACATATCTGTAGCTCTACATCTTTAGTCATATGCAAATTTTGATTAAAAAAAATCCATTATTGGTATACTTTCATAATATTTTGGGAAAAAACCACCACACCACCAAAAACCCCAAACTTTGCCCAAAGTGACAAATTTATCCTAAACTTTTTCTTTGTGACATGAAAAACCCCAAACTTTGCAAACTGTGACACATTTACCCTATCAAAGGCATTTTCGTCTTATTTTTTCTGTTTTTCCTTTTTCTTCTTCTTCTTCTTCTTCTTCTTCTTCTTCTTCTTCTTCTTCTTCTTCTTCCCTCCACCGATCATGGCGGAGCCGATGAAGGGAAGTTGGCGTCAGCTAAGGGCTGCCCTCACTGGCTTCGGGCGAGGGTCGCCCTCACCTAGGCTGGCTAGGGCGACCCTCGCCGTCGTTGGGCGAGGGCAACCCTCGGCTGGGTCAGGCGAGGGGTGCCCTCGCCCTCGGCAAGGGAGGCCCTCGCCCGACGCCGACGAGGGCTGCCCTCGCCCGCATTGGGCGAGGACAGCCCTCGCCCGACACCGATGAGGGCCACCCTTGCCTACTCGGGCGAGGGCCTCCCTCGTCGACGTTGGGTGAGGGAGGCACTTGCCGGACCAAGGCCGAGGCCACCCTCGCCGACGTCGGGCGAGGGAGGCACTTGCCCGACCGAACTGAGGCCACCCTTGCTGACATCGGGCGAGGGAGGCACTTGCCTGACCGAGCTGAAGGCCGCCCCCGCCCGACGCTTGCGAGGGCGGCCCTCACCGGACGCCGACTTCCCTCTGCTGGCTCCGCCATGGCCGGCGGAGGGAAGAGAGAAGAAGAAGAAAAAAAGTAAAAAGTAAAAGGACCAAAATGCCCTATAGTTTAGGGTAAATGTGTCATATGGACAAAAATTCAGGGTTTTTGTGTTAAAAAAAAGTTTGGGGTAAATGTGTTGCGGTTGGCAAACTTCGGGATTTTTCATGTTATAAAAAAAAAAGAGTTTGGGGTAAATTTGTCACTTTGGGCAAAGTTTGGGGTTTTTGGTGGTTTTTTCCCTAATATTTTTATTCATAATTCGCTAAGAGAACTATGCATATTTTTGGTAATAAATGCTTTAGAAAAGATAATATATATATATATACACACACAAAACGACCCGGGTCATATTGTATTTATATTTACGCACTTCGGCCACCAGCATTTTATGTTTCTTGGTCAATCTAGATTTATGTATTTTAAATCCAATTGCTTGCACGATTTTCTTGCCATCAACTTCAAGATACTCGAAATTGAGCGAGCGACTTAACCTAGATTTCATTTGCAGAACCTGAGATCAACCTCGTGCCTTTACTCAGTCGTCAACCGTCCACAAAGAACCAAAGCGGATGAGACCAAAGTCGATTAATGTTCATTTGTACGTGAAGTTTTGCGGGTCCTATTCTGTCGACGTGTTCAATGTAGACTATTCAAAGTCTTGTGGAGATAATGCCGGTCTTCTGAGCAAAATGCGATAAAAGGAATACTATTACTAACATGATAATCTCTCTACAAAATGTTGACATGAAAAGATAAGAAACGAGAGAACGAGACTCAGTAGCTTCTTGGTCCCCGCCATGATAACATCCTTCCCACGAATAGGTTGTCAGTTAATAATAATGCATGACACAAGTATTTTCTCGATAACATGATCATTTTCTATACTCCAATGATTTAATGGCAATGCTGTTGAAGAAAACTCCTTTGATATTTTGAAGTTGACAAAATTTATCCAAAGTCTATTATGAAGAATTCCAAATTTTTGTGTTAAAGTCTGAAGACTCCTAGATTTTGTCAAAGTCTGAAGACACCCAAACTTTGTGTCAAAATATGCCCACTCTGACAAATTCTAGATTGAACGAAAGTGAAGGATGAAAACTTTTCCAGATAAGGGATTATCTTTCTTTCTTTAAGGGATTTGTTCGTATGGATTATATATGGACTCCTGGTTGGAAATATCACCTACAAGATTGAATATCTTTATTGGAATCAATTTGGATACACCAAATCTTTTGAAGGGCAAGTATTTTTTGTAAGAATCTACTTATGGAAACCAAGATCCTGATTGTATGGACGAATAGGATTGACGGGCTTTCATCATAATCTTTAAACGGCTCGAGATCTCCTTGATACATTCTGTCCAATGGGTTGATTGGAAGAATTCTTTTAGAAAGTGCCAACGGTCGAGAAGACATGAAGGAGTACTTAAGGAGGACTCTCCAATTGTTCGAAAGAGTGCGTGAAAGAGAAAATCCAAAGTCTGAAGCTTATCATTTCCTTGTTACTTCTTACTCTGAACTCAAAGCTGTATTTAAAAGAGAGAAACTCATAGTGTGACTTCATGAAAGAGTAGTAGAGACTCTTCACTGTAAAATCGAGATCGCAAGACTGTAAATTCTCTTTTGTTTTATAGTAGATACCAGCCAAAAGGCTGTCAGCGTGGGAGAGTGGACGTCGTCTTGATTTAAACCGAACCACTATAAATTCTGTGTTCATATTCTCTTCCCTGAACTTCTTTATTTTGCTCGTAGTTCTATTTAACTGCTAAAGACTGAACTAGTTCAAAGTCTGTTGTTCTTTAGACTCAGTTTCAAAAGTAAAATATTTTCACTATTTTTTGTGAAAAATTGTTTTCACACCTATTCACCCCCTCTAGGTATTCATACTAGCACTCACAAACACGAATTGACAGAAAAATGAGAGGAGGAAAAATTTCTGAATTGCAGAGAGAAGGATTTATGATGTCTTATGCTAATAGAAATTGACATGAATTACAAACATGCTTAGATGAAAATTTAAATTGTCAATATATTTTTTAGAAAGGATTTTCATGAGCGAAACAAAACTTTACATAGGAAATGGTGGATCGCACAACCCATTAAAGCGGGTTACGTTAAAAAATTATCAAGATACCATAAAATGCCCTCTCGGTCAGAAGAACAAGATAACAAATATGATTGAGATTCATCATTTTGTACTGTTAAATCATCATCCCGTTTTTTTTGAATGTGTGTTAAAATAAAATAAAATATAAAAAAAGGATAGATTTCTCTCACAATATATTGTCAATGCGGGGAAAAAAAAAAAATCTTCACGACAAGGCCCAATTTACCCCTTCATTTGATGGCACTTGAAGCCTATAAGTGGAGTAACTTTTTGCCAGCAACATGGACGACAGATTCACTAGAGAAAATCTTACTGCGTTCCCTACTTAAAAAGACGATGTGAAAATAAAATGAATCTTGCTAATAAGTGTCATGGAGACACTTATTAAACATGTTAAATGCATAAAGATTTGATTTTCAAAATATTAATTGTGTATGTCACGAGGTGCATTATAATTTGTGATATTTTGTTATTTTGTTACTTAACAAATGCCTTGCAGACATTGTTTGTCATGACCCAACCCTCGAGTGCACGGCATCCCTTGATCTTTTCGGTCATGGAATTGCGACGTCCTAGGAGGCGCCGTCGACCCAATCGCTTTATTCAATTAAATACGCAAGCGGAAGCATAAACAATTCACCCAATCAACAAATAGAAATAGTTTTAACCACACTCATATATATATACATATATGCATCCATAACGTCATTACAACATACCAACTATTTATGTCCAAACTTAAACGTCACTCGTTACCACATTTCTTGTTCAATCAAAATGCGCGGTTATTCACACTTCCAAAAGGTTTCAGGGTTAGCCTAACTCCTCTATGCTACAAAGCGACTTAAAAAGGGTGGTATCCCCCATGCGCTTAGTATGCGTCCAACTCAAAAATACCATAGCTCGGGCTTGGCTAGTCATGATTAGGGCCTGAAAAAAGGTTAAACAACGAGGAATGAGATAAACTCAATGAGTGAACTCCCTAAACCTCACGTAGGGAAGTCAGTCACCTCGGAAATGCCCTAAACGTGCAAGTTATCTATCAACGGCAGATCAATAGCAAAGCAACCTCTACTTTGCCTTAACTATAACATGAATGGTTATTCCACTTCCTCAAAATCATTAATATGAGCATTGAGCATATAAACAATTCTTTAAACACCTCCTACACTCAGGAGCCAAAACACAAAAACGTGCAATATATCATAGTCATGCACCCATGCCATACAATAATCCAAACCCGCTCATATATTAATATCA
The DNA here is from genome assembly GCA_014182395.1 of Eucalyptus sp. ANBG9806169. Lineage (NCBI taxonomy): Eukaryota > Viridiplantae > Streptophyta > Magnoliopsida > Myrtales > Myrtaceae > Eucalyptus > Eucalyptus sp. ANBG9806169. The sequence continues at coordinate 24,189,365 of CM024583.1, forward strand.
TGTCACACATGTGTAGACTATAGCATCGCCTATCGCTTTTCAAAATATGCATTTATGCACTCATGCACTTTTCACACAACCATATCCATATTACTTCAAGCTCTCATGCACTTTTCACACAACCATGTCCAGATTATTATGGCCACTCAGGACCCAAGGCCAACCCGAAGGTTCGCAGTCATCCAGCATAACCAAGCATCGTCCCGCCCCATCGGGCACTGCATCATCCCACATATGCATACGCCTCAGGACAATATTCTAATAAGGAGCTTCATTCCGAAATCCGTCTGCGAACGACATCCTGTTGACTTGGGGGCATCTGAGCTTAATCATGTATCGTCCCGCATAATCATATGCATCAGGACGGGTTCATTACCTCGCATAATCATACACATTAGGGTATTTAGGTGATCACACGAGCATACATTCACCCCACATAATCATATGCATCAAGGTATTTACGTGATCACACGAGCATACATTCACCCCGCATAATCATACGCATCGGGGTATTTAAGTGATCACACGAGCATACATTCACCCCGCATAATCATACGCATCAGGGTATTTAGGTGATCACATGAACATACATCACTCAAGCTCATTTCATAACTTTCTCATTAATTGATGGAAGAGTGTGTAATGCTCATACAATATGCGACAACACTAATTCCATATAACCATATCATCATATCATGCCATGTGATCACATCCCAATCATGCATTTGTCAAATTAATCACACTTCTATCTCATGGCATATTATCTCATAACAACGCTTTAAACACTTCATCATACTATCTTTTCACATATTCATACGTATGTGCCAATAAGTCGCATGCTATCATGTCATACTTATATCTCATATAACATCACCCAAATGCATCACTTGAATACTTCAACATGCCATCTTTTTACATACTTCACATGCTTATTAATTGGCTAGAATGAACGAATATCATAACCTTTATTATTTTTCCATTCTAACAGGTACATAAGCATGCACTATATTCAACTTTAGCAACCAATCAATACATCAATTTAATTAGGACTCATGGCATATAGAACTCTCATCAAGGTAAGATAAGTCATTGCAATTCAACATAATTCATTAAATTCACTTATCACATGTTATCATGAACTATCCAATAATTCATCTCTTGTTAACATAGCACATCACACTTTAATAGCTTATCGCATAACTACTTATCAATAAACCACAATAACCTATCAGCTTAAAATATGATAAGTTATCGGCTAGAACATGATAAGCTATCGAAGAAAACATGATAAGCTATCGATGAAAACGTGATAAGCTATCGAAGAAAACATGATAAGCTATCGATGAAAATGTGATAAGCTATCGAAGAAAACATGATAAGATATCGATGAAACCTAATAAGCTATTGAGATAACCTATCGGCAAAGCATGATAACCTATCCAAACCCTATGATCACTTATCTTGCAAAACCCACTTATCACATCAACAAAACATCATTTAACCTTAATTTAGCCCTAAACTAACTCCCAAAATGCAATAACAACCTTATTCAAGGGCTAGAAAGCCACTCACTCCCGATTCCAAGCTTGGCAAGTGATGGCGAAGGTGCGACAAGAGTTGGATGGCTGCTGTGGTGCTCGGCGGTGGCTAGTCACCTTCCAAAGAGATCACGACAAGGATGGGGCTAGCGGCACGGCTCACGGTGAGGGTCGGCGAGGCTTGGCGGTGGTTGGTCGATGCTTTGCAGCCCACGAAAAAGCGAAAACAGCCAAGGGACAGTAGCGTGAAGTGGTGATGACAACATTGCAGCCACGGTGACGGTAAGGGCGTGCGGTTTCCGGTGTTTCACGATGGCTCCAATCAAGAGAAAAAAGAGAGGGATATGGGTGTGAGATGAGGGATGGGGAGGAGGAGAGGGTTCAGCTGGTGCCAGGAAATGGAGAGAGGGAGAATGAGTGAAAATTCGTCCAAAGGGTTGGAGAGAGAGAGAAAGTGAGGGAAATGAGAGAATGATAGAGAAAAGGGGTGGTTGAATGAGCTAGGGGAGAGGGACAAAGGTTGCTACACAAGTCAAGGCCATTGGATGGCCAAGATGCATCCTTGCTCCTCAAGACAAGAATGGAGGGCCAAAATTGCTTCTTGCTTTACTTCCTCCCCAAGTTGCATTAATGCCATTTAATGCACATTAATGAACTCATGATGTCTAGGCTAGAAAATAGGATAGGTAGGCTAAGCTAGGTAGGCTAGGCTAGGCATGCCATCATCTTCTCTATCCTCTCCTCATTAAGCATCCATTTCTTATTTTATTAGGCAGAAGGGTAAAATAGTAATTTCAACTATTCACACACATGGGCATTAATGAGGGACTTGAAAAAACCAAAAAGGGCTTGGGTGCCCCATGGGCTCCTTTGGGCCTCCCATGTTGGGTATGAGGCCCATTGGGCTGCACACTTTGGGCTTGGGCCCATTGGGCAGTCCTGTGTAGGTCCAAGGGCCCATTGGGTCCACTTGTGGGCCTGGGCCCACGTGGGTCCTCATCCATGGCCCATTTCCACATTTCCTAATTTTTACATCCCATCGATGAGAAATCGAGTTTTTACCCCCAAAGTGGCATTCTCGGCATTTTCGTGGCCTATCCATCCCCATTGCAATCCCGCTCAAAAGATTTGCCACCATTGTAGTCCTGTTCCGAAAATTGAAGTCGGATTGAGGATGTCACATTGTTCAAGTAAAATCCCAGTAAAATTTATTCTTGTACAAACGGAGCATCAACCTAGTAAAAAGTGAGTAAAACTCCCAAGAAGTTGAGCCATATAGCATGCTTACGCATGAAACTCTTGGTAATTTGTTTTTGATGATCACTTGAGCAAATCTTTAATCCTAACACATCTCTAACTCTACATCTCTAGTCTTATGCAAATTTTGATTAAAAAAAAATCTATTATTGGTATATTTTCATAATATTTTTATTCATAATTCTCTAAGAGAACTATGCATATTTTTGGTAATAAATGCTTTAGAAAAAATTATACATACATACATACATACATATATATATATATATATATATATATATATTCTATCTCGAAATACCAGTAATTTCTATTTTTATATAAACTTGTTCAAGACGAGGTTTTGAAAGAATTTAACAGTACATACATAAATATATTAGATGATCAATCTCAAATTGGTCTCATATTTGACAAATAAATATATTCAAAAATCAATGAAAAAATCCATCATCGCAAGACTATCTATCTCATTGTTGACTCACATTTTAGAGTAATCCATTTGAAAGATCAATCTCATTTTGGCTTCATATTTGACAAATAAATAATATTAAAATCATATTTACAGTAATATTACATGATCAATAACATATTGAACTAATATTTGGCAAATAAACAATAATAAACGATCCGGGTCATATTGTATTTATATTTACGCACTTCGGCCGCCGGCATTTTATGTTTCTTGGTCAATCTAGAATCATGTATTTTTAATCCTATTGCTCGCACGATTTATTTGCCATCAACTTCAAGATACTCGAAATTGAGCGAGCGACTTATCCTAGATTTCGTTTGCAGAACCTGAGATCAACCCCGTGCCTTTACTCAGTCGTCAACCGTCCACAAAGAACCAAAGCGGATGAGTCCAAAGTCGTTTAATGTTCCATTTGTACGTGAAGTTTTGTGGGTCCTAATTTGTCGATGTGTTCAGTGTAGACTATTCAAAGTCTTGCGGAGATAATGCCGGTCTTCTGAGCAAAATGTGATAAAAGGAATACTATTTGCTAACATGATAATCTCTGTACAAAATGCTGACATGAAAAGACAAGAAACGAGAGTAGCTTCTTGGTCCCCGCCATGATAACATCCTTCCCACGAATAGTTTGTCAGCCGATAATAATGCATGACACAAGTCTTTTCTCGATAACATGATCATTTTCTATACTCCAATGATTTAATGGTAACGCAAATTGACAGAAAAAAAAGGGGAGAGATAATTTCTGAATTACAGAGAGAAAGACTTATGATGTCTTATGCTAATAGAAATTGACGTGAATTACAAACACTGACACGAATTGTCATGCTTAGATGAAAATTTAAATTAAAGATTTTCTCAATATATATTTTAGAAAGGATTTTCATGAGGGAAACAAAACTTTACGTACGAAATGGTGGATTGCACAACCCATTAAAGCGGTTTGCATTAAAAAAGGATAGAAGCTGTGTGGTTCAGATGAATTCTGGACATACATGACAAGCATTACATGTTTAACTATTTCAAAACAACAGAGATATATGCATTTTCCATGACTGAGGCCTCATCTAATAATGATTAGCCATCTATAAATATCTTATCAATCTTGTCGTTGAGAACATGTGAACCTGGACAATCTCACATCGTCATAACCACCCCAAAATCATGGCCTTTTCCTTATTTACTTGGAAGCTGTATTCTTTAGGAGTCTTCTTCTTATTCTACTCGCTCTTCTTCGTAAACAACATCACCATCTTTGTTTCCACTCCATTTCATGGCATAGTCATTTTTGCTTCCTCTTCTTTTGCTCCCAATACGACCAACTGTATGGATGAAGCAGAGGCTCTGCTGAAATGGAAATATAGTCTCGAAGACCACAACAAATCTCTCATGTCTTCATGGCATGCTAACAACTCTTGCCACTTCATGGGTGTCACCTGTGACAACTATGGATTCGTCGTCCATCTTAATCTTTATAATCTTGGCTTGAGAGGAACTTTAATTGTCTCGACTTCTCGCACTTAACCAAAGTGGTTAGTCTTGACTTTTCCAGCAACTTGATCTACGGTCCTATAACCTCAAGTATTGGTAACCTTACCAGACTCAACTATCTTAATTTTTGTCACAATAGACTCTCCAGAAACATTCCTCCATGTATAGGCATGCTAAAGAATCTTCGCTTCTTGGGCCTATGTGCAAATTTTTTGAGTGGACACATCCCTCAAGAGATTGGATTGTTAGATTCTCTTTTGGAAGTTCATTTTGGCAAAAACAATCTCAGAGGTCCTATCCCTACTTCACTAGGAAATCTAAGTAGCCTAAATATTCTCTATCTTTGAAAAAACCAATTTTCAGGGTCCATTCCTCCTTCTCTTGGAAAATTAGGCAACTCAACAAAATTGAGCTTATCAGAAAATGACCTTTCTGGTCCTATTCCAAGAGAGATAGATGACCTAGGAAGATTGAAGGGTCTTTACTATGGTGGAATAAATTTTCAGGATCCATACCTTCTGAGATCGGGAGGCTAACCGCTCTTATTGAATTAGATTTTGATAATAATGATTTGGTTGGGCATATCCCTTCATCTATTCAGAATTTGAGTAATCTGAATCTCTTATCCCTATTCTCAAATCATCTTTCAGGTTTGATTCTTGAAGAGATAAGGAAACTAACATCTCTTCTAGATTTAGATTTGAGCAATAATTCTTTGACAAGTTCGATCCCCGCATCAATTGGAAGCATGGCCAATTTAACTATGTTACGCCTTAGAGATAACAACTTTCTAGGTTCCTTGCCTCCTGAAATTAATGAGATCATTCATTTGAGTGCTTTCGAAGTGGGTGGTAATGCCCTCGAAGGGCAACTGCCAGAAAATATATGCTTTGGAGATTATTGCAATATTTCACTATGATGAATAATCACTTCACAGGTCATATCCCTAAAAGCTTGAGGAATTGTGCTTCATTAGTTAGAGTGAGGCTCGAAAGAAACAAACTCACTGGTAATATAATGGAAGCTTTTAGAATCTATCCTTATCTAAATTATATAGACTTGAACCACAATTATTTGTATGGCGAACTTTCATGGAAGTGGGAGCATTGCTGCAATTTGACGAGCTTAAGGATATCAAACAACAGCATTTCCGATGAGATACCCTCGATATTTGGAAGGATGGCTCAATTACAGGTACTTGACCTTTCTTCAAATAATTTAAGTGGAAAGATTCTGAGGGAATTGGGAAGCTTGCAATTACTGCCAGATCTTATCCTGAACAATAATGGGATCACAGGTGATATTCCCAATAAATTTGGATTTTTATCTCGATTGAAACATCTCAACCTAGGATCGAACAATTTAGCGGAGCCATTCCACTACAGCTCAGCCTATGCACCAACTTGCTGAGCTTGAACTTGAGCCAAAATAAAATCAAAAGAAGCATTCCTCCTGAGATAGGCAATGCACGATTCCTAAACATTCTTGATTTGAGTCAGAATCTATTGATAGGAAGAATACCCCTAGATCTAGGAAAACTTAAGAGTCCTAAAATCCCTATACGTCTCCCACAATGGCCTCTCTAGTTCCATCCCCCATAGTTTTGATGACTTGTTGGCATTAACTTTTGTTGATGTGTCCTACAATGACTTGGAAGGTCCTCTCCCAAATGTCAGAGCTTTTAAGGAGGCTCCATTTGAGGCACTCCAGCATAACAAGGGGCTCTGTGGGAACGTGCTGGATTACAGAAATGCAATATTTCTACCATGAGCAAGAAACACAATCGACACGATGGAGCTAGAATTTTGATTATTCTCGTTCACTCATTCTTGGGATTCCTCATTCTCTCTTCCTTCTTGATCGTCCTTGTAATCGTTCATCGCCATCGAAGAAAGGTTATCAAGAGGGAGGGGAATGTATAGACAGAGACTAATGATTTGGATTTCTTGCACATTTTGAGTTTTGATGGCTGTTGACACCTAAATTTTGGGATTGATTTTTGCTAAATTAAAAAAAAAAAATTTAAAAAAACACATGGCATATAGTTTAGAAACATTTTATTTTTATTTTCATTTTTTTTTTTAATTTTATTTTAGACTATCGGTGAAGGGAAGATTTTTTACATATTCCATTAAGATTTTTCACATATACTAGTTTGCGCAAAAAGGGAATTTTTTGGATAGAATATGTGAAAAATAAAAAAGGGAATATTACGCGAGGTGGGTATATTTCAACGATATATTTAGGGGTATCATGCACGAACAAAAAGGAAAAAAATATATACCGCAAAGATATATTTTTTAGACCTATATAATACCTCTCGTGCAATAGAATTAGGGGTTCTTTCTTTTGGGGTAAAAAAGAACACAAAAGCAAAAGGTAAATAAGAGAGCGCCGTGAGAGAGAAAAGGAACCGAAAAAAAAAAAAAAAAAAAAGGAAAACCCTAATCAGGACTATTCATCTTCCCCGAGGGTCCCCCCGCGACCTGCCATCGCAACCAGCCCCGATGCCGGCGGATCTGAGTGCCCCTGCTCGCCTTCGCCCGACGTCACCGGGGACCACATCGCCCTTGCTCCGCTCATGAAGTCGACGCCGCTACCAAGCTGAGATCCAAACGCCGGAGCTCGTCGCCGCAGCCGCCCGAGTCCTTCGCTCGGCCCGCGACGCTAGTCCGTGCCGATCCGCAACTCGGTCGCCCTTACTCTGCCTCTGCCGTCGCCGATTTGCAGCACCTCGGCTCCCCGAAGCTCGTGCCGCCTCTGCCTCCTCGTTCTCTGCTCCCCCCGGGACGCCGCATCCCGATCTCGCCGTGCCGCTCTTGCTGCGCCGCTCCGTGCCGATCCTAAAGCCCCGGTGCCGCGCCGTCGGCGTGCGGCCCCTAGAACCTTGCCGAAACCCTAACCGGCGACTCCCTCTCTCTCGCTAGTCGACTCCCCCAAAACCGGCGGCCAAAGTTTTTTTTTCTTTTAAAAAAAAAAAAAAAGAGAAGAAAAAAAATTAAATTAGGTATTTTTGCTTTACTTTATTAGGCAAGTTTAGGTTTTTCTTTGTTTTTTTTTTTTATTATTATTTCTTTATATGTTGTTTTCTTTGGTTGAAATACCTATCTATGCATAATTGGAAATCTCAATATATTACCCGATTCACAACCGCGCCGGGGTTTTTTATTTCATTTATAAGACTTTAGATGAAATAATTAATCAAGTGGGAATAAAATTGATATTTTGATCTTTAAGGCTTAAGATCAATTCATCGATTTTACTAGCGAAATATTATCCCTTGATCGAACGATGTGTGATATCTTTTTGGGGTAATTTTGAATGGACTTGATTGCTTTATTTATCTTGAAATATGTTTGAGTTAGAGTATTGCATGTTTTAGGGTTATTTGCATATTTAGGCTAAACATTCTATTTAGCATGAATTTCGAAATAAAAAAATAAAAAATAAAAAATCAAATCAATTAATTTAGGTTGCTAGTTTTTTAACTTGAACTGCATGTTTAATTATTTGGCAATTGTTAATTTCGAAATTAAAAAAGGAAATAAAAGGAAAAAATCCAAAAAAATGTTGAATTAGAATTAGGTTTGTTTTTTATTGTCTTGCATATTTAGAATAGGATTTTATTTTGAATTATGAAAAAGAAAACAAAAAGAAAGGACATTCATTTAGGATGCTAGTTTTATTATTATTTGAATTGCCTGTTAAATTTTAATTTTGGAAAAAAGGAAAAGCCAAAAAAAAAAAAAAAAAAATCATCATGCATATGTCATGTAGAATTAGGGGGCATATTTTGCACATCATGGCATATTAGGGTAAAATTGCACTTAGTTTAATTTTAGATAATATTTTTTTAATTTATTATAAGTTTAGGTACTTTCTTAAATAGATTGCATTTTAGGATTATTTGGGTTAAGATAATATTTTAGTTTAAATTAGGATTTGGCTCAACCCAATTCCTAATACAAATTGAATAGGATCTTAATCTAGTTAGATAATTTTCACATTTTACCTAATTTCGAATTTCATAAAAAATACAAAAAATGTCTTAGGATAAATTAGCTTTATTTTCTAGGATAAATTGCATTCTTTTTAAGAAAAAAGAAAAAATGTCATAGGCACGTCATTAGGGTTAGATTCATTGAGATGCATGCCATTTAGTATTTTTACTAGGCCCATTTAATTAAAAATTACATGTCATTAGAATTAGGTCATTTAGTTAATATTGCATTGCATATTGCATGACTTTCATTAATTAAGTGAAAACAAAACAAAAATTGCGTATTAATTAGAAACCATATCTAAGGTTGTTGATGTGGATTTTAATTTAACATTGCAGATGCTTTCGTTGCTTTGAGATAAGTTTGCAATTTTTTTATTGTTTATCTGGGTGTTAAATTGGTGGATTGCGCACCCGCATGATCGCCTCACATGTTAGGAAAATAGATTTAAAATCAATTTAAGCTGTCTGCAAAAACATTTTTTTGAAAATAAAAGAATGGTACCGAAAGGGCATTAGAGAAATCTAGTGTAACCAAGTCCCCGTACCCATAGTCTTTGGTTCGTAGGAGTAAAGTAAAACTTCCGTTACTTTACTTGGTTTCTAATTGACCCACCAAAAATAGATTAGTGGCGACTCCTAGTTAAAAATCAATCGCACGTTAAAAATTTGAACCTAAGTTGCGAATTGGTATGGGCTTGGGAGAGTCCGAGTTAAGTCTAAGCTTAACAATCCATTAGCCAAATTTTAGGTGGTTCACTCTGAAAAATTGGTTGCGACAATGGCAAAAATTTCTACGAGCGAATCGTGGAGGTACTAAAGGATTTGACTCCAAGTACTATTTGGGAGAAGGGGCCTATGGCATTGTTTATAGAGCGGATCCACCCACAGGTAAAACTATTGCAATCAAGAAACTACCATCGTCCCAAGAAGATGAGATTGTCGACATCGTTCCTTTTGAAAGGGAAATTGAGGCCTTACAAAATATTCGCCACCGCAATATCATAAAGCTTTACGGGTTCTACTCTCATGTACAACATCGTTTTCTGGTGTACGGGTATGTCTAAAGAGGGAACTTGAGAACAATTTTGAATGATGATGAAAGAGCATCAGAGCTTGGCTAGGACAAAAGGATAAACATGGTTTGAGCAATTGTTGATGCGTTGTCGTATATGCATCACGACTGTTTTCCTCCAATGATCCATCGAGACTTGACCAGCAACAACATCTTGTTGGATGCTGATTATGAGGCTTGCATTTCAGACTTTGGCACCTCAAGATTATTGAGGCCAAATTCCACCAACCTGGACTGCAATTGCTGGCACCATCGGATACATAGCTCCAGGTGATGTTCTTTGTAGAAGCATATTAATATACTATCATAACTCGTATTGTCATTGGAAATTCCTTAATTATGTGAAAGCAAATGTCCAAGTCTTTAATTACAGCTAACAAGATTATCAACGGACTTTGAATTCTTTAATTGCAGAGCTAGCTTATATCAACATTCCGACCGAAAAATGTGATGTATATAGTTTTGAAGTAGCAGTACTAGAGATAATCATGGGAAAGCATCCGGGAAATTATGTCTCGTTGGTATTTTCATCCACTCAATCCCAATCGCAAACCCCATTGAAGGATGTGCTGGACCAACGCCTTTCGCCTCTGACAAAACGGCATGCGCAACACGTGATCTCTACTACGGCACTAGCACTCACATGCTTGCAGACCAATCCTCAACTTCGACTGACCATGACACAAGTCTCATGAGAACTTCGAGCTCAAGCATCACCAGTTTTGCCGTTCTTTGGAGTCACCTTAGAACAACTCCGTGATCTCAACGACAGGAACTTTTAGACCGCATTCGGGAGGTTGCAAGTTTCCGATCCAGTTACTATTGTGTGTTCACCTTTTCTGCTTCTGTGTTTGATAGTAATATGTCGATTAGTTAGTTATAAAACTTGGAAGATGCATGGTCTAAATGTTTTCTTTTTGTAAGAGTAGAATGATAGTTAATTTTCCTCCTTTCGTGTAAAAAAGCATCTATTTACAGTTAATATAAGCCAATTGTTTCTTAGCAAAATCATCTGAACTTGTTTTAAATACCATCTCATATTTCACATTACGAAGTCTTGTATGTGCAATTGTTCTGGGATATTTCACAGTTTTGGGATCATTATGTTCAGGGAAACGAGTATGATAGAAAGCAATCAGACTCACATAACACGAGGATGATGTTTTTGACAAAATAGCTCATCAAAAGTGAATTTACAGGGCAGTTCTTGCCTTTTGAGTAGCCAAAACCGAGATTGGATGTTTGGGACGTTCGGAACTGACATCAATACTTGCAGGGGTGTCCGTAAAATTTTAAATGAATATATTGAATAAGTAATATAATGATGAGAAAGGGTATCGTCCCACGAAGATTGATTATTAATAAACTAATTAAATACTAAAAATAGATTAATTCTAAAATTTATCCAACAATTCAAAATAGAATTGAGAATAAATTAAAACTAAAAATCTTAAAAGCAAAATTAGGAGACTAAATGCAGTAAATCAATCATATAAATATGTTAGAATATCTCATTTCACCGTAACCACTATATATGAATTTCATATTATTACGCGTACAATAACGATATCAAACATGTGATAGTAGAATTTCTTAATCTATTTACTATCCTATCTAGTAATCCGCTATATCTCTATATGAATCAAAATAAATATAAATGCATTAAAATCTATGAATATTCACGGCTTATAATAAATCTTTTAGATCATCTTATCACCGAAAGTTACACAAATGACGCAACATGTTTTTATCCACGTTTAATTCATGATTATATGTTATAAGGAGCAAGTACATATTATCACTTCTCAGTTTCAAATATGCACATCAAATCATTCAAGTAGTAATCAGTCACTTAAAAGCATTAAGCACAATAATATATAACTCACATAAATGAAATCACTTGCACACATAAAAATCATGAAATTCACATCATCATGGTTAGGCTACATCATAGCCCTAACAAAAGAAAATCATAATATAGTAGAAGAAGAAATAAAAATATAAATCAAACCTAGTATTTTGAATCGAAAAACAAAACTTACATCATCACTTTTGTCTTATCTTCAAAATACTTGAAAAACTCTCAGAATAATAAAAAACGATCTAAAAAAAAAAAAAACTGTCCCTCAGGCTCTCAATGTTCTCCTATTTATAACATGCATCCAGGACCCTTATCCCCAAGCAATTGCTTATTTTTCGCATAAAATTAGGGACTAAATCATAGAATCTTTGATTTGATATCTATCTCCCAACGCTTGCAAATAAAATTACGGAACAAAATCAAGGATTCCCTGATTTGATATCCATCTTCCAATGCTTTCTTATTTGAATTCCTAATTTTTGTCATTCTTTTCCTTATCTTCTCTATACCTAATTATTTTGCATAAACAAGGAAAATTTGAATAATTAAAAGAAAATCCAAATATTTTCTCATAAATATTGCATTATTTGTTATCTAAAATAGGTTAAATAACTCTATTTTTATAAAATTATCAAGGTAGTTCTTCATGGGAGCTAAATCAATTACTAGATGGAATTTGTGTACCCTAATTAGAAAAAGCTAGTATTTCTCAATCAATAACTTCTCACTTTAACTCGGCAAAAATCAATGAATTAACCTCTTCTTATGGGTACCTCGGAAGGATTATCACTTGATTTTTTTACTATTTAAAGTAGGCATTAGATTCGCATGAACATGGTGTGTCCATTGACTTTGAGAGGGAATGGGCGGCCCTAGATTTCCCCTTTTTTTCCCGTGAAAGATACGAGAAGAAACCTATAAACACTCTAGTTGGATTGGCGGCTTTCTAAGGTAACTAAAAATGGCACACTAGTTCTCGTTCCCGGGAAAAAATTAAAATTTTGTAAATGTCAGTTTATTACCTTTGGTCTTTCTTTTGCTATAAACGTTAGATGCGTGACTAAGCCCAGAGGTCCAAAGTCTCCGAACAGGAAGAGGGCCTAGAAGCTCGGCCCAAGTTATCTGGTTTAGGGATCCATTCATATACAACCTTCCTGTTGCCAGGCTCCTTTTATGATATTGTTGAGAGAAGGCATGATTCTTATCTATGGGAAAAGTATCGAAAAAGTCTAAATATTTTGTGTTGGTACCGCTTCAATCATAAACCTTTCAATCGAGTCAATTTAATCATAAATATTTTCACTTTCATATCAAAATTCAATTTATTCGGCCAATTTAAATTGGGAATTACTAACATAAAAACTAGCAATCTTACGTGGCATAGCCGATGCCGAGATGATTTTTTTTTAATAATTTCTTTCTTTTTTTTTCTTTTTTCTTTTGTTTTTATTTCTCTTTTACTTTTGTTGGTAGCCGGCAAGGGCTGGCCTTGCCTAGGTGAGGATCACTCTTACTAGCCATAGGCAACGGTCAATCTCACTAAGCTATGCTTGAGCAAGAGTTGGCCTCAGTGAGGCCCAGCTTTTTATCACGTTTATTTCTTTTTGTTTTCCAAAAAATTCAAATCATTGAAAAAGAGGACTTAACTCCTTTTCTATTTTACTTCTTGGCACGACCCGATCCTCGAACGCGCGCCCATTCCTCACCTGGTCGATTAATAATGACGTCCAAGGACGCATCGCCGACCTTTTCTTTTAATACGCAAGCGGAAGCATATAATAACATTCCCAGACAATAAAACAATAGGATAGAAAAGTATGGCTATATTTTTCAAATATGAAAAACCATAACCAAACTTTTATACAACACAAACCACATAGTATATAATACAATACTATTCATAGAAGTCTAATCTATCACACATCAGTCCACATCTTCGGGTTTGCAAAAACAGGATGGGATCTCAGTCCTCATCCGAGTCATATTCTGGATCATCTCCGGGATCCATTTCCTCTAGGTCTTCCTCAAAATCTCCTTCAGATTCTTCCTCTTCAAGCTCTTCTTCTTCGGGCTCCTCCCTTTTAGGTTCCACCTCGGGTTCATCTTCAAGCTCGTCCTCAGACTCTTCTTCAGGTTCATCCTCCTGTCCCTCCTCATGCTCAACGATCTCCCCTTCTTCTTCGCTCTAGTTAGCGCTTTCGACTGAGTACACGAGAGTATGAGAATCGTCCTCGAGTTTAGGATCCTTGGCCACTACCGATCCATCCTTAGGATTTGCCATCCCCTCCTCGAAGGCTGCCTCCAAAACGAACATAGGCACATCACCTTCCGAGATGGGACCCTCTCTTCGCCCATTATGGTAGTGACGATACCACAATCGATACTCATGAGGCCTCAAGGCGTCTCTACCCATGTCAACCCAGACGGTGGACTTAACCAGTACGTACTCCAGTCCCTCGGGGTGGGGGTGTATCGGAAAATGATATCCTATCTCGGTGACCTCTTCAGGAATATCAAAATGCATGGGAGGACGAGGAGGTGGAGGTGCTGCCATCTAGGGGTTTGAAATGTTATCCCACAATGAGATGAAACGACGTCTCAGCGAGTTCTACCCCCTACGACTCGATTAGAAAGCCAATACGCCATAAGGGCTGCCTATGCACAACACAAGTCAGAGGACTTACCTTGGCCTCATATTCCACCTACAATTCAATTCAGTTCAAATAGGCACCCAATCATTCATTACAGATCGAAACATCGATCAATCGATCTAGTCGGCTATATGCCAACATGACCATTCCCCAATTGGTACATTCAATATTGTCCATTCTCCAAGATAACTTGTCGAGTTACCGAGCTAGTATATTATAATATTCCTTTTCCGAGATGACACGCTAAGTCACCGAGCTATTATAATATACTAATTATTCTTTGAGATGACATATAGAGTCACCAAGCTAATACAATATAATGTCTTTCTCCGAGATGACATACCGAATCATTGAGCCAACAAAGTATATTATTTATTCTCCAAGATGACATATCAAGTCACTGAGCCGATATAATACAATGTCTTTCTCCGAGATGACAAACCGAGCCATCGAGCTGACAAAGTATAACGCCTTTCTTCAAGATGACCTATTGAGTCATCAAGCCAGCGTGATATAGTGTCTTTCTCCGAGGTGACACACCGAGTCATCGAGCCGACACATTATATACGTCTTTCTCCAAGATGATATACCAAGTCATCGAGTTGGCGTTCATTTTCCAACAAATTCTCACTTTTTATCGTTCTTGATAAAATACACGTGTGTGGGTACACGACCAGTCTTAGCCAAAATACCATATCTTTCTTTCCACAAATCCCACCATTTTCTATAGTCTACCAAAATATTTTTTGCATTATCAACCGATGCCTAGTTATTTTTCAATTAATTACCAAGATTTAATAATTTAGGAAATAAATCCTAAAATCACAAATAAATCGATTCAGCACAAATTAGCAATCAAATAAATAAATAGACTGCACCACGATAATCAACATAAAATTCCGGTCACTAGGTATCCCGGTCTAATATTCGGAAAATAAATAATTATGAAAATTAATTATTAAATAGCAATAAATCCAACTTAGGCTCGTAATGCCTAATTGGAAGCCGAAACGAACCCGGAAAATTCCGAGACTCGTTCAATAAATACTAGAGCCTATTTACTCGCTAATTACACTAATCATTTGCCTAACATGCATAGGTAAATCCCTAATTTAATTATTCTAATATAATCTATCCACCTAATTGCACTTAATTAAATATAATCAACCTCTAAGCATCATTAACCTACTAAGTGAGGATTAGTAAGTTAAACTCACTTGTTTAATGGGCCGAGCGGTTCAAATTGACGGTAACGCAACAGGGGCCAACTTTCTCCAAAGCAGGCCTAGGTTTCAAGGCCCGAAACACCTCCAAAACGGGCTTAGATGGTGGCTGGAAACCCAATAAATCAGACTCTGTTTTGAGTTGAAACAGAAAGAAACAAGACCGGTTATGGTGAATCAAGACCGGTGGAGGCGGTTAGGTGCTCCGTGAGGCAAACAGCGGCCAAACAGGGGTCTATGGAAGTTAGACGAACTCCGGCTGAGCTCCACACGACCTTGGCAGCACCCTGGACAGCGGAACAGGCAACTGGAAGCAGTAGGAGGTGTCAGGGTCGCGCGGCACACGGAGCAATGATGGCAGTGTGCGCGCGAGGTGAACGGCGACATGAGGCGGCGACAGCTTGTTGGCTAACTCCGGCGACTTCTCTCTTGGCTGAGGGGTGTCGAACAACAAGAACAAAGGGGGAGGAGGTAGTGGGCGGCAAGTGAGTCGGAAAGAGGGAAGAGATGAGGTTGGAGGGGGCCTACCAAGCCTTGTTTTCCTTCTCCCTTGTCCCCTTCCTTCTTCCACAGCCAAGTATAGTTCTTTGGCCCTGAATGAGCCACCAATGCCTCTCTTTGCAACCTTGAATTGATCCATTTTAGCTAGGTCAAGGGGGGTTACGAATTTCCTTGGGTTCCTCTTCAATTGGTCACTTACCGGTCCTTAAACCAACTCAATTCGGCCTTGAAAAATTGCATTAGTATCTCAATTATCAAATTGGTATTTTTCATCACCAATTGATCCATCTTGCATCCTAATTGCGTGATCAAAAACGATCCCCGACATTTTCTGAACAAAAATGGCCCTAAGACGACTTTTTCCCAAAAAATCTCGGGTTGCAGAAAAAATCTTCTAAGACTGAGTCAACATTCCTAGAATTTATTGTGACATGACAGGATCTTCAATTTCTGAAATCGAACTCGAATTCACAATTAATTTCAACTTGGCGCGATTTTAGCATGACCTAGGCTACTGGGTAACTTTCAGAAATTTTTTAGTGCAAATGACCTGTGGTCGATTTTCTTTGATTCACATTGAACCCACTCGACACATTGGCGACTCTCGATTGTCGTGAAAATCTAAAAAATTCACATACGGACACAGGGTATCGAAACAATAAGAAAATCGGTCTAGTGCCAGTTGACGAGAATTTTCCAATTTAGTGGTGTCACCCACGATTAGTCACACATCTCAGTCGAACCAACCTATCTCTGATCTCATATTGATTTTTAACTATGCCATAGTGGCCTCTAAAGATGAGCACGGTCGAGAAGCCAATTCTTGCTCGAATTCTCAAGTCTATTACCTTAAAATTCCTTAATGGTTTCCCCAGATAGTCTAGTTATCTCGAGAGTGATTAGCTCTGAGAACAGCCCTATAGGCGCGTCGATGAAATGCCCTATTTATTCAATAGAAAATAGGGTTGAAAATCTGGGATGTCACAACTCTTCCCCTCTTATAAAAATTTCGTCCTCAAAATTTAAACCATTACGATACTTAAGCAAAAAGGTAGGGCTACAATTCTCTCATCGACTCTTCAGTCTCCTATGTCGCTCCTTTAGTACCGTGGTGTTGCCAAACCACTTTGACTAACGGGATGGTCTTTGTACGCATTACTTGTTCTTTTCTGTCCATGATCTGAACCGGGCTTTCAACGTATGACACTCGGTCATCCACGTCTAATTCATCAAAATTGAGCACGTGGGTCGGGTTAGGCTCGTACTTCCTTAACATCGACACGTGAAAGACGTCGTGCACTTGTGCCAATTTGTACGGCAACGCAAGACGATACGCTAGGGTCCCAATTCTTTCTAAAATTTCAAATGGACCTACATACCTCGAGCTCAGTTTTCCTTTCTTTCCAAAGCGCAAAGTTCCCCTCATTGGTGACACCTTCAAAGAAACGTGATAACCAACTTGGAATTCCAATAATCTCCAGCACTTGTCTACGTAACTTTTCTATCTGCTCTGAGTAGTCTTTAATCTACCTATGATTATTGCCACGGCATCCACTGACTGCTGGACCAACTCTGGGCCTGTGATCTTTCTTTCCCCAACTTCATCCCAAGACACTGGTGTTCTGCACACTCTGCCATACAATGCTTCGAATGGAGCCATCTGGATGCTCTGCTAATAATTGTTGTTGTAGGCAAATTCCACCAGGTGAAGCTGATCTTCCCAACTTCCTTTGAAGTCTAGTACACAAGCTCTCAGCATGTCCTCGAGGGTCTGAATGGTCCTCTCAGACTGGCCATCCGTCTGAGGATGATATGCCGTACTGTACTGCAACTTGGTACCTAAAGCACTTTACAAGCTCTTCCAAAAAGCGGCGGTAAACCTCGGGTCTCGATATGAGGTTATCATAACCAATACTCCATGCATTTGAACTACCTAACGTACATACATGTCAGCATGTCTATCCAGATTAAGGTCTTTTCGTACTGCAATGAAATGAGCCGATTTTGTCAGTCTGTCGACTCCCACCCAAATCGAATCATTTCCTCTTTGACTCCTCAGTAGTCCGGTCACGAAATCATCGTGATATGCTCCCACTTCCATTCTGGGATCGCGAGAGGTTGCAGGAGTCCTCCCGACTTGCAATGCTGAGCTTTAACTTGCTGACATGTCAAACACTTGGCGACATGTTTGACGATATCCGCCTTCATACCTGACCACCAGTAGTATTGACGCAGATTCAGATACATCTTAGTGCTTCCAGGATGAATGCTGTAGCTGCTACGATGCACTTCAAATAAAATATATTCTCTAAGCTCCACATCATCAGGTACAACCAAACGTCCTCGGAACCGTAGCGTTCCATCATCAGAAATTTGAAAGTCAGCCTTTCTTTTCTCAATGTCCTCCTGAAGAATTTTCTGTACATCTGGATCTGTCGGTTGGAGTAGTTTGATTCTGATCTGGACATCCGGTTCAATTCTGAGGGTGGCCATAAAACTTGATAGGTGGCCAATCTCGAATTTGAATACTGAATCTCGAGCTCTCTCGATTAGGTTCCACTCCTTTATCAAGATATGCGCAACTGAAGACTTTCGACTCAAAGCATCAACGACCTTGTTCGCCTTTCTCGGGTGATATAGATATCACAGTCATAGTCTTTCAACAATTCCATCCATCTACGTTGTCTCATGTTCAATTCCTTCTGAGAGAATAGGTACTTGAGGCTTTGATGGTCCGTGAAGATCTGGAATTTTTCCTTACACAGATAGTGTCTCCAAATCTTCAGGGCGAAAATAATTGCAGCGAGCTCTAAGTCATGCGTCAGATAGTTTTGTTCATGAGGCCTCAACTGTCGAGAAGCGTATGCAACAACTATGTCATGTTGCATTAGCACACAACCCAACCCTTTGAAAGACGCATCACTGTCGATCTCGAAACCTCCAGGGCTAGATGGAATAGTCAGCATAGGTGCGATAGGCAGCTTTTCCTTAAGCTCTTGGAAACTACGCTCGCACTTGTCTATTCACACAAATTTTCTTCCTTCTTCAGGAGTCTTGTCAATGGCGATGCTAACAATGAGAACCCTTCCACAAACCGTCTGTAATATCCTGCTAAACCAAGAAAACTTCTGATTTCTATCATTGTAGTAGGTCTTGGCCAATTGTTCACGGCTTCTATCTTGCTCGAGTCCACTGAAATCCCTTCGCCTGAAATAACATGCCTTAAGAAAGCAACACGAGTTAACTAAAACTTGCACTTGGTAAACTTGGCATACAACTGATGGACTCTCAGCTTTTGCAATACTAATCTCAGATGATTCTCGTGCTCTTCGTCACTTCTCGAATACACCAGGATATCATCGATGAACACGATCACAAACTGATCCAGATATTCCTTGAATACTCTGTTCATCAAATCCATGAAGGCAGCTGGAGCATTCGTTAACCCGAATGGCATCACTGTGAACTTGTAATGCTCATATTGAGTGCAAAACACTAACTTAGGAATGTCCTCCTTCCTAATTCTCGGCTGATGATATCCCGTCCTTAAGTCGATCTTCGAGAATATTGATGCTCCTTGTAACTGATCGAACGGGTCATCAATTCTTGGGAGTGGATACTTATTCTTGATCATTACCTGATTGAGTTGCCAATAGTCGATGCATAGGCGCAACGAACCATCTTTCTTCTTCACAAACAAAACTAGTGCTCCCCAAGGTGATGCACTCACTAGGACGAATAAATCCTTTATCCAACAACTCTTGCATTTGCACTTTTAGTTCCTTCAACTCAGATAACGCCATCTGGTAAGGAGCCTTAGAGATTGGCTCTGTCCTGGGTGCTAGCTCAATCACAAATTCAATCTCTCTTTCTGGCGGTAATCCTAGCAATTCCTTTGGAAAGACATTTGGGAATTCTTGCACGACTGAAATGTCTTCCATCTTCAGCTCCTTAACTATCGTATCCACGACAGTTGCCAGGTAACCTTGGCAACCCTCATCTAACAAACGAGTTGCCTCTAGCGACGAGATCAAGACAATCGAGGGACCTCCTTGACTCCCGACAAACTCGAAGCTCTCACCCTCGAACGAATCAAACTGAATCGCCTTGTGATAGCAGTCCATTTTAGCTCGTTGCTTGGTGAGCCAGTCCATGCCAATAATTAAATCAAAATCATACATGGCTAGGACTAATAAATCTATTTTCCCCACTCGCTCATCAATCACTAACTTGCAACCAAAACAACCCAAAGCAGCAATGACTTTATCCTTCAAAGGTGTGGATATGCAAATTGCCGACTCCAATAATATAAAACTGACTCCTATCAATTTAACATATTGCTCGGCAATTAAGGAGTGGGTCGCTCTCGGATCAAACAAAGCGTAAGCAGGGTGATCGTTCAACAAAACCATACCTCGTGATCACGTCGGGCGCAGCTTTCGCTTGACCTTGTGTAATAGCATACACGGTGCCCCGAATCGGAGGTCTCAACTGTCCTCCTTGTGGCACATTCTGAGGGGCATACCCTTGGATCTGACCCATCTATAGCGGCGGCGGCAGTTGCGGTTGTCCCCTTAGCTTTCTAGGACAATTTCAAGCTATGTGGCCCTGTTGGCCACATTCAAAACACGCTCCCAGCCTAGCTTGGCAGTGGGCTGACCCGTGTCGTTTTCCACAAAAATGACACACATCATTCCTAATCGAGGCTGGCTTGCCAACTCCATTCCTCCTATTTGGTGGAACATGAAATCTACCTCCAGGCATATGCCTCTTTCCTTGGCGGATTCCTTCTCGATGAGAGCTGAACCTCGATCTAGATGAGGCAACTTGGTCATTCAATCGTCATTCTATCATCTGAGCTCAACGATAGACCTCTCGATGACTTGTCAGGTCCAACGGCAGTAGAGGTTGTTTCAACTCAAAACGAAGTCCATTTCTGAATCTTCGAGCTTTCTTTTCTAGGTCTTTGACCAATCTGAGAGCATACTGCGAAAGCTCCATGAACTTGACCCCATACTGGTCCACCGACATTGTACCTTGACGAAGGCGCTGGAATTCCTCCATATTTTGTTCTCGGGCCATACCCGATAAATACTGATCATTGAAAGCTCTGAGGAAAGCGTCCCACACCGGGATCACACCTTCAGGAAAAATTGTGTCTTTGGTGGCTTTCCACCAGACGTTGGCATTGCCCTGCAACTGATAAACGGCTAGGGTTACCTTCTCAGTCTCCGTGCACATCAGGAGTGCAAAGGTTTTCTCCAGATCCTGTATCCATAACGAAGCGGTCTCAGGGTCTCCAGCACCCGTGAATCTTGGCGGACTCAACTTCAGGAATCATTCCACTAGCTTGTGGATTGGTCTTTCTCTCTATGCCACAATATTCTCAGGTTGTACCTCGGCAGGTGCGGCAACAGGTGCGGCGGCAGGTGCGGCGGCAGCTTGATTCAAGGTCTGCTGTGCCATGACATCTCTCATAGCCTCTAGCGCCTGCATAATCCCTTCTATTATGGGATCACCAGGAGTTGCTACCCCGGCATCCACTGCAGGTGGTGCCGCTCCACTCGTGCTACCCTGAGCTGGCACTCAACCACGGCCTCCTCGAGTACCAACACCGAGTCACGGCATGAATAGTCCTCTTGCTAGGAGTTCTTTGCTCCTAATCGCTTATTGTTCAGCTTTAACTATTGACACATGCTTCCAATTCAACACCGAATTAGAAACAGAGTGATCTAAAACACAAGCAAGTCTATCACTCAACTAACACAGACATGCACCAGCATGAATTTAAAAGCCTTTCCTACTACCATCCCATGTACCATCGCTCCTTATCACTCCAATCTTGAACTTCGCTCTGATATCACCACAACAGGATGTCACGCCCCGATCCTCAAACGCGCGCCCATCTCTCACCTAGTCGATTAATAGAGACGTCCCAAGACGCATCGCCGACCTTTTCTTTTAATACGCAAGCGGAAGCATATATTAAAATCTCCAGATAATAAAATAATGTAATAGAATAGTAGGGCCATATTTTTCAAACATGAAAAACCATAACCACACTTTTATACAACACAAACCACATAGTATATAATACAATACTATTCACAGAAGTCTGATCTATCACACATCAGTCCACATCTTCGGGTTTGCAAAAACAGGATGGGATCTCAGTCCTCATCCGAGTCATACTCTGGATCATCTCCGGGATCCATTTCCTTCAAGTCATCCTCATAATCTCCTTCAAATTCTTCCTCTTCAAGCTCTTCTTCTTCAGGCTCCTCCCCTTCAGGTTCCACCTCAGGTTCTCTTCAAGCTCGGCCTCAGACTCCTCTTCAAGTTCATCCTCCTGTCCCTCCTCCTGCTTAACGATTTCCCCTACTTCTTCGCTCCAGTTAATGCTTTCGACTGAGTACACAAGAGTATGAGAATTGTCCTCGAGTTTAGGATCCTTGGCATCCACTACCGATCCATCCTTAGGATTTGTCGTCCCCTCCCCGAAGGCTGCCCAAAACGAACATAGGCACATCACTTTCCGGGATGGGACCCACTCTTCGCCCATCATGATAGTGAGGATACCACGATCGATACTCATGGGGACTCAAGGCGTCTCTACCCACGTCAACCCAGACGGTGGACTTAACCAGTGTGTACTCCAGTCCCTCGAGGTGGGGGTGTATCGGAAAATGATATCCTATCTTGGTGACCTCTTTGGGAATACCAAAATGCATAGGAGGACGAGGAGGTGGAGGTGCTACCATCTAAGGGCCTGAAATGTTATCCCACAACGAGGTGAGACGACATCTCAGTGAGTTCTACCCCCAAAGACTTGATTAGAAAGCCAACACGCCATAACAGCTGCCTATGCACAACATGAGTTAGAGAACTTACCTTGACCTTAGGTTCCACCTGCAATTCAATACAGTTCAAATAGGCACCCAATCATTCATCACAGATCGAAACATCAATCAATCGACCTAGTCAATTACATGCCAACACGACCATTCCTTGGTCGATACATTCAATATTGTCCATTCTCCAAGATAACTTGTCGAGTTACCGAGCTAGTATATTATAAGATTCCTTCTCCGAGATGACATGCTAAGTCACCAAGCTATTATAATATACTAGTTATTCTCCGAGATGACATATAGAGTCACCGAGCTAATACAATATAATGTCTTTCTCCAAGATGACATACCGAAACATTGAGCCGCCAAAGTATATTATTTATTCTCCAAGATGACATATCAAGTCACCCAGCCAATATAATACAATGTCATTCTCCGAGATGACATACCGAGCCATCGAGTCGACAAAGTATAACGCCTTTCTTCAAGATGACCTATTGAGTCGTCGAGCCAGCGTGGTATGGTGTCCTTCTCCGAGGCGACATATCGAGTCACCGAGCTGACACATTATATACGTCTTTCTCCGAGATGATATACCAAGTCATTGAGTCGGCGTTCACTTTCCAACAAATTCTCACTTTTTATCGTTCTTGATAAAATACACGTGTGTGGGTACACGGCCGGCCTTAGCCAAAATACCATATCTTCCTTTCCACAAATCCCACCATTTTTTGTAGTCCACCAAAATATTTTTTGCATTATCAACCAATGCTCGGTTATTTTTCAATTAATTACCAAGATTTAATAATTTAGGAAATAAATCCTAAAATCACAAATAAATCGATTCAGCACAAATTAGCACTCAAATAAATAAATAGACTGCACCACAATAATCAGCATAAAATTCCGATCATCGGGTATCCCGGTCTAATTTCCGGAAAATAATTAATTAATTAAATAATTACGAAAATTAATTATTAAATAGCAATAAATCCAAGTTAGGCCCGTAATGCCTAATTGGAAGCCGAAACGAACCTGGAAAAATTCCGATACTCGTTCAATAAATACTAGCCTATTTACTTGCTAATTACACTAACCATTTGCCTAACATGCATAGGTAAATCCCTAAGTTAATTATTCTAATCTAATCTATCCACCTAATTGCACTTAATTAAATATAATCAACCCCTAAGCATCATTAACCTACTAAGCGAGGATTAGTGAGTTAAACTCACTTGTTTATTGGGCTAAGCGGTTCAAATCGACAGTAACGCAACGGGGGCCGACTTTCTACAAAGCAGGCCTAGGTTTCGAGGCCCAGAACACCTCCAAAACGGGCTTAGATGGTGGCTGGAAACCCACTAACTCAGGCTCTATTTTGAGCTGAAACAGAAAGAAACAAGATCGGTTATGGCGAAGCAAGACCGATGGAGGCGGCTAGGTGCTTGGTGAGGCAAATGGCAGCCAAACGAGGGTCTACGCCGATTGGACCAGCTCCAGCTGAGCTCCACATGGCCTTGGCAGCACCTGGACGGCGGAACAACCAGCTAGAAGCAGCAGGAGGCGTCGGGGTCTCGCGGCATGCGGAGCAGCGATGGCGGTGTGCGCGCGAGGCGAACGACGGCGTGAGGCAGCGACGGCTTGCTGGCTAACTTCGGCGGCTTCTCTCCTGGCTGAGGGGCGTCGAACATCAAGAACAAAGGGGAAGGAGGTAGTGGGCGGCAGGTGAGGAGGAAAGAGGGAAGAGATGAGGTTGGAGGGGGCCTACCAAGCCTTGTTTTTCTTCTCCCTTGTCCCCTTCCTTCTTCCATAGCCAAGTATAGTTCTTTGGCTCTCAATGAGCCACCAATGCCTCTCTTTGCAACCTTAAATTGATCCATTTTAGCTAGGACAAGGGGGAGCTACGAATTTCCTTAGGTTCCTCTTCAATTGGTCACTTACCAATCCTCAAACCAACTCAATTCGGCCTTGAAAAATTCCGTTAGTATCTCAATTATCAAATTGGTATTTTTCCTCACCAATTGATTCATCTTGCATCCCAATTGCGTGATAAAAACGATCCCCGGCATTTTCGAACAAAACGGCCCTAGGACGACTTTTTCCAAGAAGTCTCGGGTTGCAGACAAAATCTTCTGAGACTGAGTTGATGTTCCTAGAATTTATTGTAACATGATAGGATCTTCAATTTCTGAAATCGGACTCGAATTCACGCTAATTTCAACTTGGCGCGATTTTAGCGTGACCTAGGCTACTGGGTAACTTTCAGAAATTTTTCAGTGCAAATGACCCGTGGTCGATTTTCTTCGAGCCACAATGAACCCACTCGACACATTGGCGACTCTCGGTTGTCGTGAAAATCTCGAGGATTCAAATACGGACACAAGGTACCAAAACAATAAGAAAATCAGTCTAGTGCCGGCTGACGAGAATTTTCCAATTTAGTGGTGTCACCCATGATTAGCCACACATCTCAGTCGAACCAACCTATCTCTGATCTCAGATTGATTTTTAACTGTGTCGTAATGGCCTCTAAAGATGAGCACGGTCAATAAGCCGATTCTTGGTTGAATTCTCAAATCTATTGCTTTAAAATTCCTTAATGGTTTCCCCAGATAATCTAGTTATTTTGAAACTGATCAACTCTAAGAATAGCCCTATAGGTGCATCAATGAAATGCCCGATTTATTCAATATAAAATAAGGTTGAAAATCTGGGATATCACACTTCTCTTGTTTGTTTTGGATTATAACCAATGGAAACGTAAGAGTGGTCAAATTATACGTCATCAAATGATTGTATAAGGCAGGTAGCAGCTTACAAAAAAAACAAGAATGAAGAATGAAAGGAAGGAGAAATTCAAATGAAAAAGAAAAGTAAAGTGATTGGGTCAGGAATCCAATTATGGATTCGGTATGGATAAAAGATCTCCAGAAATTCCTTTCCACAAAATCTATTTTTTTTACTTGTCGAACTTAGTAAAATCATCCGCAAAGGAGTATCTGGAGGCTTTAGCCTTTAAGGGTGATGCAGCCCGCATTGAAGACAAGCTCTCTCGACCAAGAAGATCGGCCGGCATTCAAGCTCGACGAAACCTCTTATCGATGAAGTTGTTGATTGTCGATGATGTTCAATGAAGTTGTCGATTCAACCGAGAAGCCGTATCGATATCTTGAGTCCATCCCGGAAGCTTGAAAGACACCTTAGGAGCCATGAAGACGTTATGCTTTTACTAGTTTCTAGTTTCTATGCTCTTTACTATTTTTCTAGTTTCAAAGTTCTTCAAGTTTCAATGCTCTATCTTTATTTCTTTGACGATATAAGCCATCCAATTCCTAGTATGAGATAGACGACTTTTGATGAATGAAAACTTTGCTTTCAAGCAAGTATTGTGAACCTTGCAGAGTTCATACCCTTGAAAACCTAGAAGAGTTTTCACTCTGTCCTTGAAGAGTCGGAGCTTTTCGAAATCTGCATCCTTGAAGAGTTGCAGTCATCAATCTAGAAGAATCGGTGCCCTTTCAACTTACTTGGAGGCCTAGAAGAGCAACGAACGAAGTTTCTATCTTTTCCTGTTCTGTTCATTATTTTTACCCACTTCTAATCCAAATTCGACAATCCTACAATACTTATTTCAGAAAACTCAAAACAGAGAAATTGTAGATCCAGAAGTCTTTGTTCATTTGGTTTTGGAATCAGGTCAAACCGATATGTATTGACAAAAATACAACTGTTCTCCTGAGTTTGCGCAGTGCCAAAATTTCTGTTCGTCCTGTTTCCCATGTGTGAGTCACTCTCCCGATCCTACCGTTGGAGAAAGCCTACCTTGGCTTGCATCAAGGGGTCATAGAAACGGCAAGGTTGATGACAATTGGAACTTTGAGATCAAGAGTTTTGAGTAGAAGAGGATTAGGGTTTAAGGTTGAATACGAAGAAGGAAGTGAGATAAAAATAAAATCTTGGCAGAATTTATACTTTCCAAAAACAGTCCTCTATACATAAAGATCTGAGTCATGATAATAGCGATTCATGAATCGTGTTGATTGAGGTAACATGTTAGGAAGCTATGAAGTAGCAGACTGCACACAGAGTACAAAGCTTCAGAGGTACAATACGCATTGGTTTTGTCCGCGGATATTTTAAAAGAAACCCAAATTACTTCTAATTCTTTTAAAAGGAGGCATACATTTGCACCAAATATAACCAAATCATCAATATGGACACGCACACGACTCCAATACAAGTTATTATATAATGCATGAGCCATCGTCAACAACCATAAAAAATTTACTAATATCAACATACATCCATGACCATTAATCAACTGTCGATATAAGACAACGTATAATTGATGATGATGAGCATCATAGTAGAATTGGTTGGCAAAGATACCAATTAAAGAGAATCACTGATTGAGACTGCAAATAGGGAAGGGATATATGAGAAGTGCCAAAAAAACAGTTATGACATTCCAAATTGAAATCATTCGTGGAAGAGACAGAGTTAAAGTTTAGTAGATCATGGAAAAAAAGATTATGTTAAAGCAAGGGTGAAGGATCAAGGTGCAATTTTTAAGGAGAAACCACCTCAACACAATATTGTGGTGTCATCGGAACATACGATCGAGATTCTCGGAGATAGGGAGGCCTGACTAAAACTATAAGGAAACTGCTTTTGAGCGGTTATGTCACAAGCACTATATTACACTAGTGCTCAACTACTAGAGACCACCCCCTCCGATGCTCGGTGCACAAACAAATAATATGTTGTCTTCCAATTATCTTTACATTTCTACACAAAAATTTTAGGTTTCAGACTCATGTCGTTGATTAAATTTCGACGTGTTTCTTAGTTATTTTACCAAATTTTCATTGTCGATTATATTTCTACATGTATCTTTGCTTTAAATCCTAGGTGCCTCGTCGACGATTAAATTCCAACGTTGCATCTTCACATTTTCATGCTTTGTTGTCAATTAAATTCCAGCAAATTTTTTGTAAGTATGGCTATTTTTGAAGTAAACTTGTTGATTCTTTTGTCTACTTGTGATATCTCTCGTTCAGAATCATCACAGAACCCATCTCATCTAATAAAACCGAAGAACGACTTTGATGACATGTATTTTGTCATTGAATCCAATTCAAGTGAAACGGTTAGAAACTCAACTAGAAATGGAAAATCGAGGTATTTGATTAGACTGGACAACAATTGTTTTGTAAAGGAACTTGAGCTCGATTTTGAGTTCAAACTTAAAAAGCTCAAATAATGTGGGTACGTTTTGTAATTTTCAAAAGATATTTATATCTATTTTATTAAATTTTATATTCAAAGAAGAGGAAAGGTCAATTCCACTCGCGAGCCTATTGAACTAGAAATTGGCGAGCTCAAACTTGGCGCGACAAGGTAGTTTGAGTAACTAAGCTCGAGCTTGACCAGAAATCAAATTATTTTTATCCTCGTGGAGCCCAAATAACTTGACTCAGTTTCAATCCCGCGCCCTACGATAATGTTGCTTCCAGTACAGGCCCGCTTCCTTTACTTATGTCAGGTGCGTGCAGATTTTGAGTCTAAATTTCGCCTCTCATCTCCTAATGCAAAGCGCAGACCACGACAAGCACAACAAAATTGAGCATCCCAAGAGTCTGATACCCTCTTACCTTCCCAATCAATGGCTAGATCATCCGGATCGTGTCTCGAACTAACGTATTTTTATATGTTTCAGCAAGTCCAAAGTACAGCTGTAGGGGACAATTTCATTGGTTTTAAACTTTTTACTTATATTGTATTCCTCACTTATAGGGATATGTTAAACTAGAATCTGACATCTTTAGTCACGTATAACAATACTAAAATGACTAATAATAATGGACATCCAATTCACGCGTATGGGAAGTTCCGACTTCCAGTTGACTTTGCTACTTATATAGGTCAGGTTCACCGGTAACAAGCTCGTCGGAGAACTCCTCGTACTGATCGAAATCATGACTGAACCTAATAATTCAGTTTTAGTACTGATCTGCATCCTCTTTGTGTCCACTACTTTATTTGTTTCCTTTTGCCATAAAAGGTCCAGGTCACACCGGCTTCCTCCGGGACCCTCCAGATGGCCGATATTCGGCAACCTTTTCAATCTTGGGAAGATGCCTCATCGAACACTAGCTGGCCTCCGTGAAAAGTATGGCCCGGTGATTTGGCTTAGGCTAGGCTCGATAGACACCATGGTGATTCTCTCAAGCAGAGTTGCAGCCGAGTTCTTTAAGAACCATGACCTGAATTTTGTGGAGCGAACCATCACCGATCTCATGCAATCTCAGGAGTACTACAAAGGATCCATTGCCCTAGCCCCATACGGCACATATTGGCGGGTGTCAAGGCGGCTGCTGACGGCGGACATGCTAGTTGCCAGGCGCCTCAATGAAACAGCTCCAATCCAGAGAAAGTGTGTCGACGACATGTTGACATGGATCGGGGAGGCGGCATCCACAGATAAGGTCAGACTCGGAGAAGGTGTTCACCTGGCACGCTTCGTGTTCCTCATGGCATTCAATTTGCTGGGGAATCTCATGCTGTTCCGAGACTTGCTTGATCCGGACTCAAAGGTCGGATCTGAGTTCTTCGAGGCAATGAGCGGATTGATGGAGTGGTCAGGCCATGTGACCATTGCGGACCTATTCCCGTGGCTGCGGTGGTTGGGCCCGCAAGGGCTGAGGAGAAAGATGGATCGGGATATGGGGAAGGCCATGAGGATCGCTTCGGATTTCGTGAGGGAGAGGATTGAGGAGAAGAAAATTGGGGGAAACGATGATCGGAGGGATTTTCTTGATGTGTTGCTTGAGTTCGAAGGAAGCGGTAAGGACGAGCCGGCCAAGCTTTCTGAGAAGCAAATCAAAACATTCATACTGGTACGACCGCAAACTTTGAATTGCTAGTTCTGTAAGGATTCCTATGTCCAATCATATGCGTAGGGGATAGATCGCAGGTGAATATCACTTGATTATTCAATTATCTCCTTAATGTATAACACATAATCTTACTCGATTCTGAGTCATTTTTCTATTTATAACTTTACTTTGAAACAAGATCGTCATCCTTCCATTAATATAACCTTTTGAAATTATGGTTAGGGTTCTTAGCATTGTGAAATATGTGTCAAGAATTCAATAGAACCATTGTGAGAAACATGCAAGTTTCTGAGTATGTCAACAAGGACAACATTAGACATGTAAAAATATGTTTATGATTGTTTGGTAAAGTATGTGGTAAATTAGTAGCCTACTTGGTATAACTTCCCACAGTTGCTGCGTATTTTAAAAAATAGTATGGCAATGGTTCCATTGCCTTGGCCTAGAAAAATTTACGGATATGGCTCCATTTCGTGAAATTTTGCCATGCTTGCTCTCACATACTCTCCTCTTGACATCACAGGAAATGTTCTTGGCTGGGGCAGAAACATCGAGTAGCACTGTCGAATGGGCACGACGAGAACTCCTACGGGACCCGAACTCCATGGTCAAGGTCCAAGCAGAGCTGTCCCGGGTTGTTGGTGTTGGATAAATTCTCTTAAAATATTTTGAAGTTGACAAAACATTTTCCTAAGTCTAGTCTGAAGACTTACAGACTCTATTGACAAAGTCTGAAGATCAAAGTCTGAAGCTAGCAAGACTCATGTTTCAAAGTCTTCTACTCATGGACAGTCTCCAGACCAACTTTTATTCTGTTCTTATATGGTCTTTATTCTAACGGCTAGAGAATATCTTTCTACTGGATTCAGCACTAGAAGATCTTACTTTCGTATTCGAATGTGTATAGATTCTCTAAAGATTTCGCAACTTATATTTGGAAGGATCTACTTATGGAAACCAAGATCCTGATTGTATGGGCGAGCAGGATTGATGGGCTATCAACACTTACTTTAAAGAGCTCGAGATCTCTATAATTAATTCTATCCAACGGGTTGATTGGAAGAACTTCTATGGAAGGTGCCAACGGTATTGAA
The DNA here is from genome assembly GCA_014182395.1 of Eucalyptus sp. ANBG9806169. Lineage (NCBI taxonomy): Eukaryota > Viridiplantae > Streptophyta > Magnoliopsida > Myrtales > Myrtaceae > Eucalyptus > Eucalyptus sp. ANBG9806169. Next base: position 24,220,275 of record CM024583.1, read on the forward strand.
GGCATGAAGAAGTATATAAGAGAGATGCTCCCCTTGTTGAAGGGTGCCGGATAGAAGAATTTCAAAGTCTGAATCTCCTTTTCTATTTTGCGATATTATTCTTCGAGCGTTATATGTAATCAAAAGAGAGATCATATTGTAGTGAGACCTTGAGGAAGTGTAGTAGAGCTTCTACACTGTGGACTCAAGAGCGTGAGACTGTAATCACTCTTTTTTATTCTTAGTGAAATCCAGCCAGAAGGGCTGTCTGTGCGGGAGAGTGGACGTAGGCTTGGTCTAAGCCGAACCACTATAAATCTGGAGTCTTGATTCTCTATCCTTAATCCTTTTATCTTTAATTACTTTCATTTGCAGCGTCTGTTGGTTTAATTCATTAATCTCTTATTCGGATTAAATTGTTAAAATTGCTTTAATCACCTACTCACCCCCCTCTAGGTGCTATTTCTAGTCCTAATAGTTGGGTCCAATCGAAAGGTCCATGAAACCGATATAGACCAGCTCTCCTACCTGCAAGTAATTGTGAAGGAGACCCTCGGGCTCCACCCGCCACTCCCATTCCTCGTGCCACGGAAGGCCATGGCCAACACCATATTCATGGGCTATGACATACCCAAAAACACACAGGTCTTTGTGAACAGTTGGGCGATCGGTAGAGACCCAGATGTCTGGGAAGACCCTATGGCTTTTGTCGCGACCCGATTTTTCGAGGTTTGCCACCTGAAACTAGGTTGATGGACTACTAAGCCTTTAAGCTTAGCTCGGGCTCTCCCAAGCCCATACCAAATCGCGACTTAGGATTTAACATGCAAAAGATCATTATCTAAGAGTCGCCACTAATCGGTTTAGGGTAGGTCGATTAGACACCTAAGTAAAATAACGGGAAGATTATATTACTCCTACGAACCAGAGATTTTGGATACGGGGACTTGGTTACACTAGACTATCCTAGTGCCCTTTCGGTACCATTTCTAAAAAAATGTTTTGTAGGCAGCTTGTTTTGATTTTAATTGAGCTTCCTAACATGTTAGGTGATCATACATGTGCGCATACCACCAATTTAACACATCAAGAAAGCAATTTAAATAATGCAAAAAGCATACCTTAAATCAACGAAAGCATTTGCAATGTTAAATCAGAATTCATATAGATAATCCTAGATATGATTTCTAATTAACACGCAATTTCAATTTTTTTGTTTTCTCTTTATTTAATGAAAATCATGACTTATGCAAATAATCTAAAATGACATGACGACATGACCTAGACTATATAACATGAAGAAATGCAATAATTAAATGCAATCTAAATGATCTAATTATAATGGCATGCAATGCGATGCAATGACATACCAAATTATTTAAACTAAAATGACATGCTTCATGCAATTTAATATGCAAGCTATATGTTACGTGACATTTATTAAATGACTTATTCTAATGACAAGAAAGTTCTAATTAAATGAACTTAAATAAAATAAATGGCGTGCATTTGATGTTCCTATTTTTAAAAATGCAATATATCCTAAAAATTGAAATTAACTTATGCAAAGCCAATTTTTTGTATTTTCTTTCATGAAATTCGAATGCAAAAATGATTTAGCTAGATTAAAATTCTATCTAATTTAAACTAAGGATTAGATCATATTAAATCCTAATTTAAATTGAGACATTATCCTAATCTAAAATGCAACTTATCTAAAAAGATGATTTAAATTAAAGATGAAACATGCAATTCTAACCTAATATGCACAATGATTTTTTTTGCTTTTCTTTATGAAATTCGAAATTAAAACTAACACATAATTAAACGTGCAATTCGAATAAAAACTAACAACCTAAATGAATGCATTTTTTCTTTTTCATGATTCAAAATAAAATCCCTAATCTAGATATGCAAAATAACAAGAAATATTCTAGAATCAATTGAAATCCTAATTCAAATGTCTTTTTGATTTTTCTTAGTGATTTTCTAAAACAAACATTAAATCTAACAAGCCAGATATTCAAACAAATAAATGATTAAAATAAACGAAAAAAAATAACCCATTGTCTCACGGGTCAAATTAACGATTATTTTTAACCCTAAACATCAGACAAGAAATCAAAATAATTAAAAATCTAATCCGAAATCTTACGGATCAAATTAATAAATATATTGATTCAACAGTTAATATATCATAAACAAATCCCAAGAGTTAATACAATAAAAAAATGACCCGAAATCTTACGGGTCAAATTAATAATTAAATTAAACTTTAGGGACAAATCCTATAGGTGATGCCTGGAAGAACTATAACCTAAAAAAAAACTTCACAATATTCAACTTAAACAAAAATAATGAAACTAACTAAAAGTAAAATAACATAAAATAAAAAATAAAAATAAAAGAAAAACAACCTAACCAAAAAGAAAGGGCAGCCCGTTCGTTGATCCGGCAAGGGTGTCGCCGGCGTTTAGGATTCCGGCGAGGGTGGTGCGGCGACGATCGGCGCGGAGCGGGCCTCGGGTCTCCTGGCGTCGGGAGGAACCGAGCAGATCCGGACGGAGGCGAGCGGCTTCGCGGGAGGCGTCGGGCCGGTCTCTCGGAGGCAGCGGGCGGAGGCGCGGTTGGGTTCGGGTCTCCCGGGACGGCGAAGGTGTGGAGCGCGAGCGTCGCGTCGGGGGACGGATCGGCGTGCCGGGCGGCTCGAGACCAGCGCGGCGGTCGGCTTCGAGTGGAGGCGGGCTTCGGCTTTAGGCGGCGTCGGTGTGGCGAGACGGCGGCGTCCGGCGGGTCGCGGCGTCCGGCGAACGCGATGGGTCGCGGGCGGAGGCGCGAGCTCGGGCTTCGGATTGCTCGGGCGGCGATTGGCGCCCGGGTCGTGCGGTGCTGCACGTCGGGCTTCTCGAAGGAGCTGGGCGTCGCTCGGGGCTCCGGTTGTCCGTCGGATTCGTCGCTCGGGTGCGATGGAGGATGGTGGGCGGCTGGATCGCGGAGCTCGTGGGCGACGAATGTGTCTTCGGCTCCAAACAGCAGGTGGATCACGGATCTTTAGCTTCGAGTAGCAGGTGGTTCGGACGGAGAGTCGCAGCAAAAGAGCCCCTTTGGAGAAGATGAACAGTAGGGGTCAAATCACCCCTACTATTTCTCCTTTTACTTTTGCTTTTTTGCTCCTTCTTCACGCACGATGGCTTCAATCTCCTTTCTTTACTTCTTTTTTTTGACTTTTCTCTACTGCCATGCTTTTTCTCTTCCTTGGTCGCTTGTCAGAGAACCCCCAAAAGTCACCTCCTTTTACCCGGGTTTCACGAGAAAACCAGCAGAAGTTCTCCTTTTTTTTTTTTTCTTGTACGGTTCTCTTTTCCACCAAATTTCTTTTTCGAATCCCCCTTTTCACAAACCCCCACGTACACCTTTTATAGCAAAACAAAAACGCGATCTCAATAGAATATTTCGAAAACTACCCATAACCTCCGAATCACAAAATCCCTATCTCATCAAATATTCTACATCGATTTCATTATCATCCATTGATAAATATATGATTAAAATGCGATTTAAATAATTTTCAAAATATCATAATATCACACCAAATCTTTATTTAAATAATTTTTGTCATTTAAAAGAAACGGGCTCGGGCCGATTTTCTCGTTTTATGGGCTTAGTCCGGCCTATTAATTTAAACTCAAAAACAATTAATTCGACCCATCCGTCCTAAAAATAAAAATGCAAAACATGCAAAATAAAAACAAATGCACCTAACACTATATGATATGCAACTGAATTATAAAATAAAATTAACCCATAATGACTAAATGAGCCGCCAAAATTTAGGTGTCAACAGCTGCCCCTCTTTGACGGTGAGCTCGAAGAGGTTGCCTTCAAAGATAAATTGAGACCTAAATTTTGACCATGCACAGACATTGAATGATTTGATTTTTGATTTTTGATGTTTTGTCGGAAAATGAATCCCATTTTAAAATGCAATTTATATGATGCATGGAAATGCTAATACAAATGCATGATGCGAAAGGAAGGAACATACCTACAATTACTTACCAGTTAGTGCGGTAAAGCATCTTGACGTACATGATAAATCCCTATTTACTTCACAAGTACCCAACTCTCACTCAGGCTCCTTGAAGAGTCAAACAGGTAATAAATCAAAACATTGAGATCGAGAAGAACATTCACATCCAAAGTGAAATGTTCAACGACAATAATTAAGACATCTAGATCCAGACTAAGATGTCAAAAGAACCTACTCGAAATATCTTACCTTCAAGGAGAGTAAAATGATTCAAGATAGATTGGTGTTACAAGTCCAGGACTCATACCATTCTACGGTCGCATAAACGAGGATTTACCTTCCAGGACCCGTACCATTCTACGGTCGCCCGAATAGAGAAATAAAGTTTCGTCTAGGACCCGTACCATTCTACGGTCGCCTAAACGGGAATTTACCTTCCAGGACCCGTACATTACTCTACGGTCGCTTGAATAGGGAAATAAAGTTTTGTCTAGGACCCGTATATTACTCTACGGTCGCCTAAACGGGGATTTACCTTCCAGGACCCGTATATTACTCTACGATCGCCTGAATAGGAAATAAAGTTTTGTCTAGGACCCGTACCATTCTACGGTCGCCTAAACGAGATTTTATCTTTCAGTACCCGTACATTACTCTACGGTCGCCTGAATAGGGAAATAAAGTTTCGTCTAGGACCCGTACCATTCTACGGTCGCCTAAACGAGATTTTGCTTGGCTAGGACCCGAACCATTCTTCGGTCGCCCGGCGTCGCAATCTGGGGAAAAATCTTTAGGGACAACTCCATCGAGTGTCAAATTACTCAAAAGTGAAAATACCTGTACAACGACAAGTATTTAAGATATAGATAGAGATATACTTACCTGGTGACATCTCTGCTCATTAGGGATATGTCTCATCTAAAGATGGCCCTAGGCTACGAAAGCACACTAGGATAATATAAAAGGACTCTGGGTTACGAAAGCACGCCAGGTCAATTTAAAAGGAGGGACTCTGGGCTACGAAAGCATGCCAGGTCAATTTTAAAGGACACCAGGCTACGAAAGCACGCCGGGTCAATAGAACGGGGACTCTGGGCTACGAAAGCACGCCAGGTCAATTTTAAAGGAACAGCTTGACCGAGTCAAGTGTCGAGAATGGGCAGAGATATACTTACCTGATGATATCTCTGATTCTTTAGAATATGTCCTCTGGAACTTAGATATCCTGTGGAGGCTTCTCACCTCCTGGTAGAAATAAATTTTGGAACATTAAGGATGCACCTTGAATACTCATGACGGTTTCTCATCTCCTCATATCATGAGGCATCTTGAAAAGAACTTGAATGTTGGGAGCTCTTGGGTCTTTAAGAAGACAATATATGTCAGACATGATTAGAGCAAAAATGCATTCACCAAAGAAATAAGCAATTAAGGCTATTCTGGAATGCAAACTTTAAAATCTATTGAAGCTTTTATTAATTCAATCAAGATTCATACATAATGACTTTTGCATCATCCGAATTTCCACTAGAGAGAATTATCATTCAAGACAATTTTCACTCATGACATGGATTTCTTAAGAATACTAAATGAGAGACTTTCGGTTAGAAATGGCTTTCACTCACTCTCATTTAGAATGACTATTTTATGAGAATCACTCAATTTCATCATATCGACATGGGTCCGAGTATTCTCACAAGCGGTACGATCTTACCAATCTGAGAGGTCTTTAAGAGGGACCATAATGTGGGCTTGGCCAACGGCTTAACGAATGGACTCTTTGAGTCGAGGCTATTGAATGAACAATCTTATAATCATTTCCGGGTTTATAAGTCAAGAACCCTGCAAAAATGAGAAAGAAATCATCTTGCTCGCACTTCTTTGAGCGATGCTTATAAACATATGAATTCCTACGTTAATTCAAGTGTCATAATCTGAAGAGACTTTGTAAGGGACGTAACGTAGGTTGGGTTCATGGGTTGAGAAATGAAAGGATCATTAGGCTCAAAAAGTGTGTAAAAGGTGAGAGTTGATGATCATCTTGACATTACAACCGGTTTTCTTTTTCACCATTGGGGATTGTCTTCATGAAGTGCCCCATTGATTGTAAAAACTCAGCATTTGAGTTCTTTGAGTACTGCTCTATTGGGATTCAATTCTTGTAATTGACAGTCACCTATCTTGACTTTCTTTTTTCATCTATGGGCATTGGCCTTGCTTTTACCAGGCACACTACTTTTTCATGCCTCTAGTTCTCATGCATTCTTCACTTCTTTTTTCATGGGCATCGGCCTTGCTTTTACCAGGCACACTGCTTTTTCATGCCCCTTAGTTCTATTTTGAATTCAATTCTTGCGCATAATGCATGCGTCAAGCAATTACACTTTAAATGACACTGCCTTTTGCCTTGCCCCAGTGTGGGGGATGATCATCAACTGGGTTTAAAGAAATGAAATTGCAGGCTCAAATGGGCTATGCAAAGGATATATGTGTATAGGATAGAGAAAGAAATGCTCTTCGTCATCCTAAGGCACTTAAATTAACACATGAATTCAATGTAATAGCATGACTTGAAGATTGATGCAAGTGCGAGCAAGAAAATTTTAATTCATTTTCCTTACCTCATGATGTGATTTGATCTCTTAGATGCCCCGATGTGGGGTGATTCTTGACAGGGGTTATTTGAAAATAACATCCATAAGTGTATGGGCTCAAAAGGGTTTAGCAATGGATTACTTGTAGTGTTTGGGATAAAGAAATGAATTGCCTCTCATCATTCCGGTCATCGTACCTTTTGCGAGAGAACTCTTTACCTTGTAAATATGGAACTTCCTCATCTCACAAGTGTATAAGTGTGGGACTGTGTATAGAATAAGGCTTGCCTTTCATTATCCTGACACATCTCATTTCGCATTCTTAAGCATTGATGTCACTCTATTGAATTGTCTATCTTGACAAATCTCCACATGAAATTGGTGAGCTAAATCAATATGAAAATTCCCTTTTCAAAAAAGTCTAGCAACTTTAAGCATGAAAAGAGTTTGTTACTTCAAAACAAATAATTTACCGCACTCAAAACATGGTTTTAAACACTCATTAAGGGGAATTGCTCCATAAAAGAATTGCCTCAACAATGGATGTCCTTGGATCATCTCTATCCATCAAAAGTGGAGATCCACTTTTGCCCCTGCACAAGAGAACGTGCATGAATAGGATACTATGCAACATCAGAGTAAATTCAAATTGCACAACCATTTTGGCTCGGATCGAGATTTTGTCTCAGTCATGTCATTACTAGAATCTGTAGTGCCCCAATTCTTCATTTTGGAATCAAGATGATTTTCTTCACTCTTGGGAGATGTCATCACAATCGGCTAGGAAATGATCATTTGCCTTCATGTCTATTTTCCTTCAGATGTATGTTCCAAAATCAACGGGCGAAGTATCACTGGAAATTGACGCATTATTTTCAAATGCATCTCTGTTATGCTCTGAGACATGAAGTAAATGAGTTAGAAAAAAAACAAGGATAACCTAATGCATGCTTTTGGAAACGGCTTGAAAAATGATTTTTTTTCTTAACAATGAAATGCTTTTTGTTTTTTTAAAAAAATTTTAAGAGGAAGCATGAGAAAGTCCAGCCCTCAGGATTTCTCCATGGATGATATTTTCTTTTCATGATTGGATATCGTCATTGGACTGGTTTGGTATACCTCATCATGTCCTCAAAATTGGAAATAAAATTGTAATTTCATTGAATAGAATCAAATGAATTACATGAATAGAATCAAATGAATTGCATTATTGGAATGAAAATGATGATTCCTAAACCCCTAGAAAGAGGAAAAATCGAAAATGATTCATAGAAAGTGAAAACGATTCCTAAAAAGCGATAGAAAATTCTCATGCAGGAGAATGTGCTAGGTCACCCTTCATGGTCCATTTCTTCCAGAGGTTCTTTGTCATTGGCTCCAATGAAGAGGTCATCGAACAGACCTGTGATTCCTTCCAGGGCGTCATCAGAGTTCTCTGTCTTTGGAGGTGTCAGATCATCCATGTCATCCCATCCACTTGGAATTATGTTGTGGGAGTCAAAGTAAAAGGTGGGAGGAGCCGAATACTTCACCAGGTAATCAAACTTGCCAATAGGCTGCCCCAGAGTGTCCATCACTTCCACTTCATCTTGTCTCATCTTAGGGACATTGTCAGGCTTAGTTTTTTTTTTCAGCAGTGACCAACAGTGAATCATCTTCCAGGTCAGGCATGTCATTATTGCTCATTTGGGTCTTGCTTGACTGCTTCAGGACTACTGTCTCGGGGAGAGCAGGTGTAAGAGTCAAATCCGTTCGGAGAGATTGGATTTGAGCCGTCATGAATTGCATAGAGGCGAGCAACTGTCGGAATTGGTCTTCCATAATGGAGATACGATCACACATTTCAGTTTGGTCAGCCATTCTAGCTCTTGATCACCTAATGAAAATGGAGATATGTAAGAATGAGGCGTAATGAGAACACCAATCCATGACAACAATCTATTTTTTAGTCACGAAAAGTCCACTCATGAAGAGGATTCCCTAAAAAATGGACTAGGAAAAGTCAAAATTTGAAACCTCCTAACATGAATTGAAAATGAATTTTCAATTTTTATTTTCCAAATGATTCATTGCATGACAACTTGCTCATTTCATTTCTAATTGATAAAAGAATTAGATCCAATGCCCCACCTAGATTGTCATGGACGGACCAAAAATCTAACAAAGTAGGTAAATTGCATAGTATAGAGATAGAAGACTTACTTCACCAAGGAAAAACAATGGCAATCACATAGACACGCGCATGAAATGTGAGGCTCGATTTCTATCTAAATGGCTTAACAAAGTGGAGCTAAGAGGGTGATCTGATCGTTGCAGTCTCGCATTAACTTCAGGTCCCCTTAACTCTGGGCTCAGTCGAATGGAATGTCCAATAGTCACGCAGTCTCGCGGATATGGACAAAACACATTTCAACACCATGAAAACTTTCGGGAAGAGAAGGTCAACCTCTACATAGCAGTCTCGCTTTGGAGGAAGAATACTTCTCAACACCATCCTAGAAATTCTATCGCAGCCTAGGTCGGACCGCAGGTTGTGTGTGCAAATAGTGTAGTGCTAAAGCAATAAAGCATGCACAAAAGTTTAAATGTAAACAGCACTTCTAATTGGGAAAAATAAAGCATTCATCCCACACTCCAACCTACATGACAAAGGTTAGCAAAGACTACTCCCCTTATACTTCCCATCTGCAAAAACATTTAACACCTTAAAAATGTTAGGGACGTACCTGGGATCCTTGATGCCAAACAAAAACATTTTTAAAGAAAAATTGGCCTAAGTCCACTAAGTGTTTTAACACAAGTCCCCAGTGGAGTCACCAAGCTGTCGCGACCCGATTTTTCGAGGTTTGCCACCCGAAACTAGGTTGATGGACTACTAAGCCTTTGCTTAGCTCGGGCTCTCCCAAGCCCATACCAAATCGCGACTTAGGATTTAACATGCAAAAGATCATTATCTAAGAGTCGCCACTAATCGGTTTAGGGTAGGTCGATTAGACACCTAAATAAAATAACGGGAAGATTATCTTACTCCTACGAACCAGAGATTTTGGATACGGGGACTTGGTTCTACTAGACTATCCTAGTGCCCTTTCGGTACCATTTCTAAAAAAATGTTTTGTAGGCAGCTTGTTTTGATTTTAATTGAGCTTCCTAACATGTTAGGTGATCATACATGTGCGCATACCACCAATTTAACACATCAAGAAAGCAATTTAAATAATGCAAAAAGCATACCTTAAATCAACGAAAGCATTTGCAATGTTAAATCAGAATTCATATAGATAATCCTAGATATGATTTCTAATTAACACGCAATTTCAATTTTTTTTTTCTCTTTATTTAATGAAAATCATGACTTATGCAAATAATCTAAAATGACATGACGACATGACCTAGACTATATAACATGAAGAAATGCAATAATTAAATGCAATCTAAATGATCTAATTATAATGGCATGCAATGCGATGCAATGACATACCAAATTATTTAAACTAAAATGACATGCTTCATGCAATTTAATATGCAAGCTATATGTTACGTGACATTTATTAAATGACTTATTCTAATGACAAGAAAGTTCTAATTAAATGAACTTAAATAAAATAAATGGCGTGCATTTGATGTTCCTATTTTTAAAAATGCAATATATCCTAAAAATTGAAATTAACTTATGCAAAGCCAATTTTTGTATTTTCTTTCATGAAATTCGAATGCAAAAATGATTTAGCTAGATTAAAATTCTATCTAATTTAAACTAAGGATTAGATCATATTAAATCCTAATTTAAATTGAGACATTATCCTAATCTAAAATGCAACTTATCTAAAAAGATGATTTAAATTAAAGATGAAACATGCAATTCTAACCTAATATGCACAATGATTTTTTTTTGCTTTTCTTTATGAAATTCGAAATTAAAACTAACACATAATTAAACGTGCAATTCGAATAAAAACTAACAACCTAAATGAATGCATTTTTTCTTTTTCATGATTCAAAATAAAATCCCTAATCTAGATATGCAAAATAACAAGAAATATTCTAGAATCAATTGAAATCCTAATTCAAATGTCTTTTTGATTTTTCTTAGTGATTTTCTAAAACAAACATTAAATCTAACAAGCCAGATATTCAAACAAATAAATGATTAAAATAAACGAAAAAATAACCCATTGTCTCACGGGTCAAATTAACGATTATTTTTAACCCTAAACATCGACAAGAAATCAAAATAATTAAAAATCTAATCCGAAATCTTACGGATCAAATTAATAAATATATTGATTCAACAGTTAATATATCATAAACAAATCCCAAGAGTTAATACAAAAAAAATGACCCAAATCTTACGGGTCAAATTAATAATTAAATTAAACTTTAGGGACAAATCCTATAGGTGATGCCTGGAAGAACTATAACCTAAAAAAAAACTTCACAATATTCAACTTAAACAAAAATAATGAAACTAACTAAAAGTAAAATAACATAAAATAAAAAATAAAAATAAAAGAAAAACAACCTAACCAAAAAGAAAGGGCAGCCCGTTCGTTGATCCGGCAAGGGTGTCGCCGGCGTTTAGGATTCCGGCGAGGGTGGTGCGGCGACGATCGGCGCGGAGCAGGGGCCTCGGGTCTCCTGGCGTCGGGAGGAACCGAGCAGATCTGGACGGAGGCGAGCGGCTTCGCGGCTGAGGCGTCGGGCCGGTCTCTCGGAGGCAGCGGGCGGAGGCGCGGTTGGGTTCGGGTCTCCTGGGACGGCGAAGCAGGTGGAGCGCGAGCGTCGCGTCGGGGACGGATCGGCGGTGCTGGCGGCTCGAGACCAGCGCGGCGGTCGGCTTCGAGTGGAGGCGGGCTTCGGCTTTAGGCGGCGTCGGTGTGGCGAGACGGCGGCGTCCGGCGGGTCGCGGCGTCCGGCGAACGCGATGGGTCGCGGGCGGAGGCGCGAGCTCGGGCTTCGGATTGCTCGGGGCGGCGATTGGCGCCTGGGTCGTGCGGTGCTGCACGTCGGGCTTCTCAGAAGGAGCTGGGCGTCGCTCGGGGCTCCGGTTGTCCGTCGGATTCGTCGCTCGGGTGCGATGGAGGATGGTGGGCGGCTGGATCGCGGAGCTCGTGGGCAGACGAACAGGTCTTCGGCTCCAAACAGCAGGTGGATCACGGATCTTTAGCTTCGAGTAGCAGGTGGTTCGGACGGAGAGTCGCAGCAAAAGAGCCCCTTTGGAGAAGATGAACAGTAGGGGTCAAATCACCCCTACTATTTCTCCTTTTACTTTTGTTTTTTTTGCTCCTTCTTCACGCACGATGGCTTCAATCTCCTTTCTTTACTTCTTTTTTTGACTTTTCTCTTCTGCCATGCCGCCTTTTCTCTTCCTTGGTCGCTTGTCAGAGAACCCCCAAAAGTCACCTCCTTTTACCTGGGTTTCACGAGAAAAACCAGCAGAAGTTCTCCTTTTTTTTTTCTTGTACGGTTCTCTTTTCCACCAAATTTCTTTTTTCGAATCCCCCTTTTCACAAACCCCCACGTACACCTTTTATAGCAAAACAAAAACGCGATCTCAATAGAATATTTCGAAAACTACCCATAACCTCCGAATCACAAAAATCCCTATCTCATCAAATATTCTACATCGATTTCATTATCATCCATTGATAAATATATGATTAAAATGCGATTTAAATAATTTTCAAAATATCATAATATCACACCAAATCTTTATTTAAATAATTTTTGTCATTTAAAAGAAACGGGCTCGGGCCGATTTTCTCGTTTTATGGGCTTAGTCCGGCCTATTAATTTAAACTCAAAAACAATTAATTCGACCCATCCGCCGTCCTAAAAATAAAAATGCAAAACATGCAAAATAAAAACAAATGCACCTAACACTATATGATATGCAACTGAATTATAAAATAAAATTAACCCATAATGACTAAATGAGCCGCCAAAATTTAGGTGTCAACAGCTTTTAAGCCTGAGAGGTTCATTGGATCGAAGTTGGATTATAAGGGTCAACACTACGAGTTCATTCCGTTTGGAGCAGGTCGAAGGATGTGTGCCGGCATGCCCTTGGCACATCGCGTGCTTCATCTAGCTTTGAGTTCGCTGCTTCATGAGGTCAATTGGGAGTTCGATGGCAGCATTGATGCAAAGACGATTGACATGAGAGACAGGGTGGGGATGACCATGAGAAAGTATGTCCCCTTGCTGGTGGTGCCCAAAAGAAGAGCATTGTGAGACTGGGTTCAGCTCGGAATTTGTGCTCGTTTGACATATTGGTCTGAGCCTTTCTTTGCTTACTCAAATGCGTATCCTCCATGGTTTTTACTTTCTAGTTATTTCCTAGGCTAGAATATGAGTAAATGACAATATGTAATATGGTGTATCTAAAACTAGCGAGATTGGTCATTTAAGATTGTTGTTTTGTTTTGACATTTTCATTGGGTAAGATGTTAATCTTTTGTGAATAGAATCAAATTTCAGAACATAATAATACGTAGTTGCACAAATAAGCTCCGTTTTATGAGTTCCGGGAACTTTCACAACCTATTATAGTCCCGAGTTCAGACGACTGGAAGTTAAAGACAGCAGAAATCAACACAGAAGAAATGGAGTCCTAGTCAATTATTTGCGTAAAAATTGTCATCTTAGTGGGCACCTCATTAAGTGCCAAATTTACCGGACTACAAGATAAAGAAAATGGCGCATTTCAGTACCGTGCCTCATGTTATCTACCGTCAACTCAGAATGGAAACGGGTTTTATGTATTATTATTATTATTATTATTATTATTATTATTATTATTATTATTATTATTATTATTATATTTTATTTTTTTTGTCGGTCTATTATATTCCTACTCTAACTCTCACTCGATTTTTTTCTTTTTTTGTCCTGCTTCCTTGCACGGGCGTGCGTTTTATGTATTGAAAAGTCAACATTTTACCCGAGTGTACAAACCAATGTCTTGCAAGTCTAGTTACTGCACTTAGTCTCGGGAAAAAACCTCTCAGCTCTCACTTTCATTTTGCCGATCCTACATATATGGTTTAGACCCGCAAGAACTTCGACAATTGCTTCCACGGTTTTTGGTTGGTCTGCGATGTACAACATCTATACCAGAAGCACATTCGCCCTAAAATCGTGATTTTGCTTCTCAAGTTATAAAGCTTGTTGTTACCCTTTAACTTTAATAATTTTGTTAGAAATTATAAAGTTAGATTTCTACTATGCTTGACTATTATCAATTGGCCAAGATCTACTCCCTTGACAAGATCTTTTGCTTATTAAACCTCTTGAGAGTCTTTTAGTAAATGGATTAGCTAAGATATCATTTGTTCGAACGTAAATTATTGAAATAATTCCATCAGTAATTAATTGTCAAACATACGCATGTCGCAAACTAATATGTCTAGATTCTCCATTGTACATTTTATTGTATGCCTTAAACATAGTTGCCTCACTATCACAATATAAAGATATGACTGCCATTAGTTGTAGCCACAATTCTATATCCAATAGCAAATTTTGCAGCCATTCACCCTCTTTATTAGTCATTGATAGTGATATAAATTCAGATTTTATCGTTGAATGAGTTATACATGTTTGCTTCTTTGATGCTCAAGAGACCGCACCATTTGCAAGTTTGGAAATCCTTCCAAATGTTGACTTGTTATTGTTGACACTTGAATTCTGTCAACTGTTTAAGTGTCCATTTTGGGCAAAAGCATAGGAATACAAATAATAGTAATAATAAAAAAATAGTAATTAAAAAAAGAAATTAAGGAAAAACTTGACAAAATCGGGTGAGGGGCTTAGCGCATTTATTTTTCAGCAAGTTGTGGGCAGCCCAAATTCTACTTCCCTCAGCCCATCCTTTACTTCCCTTTGAGCCCATCTCTTTTATTGCTTTTGTTGTCCTCAATAGCCTACCTAAACTTAAAAGAAGAAGGTCCGGCCCATGTCCCGTCTCCTTCGACTGTGCATGGTAACGTTTCTATTTCTAGAATTTCGTTCTTTTGTTCCCGGAACAAAAAAAGAATAAACCCGTTTGGTAATGCCAAGTTGTTTTTCTATTCCCTGGTATAGAAAGTTAGCCCGAGAATAGATTTGGAGTAGAAACGAGAAACAAAAGAAAATTGATTTTGTTCCCGGGAACAATTTCTAGAAATAAGTGAAATTTTTTTCTTTTATTCTTCTCTCTTGCCGCGGCCATCTTCAACCGCTCGGAGCCACCGCCGACCGTTTGCCACCACCGCCCGCCGCCGCCGGCCGCCGCCGCCGCCGCCGCCCGGCCGCCTTCAGCCGCGGCCGTCGGTCGCCATCGCCGATCGTCGCCGCCGCCGCCGCCGCCGATCGCTGCCGCCGACAGCCGCCGCACAGCCCATCGGCCGCCGGCCACCGGGCCGCCAACGGGCGGCGGCGGCCAGCGACGGGCAGCGGCGGCCGGTAGTTGGCGATCGGTGATCCGTGAGTAAGAATAAAAACGAATAAATACAAAAAGAAACTATTGTGTTACTAAACGCATTTCTATTCTTTTTCTATTCCAAGAGTAGAAATTTTGTGTAGTTACCAAACGAATTCTTTTACTCAGAAATTGTTCTCCGGAATAGAAATAAAAAAGAACTATTTCTGAAAAAAACTCTTCCCCAACCAAGAAGCGTTGTCATGCGCAACGCATTCGAGGACTGAGACGCAATAGAGTGAACAGCCATGATCGAGCGTCTGTGATGAAGGATGAGGCGCTGCAACAGTGACCGAAGCATGAGCAAGAGCCTTATAGAATCCTGAGCTGGTGAGGCTAACGGAAAGATTCCATCCGGGGAGGCATGAACAGCGTGTTGGAGGAAGAAGAGAGGATCGCTCGATGGAGAGGGCAGCTCCAGCGAAAAGCAGAGTCGAAAAGTGAGAATCGAGGTGAGCTTCGGCCGGTTTTGGTTTGCAGGAAGGGACTGCCCGAGCTTGAACCAGAAGGAAGCAAGAAGAAAGGAGGCAGGGCGCTAATTCTGAAGGAGAGGGCATCATTCGGCCATTGGAGAGAGAGAGAGAGGTTGCTGTTGAGAGAAACCGGAGACAAACGAGAGGATGATGATATCTGGCCGAGGAGAGCTTTGTGGGTGAGAAGCTGGTGAGAGTGGAACATTCTTCTTGCTTGCAGCGCTTGGAACTTTCAGAGAAGAGGGAAAGCTTGAAGGAAATACAGGGAGCGTTCACTGGTTTTTTGGGGAATCGCAGAAGGCTGGATCAAAAAGTTCTGGGGTTCTTTGGAAGCTCTCCTCACACAGAGACGGAGGGGCATCTTTTCTTTCTTGGCTGAAACCATATCGCAAGAGGGGAGAGAGAGGAACGCTTTGAGGAAGAGAGATTTCAGAGGGAGAAGGGGAGAGGCGAAAGGAAAGAAAGAGAGCGGGGGCTTTTCTTTTTTTGGGAGCGCCGCTCCTTCTCCTCAGACAGACTCGACCAAGCCACCTCGACCATCTCCATCCTTCTTCCCATCTCTCATCACTCTCAGTGCGGCCGCCACGAAGAGCATTCTCTCGGGTTCAGACCTCGACCTTGAAGGCTCCAAGCGGATTTTCTTTCGAAGCCCGTGCCCGTCCCCACGAGAGACGTTTCCCCGACTCTCCTCGCACCAGCCGCCCATTTTCTCGAGCTTTGCCGACGAACAAGCAGCAGCTGTGACGCCACTAACTGATCAGCTGAGCGTCTCGCTCCCCCAGACGTCCTGTTTTTTCTTCATGCTGATCGGGAATTAAGAACAGAAATTTCAATCAATGAGATCGTGGTCTAATCTTGTGAAACCGAGATATACTTGTAAGAGAATGTTATTTGGAGTGTGATATGTCTTTTTTAGATCGAAATTCATATCAAAATCGGATCGGAGGCTTGTTCTTGGTAGTGCACGTCACATGTTTGATAAAATGCCTGAATGATATACTGAGATCCATGCTATCCGATCGACGTTAGAAGTTTAGTTTAATGCTTCGTTGTTCTTATATTGTTGAGGGACGTCTGATTTTTGTGTCTCTCGTTGTGTTTTTATGCGATCTCGTGGAAACTAATCGTTCGCCAAATCCTCCTCTCCGCCTGGAAATCTTCCCGCGCCGCCGAGCCCCGTGGTTCAAGGCCACCCAGTCAGTTCGTCTCTATGATTTTTAGTGCACTGGTGATTATATGCTTGCTAGAAAGGCTAGGATGGAAGAATTAATCTCGTGTGGATATTTTCCGTTGATTATTGCGATCGCTGGAGTAAGCTTCCGGCGTTGGTGACCGTCGGTCGGAGCAGGTGACCGCCGGTTGGTGTTGATTCGGTGGCGATGTGTATGCTGGATACGACGCGTATAGAGGTTGATTGGTCGCCAATAATTCTGGTTCGGTTTAGTTGCAGAAGGGATAGAGAGATTCGGGGAAGAAGAAGGCGCAAGGTTGAAGAAGAAGGTGCAGGGGGAAAAGACAAAACAGGGAAGAAGACACAAGGGAAAGAATAAAAGAAATTAAGGTCCGTTCGTTTCGCGGAAAATAGCCATTTCCAGGAAAATATTTTTTTAAGTCATTTTCCAGGAAAATGACAATATTTTCTGGTGTTCCATTAAAACCTGAAAATGTTTCGGAAAATATTTTCCGGTGTTCGGTAAGAAAAATATTTTCCGCTCACTAGATTGGCGAGCGCAAGCGTCAAGCTCGAGGTTCGCGGATCGACGAGCGATCCACGACAGTTCACCCGGTGATGGCCAACGACTAATCAAGAAAGAAGAAGATGGGAAACAAAGAAAAGAAAAAGAAAAAAAGAAAAAAAGAAAAAGAAAAGAAAATTAAAAATAATTTGAATAAAAAAATACAATTTAAAAATAATTCGAATAAAAAAAGAAAAGAAGAAGAAGAAATGGGAGGAGGAAGTGAGGATTTGTAGATGTGTGAGATAAGAGAGATCAAGTGAGGAAAATGTTTTCCACTTTTCAAAAGTGGAAAACATTTTCCCAAATTTAGAAGACTTTTTCCTTCCATGGAAAACATTTTCCTTAGGAATTCATTTTCCGTGAAACGAACACCGGAAAATCCAGAAAATATTTTCCCGGAAAACATTTTCCGCGAAACGAACGGACCCTAAGAAAATCATATAAAAAATGTTTAAAATTTCGGGTTTTTTTAATCTGGCCGGATCGGGTCCCTAGTTTCATCCCTAATGCTAATGTTTCTGTTCAGAGCCACGGAGCTTCAAAGTTGACTCACAAGAACTGGGATGTTATGCCAAAGTTGCTGCCAAACGTGTTTTACATAATTTATTTTCCTCTTGACATTGAAAATTGCAATTTTCGTCTTTGCATAAGGTGAGGATGCCTTTTTAAATTTTTTTGGAAAAAGTAATAAGCTGAGGATGCTTGAATGCAAAGAATTGGGTATTTGTTGTGCATCTGACATGTGGAAAAAAATGGTACTGTAGTCTTATTGCTCTTTGTCTTATCGAGTGCAACGGCGTAAAAAATTATTCATTTGTCAAATCCTACTTAGCCGGCTAAGTTGTTGTCGTTGCTGCTGCTTTTCCTGTGATTGTTGGCCTTTCTGGAGTCAAATTTGGAAATAATCGTATTTATCTTCTGGACATTATGTTCGCATAAATATGTGTAGGACCTAAAAGGGCTACTAATATAGACTGCACTTGAAACTTGTGCATGGGAGGATCATCCCGAAAGGGCTAATGCTAAGATTGCACTTGAAATTGTTTGTGTTTCTCTTTCATTCATTTATGATTGTGGTAATTCCATCCTCCAGAGCTCTCCTGCATGTTCCATCTCACTCTGTTGCTTCAGTAACTTCAGTTTATTACTTTTCAGTCTTGCTTTTGCTATAAATGAGTGACTAGGCCTAGAGGTCCAAAAACTCCGAACAGTACGAGGTTCAATGAGCTTGGCACAAGTTATGCTTGGCTAGGGATCAATATATGTACAACTTTTTTGTTGCCGGGTTACCTTATACTTACATTGTCGAGAGAAGACATGATTCCTATATGCCGTAACAGGATAAATTTTACAATGGATGATGCAGAAATATACCATTGGCAATCACACGGGTTTTCAGTGGTATCTGTTCAGATGAATGTTTGTTGGCTTTCTTTGACTGGCTTAAGGTGTTCGTTCTTCTCTTGCATTTTTCAGCTTGATACTTAAGAGATGCTCCTTTTGTTCCTCTTTCCCAATGAAAAAGTTGGAAGTTGAAGGAGCTTTGGTTTCTGATTTATGAAGCAGCGACAGTTTCTACTGGAATTGAACTGTGGAGTAGTGGTTATCATTTGACGCGTTCTTCTGGTATTTCTAGTAAGCAATCACTTTGTTATTTCTTGAAATGAGAACAAGTTAAAAAGAGCAGAGCTGGACGAAGACACCCACGTCTTCTATTGTTCTTGCATATGGGCATATTGCAACATGTTTCATTAGTTAAGTACGGAGTAAGATTAATGTGATTATGCTATTGAGTCATTTTCTTCCCTCTTTGTTCTTATCAGGCTTATCACGATGGAGTCTACTTGGGGTGCCCATCACCCAATCTTCTCTAAGTAGATCTACTACATTAATCATGTTCGGCTGAGTCACCCATGTATCGATAAAATGGAATTTTCTTTATTCGCATCTGTATCATCTTTTAAGGGGGACATACCCTTTTAGTGTCTAACCTTTGTTTTTGAAGGAGAGGGGGGTGTTTGGATTTTTGCATCTATGTTAATTCATATGAAAACTTTAAATATTTTTCTCATCCATAATTTCTTTCAAAAGATTAAAGTTATAAAACCGTCGAGAAAACTACACGCTACTTTTAAATGGATAAATGACTTGTCAGCTAAAAAAGGAAAAACCATTCAAATTTCCTCTCAGAAAGATCATACTTATTTGCAAAAGGATCTGGTTAGCATAATTGATACTCTATATTGAATTGCCGCTTGTAAATGGGGAAACATCTTTTTATTGGTTTAGAAATTGAAATACAAGTAAGCTTCATGAGAATAAGAAAATAACTGATACTCTATATTGATTTTAGGTGGAATTTGACAAAACATATTCTTTTAAGGAAAAAGGTGTCCCCCCCCACCTTCTCCCTCTTTACGTTCTCTTTCGAAAGGATGGAATTCATACTGAAGGCTATTTGAAAATCTAATGCACAACAATCTATTCATCAGTCTCACAAACAACATTACAAGTGTCTTTTCATCTTTGAAAATTTATTGACCTTTACACAAATAATATATATTTATAAAAGAATATTGAAAAATAAAATAGATGTAGATTCGATTCAATCTTCACTGAATTCAATTAAATTAACACCTAAAAGCTTAAATAATTAAACATATCCAAATCTATTAATTTTTTTTTTTTTTTGATGACTATTATCACATGTAACACATGATGTAGTACATGTCAATTAAATAGAGTTTCCAATATGCTTGTTTAGAATATGCCTTTTTTTTTCTTTTTTTTTTTAAATCTGAGAATATGCCTGTCAAATGGAAACAACCTGGTGACCGGATGAACTAGTCAGCCGGTTTATTAGAAACGATATTGTCGTTCATAAAGGGCCGTTACTCTCCTTGGAAAACAACGACAGTAATGCAAGCATTTTCCTATACAGAACATGTGGCTTGCTTAACACGCATTGGTTTTTGTTTTGAAACAATAAGAGTTCTGTCTTTTAACGGTCAACGATTACCATACGCGGTGAGGACTGCCATGCGGTGGGAATTCGCTTGGAAAAAATTGAGGGTTATAGTGTCATTCAGCTGAATTTTCTTGGGAAATTACATGAGTTAAGACTTATCAACTCTCCATTTGTCAATCAAAACTTGTGGACCATAAAAGAGTTACACCACATATGACTTTCAAGTTCTTTTCTTTGAATTATTGTAAGAGTAAGAATTGAGCAAGAAATATCACAAAGCGATGGACGGTGCGCATTTGTCCATGTGCTCGGAGATTAGGTATGGCTAGACCCGTCAAAATGGGTCATGACTTTCAAGTTCTTTTCTCTGAATTATTGTAAGAGTAAGAATTGGGCAAGAAATATCACAAAGCGATGGACGGTGGGCATTTGTTCATGTGCTCGGAGATTAGGTGTGGCTAGACCCATCAAAATGGGTCATTGATGAAATTTTTAATCCTATGTGGCCATCTTCTCACCATGCTTGAAGAGAAGAAAACCATTCACCATCTTTTCCGTCTTTTGGGGTTTCCTTTCCGAGCAACTTTTTACTTTTCCTTTGCCGTATGGATTGATGAAGAGAAAGTTAACGACCGCGGTTCAACCTTAATCATCCGGATCAATTCATACGAAAGATATTAATTTAAAAATTCATCGCTCAGTACATTAACATATCTAAATTTCTTCATTTATTGAAAACCCTTATGTGGTGGTAGATGTTGATCTTGTTTAGGGTGCTCCTAATATTTCTCATTTTTCATTTTTTGGCAGGTGATGGGATTTGTCCATGCAAAATATACAAGAATTTTGGGGGAAAAGTACCGAAAAAAGTCCTAAATTTATTATATTAGTGCCAATTTGATCTCAAACTTTTTGATTTGATCAATTTAATCCTATACATTTTCACGTTTTCATCTTATCAATTTTGGTCAAGAATTGTCGACATGAACATTTTTAATAATTTTTTTTGTTTTTCTTTTCATTGTTATTGTTATTATTATTTTCTTTTTCTTTCTTTTTATTTTTTGTAGCGAGATTTGCACCCTCGCCAAATTTAGTCAAGGGCTGCCTCGCCCGGGCCACTGCAAGATTTGGGTAAGGGCAACCTCAACTAGAGCCAGCGAGGCTACAAAGGCCCCTCACCTGTGGCCACACTAGTCACTAGCCAAGGACCCACGCCTAGATTTGGCGAGGGCCATGCCCTCACCCCGTCCCCAATGACTCTCATTAGCCAAAATGAAAAGAAAAGAAAAAGAAAATATAATAAAATATAATTCAATTTTCAAAATAAATTTGCAAAAATCATTTACGTCAGTATTGGTTGTGCCACGTAAAACGGTCATAGTCTACGTTAATGATTTCTAGCCAAATTTGGCTTGTAGAACTCAATTGACAAATTCTAGAAAGGTTTAGTATTAAATTAGTATAATTACAAATTTTATGACTGGATTGATATCAATATAATAGATTGATGATTTTTTGGTATTTTCCCCTTTAGAAAAAGACGCTTGCTCATCGCTCCAATGATAACTTCAATTAGGAGTCATGCTCCTCATTTAAGGAATACATGAAATGGGTAATGTGCATAGTGTGAACTAATTGAAGCTATAGTTCAAACACTTGAAATTCACTAAGGTATCAATAGAAAAATACAATGGTTTGAGTATGAACACTCAATGGAGGATTTTTTTTTTTCTCTCACTAAATCATTCTTCTTATGTTTTTCTCCCTTGAATAGAATTTGTAAGCGTTGTCGATGAAGAACAAGTGATTGGAAAGGCCTCAAAACTTTGGAATTTCAATTTTCACATACTATCCCAAATGGACTGAATGACTTCCTTAAATACTCCTCGATGCCTTTCTAACTGTTGGTATTCTTCAAATAAATTTCTTCCAATCAATCCATTGGACAAAATCGATTAAGGAAATCTTGTAGCCGTTTGAAAATTGAGATGAAAATCCGATGATTTTGGTCGTCCATACAATCAGAATCTAAGTTTCCATAGGTACATACTTCCTAAAAAGGAAATTGTCTTCAAAATTGATTTCATCAATTCATGATTGATTCCATCAATATATTTATAAAAAGTAAGTGAGATTCCTCGCCAGAAAGCCAGATATTAAGGATGAATCTAGTACATACTGAATCCTTATCAAAAGATCAATAATCCTGAGTCTTCGTTCTGGACTTAGTTTCAGTTTGGATCTCATTAGAGTGGGAAAGACTTCTGAAGTAAAATAGACTTTGATAACATTCCATGATATAGCACAGAAGTCTAGTATTCTTCAGAATAAGAGCAAGAATAAGAAAGTTTTGTCAACTTCAAAACCTAATAGGAGTTTCCTCAATAGAGTATGTTATTTTTACCCAATCTTTCTTAACAGGTCTTTAGACTTTAGGACATTCTTTCTTAAAGTATTCTGAGGGTATTTCAATCAACGGGTTTTGTAAAAATCCTTTGAAAATGCTTATTGTACGCAAGTTAAGGAGAGTCGCAAGTCTAGGAGGTCGCAAGTCTAAGTCTCTCCTTGACTTTAGGAAAGTCTATTAGAGAATCATTTTCCTTATTGAAACCAAGTCCCGACTTGTTATAGTAAGGTATTTGTATGAAAATGATATGCTCTAATGTTTTTGAACCCTTTGAAAGTTTTGTTGAAATATTTGAAAATTCTTTTTTAAAGAATCATTTTCTTTGACAAGTAAATCTCAACTTTATTTTGTTTGTAGAAAATCTTTTTGCAAAATTTCAAACATTTCTTTTTAAGAAAGATCCTGTTGCCTAAGCCATGAATTCTCCTTTTTTAGTTTGGAGATCATTTTAAGAGAAGATTTGAGGTTTAAGCAAAGCTCATTTATATACTTAGAAACTTTAATAGGAAATTCTGAATGATTTACCTCAATTTCCTTGTCAAATTCTCAGTTTGTGTCTGAGTCAGACTTTGATTCTAAGTCTGATTTTGATTCCGAATTTGAGTCTAAGTCTGAATATGCCATCAAGCATATATTTCCTTACTCGTCATCTTCTTCAATTGTTCTTTTTCTGCCCATTCTACTTGTAATGTCTTCTTCCACTAAATTTCCTTCCGTTTCTACTTAGCTTTTTGAATTTCTTGATCATAAAAGCAAGTTCTTCGTCGTCCATGTCATTTTTTGAGTCTGTATTATCAGAATCAGCGTTAGATTTAAGTGCAATGGACTTCTTACCTTCGGGATCTTCATCATTGATTTGTTCCACTTCATAGGATTGAAGAGTTCCAATAAGTTCATCAACGGAAAATGGCATAATCCTCTGAGTCTTCCGGATTGAGGTCTTAACATGGTTCCAATCTTTTGAGAGACCTCGCAAAAGTTTGTTGACCTTCATTGGGGCAGAAATTGGATGACCTTGAGACGCCAAACCATTTACAAATTTCTGTAAAACGGATGAACATATCTCTAATTGACTCTCCTGACTTCATCTTGAAGGATCCATATTGGCTGAGCATGAAGTTCACTTTTGTCTCCTTTACACAATCAATCCCTTCATAAGTAACATGAAGTCTATCCCAAACTTCTTTAGCCATTTCACATGAAGAGATTCTATTATACTCAGTAGGAGACAAGGCACAATATAAAGAATAAATAACTTTTGTATCAAGAGCTTCTCTTTTGGATATCTCCTTCCATAAGAGTAGGAGGTTTGGTTTTTTTGTCTTTGTCATTCTTATTTGATGTAGACGCAGTAGTGGGATTGATTCATTTCTCCACAACATCCCATTGCAAGGGATCTCTAGATCTTAGGAATGCCTTCATTTTATTTTTCCAAACATTGTATGCCTTTCCATTGAAATAGGGTGGCCTGGTGTTGCTTTGCCTTTCAACCAGCCCTGGTGTCAAGATACTAGCCATAGAAGATCTTTAGCTAAAAAGTAAAAACACTTCAATAAAACAAGCACTTAGCTTTGATACCAATTGAAAATGCTAGTACTATCACCTAGAGGGGGGTGAATAGGTATTTAAAATAAACATTGACAAATAAATACGGAATAAAATAAGTTGCGAGCAAAGTCTGAAAAAGGATTAGAGTCTGATTAAACGAGCTACCAGACTTCTAGTAGATGTTCAGAATCTGTTATGCGATGGAAGATATTTATGAAATAACATATAAGTATGCAAAAAACTTAAATAAGAAGAGTTAAGAGAAGAGAATGTTGAACACGAAATTCACAGTGATTCGGTTTAGATCAAGCCTACATCCACTCTCCTACGCTAATAGCCTTATGGCTGGATTCCACTATATGATTAACAAGAGATTATAACTTTGAGTGCAAACACTTAGTGATATATCACTCTATCTCACTAAGTCACTCTTTTGTATTTCTCTCATGATCACAAACGTTTAAGCTCACGAAAGACAAGTGTATGATCGAAATTCGCTCAAACTTTGGAATTATAGATTTTACGCTCCGTCTCTTGCTTGCTCTTCGATCATTGGTTTCCTTAAATGCTCCTCCACTTCTAAACTAGCCGTTGGACAGTATCCAGAGGATCATCTTCCAATCTACCCATTGGAGAGATCTGTATCAAGAAGATTTACTGGCTGTTGAGTGACAGAAGCAGAATCCCAAGTTGATTATGATTGCCCATACAAATAGAATCTCGGTTTTGATAAGTAGAGTTTCTTTGTTTAAAAAGTTCTTGTCTTTAATATCCAATTGTTAATCAATTAGATTGAGTCAATCAAATCTATCTTGATGTAGAAACCAAACCAGATCACTAGCCATTATATGTTTGGGCTTGTGTTATGTTCTATCAAGTTGTCTTGTTCTAAACATGTTTCGTTCTGAATCTGCTACGTTCTGAACTTGTGTCTCGTTCTAAACCTTGTCAAGTTCTAGATGTAAAGTCTGAGAATGTTTTGTCTAAAGTAAAGTTTGAGTGTCTTCTATCTAAAGTAGAGTTTGAGTGTCTTCCATCTGAAATAGACTTTACAATCTGGACGTAAGTCTGAACATATTCTGCTTCTGAATATATTTAGCCTTAAGGTCTAGACACAATCTGAATAAGTTCAGCTTCAGCATAGAGTCTATCTTCTGGTTCTTCCAAGTATAGACTTTGATAATATCCTTTACACATTCTATCATCTGCATAGTCTATTACTCAAACATTAAGCACGTTAATAGCCTTTGATTTATTTTGTCATCTTCAAAACATCATAAGGGATTTCCCTAACAATAGCAAGGAGTTCAAGCAATTTTGTGCAGATAACGGAATTAGAATGACAAGAACTGTTCCCAACAAACCGTAGCAAAATGGAGTTGCTGAAAGGATGAATAGAACTTTGAATGAGTGCGCAAGAAGTATGAGGTTGCATGTAGGATTACCCAAGATGTTTTGGGCGGATGCAATTAACAAAGCAACATATTTGATTAACAGAGAACCTTCAGTTTCACTTGATTTTAAGCTACCAGAAGAAGAACGGAGTGGAAAGAAGGTAAATCTCTTGCATCTAAAAGTTTTTTGTTGTGTTTCGTATGTTCACATAGATTCTAAAAATAGAGACAAGTTTGATGCAACAGCTAAAAAATGTTTTTTCATTGGATATGGTTCTAATTATTTTGGTTATCAATTTTGAGATGAACAAAATAGAAAAATAATAAGAACGGCTGATTTTACATTCAATGAAAACATATTGTATAACAATCAATGAATAGCAGAATCTAGTATGAAGAATCAAACGGTGGAGAATACAAAGATTGAATTAGAAGAGGTTTCTAAGAGTGTTTTAGTTGAGATTCCTAAAACTGTTACTATCAACTCTGGTAAAATACTAGAACAAGAATTATGTACACTTGAACCCACTTTGAAAAAATTTAGTAGAACACTTAAACCTGTACAAAGATATTCTCCATTATTGCATTATTTGCTTTTGATTGACGCTGGAGAACCATAAATTTTTTTGG
Organism: Eucalyptus sp. ANBG9806169; assembly: GCA_014182395.1. Taxonomy (NCBI): domain Eukaryota; kingdom Viridiplantae; phylum Streptophyta; class Magnoliopsida; order Myrtales; family Myrtaceae; genus Eucalyptus; species Eucalyptus sp. ANBG9806169. The sequence continues at coordinate 24,246,501 of CM024583.1, forward strand.
AAGCAGTGTAGGTTAAAGATTCAACTAAGTGGGAGTTAGCAATGCAGGATGAGTTAGATTCACTCGAGAAAAACAGAACTTAGGTGTTAACACAATTACCAAATGGGAAGAAAGTATTGCAGAACAAGTGGGTGTATTGGTTCAAAAAAGAACCCGATGGGAACAACAGGTACAAAGCAAGGCTAATAGTAAAAGATTTTTAGCAAAAGGAAGAAATCGATTGCACAGAGATCTTTTCTCCAGTTGTGAAATTGACTACTATCAGGTTAGTATTGAGTATTGTTTCAGCTAAGAATTTATATCTGAAGCAGTTAGATGTTAAGACTACATTCCTCCGTGGTTATTTGGAGGAGGATATTTACATGATACAACCATAAGGTTTTCAAGTTCCTGGAAAAGAAAATTATGTCTACAAATTGAAGAAAAGTCTATATGGCTTGAAACATGCTCCTAGATAGTGGTATAAGAAATTTGACACTTTTATGTGGGGTAACGGGTTCACTAGAAGTGAAATGGATCATTGCTATTACTTCAAGAAATATGATGACTGCTATATTATTTTGTTGTTGTATATGGATGATATGCTCATCTCAAAATCTAGCATGAGTGAGGTCAACATACTGAAGCAGCAATTATCAAAAAGAGTTTGAGATGAAGGACTTGGGCATAGTGAATCAGATTCTTGGGATGAGGATCATGCGGAATAGATCCAAAGGAATTCTAAAATTATCTCAAGATAAGTACATTTAAAAAGTGTTAGACAGATTCAATACTCTTTTAGAAAGTCACTTCAACCTCTCAAAGAAACAGTTACCGCAAACAGATGAAGAGCAGGAGTATATGGCTAAGGTGCCTTATACATCAGCTATTGGCAATTTAATGTATGTTATGGTATGTACTTCACTAGACATAGCTCATGTAGTGGGAGTTGTGAGCAAATACATCGCAAATCCAGGAATAAAAGTATTAGGAAGCTATAAAGTGATTATTAAGACACCTAAAAGACACTTCATGTATTAAGTTTTATGAAAAACATTGTAACTTTACAAGTCTTTGTTGATACAGATTTTGGTGGTGACTTGGATAATATGAAGAGCACATTGAGTTATGTTTTTACCTTAGGTGGCATTGCAATCAATTGGATGTCTAGACTTTAGACCTATGTGTCTCTCTCAACCATTGAGGCAGAGTATGTTGCTATATCTAAAGCTGGTAAGGAGATGATTTGGTTGAATTTTTTTTTTTTTTTTTGAAGGAGATAGACAATGAGTGGGATAATAGTGTTATTTTCAGTGACAGTCAAAGTGCTATTTGTCTTGCAAAAATTCCAATATTTCATTCAAGGACAAAACACATAGAGTTAAAATATCATCAAATTCGTCAGTTGATCGATAATGGGACTTTGTCATTGAAGAAGATTCTTGATGCAAAAGATCCAGTAGATATGTTAATAAAGGTCGTCACCACTGAAAAATTAAGGCTGTACATTACTTCAATTGGCCTCTATGGTAAGTGATGAAGGAGGTCGCCGCACTAGAATAATTTGGGCTACAAAGATAAAGACTATGAAAGATTATTGTTATTTTTTTTTTTTAAGATCAGCCTCCAAGTGAGAGATTGATGGAGTTGGGGAATCTAATAAAGGAAAATAATATTCAAGCACAAAGCAATTTATTTTAGGCAATTACCAATCATGTAATGTTAAAGCAGTCAATAAGGCTTTTATTGCTGCTAATGGCATATATGTAATTTCCATATTAATTATGTATGTCCTAGACTCCTACTATATATATAAAGGTAATATCTTTTATAGTTGTAACACTGAAGCTTCTAACATTGAAGCTTGTAATATTGATATTGATGGTAGAAGATTGCCTAGTGCGGCTTCCTTTTTTTTTGGGGTGGGGGTGGGGGTGGGGGTGGGGGGGGTTGTTTCTACGTAAAAATTATCACTTGTTTTCTTCTCTATTTTTCTCTTCATATATTCACATTCCCAACAATTAAGTCCCTCAACTTTTGTAAGTGTGAAATATAAGTCCCAAACTTTCAATTGGTTCTGTCAAATCCCTCTACAATTTGAATAAAATGACATGGGAAGGTGTGAAGCCTGATTAACCTAATGAATATTGCCATATTACCCCTTCAAGAGATTTAACAGTTGGGATGGAGCTTGGAATGGGGTTCCGCAAGAAATTAGGCTAAGATCCAAAGATTTCCAATTTGTTACCAATAATGTGGTGTCTTACGAGCTCAAGGGCGAACACAGCGGACCTAGCGAACTTAAACATCTTAGTAGCTAGGCAATCGTTGTATGATGCTATCTAGTTCCCCCTATTCGAAAATACATCTATAGGCGCTTGCTAGCCCCCTACCAGTTATTATATGAGGTCAATCCAATGCTAGATGCAGAGGCGTATAATAGATCGATATGAATATCATGAGCTGTCCCGCACTAAAACCCGTTGGAAATCGCCTATCCAATCTCTTTTTCCTTTTTGATCCAACGGGCCTTCTTGCATGGACTTGGGCCTGCTATTATGATGGGTAGTCTTGTTGTGCTTTGGCCCTTCTGTGGGCTTTCATTGAAGAAAGCGGGCTTGACAGGTCTAGAGAGAAATAGTAATCATGGCTACTAATAAAATAAGACTCGAAACTAAAAACCAGACGAAGTAGTAGGTATAAAGTAAATTGCCCAATATTTCCAAATTAGTTAAACTTCGTCCGAGATATGACAACTCTTTTTTTTTTAGTAAAAAATGGTATAGAAATTGTAAATTCATCCCTCCATTTCATCTGCCGTGAATGCTGCCATTGCTTGAGTACTCTCGCTCTTGTTTATCTTGCTGCAACAAAGCAAGCTTAGGAATGAATTGAATGGAAATTTAGGTCTCTGTCCCCACCTACCGATTGTAGAAGTAGGATCTTTGGCAAGCAATAAGCACTTAAATAATACAATGCTGGCTCGTCTCCATTTTTGTGAAACTATTCCTCAAGCAAGATAGCCGATAGGTCATCGAAGGGTTTGTGTGAATAATAGAATGGTAAGCATTACTCATTTGAAAGTGTCCCACAGTGATCTAATATCTTTACAAGAAAATGATGCGAGAATCCGCGGTGAAGAAATAAGGAGATCTTTCTATATTGAAATATCAGTTGATAAAATCATAGGCAAATTCCTACCGGTAAGAATGTAGAGAAGAACGAAAACAGAATGGTTCCACCTACTCAAAACTAAGAGGAGATGCAACTGCAGTCTGGACTCTTGTAGGCCACGTCGTTGCGGATGGCTTCCATTTTTAAAAGAAAACCAACAAGCTTTCAAGGTTGGGGCCATGAGTTGGCTTTCTTGAACTCCTAGTAAAGGCGAATAACTATTTCAGGATTATATAAGCTATAAGCACTGAAGTGCGAAACTAACTTAAAAGACATGGGGCATCGATTCAGTAAAACTTAATGGAGAAAGGCAAGGATGACGGTGACTCTGAAACTAATCAAACCTTTTAGGGAATTGTGAATATGCAGAGTAAGAAACCTTATGAAAAGGTCTAAATAAATTGAGAACAAGATGATGCGATAGTTTTAATGTTGGAAGTTTATGAAAATTTCGAGTATGTATACTTGATAGAACCCTCAAAATCTGATTAAACCAACTTATGGGCTGGACAGCTTACGATCTGAAAGGCTAATCTCACATTATGTTGAAACTAGGGGCTTGCCTCGAGCTAAAATTCACGGCGACTTTACTTGAATAGGTCAACAAGACCAAAACGCAAGTCGATGACATGACAGCTTAATTAGAGCACTAACATCATAAACGCCCTTGCGGTGTTATATCTTACTCAATTATTCAGTTCCAGTGGATGAAATGGAGACCATAATGACTACTATAATGAGACCCATCATTTACCGAGATTAAGTGGCATAAATCAAGACACATTGACGTTTCCATCGTGCTCGAGCTCAAGTTAACTGGATTTATGCAAAGCTCAGTATCCAGTTCGACCTTGATTTAGTTGTTCAATAAATTCAAGCCCGACTATTCGATTCTGCAATTAGCAAGTAAGTCTGTTGTAAGCTGGAGTCTAGCTGGAGTCTAACTCAAGTAAGAATTGAGAGATACTGCAAAAAGGAGTATAAAAAAATAATGCTGTTTTTCTATATATTGTATTTATAGTCTGATCATATGTATGCACTCAAACATAATTCAACAGCTCGATTAGCTTGGCTCCAAAGCAAGATACTCAAGTTAGGCCGGCCCAGTTAAGAACTTACTTGGACTTAGCAAAATTCAAAGAATCCATCTCGTATCTCACGAGTAGCGTGATTAGTTTCCATTTCTACGTGCAACTTTTTCGTTACGCATACCTCCGAACGATTATGACTTGATTATTACTATCTAAAATTAGGCATTTCGCATGAGCAAGATGCGTACATTGAGTTTGATAGGGAATGGGTGACCACTGGCTTCCCTTTTTATTCACCGTGAATAATACGAGAAGAAAGCTATACACAGTCCAGTCGGATTGGCGTCTATCTAAGGTTACTAAAAATGGCACGCGCGTTGCCGGGAAAATATGAATTTTTTTGTAAAATACTTTTTTTAGTGAAAAGATTATAATGAATGGTGAAAAAAATAAAATAAAAAAACATAACTCATGTGGCCTCATATCGGGCGATCTTCTTATCATGTAGGCCAATACCCCACACTAAAATTTCAATTCTATATAGTACAAACTAAGAATTTAACTTTTCCAGAAGTTTTGTGTCCTTTCATGTTACAAGCAATCAGGAATTTTGTTTGAAGCCGAAATATCGAGCTAAACTTCACCAAAGCATGACAACAATGATGAGATTCTCAGAAATAAAAATGTCAATTCCAAATCAAACGAATTCTCATGAATATTATCTGTCAAAGCAGCAACTTGAATGGAAATAATTGCACGCTGTGACTTATTTCAGAAAGGATTCGAGTCTATTTCCTTGCTTTTTATTAGTGTCAATTGGAAGAGTTCTTTAGAAAGACCGCAGAAAAAGTGAAGCCAAAGATTGTTTTTACCCCATCACCATCAGGAAATCACAGTTTGAACAAGCCAATGGGTCAATGAGAAATTTTGAGAATTCTTCTAAAAATCTGAATCTTTATATCACACAAATAATTGACAGAGAATCCCATTCCATGAATCAAATCACTTGAAACGAAAATCCGGATAGGAATCAATATCAATTGACTTGTGGCAACTCACAGACCAGAGAAAGATGATAAGTCTCACGAATTGATGTGAATAACTAGTGATTCAAGAATACGGATCCTCAAAAATCGACCATTTTCCATAGATTTGCTTGACATGTCAATTTTAATGAAGACTTGGAAAAGTAAGTCAAGCATGCTTGTCCTAAGAGCAAAGTACACTCCAAACTGATTGAAAAGGGGAAGGGAAAAAGATACCAAAAACCCTAAATTTTGCCCAGTGTGACGAAATTACCCTAAACTTTTTTTTTTTGTAATACAAAAATCCCAAATTTTGCCAATTATGACACATTTATCCCAAACTATAGGGTATTTTTGTCTTTTCCTTTTAATTTTTTTTCTTTTTTTTTTTCTTTTTCTTCTTCTCTCTTCCCTCCGCCGGCCATGATGGAGGGAAGCCAAACTTGGGTGAGGCTTTATATAGTACAAACTAAGAATTTAACTTTTCAAGAAGCTTTATGTCCTTTCATGTTACAAGCAGCAATCAGGAATTTTGTTGAAGCCGAAATATCAAGCTAAACTTCACCAAAGCATGACAACAATGATGAGACTCTCAGAAATAAAAACAGCAATTCCACATCAAACGAATTCTCATGACTATCATTTGTCAAAAGCAGCAACTGAATGGAAATAATCTGCACACTGTGACTTATTTCAGAAAGGGTTTGAGTCTATTTCCTTGCTTTTTATTATTGTCAATTGGAAGAGTTCTTTAGAAAGCCCGTAGAAAAAGTGAAGCCAAAGATTGTTTTTGCCCCATCACCATCAGGAAATCACAGTTTGAACAAGCCAATGGGTTGATGAGAAATTTTGAGAATTCTTCTAAAAATCTGAATTTTTATATCACACAAATAATTGAAAGAGAATCCCATTCCACGAATCAAATCACTTGAAATGAAAATCCGAATAGGAATCAATATCAATGGACTTGTGGCAACTCACAGACCAGAGAAAGATGATAAGTCTCACGAATTGATGTGAATAACTAGTGATTCAAGAATACGGATCCTCAAATCGACCATTTTCCACAGATTTGCTTGACATGTCAATTTTAATGAAGACTTGGAAAAGTAAGTCAAACATTCTTGTCCTAAGAGCAAAGTACACTCCAAACTAATTGAAAAGGGGAAGGGAAAAAGATACCAAAAACCCTAAATTTTCCCCAGTGTGACGAAATTATCCTAAACTTTTTTTTTTTTTGTAACACAAAAATTCCAAACTTTGCCAATTATGACACATTTATCCCAAACTATAAGGCATTTTTGTCTTTTACTTTTAATTTTTTTTCTTGTTTTTTTTTCTTTTTCTTCTTCTCTCTTTCCTCCGCCGGCCATGACGGAGGGAAGCCAAACTCGGGTGAGGCTTTATATAGTACAAACTAAGAATTTAACTTTTCGAGAAGCTTTATGTCCTTTCATGTTACAAGCAATCAGGAATTTTGTTGAAGCCGAAATATCGAGCTAAACTTCACCAAAGCATGACAACAATGATGAGACTCTTAGAAATAAAAACGGCAATTCCACATCAAACGAATTCTCATGAATATCATATGTCAAAAGCAGCAACTGAATGAAAATAATCTGCACGCTGTGACTTATTTCAGAAAGGGTTCGAGTCTATTTCCTTGCTTTTTATTACTGTCAATTGGAAGAGTTCTTTAGAAAGCCCGCAGAAAAAGTGAAGCCAAAGATTGTTTTTACCCCATCACCATCAAGAAATCACAGTTTGAACAAGCCAATGGGTCGATGAGAAATTTTGAGAATTCTTCTAAAAATCTGAATTTTTATATCACACAAATAATTGAAAGAGAATCCAATTCCACGAATCAAATCACTTGAAACGAAAATCCGAATAGGAATCAATATCAATGGACTTGTGGCAATTCACAGACCAGAGAAAGATGATAAGTTTCACGAATTGATGTGAATAACTAGTGATTCAAGAATACGGATCCTCAAATCGACCATTTTCCACAAATTTGCTTGACATGTCAATTTTAATGAAGACTTGGAAAAGTAAGTCAAGCATGCTTGTCCTATGAGCAAAGTACACTCCAAACTGATTGTAAAGGGGAAGGGAAAAATATCCCAAAAACCCTAAATTTTATCCAGTGTGACGAAATTATCCTAAACTTTTTTTTTTTTTTGTAAAACAAGAATCCCAAACTTTACTAATTATGACACATTTATCCCAAACTATAGGGCATTTTCGTCTTTTACTTTTAATTGTTGTTTCTTGTTGTTTTCTTTTTCTTTTTCTTCTTCTCTCTTCCCTCCGCCGGCCATGACGAAGGGAAGCCAAACTCAGGTGAGCGCCCCCCCCCCGAGGGCGGCCCTCCCCGACGCGGCGAGGGCGACCCTCACTGGAGTCAGGTGAGGGCATTCCTTGCTAGATCCGGCCCAAGTGAGGGCTGTCCTCATTGAATCTAGCAAGGGCTATCCTTGCCTAGGTCGATGAGGGTTGTCTTCGCCCGACCTCGCCGACCCAGGTGAGGGCAGCCCTCGCCTAACGCCGACGACAGTGGCCCTCGCCTAAGTCTGCCTTCCCTTTGCCATGGCCGATGGAGGGAAGAGAGAAGAAGGAAAAGAAGAAAAAAAGGAAAGATGGAAAAATTTTAAAAAAATTAAAAATTTAAAAATTAAAAGAAAAAAAAATGCCATTGGAAATAGAGTTTAGGGCAAATGTGTCATAGTTGGAAAAATTTGGGATGGCTTGTGTCACAAAAAAAAAAAATTGGGGTATATTTGTCATTATGGGCAAAATTTGCGATTTTTAGTGACTTTTTCCGAAAATGAAAAGATATATTATTTTAATGAAAAACTGCTTTAAAGTATTAATTTTGAAATCTACTGTTGATTTTGGTCCTCTCGCTTACAACTGATATTTATGGAATTATCATTTTCATCTCGCTCTTTTTCATATTTTACTATCTTGATTTTTCCGTGAATTAATTTTCAAGGAACTTGTCTTAATAGTATGATACAATAACGTGTAGTCTGACATGGGATTATATATCTTTCTCAGATATCAATAGGATATCAACAAATCGATAAATTGTTTAGGCACAAACAAACATAAGTGGGGTGAGTTTGTGGTCTAAGGAAACTTCAAAATTTTTCGAGTGAAGAGCATGCACTAGTGCTGTAGAGAGAAACGTGCATATACAAAATACTCATCTTCCATCAGTGAAAGGCATTTAAAAATAGAAGAATTGCAAAGCATATTTATGGGACTTTGGCCTGTCCATTTGGCTTACTCAGCTCTCTCAGCTTTAACTGTCCAAACAAATACTGGAATCCACTATATAATCCTTGAGATATTACTGCATCCAAAGATAGTTCCTTCTACCTGTAACTTTTCTTTTACATATAATTTGTATAACGTATTTACAAAGTTTCTCTACTATCTTGTCATCAATTCATGTGCCTACTATTACTCTCGGATATTTAAAGAATATAATCCGTTATGTTCAAGATTAGAACATGAGGATAATGTTTTTGGTAGTGTGGCATAGTAGCTCAACAACAATGAATTTGCGCGATGGTCATTGATTGATGACCGGTGTGGTTCTTGTCTTTTGAGTGACCAAAAGCAAGTTGGAAGTATGGAAACGCGGGTCGAGAGCACCTAGTATCTAGGAATGTAATCCCTTCCATCATTTGGATGGTCGTAGCTGATCATAGCAGGATTTACTCGTATTGATCCATCAATCGCGCATGGCCATGACCATCCAACATGTACATAGACCGTATGGGGATAGATCCAAACATATTAATATCAAGTAATAATCAAAGTGTGCTCCTTGACTATATAAGAAAGATTATGTTAAGTAATCGGTTGGTGCATATAAATAACCTAGAGATGGGACCCAATTCGATTTTTTTGCTGCCCTTTTTTTTTCGCTAAAATGGGCCTCATACTTGCATCATCCCGATAATTGAATTTCATAATTTTGACTTAAGACCTGAGCAAATCAATAACTTGCGATTTGAGTATCCGACACTTAAGTTGATCAATTTTTCATAGATTTACTTGACTGGGAAGGTAAATTTCAATGAAGACTTGGAAAAGTAAGTCAAACATGCCTATCCTAAGAGCAAAGTACACACCAAACTGATTGAAAGAGGAAAATATACAATGTTTTAATGAAAAACTGCTTTAAAGTACTGATTTTGAAATTCACCATTGATTTTGGTCCTCTCGCTTAGAACTAATATATATGGGATGATCGTTTTCATCTCACTCTTTTTCATATTTTACTGTCTTGATTTTTCCATGAATTAATTTTCAAGGAACTTGTCTTAATAGTATGATACAATAACGTGTAGTCTGACATGGGATTGTATATCTTTTTTCACATATCAATAGCATATCAACAAATCGATAAATTGTTTAGGCACAAACAAACACAAGGGTGGTGAGCTTGTGATCTAAGGAAATTTCAAAAAATTTCGAGTGAAGAGCATGCACTAGTGCTGTAGAGAAACTTGCATATACACAAAAGTTATCTTCCATCGATGAAAGGCGTTTAAGATATAGAAGAATTGCAAAGCATATTTATAGTACTTTGGCCTATCCATTTGGCTCGCTCTACTCTTCCAGCTCTAACAGTCCAAACAAATACCGGAACCCACTATATAATCCTTGAGATGTTACTACATCCGAAGATACTTCCTTCTACTTGTAACTTTGCTTTTACATATAATTTGTAAAACTTATTGACGAAGTTTCTCTACATATCTCGTCACCAATTCGTGTAACTACTATTACTCTCGGATTTTTAAAGATTATACTGCGTTATGTTCAAGATTATAACATGAGGATGATGTTTTTGGTAGTGTGGCATAGTAGCTCAACAATAATGAATTTGCGTGATGGTTATTGATTGATGACCGGTGGGTTCTTGTCTTTTGAGCGACCAAAAGCAAGTTGGAAGTTTGGAAACGCAGGTCGAGAGCACCTAATAATCTAGGAATGTAATCCCTTCCATCCCTTGGATGGTTGTAACCGATCATAGCAGGATTTACTCGTATCGATCCATCAATCGCATATGGCCATGACCATCCAACACGTACATCGACCATATGGGGATAGATCCAAACATATAATATCAAGTAATAATAAAAGTGCGCTCCCTGACGAGAAATTACATGATGCATGAACAGATGTGATCTTCTATGTTATGACATTCATCGTGGTGATTTAATCCGGCAATCACTAGATAAACTACTATATAAGAAAGATTATGTCAAGTAATTGGTTAGTGCATATAAATAACTTACATGGGACCCAACTGAATTTCATAATTTTTTACTGAACCGAATTTAATTCGTACAAAAATAAGGTTGAACTGCCGCCTTTGTAAGGGAGAGAAGGTACTATAATCTCGAAATGAGAGAAAAGGCATGCTAAAATGAGTGGCCCTATACTTGCATCATCATCCTCCAATAATATCAACTATCACTCTCATAGACTCGCTTTGACTTAAGACCGAAGCAAATCAATAACTTGTGGTTTGAGTATACCGACGCTTAATTTATCAATTTTCCATGGATTTATATGACTAACTAGGTCAATATTAATGAAGGCTTGGAAAAGTAAGTCGAGCATGGATATTAAAAATGATCAAGATGCCATAAAATGTCCTCTCAATCTGAAGAGCAAGATAACTACTGTGATTGAGATTCATCATTTTGTACTGTTTACTCATTATTCCTGTACTTCTGAATATGTGCTATTTTTTTTTTATAAAAAAAAGTAAAGATTTATCGGGCAATATTGTCAACGAGAAAATAAAAAATTCTTCACAACAAGGACGAATTTTCCCCTTCATTCGATGGCACTTGAAGCCCCTAGATGGAGTAACTTTTTGCAAGCAACATCGATGACAGATTCACTAGAGAAAATCTGATTGCGCCCCCCACATAAAAAGAGAACTGAAAATAAAATGGATCATGCTAATACGTGTCCTTGATATACTTGTTAAACATGTTTAATGCAGAAAGATTCGATTTTCAAAATATTAATTATGTATGTCACAAAAATAGTCAATGCAGTATTTTGTTATTTTGTTACTTAATAAGTGTCCCATGGTCACTATTTAAGTAAAATCCAAGTAAAATTTATTATTGTGCAAGCAGAGCATCAACCTAGTATGAGAGTGGGTAAAACTTGCGCAAAATTGAGCCATATAGCACACTTACCTAGAAAACTCTATGTAATTTGTTTTTGATTATCACTTTAGCAAATCTTTAATCCTAACATATCTCTAACTCTACATCTCTAGTCTTATGCAAATTTTGATAATAAGATCTATTACTGGTATACTTTCATATATTCTTATCCATAATTCTCTAATAGAACTATGCATATTTTCAGTAATAAATGATCTAATAATTTTTTTATGTATATATAGATTCTATCACGAAATACCTGCATTTTTTATCTTTGAAGAAATTTGTTCAAGACGAAGTTTTGAAAGAATTTAACAGTATAGGGATACCTATCTCATAATTGGCTCATATTTAACAAATAATACATTAAAAGATTAAAAGATCAAACTCATATAAGGCTCATATTTGACAATTAAAGAATATTAAAATCATATCTGAGAAGTAATTATCTTGCATGATCAATCTCAAATTGGTCTCATATTTGACACATAAATATATTAGAAGATCAATGAAAAAATCCATCATCACAGGACTATTTATCTCATCGTTTACTTACATTTTAGAGTAATCTATTTGAAAGATCAATCTCATATTGACTTCATATTTGACCAACGAATAATATTAAAATCATGTTTAGAGCAATATTACATGATCAATAACATATTGAACTAATTTTTGGCAAATAAAAAATATTATCTTTACATATTGTATTTATATTACGCACTTCGGCCTCCAGCATTTTTTGTTTCTTGGTCAATCTAGATTCATGTATTTTAAGTCCCATTGCTCGCATGATTTTCTTGCCATCAACTCCAAGAACCTCAAAATTGAGCGAGTGGCTCATTCTAGATTTCATTTGAAGAACCCAAGATCAACCATGTGCCTTGACTCGGTCGTCAGCCGTTTGCGAAGAATCAAAGTGGATGAGTCCAAAGTCGATTAATGTTCCATTTGTACATGAAGGTTTACAGGTCCTAGTCTGTGGATGTGTTTAGTATAGATTATTCAAACTCTTGCGGAGATAATGCCGGTCTTCCCAGCAAAATGCTTTAAAGGGACATTATTGCTAACGTGATAATCTCGATGTGAAATGTTGACATGAAAAGATAAGAGACGAGAGAACGAGACTCATTAGCTTCTTGGTCCCCTCCATGATAACATCCTTCAAATGAATAGTTTGTCAGCTAGTAATAATTCACAGCACAAGTCTTTTCTCAATAGCATCATCATTTTCTATACTCCAACGATTAAATGGCAACGCGAATTGACAATAAAATGAGATGAGAGATAATTTCTTAATTACACAGAGAAAGACTTATAATGTCTTATGCTAATCGAAATTGACTTGAACTATAAACACTATCATGAATTATCAAGCTTTGATGAAAATTTAAATTAAAGATTTTGCCGATATAATTTTTAGAAAGGATTTTCATGAGGGAAATAAAACTTTACATACGAAATGGTGGATCGCACAACCCATTAAAGCGGGTTGCGTTATAAAAAGGACAGAGGCTGTGTAGCATGATCCTCATATGGACATTACAATTGTAAGTAGATTTAAATTGAAGGGGTTGATTAAGGGATTTTGATTGGTGTTGAGTAGTTTTTGGATATGTGAGTACTAATGAAACATCTTTTGTTTTTTCATTTGGTTTGTCCATGAAGAGAATCAACATAGTTGCTGGAAATAAGAAACTCAAAGTTTCCATTTTTTCCTTAATCATGACTTTTTTTCTGCACCACAAGGCCAAAAATCAGGGAGTCCCACACTTTCTTAATCTCTGTTTGAAATGGTCTCAACTCAATTTCCTAATTTCTCAAATTAAAACCCTTTTCTCTCAAATTTAGGTGGAGAATCTCTAGTGTCGGTGATGGTAGGATTGCAGGGAGAGACTGCGATGCTGATGCAGAACAAAGAGAGAGAGAGAGGTAGAGAGGATCGGAATTTCAAGAGAATTAGGGGGAATGATTAGGGCACAGTCCGTCTCTGGAGAGGCCAAGGCAGGATAGAGAGAGGGCAAAGCCTGGACTCAACAACGAGGTCCTTTTTTTTTTCCTTGTTCTAGGATGACTAGAGATTGAGTCTCATTATGTGGTACTATTTACTTATTATACCCAAATAGCACACGCTAAACTGTTCGGAAAAACATGGAAAAAAAAACTGTTCGGAAAAGCAAAAGATATTATTTTGCAATATATCAACAATCAATAAAAAAAAAATTGTTCACAAAAGGCCTCCATTTGTGAGAAAACGTTGTCCAACTTTAAGGCATTGGCCTCGACTGAGGAGTTTCAAGAATGACATTCCATCTATAAATATGTCATCCATCTTAATAACATTATATAGACCTAAACCATCTTCCACCTCCCAAAAACCATCCATCCCCCCATAATCATGGCTTCTTCATTATTGCTGTCCATCATGTCTCCTTTATATGTCTTCTTCTTCTCCTTGCTCTTCTTGGTCGGCCTCACTTCACTTCAAGGGGCAAGCATTTCCTCTTCCTCCACTTCTTTGTCCACTGTCCACATGACCGGGAATAAGGATGAAGTAGAGGCTCTCTTGAATTGGAAATCTACTTTTGACAACCATAGCCAATCTCTCCTCTCTTCATGGCATGGCGACAATCCTTGCCGTTTTACCGGTGTCGCTTGCAACTACTATGGAGCCATCATCCATCTAAATCTTTCCTATGTCGGTTTGAGAGGAACTCTAGATGGCCTTAACTTCTCGTGCTTAACCAATGTGGTTAGCTTTGAACTCGCCAACAACTCAATCTATGGCTCCATCCCCTCAAGTATTGGTAACCTTTCCAAACTCAACTCTCTTGATCTTCGCTTCAATGAACTGTCCGGGGAAATTCCTCCAAGTATAGGTATGTTGGAGAGTCTTCATTATTTGTACCTTTGTGCCAACAACTTGAGTGGACATATTCCTACTTCTCTTGGAAAATCAAGCAACTTAGTCGAACTAAGAATTTCGCAAAATAATTTATTTGGTTCCATTCCACAAGAAATATGCAACTTGGGGAGATTGACGGTTCTTTCCCTATGGGGAAATAGATTGTCAGGATCCATTCTTTTAGAAATCGCGAGACTCACTTCTCTCCATACACTTGACTTGTCATCCAACAATCTCACCGGCTCAATTCCTCATTCCATCGGAAACTTGTCAAATTTAAGCATATTTGACATTTCAAAGAATGCCATTTCTAGTTCCATTCCACAAGAAATATGCAACTTGAGGAGCTTGACGGTTCTTTCCCTATGGGAAAATAGATTGTCAGGATCCATTCCTTTAGAAATCGCGAGACTCACTTCTCTCCATGAACTTCACCTGTCATCCAACAATCTCACCGGCTCAATTCCTCATTCCATCGGAAACTTGTCAAATTTATCTATGCTTAATCTCTTCCAAAATAATTTGGTCGGTCCAATTCCTACTTCTCTTGGAAAGGTGGGCAACTTAAGCATATTATCCATTTCACATAATGCCATTTCTGGTTCCATTCCACAAGAAATATGCAACTTGAGGAGCTTGATGGATCTTTTCCTATGGGGAAATAGATTGTCAGGATCCATTCCTTCAGAAATCGCGAGACTCACTTCTCTCCATAAACTTGACCTGTCATCCAACAATCTCACTGGCTCAATTCCTCATTCCATCGGAAACTTGTCAAATTTATCTATGCTTAACCTCTTCCAAAATAATTTGGTTGGTCCAATCCCTACTTCTCTTGGAAAAGTGGGCAACTTAAGCATATTTGACATTTCACGTAATGCCATTTCTGGTTCCATTCCACAAGAAATATGCAACTTGAGGAGCTTGACGGTTCTTTCCCTATGGGAAAATAGATTGTCGGGATCCATTCCTAGAAATCGCGAGAAATCGGAAGGCTCGCTTCTCTCAATGAACTTGAACTATCATCCAACAATCTCACCGGCTCAATTCCTCATTCCATCGGAAACTTGTCAAGTTTGTCTTATCTTGACTTTCCAAAATAATTTGGCCGGTCCAATCCCTGCATCAGTCGGAAGCTTGGCCAATTTAACTATATTAATGATTCGGGACAACATGTTCTCTGGGTCCTTGCCTTTTGAATTTAATAGGTTAACCCGTTTGATTCACTTGGCTATGGGTAACAATAAACTAGAGGGGGAACTGCCAAAAGATGTGTGCCTTGGGAGATCATTGAAATATTTCTCTGCCTTCAAAAATCATTTCACGGGGCCCATCCCAACAAGCTTAGAGAGTTGTAGCACATTAATTAGATTGAGGCTAGAAGAAAACCAACTTACTGGAAACATAACAAAAGCTTTCGGAATATATCCACATCTATATTATGTGGACTTAAGCCACAATCATTTGAACGGTGAACTTTCTTTGAAATGGGAGCGTTATCCTAATTTGACGAGCTTAAGGATATCAAACAACAAAATTTCTAGTGAGGTACCTGCCATATTTGGAAGGATGGCTCAATTACAATTACTAGACCTTTCTTCAAATTTTTTAAGTGGGGAGATTCCAAGGGAATTGGGAAATCTATCGATGTTGTTCGAACTCGATCTAAGCAGCAATTTTATCACGGGAAATGTCCCAACGAGATTGGACTTTTATCTCATCTAGCACATCTAAACTTGGCATCAAACAATTTGAGTGGATTGATGCCGGTGCAACTAGGCTCATGCAAAAGCTTGTTGACCTTGAACATGAGCAAAAACAAATTTTGGACAAGTATTCCTCCAGAGATAGGCAATGCACAGTTCCTTGAGGTTCTTGACATAAGTCATAATTTGTTGATTGGAAACATACCGGGAGAACTTGGACATTTGAGAATGCTACAAGTTCTAAATATCTCCCACAACAACCTTTCTAGTTCTATTCCACGTACTTTTAGTGACATGTCAACCTTAACTTCCATCGATTTATCCTACAATAACCTGGAAGGTCCTCTCCCAAATGTTAAAGCTTTCAATGAGGCTCCATTTGAGGTAATGCAGCATAACAAAGGGCTCTGTGGAAATGTTAGCGGTGTACCGAAATGCAATTCTATCGAGAGCAAGAAACGCAATCCCCATGTTAGAGTTAGAATTGCAATTATCCTCTTTTTCTTGTTGTTGGGAATTATCCTTCTCTCTTGCACCTTGGTCGTTCTTATAATCATCAATCGTCATCGAAGAAGAATTATCAAGAGAGAGAACAACGAACGGGCAAATGATTTGGATTTCATGCATATTTTGAGTTATGATGGCAAAGTTTTCTATGATCGAATCTCTAAGGCCACAGAAGGATTTGACTTGAAGTACTATGTCGGCGAAGGAGCATATGGAATTGTTTATAAAGCCAATATATCGGAAGGTCAAACGTTTGCTATAAAGCAAACCTCATCATCCCAAGACGATAGTGAGATTGTTGATTTGATACCATTTGAAAGGGAAATTCAAGCTTTAAAAATCTACGCCATCGTAATATTGTGAAATTTTATGGCTTTGCTCTCATGTCCAACGCTGTTTTTGGTGTATGAGTACATGGAAAGGGAAGCTTGAGAACAATTTTGAACGACAATGAAAGAGCGGTAGAATTTCATTGGGACAAAAGGGTAAATGTGGTCCGAGGAGTTGCGGATGCTCTGTCCTATATGCATCACGAATGTTCACCTCCATTGATTCATCAAGACTTGACTAGTAACAACGTTCTATTGGATCGCAATTATGAGGCTCGTGTTTCTGATTTTGGCACTGCAAGACTATTGAGGCCGAATTCATCAAATTGGACTATTGTTGCTGGCACCATAGGGTATATTGCGCCAGGTACTTTGTAATTTTTCAATTTCGCCGGCATTCAGTGTCAAACATCTCTTATCTTGTTATTTAATCTTCTTATGTAAATTTGTTTATGCATTTACAGCATTCAAGTATAATGTTTTTTTTTTTTTTTTTTTTGTCGGTTCTACTTTATTTCTACTCTAACTCTAACTCTCAGACTTTTGTCCTGCCTCCTTACAAGGTGTGGGAGTCGAAACCCACACTTAAAACTAAATCGTCCCCACCCCAATCCCCCTGAGAATGTGGGAATTCGAATCCCTCACCTCCTCCTTCCATGTTGGAAGGGTGGCCCCATGCAAGTTTAATGTTAATCAAAAAGCCTTCTGACTTTCCTAATAAGGAAGAATTGGCAAAATAGGTAAAAATTATAATTGATCCATCTCAAGGATATGAAATTTTTGTGTTACCTAAATGATGCAAGCATCAAACAAAATCCTTTGAATGCCCTAAAGCGTAAACTCCCATCCTCAAATCAGTGTTGTAAGCATAGATTAAGTAGAAATTTGTACTTGTAATTGTTACCTTGTGGGAAGCAATGTTGTCAATTTGAAAACAACTTATGATCAAGGTTATAAAAAAATTGTGAATTCTCCACTTGCAGAGCTGGCTTATTCTTCAATTCCTACCGAAAAGTGCGATGTATATAGCTTTGGAGTCGTCGCATTAGAGACAATGATGGGAAAGCATCCAAGAGATCATGTCTTTGGGGAATGTTCATCATCCACCCAAATTGAATCGCCAATATTGTTGAAGGATGTGTTGGATCAATGTCTCTCGCCTTCTAGACTTTGTCTTCAAGATGCGCAAGATGTAGTTTCAATCGCCAAGCTAGTGTTCATGTGCTTGCAAGCGGATCTGCGGCTTCGACCAACTATGGGACAAGTATCGCGTGAGCTTCGTGTTCAAGTATCCCTAGACACGCCACTCTCTACTATCACCTTTGAGCAACTTCGCGATCTTAATGTCAGGAAATTTGGATCATTCACAGGATTTGGCAAGTTTTGAAGTTACTTTTTCATGTGCTATTGTGTTTGATCTTTAATCATGATGATGATCGGCTTTTAAATACTTTCTTAGCTCTCACTAATCCTAATTGTGTGATTTATGATGTTCACTGCAGAGTTAGCTTCAACGTTACATGAATAGTGCAATGTTTAAGTTCGGAACCGTGGCACCAAAAATAATTAGGGACGGCTTTCGGGGAGATCTAATTTCATGATTATTTCCAACTTTTTGCAGAGCGATCGGCAAGTGAACTTGCAAAATGCATTAAATTGACATCTCTTGCCTTATTTCAATCGAGATGTAAACAATATGTAGTTTCTATTGCTAGGAGAAACAATGATACCAGTAGCCTGTGCACTTTTTTGATATATAGTGTCATAATTGAACTTTCAATTGGTTTCATCTTACTTTTTATTGATGTGCACTATTGTCCTAAAACATTCAATTGGTCCAATGAGATCCTAATATATTTTGATACGTTTATTTTCATTCTTTCAGTGATTAATTTAAATGAAATTTGGCATGGACATCTATATAAAAAAGCTAATGTTTGATGGAGAAAATAACGTGGATTTCGCACTTGTCACTTTGACTTGAAATTGGAAACTCTAAACAATTGGATTTAAGACTAATTGTGCAATTTGTCCGTTCACCCTTTTCCGCTATTTGACATTATTAAAGTCGCTACTTTTTAAACTTTGAAGATGAGCAATAAAGATGAGAACAAAGAGTTATTTTTCTTCCCCTTCCGTACGTTTTGGAAAAACGTTAATTAATTTAAAGAAATTCTTTTTTGGCCAAATAATTTGAAGAACTTATTTAAAAATGCCCTTTTACATGTCCAATCCCACCACAAATCTATGTATCTGCAATTACTTTGGGGATTAACGATTTCTAGATCATTAGGTTCGCTTCACATGAGAAGAGGATAGCTAAACGTTTTTTCAGTACTTTCGCATAATAGCTCAGCAAAATTAATCCCCCTGAATATCATTGCTCATTGCTGACGACTGGCTCTTGCTAAGGGGATTTGATCTATTTTTCTTCATAATTAGCGCAATGTGCTTATAACCCATAGATCAATAAATAGTAAGGACCGGACCGATGAATCTTGCTGCATCAGCCTTTAAAGTTACCATTTTGATAACGAAATTATTTTGCCAGGGTGTTATGTATACTGAGGAAATTATTATGACAACTAGCAAGTACAAAAACGAAATACATGACGTAGTACAAAAGACTCAAACTTAAACCAATACGTCTCATTATAAAATCAAATAACACCATACAATTTGCGCCCATTGAAGTCCAAGTACATAAGAATCAGACTTAGATAAATACAATCTCATAAACAAAATTACAGCCTAATAATTAAAAACACCATACTAAGCAGACCGATAAAAACACATTTATTTCATCACTAGAATACAAACAAATACACTTTTATAACATTTAGTACGGATGACAAAAGATAAAATAAAATTATATATAAAATATATAGAGACACACACACACAAATCTCAATGACCCGTTTCAAGAGAGGTGGCAGAACTCAGGTTGATCATTTCAGCAAAATATTTATCTCGGTGCCTTTTCACATGGCCCGTCCTACCATTAGGTTCCAAAGATAATTTCATAGCACATACCATGCGGATGACCTTCTTCTCACAATTGGGGAGGTCAATGATGTTGAACATCTTCCATAAATTCGATCCTCATCAAAAAAAGGTTTTTTTGGAGTTGGTGAGCCATCTAGGAAATGGGTTAGGTATTGTTGACACATAAATTTGACAATTTTATTAGGGGCTTTATCACATAAAATTATAATTTAATTTTTAACCCTAAATAAAAATAATATCCATTAAAATTGCATTGCATATAGATATTTAAGGAATGTTTGCATCACTAGTATTAAAAAATTTTAAAAATTATTATTATCATTACAATCTTTTTTAAAAAAAAAATTATTTATTTTTAAAGAAAAAAAAAGAAGCAGCGAAATCGGGCCAGGGGCAGGTCGGCCCGGCCTTCTTTCTTTTCCTTCTTCTTCCTCTTTCTTGTTTAGGCCCAGCCCATTATTTTTTTCTTTCCGCCAAGCCCGGCCTTCTCCTTTTCTCTCTGGCTCCCTTCCTTTTGTCCTGAACGTTGGCTGGAGTTGGGGAGGAGACAGAGATGATGGGACGGGAAAGGAGACCAGGAGATGCAGAGAGGGCGTCGACCGGGAGTTGGTGGTCGGGACCAGGCGAGCCAGGGACAGCCGAGACGTCAGAGGCCATGCGCGCCGGTGCTTAAAAACGAGAGAGGGAGAGTCGGCCAAAGGGTGTTTTTTTTTTTTTCAGAGAGAGAGAGATGGATTGAGAGTGAGATGAAGAGTGAGAAAGCTTCAAGTTGCCTGGGTTGAGCATCGCTCGCCCATCCTCGACGCCAGTCGCCGACCTCTAGCCAACGCCCTCGAGCGCAAGACTTCTCGTTCCCAAACCTCGGCATTTCCGGTGAGTTTCTATTCAGTTCAAACCCGCCGTTCCCGAGGATCTCGGCTCGGAGACATCGCGAGGCGGCCGACTGAAGTTCGATTTGTCTCGAACTGGCCCTCGTGCCGCCGTCTTCGAGCCGAGTAGGGGTTTTGTGACTGAAACTCATCCCCCACGAACCCTCTTAGCATTGCCCTGTTTTGGCGATAGAATAGCCGAGCGAGTTGTCTCTGATTCTTGAGTTTTTTGTGTGCAACTGAGTCGATTTGTTTGATGTTGAGCATTTTCATGTGTTCGCTCGGATCTAGGTCCGGGTTCGAGTCCTAAGAAGTGGCCAGTGTCGTTCTCCTCACTTCTTGCCCACCACGTGCTTGACGAAACGCTTGAATCGAACCTGTGTAGACCTCTCTTTGTGCTGTGCATTCTAGCCGACTGCCATGCGTTCGTGATAATGCCTAAACAGAGTTGCGTCCTTGTTCGAAGAGGATCTTTTGAATCAAAACATCTAAATTTTTTAGAAAAATTATAACTTTCGACTTCAGATCATTCAGTTCGCGTTTGTTTACCTGAGATTTGAGTTTGCGGTTATACATTTTATGTCTAAGATCGAATGTGTCAGTTTGTCGATCCATGAGTGTTCTCCTTTTACTGGGAAAAGAGCGTGTGCATATTCATGAGAGGAGAAGTCGGCATTGAAGTGGCCGTGAGTTGCGAGGAATGGGCTTGGTAGGTTTAATGAGATTTGGGTTTTTGGTTGATTGAGAGAGCTTGGGTTGGTGTGGGCTCAAACAGATTCTAGGCCTTAGTTTTAGACGTAGGGGCAGCTTGGTATTCTGCTGGTTGGCCGAGAGAGAGATCAGAGAAAGAGGAAGCAACCGAGAGAGAGCGAGCCTTGAATGAGAGGGAGGGAGAGGAACGTTGGCTCAGTGATGCATAGTGAGCCCACTCTTCCTGACTGGCTGAGCGACTGCAGCCGGCGACGCCACACCCACGAGGTAAGCCCGTGTCCCCATTCCCCCACCTTGATTGAACCGTTGGAGTGAGGCTTGCCGGCCCGGACTTGCTCATGCCTCTCTCTCTCTCTCTTTCTCTCTCTCTCTCTTCAGCGCTGGTCGTGCTCAACTCGTTGGCTCTGGTGGCTTATGCACCCCCTGCAGTGTATGCTTCTATGCACTGATGAGTGTGAGTGTTTCAAAGCAATTGATAGCAAATTTTTAGTGTTTGTAATATTGAGAAGTTGGAGCGAATTTTTAACTCTTTTGATTCCTCCGTGCTTCTTGAAAGAAATGCAGTTAGGTTCATGTGTGACTTTTCGCATAATTCTGAAGAAGTGATAAAAGCAGTGTTTTAACCGAGGTACTATGTTTCGCCATGCAGGCTAATGTTATGCATAATTAAGATCTGTTGATGAAATTATGAGCAAGTATTCGAAAGATCTCAACAAGGACAAACAAATCCCGTACATTCTAGCCCTTCCATCTTCTACATCAATCGCGAGTTAGCTACGTCAGCCTCAATACTAACTAATTCCCCTATTTTGACAAGATTCAACCCATCCTGCAGTTTGTCTGCAAACTAAGGGGGGGAAAAGACATGAACAAGAATAGTACATTTACAAGAGACGCATGCCGATGGCTAGTGGCTACTAGTGACGGGGACAGGAGCTCTCCTCCACTCGATTTCTCTTACACTCTTTAACTATGTCGCAACCCCACATCAGAATGCAAATCCCATGCATGGCGTTAAGTATTTTCTTGGAAAAGATCAAGCTTCAGCTGATTTAAAATCCCATAATAACTTTATCATCCAAAACAATAGAAACTCCCGCATGTTAGGTAGTTGGAAGAAAGGATCAAGTCACCACGAGGATTCCTAAACAAGGAAGCATAGTCAAATGAAGCTTATGCTGATGCCTTTAATACAACTATTTTCCCTCGGTTGAGCAGGGTGTTCCAGGAAGCTAATTTATACTAGTTTATCGTAATGGAACTCATTTACTTGTCAAAATAAATCAGAAACATGTTGTCAAGGGTTCTGAGGCAACCAATACCTCAGTGACCAAGCCTCCCGGTGCTCACGCTTATCAGTTATCACTCCAGATTAATATATGGCTGCTCCCAAGGTAATCCCTTGCGTGCTATCTTCTTTTAATTGCACTCAATTTCCCAGCGCAATGTGTTGTTGCGATGCCTAACAAACGGAGTAAGTCAAGCACTTGTCGGCCAAAAAGAAAATAGGAAACGATAGCACTAAGATTTGAGGACATTATTTGCAGTACAAAGACCCATTACCATTGGATTCACGATTGTCATTCCTTTTAATTTTTTAGAACAATTGGACCCGTTTGTCCAAAACCAATGTCGATTGAACTCAATAAGAAAGAAAATTCAATCGAAGCTCGAGCTCACATGTTGAAAATACTATAAATTTGAGAACCAAATTATTTGTCTATTCCTCACATCAACAAATGTGAAGTCGGCAATGATCTTGTTTATTTGTTTGTGATGTGTCTAACGTGCTTAAAGCATTTTGGTTGTATGAAGATCGGATGGAAAAATGAATGTTATACTAGATATTAGAAAGCTTCAAACAATGTTTTATGACATCTTTTAAGCATCTAAGTTAAGAGGCTGTTTAGTTAAGCTTTCTAAAAGTAAAAAAAGCAATTTCTTGCTATTCAATTAAAATTTTAAAATATATTTTAAATTTCAAAAACATATGATAAATTTGTTTGTGAATTTACGTATTCAGTATTTGTATATTGTGAGAAAATTTTGAATGTTTCGGGTTAAGAAAAGGTAAAAGTGCGTCTATCAAAATATCTAGAGGAAGGAAAGAACAAAAAGTAAATTTCTATTCATGGTTTTGATTAAACTACATGATCCTTGTATGGGCATTACAATCGTACGTAGATTGAGATCCGAGGGGATGGTTAAGTGAATGTATTGTTGATGAGTAACTTTCGGATATGTGAGTGCTAATGAAATATTATCAATTCATTAATTCTGTTTATAAAGATAATCAACAGAGTTGTTAATGTTTTATGAAAAGGGAAAATGACACAAATAGTTTATGAAGTTTGGGCCAATATAAAATATCATCCCTTAGCTTTTAATTTGTTCAATATAGTTCTTGAAATTTTAGTCTAATGTACAATGTCATCCCTAAACTTTTGATATGTTTAATATGATCTTTGAAATTTTGGTAAATATTCAATCCAGTCCTTGAATTATATGAGAATGTTTAATATTATCCATGAACTTAAATGTTTAATATTATCCATGAACTTAAGTTAATGGAATGATAATATTGGATATCTTCGTAAAGTTTAGGGACTAGATTAAACTTCACATCACATATTGGACTTAGGTTTATGGACAACATTGAATAAATTAAAAGCTGAGAGAAGATATTGCATATTTGACCAAACTTTAGGAATTATTTCTGTAATTTCTTGTGAATATGATACAGAAGAAACTGAGGAGAAGTACAGCCAAAATGCCAAAACTTGGCACGGAGGGATACTTAAGTGCCAAAAGTTAGGAAAGTGATACTTAAGTGTCAAAATCGAAGCAAAATGGATTACTTAAGTGCCACTTCGGCGAAAATCTAGCCAAAATGCTGACGTGGCGATTTTTCGGTAAATAAGTGCAAAACGGCAAAACGGCGTCGTTTTGCACATTGACGTGGCTAGACAATACAAAAACGAAATCATTTTGGTGCTGATGTGGTAAAAAATAATATAAAAAATAATTAAATTTAATTTAAAACTAAAATAATTTAAAAAATTAAAAATTAAAAAAATTAAAAGTAAATAAATAAATATTTTTTTTTTTTATAGGAAGCGGTGGCTGAGGGTTGAGCCCTCGCGCCGCTGCCTCCCTGCTACCACGGGGGAAGGGCCGGCGACCTCGGTCGGCGGCGGCAAGGGCCCACGAGCCCTCGCCCCCAATTTGGGCGAGGGTCGTCGACCCGCCGGATCCGGGTGAGGGCTGCGACCCTTGCCTAAATTGGGGGTGAGGGCTCGCAGGCCCTCACCGCCGGCCAGTGGGGTTGCCGGCCCTGGCCGGGGCCAGCGACCTCGGCCGAGCCCTCCCCCTCCATCGCCGGCCCTTCCGGCGGCGGCGAGGGCTCGGCCCTCGGCCCGCCCCTTTTTTTTAATTATTTATTAATTTAATTTTTTAAAAATTTAAATTTTTTTTTATTTTTACTTTTAAATGTTTTAAATAAATTTAGTTTTAAATTTTATTTTAGTAATTTTTTTACCATGTTAGCATCAAAATGACGCCGTTTTGCATTTATTTTGCCGGAAAATCGCCACGTCAGCATTTTGGTCGGATTTTCACCGGAGTGACACTTAAGTGATCCATTTTGTTCCAATTTTGGCACTTAAATGTCACTTTCCTAACTTTTGGCACTTCAGTATCCCTCCGTGCAAAGTTTTGGCACTCTAGTTGTCTGGCACTCGAAGAAATTGATATCAAAGTTCCATTTTTTCTTAATCATGGCTTGTGTGCCTCACAAGGCAAAATCAAGAGTCCCACGCTTTCTTAATTTTTGTCCGAATGGGCTAAATTCAATTTTCAAAATTGCCAAATTAAACCCTAATCCTCATAATGTGGTGGCCCCCTTCAATGCACTTGATAAAAGAAATAAAATTTTCAACTATCTATTTATAATTTTTTATTACCAATTCATGTCTCTCGGAATCCTAATCTCTGCTTTTGCATGGAATATTTTAAGAGAAAAAGTGAGAGAGTGATTGGATTACAGTGAAATTTTTAAATCTTTATGGATTACAATGAAATTTTTAAATCTTTATGGATTACAGTATTTTATATAGGCATTACAATAAAACGTGTATGATTATGAGCTAAGAATTTTTTTTTTCAATGGATTATAGTGGTAAAGGCGATGTAGACTCAAATTGGATTTTAGGCCTAAATTTTGACTGAAGTCCGTCACCATAAAAGTATACCTATTTTAGATTTTCCAATGGGATGTGATCTTATTCTGGCCCATCACGTTTAACATGGAGACAATCCATGACTCAAGAGGAACTAAGCCCGTAAAACTAAAAAAGAAAGTCAACAACTTATCGGTTTAAAAAAAAAAGGGAACAAAAGGAAACGATTTCTTCAAAAATGGAGGACGTTAGAGCACAATGATTCCTTTCAATTGGATCCAAGATTGCGAAATTGATCCCTCTGCACTAACAATAACATAATCAGACCATTTGAAGGGTAGAATTGAAAAGAAGATGAAAAAGTTGATAAAAGAATTTCAAGCAACCTTTAAAAGTCTCCAGATTTATCAGTCTGTGTGCTTGCTTCAGCATGGTCAGATTGTGGAGTAAAGCCAGATGATCGAACATTAGTACGAAGATCCAAAAGAATTTCAAGCAACCTTCCAAAGTCTCCAGATTTATCAGTCTGTGTGCTTGCTTCAGCATGGTCAAATTGTTGAGTAAAGCCAGATGATCGAACATTAGTACGAAGATCCACATTTGGAGATGATGCCTCAAGGTCTTCTTCAGGAAATTGTGAGGCATAGACATCCTCTGCATCAGCAGGCAAACGACTGACACTAGCACTTGTAAAAGTTAGAAGAGGAATATCTTCTCTAGGAACATCTCCCCCTGTTTCAATGCCTTCTGATGGAGAAAAGTATTCTTCTTGCTGAGATGCTTCTTCAGTGTCATGACGTTCTTGATTCTCCTTTTCTGTTGGAGAATCTCCATGATCTTCTTTTGCAGTTTGTTCTCCTATCTGTTTCTGTGTGTCTGCTCTTGCTGTGTCTTCTTCTTCCCTCAATGATTCCTTCTCCTTATACTCTTTCTTAGTTTCTCCTCCGACTTGATGTTCTTGTTCTTCCAACTTAGGTACAAGATGATTGTTCTTCTTCTTTTGGTTGGACTAGTCATGGGATCTTTGCCTTTTCTCTTCGCAGCAGCAAAGTCTTGTCTAGATTTGACAGGGGTTTTCTTCTTGAATTGCTCTAGCTTCTTGCTTAGTTCTTTCAGACGCATCTTTGTAATCATTTTCAGCCCTATTACCATTTGATCAATGGTTCTCACACACAGAATCTTGGGAGGCTGAATATTAAGATGTCTGAATAAACGAGAGATGAGAGCAGTATAAGGAAGTTTGCCCTTGTCCTTTGCCATGGACCTATACATGTGAAACTTTATAGTGTGAGGCATGGAGAACTTGTGACCAATTTTGATGGCGTACATCAATTTTGCTTCAGAGTTTGAGACATCTGTCTTTGATGTTGACTTGGGTCTGAGGTAGTTAATCACGATCTTATGGAGCAATATGTTGGATGCACTCATCCTCAGATAAGAGAGTTGTCATTCCGCAATTCTATCTTTAGCAAGCTCCAAGGTTGCATGATTAACAGACACAAATATAGATTGGAAAGCTCTTCTTTCCACACCAATTACATCAGCAAGAATATCCATGTCAACCACATACTCCTTATCTCTCACATTGAATGAAAAACTGTTCGTATCAAGAAAACTAAGATTCAAATAGAAATATGCGGTCAGTTTAGAATGAGCAAAGTCTATCTCAGTACAGAATCGATCAAGTTGAAGTTTTTCAAACTTCTCTCTCATATTGATGTTTAACAGGTCAAGGAAATCAAAGTCCACAGTTCTTGGGTTCATAACCCCATGCTTCAGCAACTTGGAATAAACATTTTTATGTTCCTCAGAACGAAATAATTCTTCCCTCTTTCCTCAAATATTTGTAGCCACACCTAGTCTTGGCTTAAAATGCACGAACATTTTTTCATCGTCGTCTTTTCCTTTAGGCTGATTCACACTTCCAAAACGTGGATCACTCGGAAAATTAGCGAAAGCCTTTTCCGCTGTTCCAACATGAACAACTCCCGAACGTTCCATCACACTTAAGAAGTGAGTCTCATTCTTATACCCTTTTTTCTTTTAGAAACTCATCGATAAACGTCATTGTAGAACTCCCTTCTTTCAGAGTAGAGTAAAGCCTGTAAGTGAATGCGAGCTTAAGAGATCTTACTGGTTCTATATCCTCGATTATGTCTTCCTCTGCTTGTTGATGGTCACGATCAAGTGATCTAGCAAGTGAGGAATTGCGCGGTTGAGAATATTGATGCACATGTCCACTTGGAGAGTCTCCTTCTTCGGTTAGATCGAAGTGCGTAGGCCCCTCACGCAAAACTTGTGGTCCCCTACTTGCTAATCTCGATGACTTTCTTTGATGCGACATTGTTACTGTCTTTGAGAGAATTTTCACACTCGAATCGAGAGAAAGGTGAGAGCTTTAAGGGTTAAACTTCGAAAGAAAGTTTCAGAGAGTGAAGATCTGTGCTCTAGGGTTTTTAGATAAAAATAAAGAGGAAGAAGAACTGTATATAAAACAATCGATACGGGGTATTTGAAACATCACGAAAAGGAAAAAATAAAAATGCCTTTTAAAAAATAACCGCCTTTTTAAAAAATTTGATAACCATCTTTTTCAAAAAGATAACTGCCTTTTTAATATCTATTAGAGATGAACATGCTGTCTTACCTTTTTGAAATATCAGGTTAAACGATTAAAAGCACTATAACCGAAATAACTTACAATCATAACCTTTGGTCTTCTGAGTCTGAACTTTTGAGTTTGATCCTTTTCAAATTTAGTTCCTGAGTCTGAGCTTCATCAGTCTTCAAGAGATAAAATGTTGAGTCTTGAATGAATAGACTCAAATGAACTTTTCTCAAGCGGCTTTGTGACTATGTTTGCCAATTGATTCTTTGAGTCGATAAACTGTATCAAGACTTCTCCATTTTGAACATGATCTCTAATAAAATGATGTCGAATCTCTATATGCTTTGCTCTTGAATGAAGAATTGGGTTCTTTATGAGATTAATTGCACTGGTGTTGTCGCATTTGATCTCGGTGCATGAGTCTTCAATATCAAAGTCTCGTAGTTGTTGTTTTATCCAAAGTATTTGAGAACAACAGCTTCCAAGTGCTACATAGTCTACTTCAGCTGTTGATAGAGCTATGGTACTTTGCTTCCTTGAAAACCAAGATACTGCCATGTTACCTAGCAATTGATAAGTGTCGGATGTGCTCTTTCTATCAACTCTGCAACCTACAAGATCTGCATCTGAATATCCAAGAAGAATAATCTCCTTCTTTGGGATACCATAGACTAAGCTTAGCAGTTGTTGCAACATATTTGATGATACGTTTTGCAGCACTTAGATGAGATTCTTTAGGATCTGATTGAAACCTAGCACAAATGCAAACACTAAACAAAATATCAGGTCTTGATGCAATAAGATAAAGAAGTGAACCAATGATACTTCTGTATAGTTTTTGGTCGACTTTCTTACCTCCTTCATCTTTGTCTAGCTTCGAAGAATTTGACATTGGTATGTCAATCTTTTTGCAATTTTCCAGTTTGAAATTTTTAACAAGTTCTTTTGCATATTTTTCTTGATGAATAAAGATTCATTCTTTCAATTGTTTCACTTGTAAACCAAGAAAGAAGGATAGTTCACCCATCATGCTCATCTCGAATTCATCCTACATAGACTTAGAAAATTTCTTGCACAAAGTCTCATTAGATGATCCAAATATAATATCATCAATATAAATTTGGACAAGTAAAAAGCTTTTACCTTCCCTTTAATAAATAACGTAGTATCTACTTTTCCTTTAATGAAACCACTTTGAATTAAGAAGTTACTTAACCTTTCATACCAAGCTCGAGGAGCTTGGTTTAATCCATATAAAGTCTTTTTCAGTCTGAACACAGAGTCTGGTTTCTTTGGATCTTCAAATCCAAGAGGTTGTTCTACATAGACTTCTTCTTGGATAAATCCATTCAAGAATGTGCTTTTGACGTCCATTTGGAATAACCTTAAATTCTTATAGCATGCAAAAGCAAGTAATAATCTGATTGCTTCTAACCTTGCTACAGGAGCGTAAGTCTCGTCATAGTCTATTCATTCTTCTTGCGTATATCCCTTAGCCACGAGTCTTGCTTTATTTCTTGTCACTAATCCTGAAAACCCATTTAGCTCCAATAATAGACTTACATTTTGGTTTAGGAGTTAATTCCCAAACATCATTAATGCTGAATTGTCTGAGTTCTTCTTACATTGCTTCAATCCAGCTTTCATCAGCTAAGGCTTCTTCTATATTTTTGGGTTCTATTTCAAAAATAAGCGCCACAGCACTAGACTCTTCTCGCCTTTTGGATCTTGTGCGAATTCCCTCATTAACGTCTCCAATAATGAGTTCTTCAGGATGACTAGACTTGTGCTTCTAGTTACTGGTCAATCTGATAGGTTGTTGATCTTTTTCTTGAGTTGATCCTTCATCAACAACTCGTTCTACTTCTGGAATTTGAACTGTTTGAAGGGAGGTAGACTTTGTGAAGTTTGGAGCAGGTTCTGATTCTTTAGTCTGAATCGGTTGAGTTTGTGGATAGTCTTGAAATTTGACGTTAATTGATTCTTCCACAATCTGAGTCTTCTTGTTGAATACTCTGTAAGATTTGCTTGAAGTTGAGTACCCAAGAAAGAATCCTTCATCCGATTTTTCTTCAAACTTATCAACTTGATTATTTGCATTTTTCAGGATAAAGCATTTACAACCAAATACTTGAAAATATAAAACAATTGGTTTCTTTCCTTTAAAAATTTCATAAGGAGTTTTCTCAAGAATTGGCCTTAAAAATACTCTGTTAATAATATAAGAGGCAGTAGAAACAACTTCAGCCCAAAAATGTGAAGAAATATTACTTTCAATTAGAAGAATCTTTGCCATTTCTTGTAAAGATTTATTCTTTTTTTTCACAACCCCATTCTGTTCTGGTATATTTGGAGAGGAAAATTTATGCTGAAAACCAGATTCATCACAAAATTTAGCAAAGTCTTGATTTTCAAACTCACCCCCATGGTTTGTACGAATACTTGAGATAATATAACCTTTTTCATTCTGCACTTTCTTAGCAAATTTTGAAAAATGAGAAAAAGTCTCAGACTTACTTGCAAGAAAGTAGACCCAAGTAAATCGTGAATAATCATCCACTATTACTAGGCAAAACCTTTTTCCACCAATGCTTTGAGTTCTGGTTGGTCTAAAGAGATCCATATGCAGAAGCTGCAGTACATGATTAGTGGAAACTTGATTTATTGGTTTAAAGGAATTTCTAACCTGTTTTCCCAATACGCATGGTGTGCATAAATCATACTTTTGGTAATTGAGATTAGGTAATCCTCGAATAAGCTTCTTGGAAGAGATTTTGGCAATTTGCTTCATGTTGATATGGCCAAGCTTTCGGTGCCATAGATTAGCTTCATCTTGTACTGATATTAAGCATTGTGATCTTTCTTGATTCACATCCAGAAGATAGATATTCCTATGTCTACGTCCAGTAAAAGATTGGGAGAAGTCTTTACTAATTCCTGAACACGTTCCTTCTTGGAAGTTGATCTTGAATCCAGTATCGCACAATTGGCTTATGTTGAGTAGATTGTAATTCAATCCTTCCACCAAGGAGACATTATTAATTGATAGACTTCCAATTTTTACTGTTCTGCAACTAATAATCCTTCCTTTGCTGTTACCACCAAAAGAAACTTTCCCTCCATCTATTTGGACAAGTTTTATAAAGCAACTTGAATCTTCTGTCATATGTCTTGAACAGCCACTATCTAAATACCATTTGATCTTCCTTTTGACAGTGACCTGCAATTAAGAGAAAATTCAAGCTTTCTTTGGTACCCATATCATCTTGGGTCCGTTTGAGTTAGAGCAATAAACAGTCTTTGCCCAATCCCTTTTAACAGGTCTCCAAACCATAGGGCATTCTTTCTCAAAATGTTCTGAGCTTTGACACTTTGAACATTTGAGAGCATTTCGGCCAACAGGTTTTACAAAGACTTTCTGAAAATGATTTTTATAAACAGCTTTTGTAGGTCGTTGTTTGATTCTTTCCTTTACCTTTGGAAAATAAATTAGAGGAATAGTTTTAGAAGTCATACCAAGACCTAATTTGTCAAAGTAGGGTCTTTGTATCAAAAGAATCTTATCCAATTTTTCAGAACCATTTGAAAACCTTTTTGAGATGTTTGAAACATCCCTTTTTAAATAGGTATTTTCTTTTGAAAGAGAGTTTGAGTTTTCTTTTAAAATTGTAAAGTTTTTATCTAAATTTTCAAATTTTTCTTTCCAAGATTTTTCCTGTTACTTCAATGTAGAATTCTCCCTTTTTAATTCGGAGATCCTTTTAAGAGAGGTTTTGAGACTAAGACATAGTTCATCAATATATTTCGAGACTTTGACATGAATTTTTAGATTACTTACCTCAAGCTCACTGTTTGAGTCTGTATCTGTCTCAAGGTCGAGTCGAATCAGATTTTGCCATTAAACAGATGTTGGCATAATCATCATCACTTTCTTCACATTCGGTATCACTTCATGTTTACGCTTTGAGAGCCTTTTGTATTTCTCAGCCTTTCCTTTCCTTTTCTTTAATAAAGGACGGTTGGGTCTACGATGTGTCCATTTTCTTGCATTCGAAGCAAGTCACTTCTTTGTTGGAATCATCTTCCTCAGTTGATTTGTTCTGAAATCTTTGAGAGCTTTGTTTCTTCCAATTGAATTTTCTTCCCTTTCTGTTCAGCTTTCTGAACCTCTTTATCATGAGTGCCAGTTCTTCATCATCTAGATCTTCTTCGGAGTCTGTAGCATCAGAATAGTCGTTAGACTTTAAAGCAATAGACTTCTTACCTTTAGAATCTTCTTCGTCGTTGGTGTACTCCACTTCGTAAGACCGAAGTGTTCCAATTAACCCGTCTACAGAAAGTGATGCAATCCTTTGTGTTTCCCTTATCGAAGTCTTTATATAACTCTAGTCCTTAGAGAGTC
The DNA here is from genome assembly GCA_014182395.1 of Eucalyptus sp. ANBG9806169. NCBI lineage: Eukaryota > Viridiplantae > Streptophyta > Magnoliopsida > Myrtales > Myrtaceae > Eucalyptus > Eucalyptus sp. ANBG9806169. The sequence continues at coordinate 24,279,143 of CM024583.1, forward strand.
CACGCAGCAGTTTATTGACCTTCATTTGTCCTGAGATTGGATGTCCCTGATATTCTAGACCATTCACAATTTCAGTAAAACGGCTAAACATATCAGTTATTGATTCTCCTGATCTCATCTTGAAAACTTCATATTGTTTCAAAAGAATATTGATCCTTGTCTCTTTCACTCGATCAATTCCTTCATAGGTAATGTGCAGCCTATCCCAGACTTCTTTTGCTGTATTACAAGAGGATATTCTATTATACTCAGTAGGAGATAAAGCACAATATAAAGAATAAATAGCCTTAGCATCAAGAGCTTGTCTCTTGGTTATTTCTTCTTGAGTCATCTCGACAGGAGCAACAACTTCTTTTCCTCTTTCTGATACTGATGCAGCAGTAGGAATGATTCCTTTTTCTACCACTTCCCATTCCAAGGGATCTTTCGATCTTAGGAATGCTTTCATCTTATTTTTCCATATCTTTGTAGTCTTTTCCATCAAAGTATGGAGGTCTGGTGTTGCTTTGACCTTCAACCAACCCTGTAGGCAACATACTAGCCATAGATCTTTAACTCAGAAGTAAAAACACTTCAAATAAATGAGTACACAAGCTCTGATACCAATTGATAAAACTAGTACGAGCACCTAGAGGGGGTGAATAGGTGATCAAAAAGATTTTTCTAAATCGTAACAGAATTGATTAATTTTTAGCAAATAACAGATTGAGAGATTGAGAACAATAATAGACGTATAAAGATGCAAAGTAAAGTAAAAAGATTAGGGATAGAGAATCAAGACTCCAGGTTTATAGTGGTTCGGCTTAGACCAAGCCTACGTCCACTCTCCCGCACGGACAGCCCACTGGCTCGATTTCACTAAGAATCAAAAAGAGAATTTACAGTCTCACGCCTTTAATTCCACAGTGTAAAGACTCTACTACACTTCCTCAAGGTCTCACCAAAATTCAGTCTCTCTTTTGATTACAAGTATAGCTCGAAGAATAAGATCGCAAAAGAACAAAGAGATTCAGACTTTGAAAATTTTCTATCAGGCACTCTTGAACAACTTGAGCGTCTCCCTTATATACTTCTTTATGCCTTCAATACCGTTGGCACCTTCTAAAGAAGTTCTTCCAATCAACCCGTTGGACAGAATCAATTAAAGAGATCTCGAGCTCTTCAAGGAAAATGACGATAGCCCATCAATCCTGCTCACTCATACAATCAGGATCTCGGTTTCCATACGAATAAAAGATCTCGAGAATCTAGATTATTCGAATACGAATAAAAGATCTTGAAGTGCTAATTCCAACCGTGAGATATTCCTTAGCCATACGAATCAAAACCATACTTGAATTTATCCGAATAGAACTTTAACTTCGTCGGTCTGGAAACTGTCCATGAGAGTAGACTTTGAATCTTGAGTCTGGAGGTCTTTAGACTTTGTCAAAAGAGTCTGCAAGTCTTCAGACTAGACTTATGGAAACGTTTTGTCGACTTCAAAACATCTTAAGAAGATTTCTCTAACAAAATTGAAGGCCTTCACGGTTAGGGCCCTCCACATGATTAAGACAAATTCATTGGAATAAAGAAAATTGGGGCAAAAGAAAAGAAAGATAAATCCTTCACCATTGAATTGGAATGCAATAAATCTTAGTCATTCAATAAATGTGATTGTCATTTTTACCATTCGATCTAATGTTGAAGGATCTGCATTTTAATTCGACCCATCAAGTGTAACATGATAAGAAAGTTCTTTCATCATTAAATGATTTGTATGTGTTTTTTCGAGTGGGGCCAGACTTTATTTGGGGCCCGTCACATGTAACATGATGAGAAACCATGACTCACAAATAAGAGCTAGCCCATGAAGACCATAAAAGCAAGTCAAGAACCTATAGGTTGAAAATAGAGAAAAAAGGACACGATAACTTATAATAATTGAGGACATGATAGCATGGTAACTCCTTTCGATTGGATCCTTGATCATCATTGCTCTAATTATTGAGTTCAATCAAATTATAAAATTTTCATAGCTTTGGACTAACAATAATATAATTAGACCATTTAAGGAGAAAGGAGGGGGGTGTGGATTCAAAAGCAGGTGAAAAAGTTAAAGAGGATTTCACGATCAATGCCCTTAAGACAAATTGATTGGAAAAAAGAAAACTGGGGCAAATCAAAGATAAAGCTGACGTTGATTTTGTTTTTTTACGAGGATTTCATGCATTCATACATTCATGAGTGTTTTAGGGGTCGAAGACTTGGTGAGCAAAAGCAAATGAAGGCCCACACAAAATGAGATGCACTCCTTTTGAAATGTGAAAAAGTTAAGAGGACTTCATGATCAATGCCCTCCACATGATTAAGACAAATTGATTGGAAAAAAGAAAACTAGGGCAAATCAAAGATAAAGCTGATATTGATTTTGTTCTTTACGAGGATTTCATGCGTTCATACCTTCACAAGTGTTTTAGGGGAAACACAAATTCCAAATCAGACGAACTCTCATGATTCTCATCTATTAAAAGTAGCAACTGGATAGAAATAATCTGCATGCTGTGACTTAATTTGGAAAGGGTTCGAGTCTATTTCCTTGCTTTTTATTACTATCAACTGGAAGAGTTCTTTAGAAAGCCCGCAGAAAAAGTGAAGCCAAAGATTTTTTTGCCCCATCACCATCAGGAAATCATAGTTTGAACAAGCCAATGGGTCAAGAAATTTGGAGAATTCTTCTAAAAATTTGAACTTTTATATCACTCAAATAATTAAAAGAGAATCCGATTCCACAAATCAAATTATTTGAAATGGAAATCCGGATAGGAATCATTATCAATGAACTTGTGGCAACTCAAAGACCAGAGCAAGATTATAAGACTCACAAATTGACGTGAATGACTAGTGGTTCAACAATACAGACCCTCAAGTCGGTCATTTTCCACAAATTTGCTTTACATGTCAGTTTCAATGAAGACTTGGAAAAGTAAGTAAAGCATGCCTCTCCTAAGAGCAAAGTACACACCAAACTGATTGAAAAAGGAAAAGATATAATGTTTCAATGAAAAACTGTTTTTAGGTATTAATTTCAAAATCTACCTTGATTTTGGTCCTCTCGCTTAGAACTAATATTTATGGAATTATCATTTTCATCTCACTCTTTTTCATATATTTACTATCTTGATTTTTCCGTGAATCAATTTTCAAGGAACTTGTCTTAATAATATGATACAATAACATGTAGTCTGACATGGGATTATATATCTTTCTCAGATATCAATAGGATATCAACACATCAATAAATTGTTTAGGCACAAACAAATATAAAGGGGGTGAGTTTGTGATCTAGGGAAACTTCGAAAATTTTCGAGTGAAGAGCATGCACCGGTGCTGTAGAGAGAAACGTGCATATACAAAATAGTTATCTTCCATCGATGAAAGGCATTTAAGATATAGAAGAATCGCAAAGCATATTTATAGTACTTTGGCCTATCCATTTGGCTTACTATACTCTCCTAACTTTAACAGTCCAAACTAGTATTGGAACCCACTATATAATCCTTGAGATGTTATGCATCCGAAGATAGTCTACTTGTAACTTTGCTTTTATGTATAATTTGTAAAACTTATTGAGGCAGAAGAACAGCCCAAGTGCCATAACTTGGCACAGGAGGACACTTAAGTGCCATAACTTCGAAAAGGTACACTTAAGTGCTAGTTTCGAAGCTAAATGGAACACTTAGGTGCTGCATGAGAACATTTCTCATTCTCACAATTTTCTGTTCTTTTGTTCCCCGGAACAAAAAAAGAACAGAAATCCGTTTGGTAACGTCAAGTTGATTTCTATTCCCCGGAATAGAAAAGTTAGCCTGGGAATAGAAACGAGAAACAAAAAAAAATTGCTTATTGTCCCGGGAACAATTTCTAGAAATAAGCAAATTTTCTTTTTTATTTTTGTTTTATTTCTCTCTTGTCGTGGCCACCTCCAACCGTTCGGAGGCACCGCCGCCGCCGGTCGTCGGCCACCGCCGCCGCCCGACCGTGAGCAAGAATAAAAAACAAATAAAAAAAAAACAAACAAATACAAAAAAAACAAATAAATACAAAAATAAATACAAAAAATAAAAATAAATAAAAATAAAAACAAACGCAAGAAAATAAAAAAATGCAAAAAATACAAAAAAAATAAATACAAATAAATAAATACAAATAAAAAACAAACGCGGGAAAATAAAAAAATACAAATAAAACAAATAAATACAAATAAATACAAAAAAGGAAGGATAAAAAACAAATAAATACAAATAAATAAATAAAAACAAATAAAACTAAACTAAAAAACAAAAAATACAAAAAAGAATAAAAAACAAAAAAACAAATAAAAAACAAATAAATACAAAAAAGAATCATTGCGTTACCAAACGCATTTATATTCTTTTTCTATTCTAAGAAGTAGAAATTTTGTGCGGTTATCAAACGGGTTCTTTTGCTCGAAACGGTTCCAGGAATAGAAATAGAAAAGAATTATTTCGGAAAAAAACTCTTCCCCAGTAGAAATTTTATCATACGCAAGAGTCTTAGGTGCGCACTCAAGTAAAATCCGTAGAATGGGTGACGTGGCAATTTACCGGCGACTTAGATACAAAACGACGCCGTTTTACATGCGCGTGGCGAGAAAATACAAAAACGACGTCGTTTTGTGTCTAATGTGTAAATAATTAATATAAAAATTAATTAATTAAATAAAAGATTAATTTTATTTAAAATATTAAAAAATAAAAAAAAACTTAATTTTAATTTTTTTAATTTTAATTTTTTTAATTTTAAGCTTTTTTTAATTTTAAATTTTTCAAATTTTAAGTTTTTAAAATTTTAGTTTTTTTAATATTAATTTTTTTAAATATTAAATTTTAAAAATTTTAAGTTTTTTAATTTTAAATTTTTTAATTTTAAGTTTTTTAAATTTTAAATTTTTTAAAATTTAATTTTTTTTTTAAAAATTTCAGTTTTTTAAAATTTAAGTTTTTTAAATTTTAAGTTTTTTAAATTTTAGGTTTTTAAATTTTAAGTTTTTTAAATTTTAAGTTTTTTAAATTTTATGTTTTTAAATTTTAAGTTTTTAAATTTTAAATTTTTTAAATTTTAAGTTTTTTAAATTTTAAGTTTTTAAATTTTAAATTTTTTTAATTTTTAGAATATTTGAAATAAAATTAAGTTTTAATTTAATTTAATTAATTTTTATATTAATTATTTATACATAAAATACAAAACGACGTCGTTTTTGCATTTTCTCTTCACGTCGGCGTGCAAAAAACGACGTCGTTTTGTGTCCAACTCGCGCGGAAAATTGCCACGTCACCCATTTGACTGGATTTTGGTCGGAGTGGCACTTAAGTGTTCTACTTTACTCCGAAATTGGCACTTAAGTATACATTTTCGAAGTTATGGCACTCAAGTGTCCTCCCGTGCCAAGTTATAGCTCTCTAGGTGTCCCAAACTCAACTTATTGACAAAGTTTCTCTACATATCTTGTCACCAATTCATGTGCTTACTATTACTCTCGGTATTTAAAGATTATAATGCGTTATGTTCAGCATTATTAATTGAGGACAATGTTTTTGGTAGTGTGGCACAGTAGGGGTGAGCATCGATCCAGGGTCAACTTTGGACCGACCCTGGACCGGCCCAACCCTGCCGGTGCTGGTACAGTTCCTAGGGAGACTGGGTCGGTCCTTGATCCTAGAATTCCTAGACTAGCACTATACGGGTCGGTCCTCGGTCATGAGAGTTCCGGGTCGGTCCAACCTAGACCAACCCTGATTATATAAATATATATAATTTTTTTTATAAAGAGAAAATCTTAAAATAAACGGCGTCAACAACTTTAAACAGTTCTTTAGTGAGGAATTCAAGTAATTTTACATTGTTCTTTAATAATTTAGGTTTTTAATATCTTTTACGACGTCAATAGTTATAATTTACGAATGAGGAAAATGTTTTTATGAGGAGTCCTCACGGCGTCTAAAAAGGCACCTTATGGCATCATTCTCTAGTATTCGTTCTCTTCTGTGTTATTTGTCCTCTTCATATTCAATTTGCCAAAATCAAAAGATCACCACTCAACACTCACCTCGCTCGCTTTGGGTTACTCGTGCCGCTCACCGCTTGATGCTCGCTTGGCTTGTTGCTCCCCGCTCGACATTCGATGCTCATTTTGTTCGACACTCACCCCACTAGACCCTCACCGCTTGCCTTCCTTAGCTGACCTCGCTCATCATCGAACCCATTGGGTCGGTTTGGTCTTCGGTTGCCCTTTTTTTCATGGAGTACAAAAAATGAAATAAAAAATTATTGGTTAGTCTTAGGTTGACCTTGAAACCGAACTGAACCTATTGGGTCAATCTAGTCGTCAATTGCTTTTTTAAGGAGTAAAAAAATGAAATGAAAAATTATTGGTTGGTCCCAGATTGACCTTGGAACCGGACCGAACCCATTGGGTCAGTCCGGTTCTCGGTCCCAAGCTCAATAGGGTCGGTCCTCAGTCCCAAAAATTGAGGACCAGCACTGTGCGGGTTGGTCCTAGAGTTAGGGGGTAGACCGGCCCAACTCGGACCATGCTCACCCTTACCAACAACAGTGATAAAGATTAGAAGTTTCTTGGAATTGGCAGGCTATTATAGACAATTCGTGGAAAGATTCTATGCGATAGCCATGCCTCTGACTCGATTGTTAAAGAATGAAGAGAAGTTTGAATGGACAGATAAGTGCAAGCGTAGTTTTCAAGAGCTCAAGCAGACTACTACACCTGTATTGACGATTCCTTCTAATCCTAGAGGATATGAGATTTATAGCGATGCATCATACAGAGGACTGGACTGCGTTTTAATGCAACATGGGAGAGTTGTTGCATACGCGTCCCATCAGCTGAGGTCTCATGAGTTGAATTATCCGACGCATGATTTGGAGCTCGCGGCGATCATCTTTGCCCTGAAGATTTGGAGACATTACTTATGCGGAGAAAGGTTCCATATTTTTACGGACCATCAGAGCCTGAAATATTTGTTCTCTTAGAAGGAGTTAAATATGAGATAGCGTCATTGGATGGAGCTTCTCAAGGACTACGACTGCGACATCCTGTATCATCCTGGAAAGGCCAATAAGGTCGCGGATGCATTAAGTCGGAAGTCGTCGATCGCACAAATGATGGTTCAGGAGTGGATTCTACTCGAAGGAGTTCGAGATTCGGATTTCAAGTTTAAGGTAGGCCACCTTTCAAGTCTCATGGCTACCCTCAGAATTGAACTGAAAGTACAGATAAGGATTAAGATGTTACAGATGACAGACCTTGAAATCTAGAAAATTCTACAGGAGGATGCGGAAAAGAGGAAAACTGACTTTCAAGTTACCAAGGACGAAACACTAAAGTTTCATGGGTGATTGTGTGTACCTGACGATGGGGAGCTCAAATAGGAGATATTGTCAAAAGCCCATCGTAGCAGTTACAATATTCATCTAAGTAATACAAAGATGTATCAGAATCTGCGTCAACATTATTGGTGGACCGGTATGAAGGCGGATATCGCCAGACATGTTGCCAATTGTCTGACATGCCAGCAAGTGAAAGCACAGCATTGCAAGCGTGGAGGACTTTTGCAACCTCTCGAGATTTCCTAGTGGAAGTGGGAGCATATCACAATGGATTTTGTGATGGGATTATCGAGGAGTCAGCGAGGTAATGATTTCATATGGGCTGTAGTTGACAGATTGACGAAGTCTGCTCACTTCATCGCCGTACAAAAAGACTTTGCATTAGACAGATATGCTGAATTGTACGTGCGATAGATAGTTCGTCTTCATGGAGTGGTAGTGACGATCACATCAGATCAAGACCTAAAGTTTACGGCAGCTTTCTGGAAAAATTTACAAGCTGCCTTGGGAACAAAGCTGCAGTACAGCACGGCCTATCATCCACAGACATATGGTCAGTCTGAGAGGACTATTCAAACCCTCGAGGACATGCTGTGAGCTTGCGTATTGGACTTCAAAGGAAGTTAGGAGGAACAGCTTCATCTAGTTGAGTTCGCCTACAATAACAGTTATCAACAGAGTATGAAGATGGCATTGTTTGAAGCGTTGTATGGTAGGGCTTGTAGGACTTTTGTTTGTTGGGATGAAGTTGGGGAATGTAAGATTACGGGCCCTGAGTTGGTTCAGCAGTCAGTCAACGCCGTCAAGGTCATTCGAGATAGACTCAAGACCTCCCAAAGTCGTTAGAAGAGTTATGCAGATAAGCAACGTAGACCAGTGGAGTTCCAAGTAGGTGAACACGTATTTCTCAAAGTGTCACCGATGAGGGGTACTTCGCACTTTGGCAAGAAAGGAAAGCTAAGCCCAAGGTACGTCAGTCCCTTTGAAATTTTGGAGCAAATTGGGACTTTGGCGTATCATTTTGCATTGCCGCCGGGACTTGCTCAAGTGCATGACGTCTTCCATGTGTCGATGTTGAGGAAGTATGAACCTGATCCAACCCACGTGCTGAATTTCAAGGAATTAGACGTGGACAATAGTGTGTTGTACGTGGAGAGACTGATTCGGATAGTGAATCGAAAAGAGAAAGTGCTATGCAATAAGACGATCCCCTTGGTTAAAGTGGTTTGACAACACCACGGAACGGAGAGAGTCACGTGGGAAAGTGAGGAGTCGATGAGACGTCAATATCCCCACCTTTTTGTGGAAGGATTGTAATGGTTTAAATTTTGAGGACGAAATTTTTATAAGAGGGGAAGAGTTGTGACATCCTGAAATTTGACCCCTTATTCGGATATATGAAATGGTTGTTTCATCGACGCGCTTATGATTATTTTACTCGGAGCTAGCCACTCATGAGTTAACTAATCTATTAGATGATGTCGTTAAGGGATATAAACGTGACAGACTAGAGAATTCGATCAGAAATCGACTGCTCGACCATAATAATCAGCAAGGGTCAATACGACACCATTATAAATCGATTGGCGAACGGATATAAGTCGATTCGGTAGAATCACGTAGTCGAATTGCGGGTGGTTCCTCATGATTACGATATTCGCGTCGAATGGCAATAAACCGATTTTCTATCGATATTATATTCAAGACACGTAATTCAAACCTCGCAATTATGTGACAATTGAAGGTCGTCTACGATACAAAGATGCACAAACGTGGATCGAAAATTATCGACCACAGGTCAAACGCACTAAAATCCCTAAAAACTACTCGATAAGTTAGGTCGCACTAAAGTTGCGTTCAGTCGATTTTAACCACGAAATTTAATTCGGTTTTAGGAATCGAACGTTCAAGCGTGTCACGATTCATTTATTGGACATCATCTCATCTTTTGGAGAATTTTCATCGAGTCCGAAATTTTGCGGAAAAACGATCTTCGGACAAAAAGAAAAAGAAAAGGAAATTCGGATGGGATGAAAAATAGGGTTTTTCTACCCCCAAAATGGCTTAAGTGTGGGAAATTAGAGGAATTTTGTGGTTGGTTGGGCACATGACTTTGGGGCATGAAGACTTTGAGGCTTATGTGATGAGTGCTTAGATATTTTGCTAAGTTTCTCATTGGTTGTGCCTTTGACTTCCCCTCTCTCTCTCCATGCACGTTCAGCCCCCCACCAGTAGAATAGCCCCTCTCTCATCTGATTCTCTCTTCTTTTTTCACGTGTTTCCCTCCTCCTTAGTTCTGGTTTTTGCTTTTCCCTTAATCTTTGCGACCATCACCATCCATCCTCCCCTCCATTTTTCATTGTTGTCGCTGCCCCCATCTTCCATCCCCATAGCCGCACCACCACACCAGCACCGCCATCTTCATCCCAGCGCCACCGAAACTCCACCACCTCCTCATCCGACCGCCAGCCACCACAGCCTCCTCACCACCTCCACGCCCGCAAGGCCTCACCACCTGTGACATCCTGATTTTCAGGTTCTGATTTCGATTGAATAAGTTGGGCCTTTCATCAACGTAACTATGGTGCTTTTCTCTGAGATGGCCACTCATGAGATAACTAGCCTATCCGGTGAAGCTATTAAGGGGTTTTAATGCAATAGACTTGAGAACTCAACCAGAAATCGATTGCTCGATCGTGCTAGTCTGCAAGGGTCATTACGGCACAATTAAAAATCGATCAGAGACCGGAGATAAGTCGATTCAACTGAGATGTGTGATCAAAGTGTGGGTGATTTCACCTGATTGCAAAATTCTCGTCGATCGGCACTAGACCGATTTTCTGTCGTTTTGGGTACCCTATGTTCGTATTTGAAATCTTGAGATTTTCACGACCACCAAGAGTCGCCAATGTGTCGAAGAGATACGTGTGACTCGAAGAAAATCAACTACGGGTCAATTGCACCAAAAATTTCTAAAAGCTACCTGGTAGGCTATGTCACGCTAAAACTGCGTTTGATTGAAATTAACCGCGAATTTGAATTCGATTTCAGAAATTAAAAGTTCTGTCATGTCATGAATCATTTTAGGAACGTCTACTCATCCTTCGAAAATTTTCGGCGATTTCGGGATTTTTACGGAAAATCGATTCGGATGATTCGGAAAACGAACGGAAATTCGAATTAGCCATTTTGAAGGGATTTTTGGCATCTGCTGTGAGTGAATTAGTGAAAGGGAATTTTGTGGGCTTTTTCCTCAACAAATTGGACCTTAATCGGAGAAGTTTGTTTAGAAATCAGATTCCGAGAAAAAGGAAGTAAAATTCGGGATTGAAATGAATGGTCATTTTTGCTACCCAAGACTTGTTATTTTGGGAGAATTATAGTGCAAGGAAGCAAGTGAGGATCAAGCTTTTTACATGGAAATTTGTAGGACCAAATTTGGATAAAAATAGGATATTTTATTTTTACTTTTTTTCCCCTCCTTCGGCCTCGTTAAATGGCGCATGTTTCTCCCTCTCTCTTTGCCGAAGCTACCCACCCCCTTCGGTCTCTCTCTTTCTCTCTCTATTAATCGCACATTTCCCTTTTTCTTCCCCCCCCCAAACCGACAGCCCTTCATGATGGTCCCCTCTTTGCTTTTTATCTTTGACTTTTAATTCACTCTTATCCTTTAGTTCTTTATTTTGCTTCTTCTTTGGTTTTCTGCTGGGACACGCCTCTGTCTTCGATCCCTCTCCCCTGGCCCCTCTTGCTTTTCCCTTCATTCCTCATTTGTCGCCTGCACATCCGTTGCCCCCACCTGCGTCCATTTCTTCTTCGCCAACACCACTGACGCACCATCCCACGTGCAGTTCGCTCACCACTTCTCCATCGAGCCCACCAATTCGGCCCTTTTCTTCCAGCAAATCGGCGTCAACGCCCGCAACTTCATCCTAGCCTTTTTGTGTGGGTAGAAGCCCACATAGCAGCTCCATTTTCAGCCTGCAATTCAGTTTCATCTTCAAGTCACAGGCCCAACGATCATTCGTGGAACCACTGGAGCCCAGTAGTCGTTCGTTCTAGCCCTACTCAACCGCGATCCAGCTTCGAAGCGAGAAGGAACCCGCCCTTCGAGCCGAGGCCAGCAGCCTCTCGAAGTTGGTCTAGCAAGCGTGGGCCTTGTGTAACCATTCTCGACCCCCTCCCAACCCTGCTTGGCGGTCTCAATTTGAAGTTTATCATGCCCCTCCGTGTCCCTGTCGTTTTGATCCAAGCGGATCATTAAACAAGTGAGTTTAACTCACTAATCCTCGCTTAGTAAGTTAATAATGTTTAAGGGTTGTTTAGTTTAGACTAAACTTGGTTTAGTGGTTAGTTATACTGGATTAGTGAATTAGTTAATTATCGATGCATGTTAGGTGGATAGTTTAGTGCAACTAGGGCCTAAACAAGCTCTAGTATTTATCTAGAGTGATTCGGAAATTTTCCGGGTCTGTCTCGAATTTTTATTAGGCTTTACTGGCCTAAGTTCTATTTATTGGCATTTATTAATTATTTTTCTTAATTATTATTATTTAATTATTTTTCGAATTAGATCGGGATAGCTGGCGACCAGAATTTTATGCTGATTACAGGGGTGTGATCCGTTTATTTAATTGACTATTATTCAATGCAAATTGAGTGTGATTGGTGATTAGGGGTATTTATTCCAGAGTTAATTAATTGGAAAATCACTGAGCGTCGGTTTACAACACCAAAAATATTTTGGTGAACCATATAAATTGGTGGGATTTTCAAGTGGCAAGAAATTGTATTTTTGACTAAGGCTGACTGTGTACCCACACATGAGTATTTTTATCGGGTATGATAAAAATGGAGAAATGGTCAGATGATTAGACCAATATTTGCGTCAGCTTCTGGTGAGCTATAGTATACTATATTGATATTTGCGGCAGCTTCTGGTGAGCATATTTAGTATACTATAATGTATTGAGGCAGCTTCTAGCGAGCTATACTATCTATTAACGGCTTATAGTAAGCAGTCCTGGATATGATCGGACTTATAGATAGTATTGATTGAGATGACCGGGGAATGGTCTCAATGATATGAAATCGACTGAGTCGATTGATCAATGATTCGATATGATGTGATGATTTGATGTGATGATGTGATTCGATGAATTGCTTATTGTATTAACTTGCAGGAAGGGACTGAGGCCAAGGTAAGCCCTCTGACTCATGATTGTGCTTAGGCAGCCCTCGGGGCGTATTTTCTTCCTAGTCGGGTCTTAGGGGGTTGAATTTGCTAAGACGTCATCTCACCTCGTTGTGGGATAACATTTTCAGGTCCCTAGATGGCAGTTGAGGAGGACCCGAAGCTCTGGAGACAATTGAGGAGGAGACCGGAGAATCGGCGAAAGTGTTTGACTAGTGAGTCATATGATCGTTCCCTTTTCGTTAAGCCGATCTTTTGTAATCAGCCTAGTATTTTGTATAAACTTGAAATGTTTATAAAAGGCTCATTTTGGTTGCGACTTGTGGCCTTGCTTTTCTATCCCATTGAATTGTTGTTTGGGGATTATTTATCTACTTCCACATGTGCATTAAAATGAATGGGTCGGCGATGCGTCCTGGGACGTCACTATTTAATCGACCATAGAGGGATGGGCATGTGCTCGGAGGATCGGGGCGTGACACCACCGGTCCAGTCGTCCAGCCGCGCCCGTACCGCTGAGCTGCCACTAGCTCAGCTCGCCGAGCAGCCACCGTCCGACCAGCCCCAAGCCGAGCTCTGCTCCTTGGGCCGAGAGCTTGAGGGGACCGTAACCGCCTCTATCGAGCCTCCGTTCAAGCCGTGGTTGTCCTAAGTTTTCATTGCCGTCACCGTGAGCCCGCCGCCGTCGAAAACCGTGAGTTAACTCCCTAATCGTTGATTAGGCCGTTAATTACGCTTAGGGAGGTTAGATTAGCCTTGATGAGGATTTGTTTAGTTAATCTTAGGTTAGTGTTAACTAAGCATGGTTAGGTTAGTGAATCATGGTTAGGTTAATTAATCATGGTTAGGTTAATTAAGTTGGATTAGCTTAATTAATTGTGATTTACTTAATTAATCATAATTTATTTATTTAATCGTAATTAGCGTAATTAGTGACGGATTAGGCGTTACGTAGAATTTTACGCTCATTTTCTTGTATGGAATTATGCGTGATTTTGATGGCTTATATGTGCTATGATATGCAATTGATTGCTTGATGGTAGTTATTGATTTTTTGTATAAAACTCAGTTTTATGAGCAATTAAATAGAAAAAAGTCTAAGGTGTCGAGTTTTGATGCCAACTTTTATGTACTATATAAAACTGTGGAGTTTTAAAATGGGAGTGTACTAAATTTGACGGTTCGATTTCGAATGCATGACCACGCACGATTATTTTACCGGGATTTTTAATAAGAAGAAAAATTGGCCAAGTTCATTATTTGAAAACAAGGCATTTGAACTCAAAGCATGGTGTTCTTAGCTAAATATGTGCTTATATGGTCACTTAATGGCCGACATCTTGACTGGAGCTGGGTTTGGATATGAGGGCGGAGGTTGTAGGAACTTGTGGGAGTTGTACAGTTGGAAGTTAGTTCCGACCTCGACCCTTTTTGTTAGTCGGTCACGCAGGAGTTGACTTTTGGCAGACCTGTATATATGAACTTGTGGGGTTGACTTGGTACATATATAAATAGTAGTTTGTGAAAAATCGCTGGCATGTTTTTAATAACCCTATGTTTGTTTGTTGACCGAGGGTTTATTTAATTCGCTTACACATGCGTTTAATTGAAAAATAAAAAGAACGGGTCGGCGACGCATCCTGGGACGTCGCATTCTTAATCGATTGCCGAGGGATGTGTGCGTACCTAGGGTTCGGGTCGTGATAGCTGTGGAGCCTGATACACAGGTGGCTGTGGAGCTTGGTACATAGGTTGCTGTGGAACCTGGTATACTGGCTGTTGTGAATCTTGATATACTAGAGGTATATTCTAGTTGGCTAATGGATTGCTCAGCTACAAGTTAGGATGTATAGGCTGAAATTCTTGATTGGGTATGTGTGGATTAGCATTTGGGAATACCAATTGAAAAGGTTGGTCCTGCGTCCTAGCAAAAGGTACTGGCTCTTGGCCCCTAGCTGGAACTAACAATGTTCCTTGGTTGTCGACAGCTGTGGGTATAGGCAGCACATCGGGTTGAACTGTAGACATAACATTATGAACACTCACAGCATACTAGAAATTTTCATTAACAGCAAATGATGTATCTTGACAAGGTTGCTGCCTAGTTATGCCATTAGGATCATATAATCCTTAAGGATTAGATCCATTAGTTTGGGTCGTTGAAACCACTTCTTTTCTTTGCAGGAACCTTATAGGTGCCAAGGGTGGCATACTTTGCCCTAGTGTACCAAAATTTATCGCAGGAGGTAATAGCAAAGAAGCATACCTTGTGGTTATGGAGACATTCCCACTCTGAGGTTGGGTTGTACCAACTGGAATCCCATGTTGCCTTTGTGCACACTCAAGATATGTATTGATTATCAATGGTCTTACCACATCAATCATTCTTCTGACCATGTAATGAGCAAAGTCATTCTGAGTTTCTTCGATGACTCACCTCGTTGATGAAAGCATGACGGGGGTAATTTCCACCAATCTCCTTGGTTCCTTTACCTGCCGCCTTGGAATATTCACATTCTCACCTTGAGTTTGATTCTAGGCAAGTTGCTCAGATAATGACTCTACACATGAGATATCATCCTTTGCTAGCAAAGGTTCGTCTATAGCCCCATCTATATTGTTGCGACTTCTTGTGCGTGGCATAACATTCTCTTTAACTAACATTAGGTCCTACCGAGCATGCAAAAAAAAAGTTTCGTCAGTTTTGGATCCCGCAATTAAATATCTTTCACCAAGTGTTATATGTTAGTTTTTATTTAAGGAGACTCAGGTTTTGTGTTAGCTTGGAATAGAGAGGGTCAAATGCGAATAGAATTATACGCCTTATAATCTCAAAATCAAAGAAGTCGATGGCTTATCACACGCTTAATATCAATGATAATTAATGTTGAAACTTAATTAATGACATCATTTAAACTCACTTTAATATAATAATGAAAGCCTATTAAAATTAAAGTGGTCTATACAATGTCGAAGGCACTTCGACAACGCTAGATATGAACAAGATGCCTAATAAAGCATTGCTTTTTACTAAGTTTAAGGACACAATGTCGAAATCTAGTCAACGATGCTAGACGGTGAGGAAAACACCTAGTAGACAACGATCCAAGATGGACATGAAGACACAACGTCGGAATCTAATCGACGACGTTAGATAGTAATAACAACACCTAGTATACACTGCTCTTAGATGCATAAATGAATACAAGGTCGGAATCTAATCAATGACACTAAATAGAGGCAACACCTGGTGAACACTGTCCCTAGATGAGAATGAAGACATAATGTCGGAATCTAATCAATGACACTGGATAAAGGGTTAACAGTGGAATCTAATCGACAGCATTTCTCAGGATATAGACACTCGCTAAAATTGAATCTATGACGAGAATCTTAAGTTATAGCTAGGCTAAACTAAGTAAGGACAAATGCAACATAAAGTAGTTTTTGTATGTTGTTTCGGGGGGTTTATTTGTTGGATTACTTGTGATATTTATAGGCCAATTTGGTAACCATCATTAGTCAATTACTTCCTCCTTAAGAGTCACTCCACGTTCCATGTTGAACCGCCTTATTCATACTTGTTCGACAACATTCTCGCAGCTTGTCTAGCAAGTAATAATCGCTGCTCTTTGAATTTGGCGCCTATTTAATTGTTCTCACTTATCTCCACCGTCAATGGTATATCTGCATTAGTAATCCTTAGCTTCGACATGTGGCAGCCAACTACTTCATCTGGGATTATATGTCTTTACATGACTGTCGAAATCTAGTCCAAGGTTTCTCAAAGTTCTAAATTATCCTTTCTTTTATAATCACTTATGGGCTGGGCCAATATAGATTATGGCCCATATATGGTCATGACAGCGGCTTCAAAGCTTTATGTCCCTTGTGACCAGCACGTGCTCGTAGGGTATTTTTGGGTGTCAAAATAAATATATTAGAAAATCAATGAAAGGTCCATCATTGCTGGACTATCTATCTCATTGTTGACTCACATTTTAGAGTACTCTATTTGAAAGATCATTCTCATTTTGGCTTCATATTTGATAAATAAATAATATTAAAGTCATATTTATAGTAATATTTGGCAAATAAACAATATTAAACGACCCGGGTCATATTGTATTATATTTACGCACTTCGGCCACCAGCATTTTTTGTTTATTGGTCAATCTAGACTCATCTATTTTAAATCCAATTCCTCACATGATTTTCTGGCCATAAACTTCAAGAACCTCGAAATTGAGCAAGCGACTCATTCTTAAATTTGTTTGCAGAACCCGAGATCAACCTCGTGCTTTTACTCGGTCGTCAACCGTCTGTAAAGAATCAAAGCGGATGAGTCCAAAATCCATTAATGTTCCATTTGCTTGTGAAGGTTTGCGGGTCCTAGTCTGTCGATGTGTTTAGTGTAGACTATTCAAAGTCTTGCGGAGATAATGCTGGTCTTATGAGCAAAATGCGTTAAAAGGAATACTGTTGCTAACATAATAACTTCCATAGGAAATGCTGACATAAAAGATAAGAAACAAGAGAACGAGACTCATTTGCTCCTTGGTCCCTCCCATGATAACATCCTTTCCACGAATAGTTTGTCAGCTAGTAATAATGCATAGCACAAGTCGCTTCTCAATAGCATAATCATTTTCTATACTCCAACGATTCAATGGTAACAAGAATTGATAATAAAACCAGACGAGATAATTTCTGAATTACACAGAGAAAGACTTACAATGTCTTATGCTAATAGAAATTGACGTGAACTATAAACACTATCACAAATTGTCTAGCTTAGATGAAAATTTAAATTAAAGATTTTGCCGATATATTTTTTTGAAAAGATTTTCGTGAGGGAAATAAAACTTTACATACGAAATGGTGGATCGCACAACTCATTAAAGTGGGTTGCGTCAAAAAAAGGATAGAGACTGTGTAGTTAAGATGAATTCGTGACATACGTGACAAGCACTCCATATATAACTATTTCAAAACGACAACGATATATGCATTGTCCATGATTGAGGCTTCATCTAATACGATCCTCACCTGGGGGAGGCCGGCCCTTGCTAGCTACCGACAAAAAGAAAAGAGAAAGAAAAACAAAGGAAAAAAATTCAAAAAAATTATACAAAAATATCCATGTCAACGTTGGTCACGTCACATGGGACTGCCGATATTTGTGTCAGTAATTTCCAGCCTACATTGGCCAGATAGATTTAGACTTTTTTGGTACTTTTGCCACGTGTAGAAATCATGTCTTCTCTCAACAATCTCATAGAAGGAGCCTGGCAACAAGAAGGTTGTATATGAATGGATACCTAACCCAGATAACTTGCGGCGAGCTTCTAGAGCCTCTTCCTGTTCGGAGATTTTGGACCTCTGGGCTTAGTCACGCACCAAACGTTTATAGCAGAAGAAAGACCAAAGGTAATAAACTCACGTTTTTCACAAAATTTTTAATTTTTTCTCGCGAACGAGCATGCCATTTCTAGTTTCCTTAGAAAGCCGCCAATCCAACTGGATGTTCATAGGTTTCTTCTCGTATTATTCACGGTGGAAAAAAAGGGAAATCCGTGGTCACCCATTCCCTCTCAAAGTCAATGGACGCACCTTGTTCATGCGAAGCTAATGCCTACTTTTAGACAGTAAAAATCAAGTAATAATCTTTCCAAGGTACTAATAATGAAGAGGTTGCACGGAAGGATAGAAATTAAACAATCTACTCGTGAGATACCCGAGATTGATTCACTGATTCTTGCCGAGTTCAAGTAAGAAGTTGTTAATTGAGAAATACTAGCTTTCCTAATTAGGGCACACAAATTCCATTTATTAATTGATTTAGCCCCATAAAGTTGAAAGTGCTAGTATTACCACCTAGAGGGGAGTGAATAAGTGTAAAGATAAATTTGGCCAATAAAAGCAATAAAAGTTATTTTCTCAAACAAGGTCTGATTAACACCGGACTTCGGAAAAAATTCAAACTAAAATAAGATATTTTGGAAATTAACAGAACTAAGAAAGATATCACAACAAACAAATTAAAGGAGTTAAGGAAAGAGGAAATTGAACACAGAATTTATAGTGGTTTGACTTAAATCAAGCCTACATCCACTCTTCCATGCTAACAACCTTCTAGCTAGATTCCACTATGAATCAAAAGAGAATTACAATGATTCGAGTATGATCATTTAGTGAAGAGTTTCTTTTTCTCTCACTAAGTCACTCCTTTGTGTTTTTCTCTCTTTGAGTACGGTTGTAAGCACAATCGATGAAGAGCAAGTGATTTGAAAAGCTTCAGACTTTGGAATTTTTAATTCTCACACACTATCTCAAATGAACCGAATGACCTCCTTAAATACTCCTCCATGCCTTTTTAACCGTTGGCACTTTCCAGATTTCTTTTAATCAATCCGTTGGACAAAATCAATTAAGGAAATTTTGTAGCCGTTTGAAGATTGAGGTGAAAATCCGATGATCCTAGTCGCCCATACAATCAAAAATTAGGTTTCCATAAGTAGATGCTTCCCCAAAAGGAACTTGTCTTCGAAATTGATTCCACCAATCCGTGATTGATTTCATCAATATATTTAGAGAAGGTAAGTGAAATTCTCCACCAGAAAGCTAGATATGTCTTGATCGTACTGAATCCTTGTTGAAAGATTAATTATCCTAAGTTTGATTATATCTCCATTCTAGACTTAGTTCAGTCTAGATCTTCGTCAGAGTGGGAAAGACTTCTGGTATAAAATAGACTTTGATAGCACTCCTCAAAAGTCCAATATTTCTCAAAATAAGAATAAGAATAAGAAAATGAAAGTTTTGTCAACTTCAAAACTTAAAAGGAGTTTTCTCAACAAAAGTAACTCCCCCCTACAAGTATTGATGTCAGTTCCAGACGATCCAAATTCCAATCTCGGTTTTGGCTGCTCAAAAGGCAAGAACTGCCCTGTAGATTCATTTTTGATGAGCTATTATCTCGAAAACATTATCCCCGTGTTATGTGAGCCTGATTGCTTTCTATCATACTCGTTTCCCCAAACATAATGATCTCAAAACTGTGAAGTATCCCAGAACAATTGCACATACAAGGATTTGTAATGTAATATGTGAGATGGTATATTAAACAAGTTCAAACGATTTGGCTAAGAAACAAGTTATTTATATCAACTATGAATAGATGCTCGGTTACACGAAAGGAGGAAAATTGAATATCATTCTACTCCAACAAGAAGGAAACAGTTACACTACGCATCTTCCAAGTTTTATAACTAACTAATCGACATCTTAATGCCAAACACAGAAGCCAGAAAAGGTGAACACAAGACAGTAACTCGATCGGAAACTTGCAACCTCTGAATGCGGTCTAAAAGTTTCTGCCATCGAGATCACGGAGTTGTTCTAAGGTGACTCCAAAGAATGGCAAAACTGGTGGTGCTTGAACTTGAAGCTCTCGTGAGACTTGTGTCATGGTCGGTCGAAGTTGAGGATTGGTCTGCAAGCACGCGATTGCTAGTGCTGCAACAGAGATTATGCGTTGCGCATGCCAATTTGTCGGAAGCGAGAGCCGTTGGTCAAGCACATCCTTCAATGTTGTTTGCGACTTGGATTGAGTGGATGAAAATACCAATGAGATATAATCTCCCGGATGCTTTCCCATGATTATCTCTAGTACGACAACTCCAAAGCTATATACATCACATTTTTCGGTTGGAATGTTGGTATAAGCTAACTCTGCAAATGAAAAATTCAAAGACCGTTGATAATCTTGTTAGCTGTAATTAAAGTTTCGGACATTTGCTTTCACATAATTAAGGAACTTCCAATGACAACATGAGTTTCAATAGTAAATTAATATGCATCTCCATATAACATCACCTGGTGCGATGTATCCGATGGTGCCAGCAATAGCAGTCCAGTTGGTAGAATCTGGCCTCAATAATCTTGCGGTGCCAAAATCTGAAATGCGAGCCTCATAATCAGCATCCAACAAGATGTTGTTGCTGGTCAAGTCTCGATGGATCAATGGAGGAAAACAGTCATGATGCATATACGACAATGCATCCGCAACTGCTCGAACCATGTTTATCCTGCTGTCCCAACCAAATTCTGATGCTCTTTCATCATCATTCAAAATTGTTCTCAAGCTCCCTCTTTGGACATACTCGTACACTAGAAAACAATGTCGTGCATGAGAGCAGAACCCATAAAGCTTCACGAT
Organism: Eucalyptus sp. ANBG9806169; assembly: GCA_014182395.1. Classification (NCBI taxonomy): domain Eukaryota; kingdom Viridiplantae; phylum Streptophyta; class Magnoliopsida; order Myrtales; family Myrtaceae; genus Eucalyptus; species Eucalyptus sp. ANBG9806169. The sequence continues at coordinate 24,299,965 of CM024583.1, forward strand.
GTTGCGGTGGCGAATATTTTGTAAGGCTTCAATTTCCCTTTCGAAAGGAACGATGTCGGCGGTCTCATCTTCTTGGGACGATGAAATTTTCTTGACTGCAACAGTTTGACCTGTGGGTAGATCGGCTCTATAAACAACGCCATAGGCCCCTTCTCCCAAATAGTACTTGGAGTCAAATCCTTCAGTCACCTCCACGATTTGCTGGTAGAAAATTTTGCCATCAAAACTTAGAATGTGCAAGAAATCTAAATCATTAGTCACTGTTTGTGCATTCCTCTCTCTCTCGATAACCTTTCTTCGACGGCGATCAACGATTACGAGGATGGTCAAGAAGGAAGAGAGAACGAGGAATCCCAAGAACGAGAGAACAAGGATAATCAAAATTCTTGCTCCACTGTCTCGATTGTGTTTCTTGCTCGTGGTAGAAATATTGCATTTATGTAATCTAGCCACATTCCCACACAGCCCCTTGTTATGTTGAACTGCCTCAAATGGAGCCTCCTTAAAAGCTTTGACATTTGGGAGAGGACCTTCCAAGTCATTATAGGATACATCAACGGAAGTTAATGCCAATAAGTCAGCAAAACTATGTGGGATGGTACCAGAGAGGCCATTGTGGGAGACGTTTAGGGTTTCTAGGACTCTCAGTTTTCCTAGATCTGGCGGTATTCTTCCAGTCAATAGATTATTACTCAAATCAAGAATGTTTAGGAATCGTGCATTGCTTATCTCAGGAGGAATGCTTCTCTCGATTTTATTTTGGCTCAAGTTCAAGCTCAACAAGTTGGTGCATATGCTAAGCTGCATTGGAATGGCTCCACTCAAATTATTTGATGCTAGGTTGAGATGTTCTAGTCGAGACAAAAATCCAATTTCAGGGGGAATATCACCTGTGATCCCATTGTTGTTGAGGATAAGATCTAGCAGTAGTTGCAAACTTCCCAATTCCCTCGGAATCTTTCCACTTATTTTATTTGAAGAAAGGTCAAGTACTTGTAACTTAGCCATCCTTCCAAGTATCGGGGGTATCTCACCAGAAATGTTGTTGTTCGATACCTTTAAGCTCATCAAATTGTGCCAATGCCCCAATTTCCATGAAAGTTCGCCATGCAAATAATTGTGGCTCAAGTCTATAAAATTTAGTTGTGGATGTACTCCAAAAGCTTCCGTTATATTCCCAGTAAGTTTGTTTCCTGCGAGCCTCACTCTAACTAATGAAGTACAATTCCTCAAGCTTTTTGGGATATGACCTGTGAAATGATTATTATACATAGAGAAATTTTGCAATAATCCCCCGTGGCATATATTTTCTGGCAATTGCCCTTCGAGGGCATTATTTGCGAGTTCAAAAACACTCAAATGAACCAACTTATTAATTTCAAGGGGCAAGGAACTGCAAAAGAAGTTGTCATAAAGGCGTAACACAGTTAAATTGGCCATGCCTCCCATTGATGCAGGGATCGATCCTGTCAAAGTATTATTAGTCAAATCTAATAATACAAGAGATGTTAGATTCCCTATCTCTTCGGGAAGCGAACCTGAAAGATGATTTCCATTCAAATCTAATTCAATAAGAATGGTTAGCCTGCCGATCTCTGAAGGTATGGTTCCTGAAAGTCTATTCATCCATAAGTAAAGACCCTTCAGTCTTCTTAGGTCACCTATCTCTCTCGGAATGGGACCAGAAAGGTCATTTTCTGATATGCTCAATATTGTTAAGTTGCCTAATTTTCCAAGAGAAGGAGGAATGGACCCTGAAAATTGGTTTCCTCGAAGAAATAGACTATTTAGGCTGCTTAGTTTTCCTAGTGAAGTAGGGATAGGACCTGTGAGATTGTTTTTGCCAAAATGAACTTCCAAAAGAGAATCTAACAATCCAATCTCGTGAGGGATGTGTCCACTCAAGTGATTGACACATAGGCCCAAGTAGTGAAGATTCTTTAGCATGCCTATACATCGAGGAATGTTTTCGGAGAGTGTGTTCCTACAAAAATCAATATAGTTGAGTTTGGAAAGGTTACAGATACTCAAGGTTATAGGACCGTAGATCGAGTTGTTGGATAAGTCAAGGCTAATCACCTCAGTAAAGCATGAGAAGTTGAGACTAGTTAAGGTTCCTCTCAAGCCAAGATTAGAAAGATTGAGATGGGCGACGAATCCGTAGTTGTCGCAAGTGATACCCATGAAGTGGCAAGAGTTGTTACCATGCCATGAAGATAGGAGAGACTGGCTGTGGTCTTCGAGACTAGATTTCCATTTTAGGAGAACCTCTGCTTCATCCGTATGGTTGGTCGCATTGGGAGCAAAAGAAGTGGGGGAAGCAGAAACACCTATGCCATGAAATGGAGTGGAAACAAAGATGGAGATGTCGTTTACAAAGAAGAGCGAGTAGAACAAGAAGAAGAAGAAGGATAAAGAAGACGGCTTCCACAGAAATAAGGAAGAAGCCATGATTTTGGGGTGGTTTTGAGGATGTGAGATTGTCCGGGTTCGCATGTTCTCAACAACAAGATAGATAAGATATTTATAGATGGCTAATCATTATTAGATGAAGCGTCAATTAAGGCCAGTGCATATATCACTGTTGTTTTGAATTAGTTAAATATGGAGTGCTCGTCACACGTATGTCTAGTATTCATCTTAACTACACAGTCTCTATCCTTTTTATAACGCCATCCGCTTTAATGGGTTATGCAATCCATTATTTTGTATTAGCAAAATCTTTAATTTAAATTTTCACTTTACGACATGCAGTTGTCGATGTAGATTCTACATCATCTAAGCCTAACAATTCGTGTTAGTCTTTGTAATTTACGTCAATTTCCATTACCATAAGGCATCATAAGTCTTTCTCTGTGTAATTCATAAATTATCTCTCATCTCATTTTATTGTCAATTCGCATTACCATTAAATCATTGGAGTGTAGAAAATGATGATGCTATTGAGAAAAGACGTGCTGTGAATTATTACAAGCTGACAAACTATTCGTGGGAAGGATGTTATCATGGCGGGACCAAGAAGCTAATGAGTCTCATTCTCTCGTTTCTCATCTTTTCATGTTAACATTTTGTAGAGAGGTTATTATGTTCGCAATAGTGTTCCTTTTAACGCATTTTGTTCGGAGGACCGGCATTGTCTCCGCAAGACTTTGAATAGTTTGCACTAAACACATTGGCAGACTAGGACCCGCAAACCTTCACTTGGACACATCCGCTTTGATTCTTTGTGTACGGTTGACGACTGAGTAAAGGTGCGGGGTTGATCTTGGATTCTGCAAATGAAATAGAAGGTGATGGCAAGAAAATCATGCGAGCAATTGGATTTAAAATACATGAATCTAGATAGACCAAGAAACAAAAAATGCTGGTGGCCATAGTGCGTAAATATATATACAATATGTAAAGACCCGTCGTTTCAATATTGTTTATTTGCCAAATATCAGTTCATTATGTTATTGATCATGTGATATTACTATAAATGTGATTTTAATATTATTTGTTTGTCAAATATGAAGCCAATATGAGATTGATCTTTCAAATAGATCACTCTAAAATGTGAGTCAACAATGAGAAAGATAATCGTGCGATCATGGATTTTTTCATTTATCTTCTAAAATATTTATTTGTCAAATACGAAACCAATTTGAGATTGATCATCTAATTTAATTGTTTCTCAAGTATAATTATCTGCAAGATTACCTCATGTCGAACTCGCCTAGCAAAGATTGATGTCTTATCTGGAAAAACACTGTAAGGTGCTCCCAACCTGCGTTTTCAAACTTCCAACTTGCTTTTGGCCGCTCAAAAGGCGAGAACCGCCCGGTCATCAATCAATTACCGTCATGCAAGTTCATTGTTGTTGAGCTACTATGCCAAACTACCAAATCATCACCCTCATGCTATAATCTTGAACGTGACGATGTTATAATTTTTAAATATCTGAGGCTACTTGTAGGCACACGAATTGTTGACAAGATATGTAGAAACACTTTTTCAGTAGTTTCTTAAAATTATATGTATAAGCAAAGCAACAAGTAAAAGGAAGCATCTTCGAATGCAGTAACATCTCAAGGATTATATAGTGGGTTTCAGTATTTATTTGGACTGTTAGAGCTGGGAGAGTAGAGTAAGACAAGTGGATAGGCCAAAGCACAATAATTATACTTTGCAAATCTTCTATATCTTAAACCCCTTTCATTGATGGAACATATTTGTTTTGTATCTGCAAATTTGTCTCTACAGCACCAGCGCACGCTCTTCACTTGGAAAAATTCGAAGCTTCCTTAGATCTCAAACTCACGCACTTATGGTTGTTTGTGCCTGAACAATTGATCGATTTGCTAATATTCTATTGATATGTGAAAAGGATATATAATCCCATGTCAGACTACACATTATTTTGTCACAGTATCGAGAAAAGTTCCATGGAAATTAATTCACGGACAAATCAAGACGGTTGAAAAAGAGTGAGACGAAATGATAAATTCCATAAATATTAGTTCTAAGCGAGAGGACCAAAATCAACGGTAGGTTTCAAAATTAATACTTTAAAGCAATTTTTTCTTTAAAACATTATATCTTTTCCTTTTTCAATCAGTTTTGGCGTGTATTTTGCTCTCAAGACAGGCGTGCCGGACTTACTTTTCCAAGTCTTCACTAAAATAGACATGTCAATCAAGTTGGTGCAAAATGGTCCATTTGAGTGTCAGAATTCTTCTTTCTTTTTTCTTGGTCAAAAGAGCGTCACTATTCTTTCCATAAATATTAGTTCTAAGCGGGAGGACCAAAATCAAGGGTAGGTTTCAAAATTAATACTTTAAAGCAATTTTTCTTTAAAACATTATATCTTTTCCATTTTTCAATCAGTTTGGCGTGTATTTTGCTCTCAAGACAAGCGTGCTTGACTTACTTTTCCAAGTCTTCACAATAGACATGTCAATCAAGTTGGTGGAAAATGGTCCATTTGAGTGTCGGAATTCTTCTTTCTTTTTTCTTGGTCGAAAGAGTGTCACTATTCTTTCCATAAATATTAGTTCTAAGCAGGAGAACGAAAGTCAAGGGTAGGTTTCAAAATTAATACTTTAAAGCAATTTTTCTTTAAAACATTATATCTTTTCCTTTTTCAATCAGTTTGGCGTGTATTTTGCTCTCAAGACAGGCGTGCTTGACTTACTTTTCTAAGTCTTCACTGAAATAGACATGTCAATCAAGTTGGTGGAAAATGGTCCATTTGAGTGTCATAATTCTTCTTTCTTTTTTCTTGGTCGAAAGAGTGTCACTATTCTTTCCATAAATATTAGTTCTAAGCGGGAGGACCAAAGTCAAGGGTAGGTTTCAAAATTAATACTTTAAAGCAATTTTTCTTTAAAACATTATATCTTTTCCTTTTTCAATCAGTTTGGCGTGTATTTTGCTCTCAAGACAGGCATGCTTGACTTACTTTTCCAAGTCTTCACTAAAATAGACATGTCGATCAAGTTGGTGGAAAATGGTTCATTTGAGTGTCAGAATTCTTCTTTCTTTTTTTTCTTGGACAAAAGTGTCATATTCTTGAACCAGACCACACCATTTACAAGTTTGAAAATCAATACAAATGTTGACTTGTTATTGTTGACACTCAAATTTTGTTGACCGTTCAAGTGTCCATTTTGGGCAAAGGCATAAAAATACGAATAATAGTAATAATAAAAAATATAGTAGTAAAAAAAATAAAAAATAAAAAATTTGACAAAATCGGGTGAGGGGCTTAGCCAATTTATTTTTCAGCAAGTTGTGGGCAGCCCAAGATCTACTTCCCTGCAGCCCATCCTTTACTTCCCTTCGAGCCCATCTCTTTTATTCCTTTTGTTGTCCTCAATAGCCCATCTGAACTTAAATGAAGAAGGCCCGGCCTATGTCCCAGGCATGAAGAGTGACCCAAGGATGAGGCGCGGCAACAGTGACCGAAGCACGAGCAAGAGCCTTCTAGAATCCTGAGCTGGTGAGGCTAACGGAAAGTGATTTTTGTCCTCGTGGAGCCCAAATAACTTGACTCAGTTTCAATCCCGCGCCCTACGATAATGTTGCTTCCAGTGCACGCCCGCTTCCTTTTCAACTCGTTCAACACTTATGCCAGGTGCGTGCAGATTTTGAGTCTAAATTTCGCTTCTCATCTCCTAATGCAAAGCGCAGACCACGACAAGCACAACAAAATTGAGCATCCCAAGAGTCTGATTGTCATGACCCGATCCTCAGGCACGCGCCCATCCCTCACCTTGGTCGATTTTCAAATGTGATATCCCAGGACTACATATCGCCAACCCTTTTCTTTTTAATGCACAAGCGGAAGCATAAATTAAATCCCCAAACAATAAAACATTGGGATAGAACAGTAGGATTAAATTTCAAACCTTCACTCTTATATACATTGCAAAACAGTGCACATATATATACAAAGTGAACTATTAAGTCCAATTCACATTAAGCTAGTTAAAAAAAACACAAGGTCTACAAACAGAAGCGGGGTTCTACAAGCTACGGGTCCCCGTCCTCCTCTTCATCATTCTCCACACTCCAACTGGAGCCTTCAATAGACTGCACCGGACTTTCGAAATCTTCAAAATCCAAGTCTACTGCATCTAGGGACCTGAAATGGTTATTCAATAACCAATGAAACAACATCTCAGCAAGTTCTACCCCCTAAGACCCGATTAGTAAGCCAATACACTATGGGTCGCCTAAACATGCACGTGTAAGAGGACTTACCTTGGCCTCGATTCCACTCCGCAAATCGCACAATTTATAATAGGCACCCAACTACTCATAACAAATCGAACAGGTCGATTACATGTCACAGAAGCACACGTGCATTTTCTAAGCGCACTAGTTCACCAAAGTGATGCATCAAATCACCGAGCCCACGTGTCTCTCCCAAGATGCCTCACTTAATTCCCTTGGCCCACGCGCATTCTTTAAGCGCACTAGTTCACCAAAGTGATGCATCAATTCACCGAGCCCACGTGCCCCTTTTTACGATGCCTAGGGTCACGTGCATTCTCTAAGGCACTCGTTCACCAAAGTGATGCATCAATTCACCGAGTCCACGTGCCCTTTTTACGATGCCTGGGGCCATGTGCATTCTCTAAGCGCACTCGTTCACCAAAGTGATACATCAATTCACCAAGCCCACATGCCCTTTTAGATGCCACATTGATTCACCACTCCACCATCGATACTGACAATCGATACCCAATCATTTCCCATCACATAATTGAAATCAACCAATTAGGAACATGTCATAAAATTCACAATTTAAATCAATTTCATATAAATTAAAGCTCAATTAAATAAACGGACTGCACCACGACAATCGCACGAAATTCCAGTCACCGACCATCCGGTTGAATTTCCGGAAAAATAATTAATTAAGTAATTAATTTCGAAAAATAAATAAATAAATATTAAAAATCCAATTTAGGTCCATAATGCCTGATTGGAACCCGAGACGAGCCTGGAAAATTACCGAGACTCGTTCAATAAATAACATGGCATGTCTACTTGCTAATATCTATTTCTAACCACCTAACATGCATCATTTAGTCTCTAATTTAATTTATCTAAATTAATCTAACTACTTAATTGCATTTAATTCAATCTAACCAACCCTAAGTATGATTAACAAACTAAGAAAGCATTAGTGAGTAAAACTCACTTGTTAAAAGTGGAGACTGGATCACCGCGACGGCGACGCAACGGCGGCCGAAACCCAAACTTTCGGCGGCGTCGACGGGCACACTCGGGCCGGCCCCAAAGCCTTGCAAGCCCACAAGAACTTGCTGGGCTTGGTCTGGGCTTCAAGTGAGCTGGACAATAACTGAAAATGGGCTGAAATCCACTGGGCTTGGGCTTCGAAATTGGGTTGATCTTGATTGAAGATGGGCCGACCGGATCGCTAGGTTTGCTGGTCGATCTGTGGGCTGAATGCTGGGCTCGTGGGCTTCAATTGCAGCTGGGCTGCTCATGAAAAATCCACGTGGGCTGCTGCTGCTGAAAATTGGGCCGAAGGATTTCGTGGACTGACTTCGCTGGCCTGCTGGCTTCGGTGATGAAGGGCTGAAGAAAACACGCGGAATGGAGCTGCAATTTCGTTGAACTGAACTGCGATCGTTAGAGACGGGCCGAACTCCACGTGGGTTGTTGTTGGGCTGAAGACGCACGGAGGAGACATGAATGAAATCAGCTGCTAGCGTTGAGGCGTGCGGCTTCGCTGGCTTGCGGTCAACAAAAGGGCTTCTGTTGGCCTTGTTTGTTGACCGGTGGAGGTGCGAACTGGCGGAGAGACTCGGTGGGGACAGCAAGGAAGAGAAGTGGAGACCGACGCGTGGAGCAACGGGCTGGCTTTGGTCAACTAAGGGGAGAAGTTGGCTGGTTTGTTGACTCACATGATGGCGTCAAAGAAGCTGACGTGCGGCAGAAGATGGAAATTGTTGGAGAAGATGGACGATCCAATTGAAGAAGATGAGCTGCTCGAAGGGTAAATGAAAAGAAGAAAGAGGCAGAGTAGCTATGGTCTTCGGTGAAGAGAAGGGTGAAGAAGATGGGGGACGGAGGAGACGTGCTCGTGAAGTTGAGGGGAACAAAAGTCCAAACAAAATATCTATTAACATCATTAGCTTGTCTAAAAAGTCTTCAAGCTTATCCAAGGTGTCTCCCAAATACTTTCTTGAAAATTAATACCACGATTATCCAATTTGAGTGCAATTGTTGCACCCCCATCCTAGGTTCCGAATTTCTCAAAATTACCTTCAATTTCCTCACACAATTCTCCAAATCAACGTCCAAATTTGCCGAAGAAAAATCCCACAAACTTTCTATAAGTCCCTGACACTCAAAGGTTCGGCTTGGAAGTCAAAATTTCCTTTAATTTGGCCTGTCTGAATTTCCGTTATTTTTCGGCGACATCCGAATCAATTTTCCGTAAAAATCTCGGACTCGACGAAATTTCTCCAAAAGACAAGACGACGTCCTATAAATGAACCGTAACATGCTCGAATGTCTGATTTCCAAAACCGAATTCAATTTCGTGGTTAAAATCAACTGAACGCGATTTTGTCCGATCCGACCTATTGAGTAGCTTTTAGGGATTTTACCGCGGTTATATCCCTTAACAGCTTCACCAAATAGATTGATTAACTCGTGAGTGATTAGCTCAGAGAAAAAGGACCATCGGTGCGTCGATGAGATGCCCATTCATATATTTGGAATAGTGTCGAAATTCAGGATGTCACACTGACACCCTCTTACCTTCCCAATCAACGGCTAGATCATCCGAATCGTGTCTTGAACTAACGTATTTTTATATGTTTCAGGAAGTCCAAAGTGTTAGGACTAGAATTAGCACCTAGAGGGGGTGAATAGGTGACTAAGGCGATTTTATAAATTTAACCGAATGTATAAGCAATTTCTTTGATGAGAGATTAAGGAATTAAAAACAATAATAGCTGCAAATGAAAGTAATGAAAAGTAAAAGGATTAGGGATAGAGAATCAAAACTCCATATTTATAGTGGTTCGGCTTAGACCAAGCCTACGTTCACTCTCCCGCACGGACAGCCCTTCTGGCTAGATTTCACTAAGAATCAAAAAGAGTGTTTACAATCTCACGCCCTTGATTCCACAGTGTAGAGACTTTACTACACTCCCTCAAGGTCTCACCACACTTCAGTCTCTTTTGATTACATGTATTGCTTGAAGAATAAGAATATAAAATAAGAAGGAGATTCAGACTTTAGAATTCTTCTATCCGGCACCCTTCAACAACTTGAGCGTCTCTCTTAAATACTTCTTCATGCCTTCATTACCGTTGGCACCTTCCAAAGAAGTTCTTCCAATCAACCCGTTGGACAGAATCAATTTAGAGAGATCTCGAGCTCTTTAAGGCAAGTGTTGATAGCCCATCAATCATGTTCGCCCATATAATCAGGATCTTGGTTTCCATAAGTAGAACCTTCCAAATATAAGTTGCGAATCTTAGAGAATCTAGATTTATTCGAATACGAATATGAGATCTTGTAGTGCCGATTCCAAATCGAGAGATATTCCTTAGCCGTTGGAAGTCAAAACCATATTAGATAAAATCGAATAGAAGTTTTAACTTGTCGGTCCGGAAACTATCCATGAGAGTAGACTTTGAAACTTGAGTCTTGATATCTTCGGACTTTGCCGCAGAGTCCGCAAGCCTTCGACTAGATCGATGGAAATGTTTTGTCGGCTTCAAAATATCCGAAGAGAATTTATCCAACAATCTCCCCTTTTTGATGGTGACAAAACTTTCCTACAGATTTGAATACTATTGCCCTGCAATACAACATTTAAGCTAGCAATGATATCTCATAAAAGATTAGAGTAAAGATAGTATAAGTTGTCATGTACACAGACTTGTCCTGTACACAGATCTGCATCCACAGAAAACAAATTAGTCCTGTGCAGATATCAATCAACTATCTTTATCTATTTTAATAGCTTAAAGTAATGCAATAATAAGCAAGCATTCCAAAACTCAAGATAAAATCATAAAGTCAATCACAACCAAACAAAATATTAAATCCAAAGAGTGTTTAAAAAGTGAAAGTTTGGAATGGAAATCTGCAAAGGCTTCTCCCCCTTTTTGTCATCATAAAAAGGTGAGAAAGTTAGGGTGCGCGAGCAATGCGAACAAGTTGAAAGTCTTCCATAGACTTGACAGTTCCTTCCAGTTTCCTCAAATTCTCCTGTAGTTGAGTGAGATCAGTGCCTTTGGCAGTGGCCTGAACCTGATGTTGAATATCTTTAATCTGATCATGCAAGGAGATGAACATGGCATGATTCTCACTCTGCAGTGTCTAAAATTCACACCCTAAAGCATATATCTAGCCTTTGAGCTCCAAAATGATTTCAAGCAGCCTTCCAAAATCTCCTGAATTGTCAGTTTGTGTGCTTGCATCAACACGGTCTGATTGTGGAGTTAAGCCAGTGGAGTGAATATCAGTAGGAAGATCAATGTTTGGAGATGTTGCCTCTCCCTTAGGAAAATGAGCAGCATGGACATCTTCTGCACCAGGAGGTGATCTACTAACACTTGCACTGGTGAAGGTCAAGAGAAGAGGAGTACTTTCTCTTTGGACATCTCCCCCTGTTTCAATGCCTTCTGGAGGGGAGAAGTACTCTTCTTGCTGAGAAGTTTCCTCAGTGGCAAAATGTTGTTGATCCTCCTTTTCTGCTGGAGAATCTACTCGATCTTCTTCGGCATGTGATTCTGCCGGTTGTTGCTGTGAGTCTGTTCTAGCTGTTTCTTCTTCTTCTTCTTCTGTCTGCAAGGATTCCTTCTCCTGGTTCCCTTTCTCAGTTTCCTCTGCAACTTGTTGTTCTAGTTCTGCTGACACAGGAACAGAATGCTGAGAAACAAAGGCAGAGATAGGAATATCATCCTCACCATCTTCATCCTCCAAGATGATAGCCCGCCTCTTCTTGATAGGACCGGTCACAGGATCTTTTCCTTTCCTCTTTGCAGCAGAGGAGTCTGGTCTGGTCTTAACAGGGGTTTTCTCTTTGAACTGCTCAAGCTTTTTGCTGAGTTCTTTCAGACGCATTTTTGTGATCATCCTCAGCCCGATGACCATTTGATCAATAGTCTTCACAGATAAAATGTTGGGAGGCTGAATGTTCAAATGTCTGAATAAACGAGTGATGAGAGCAGCATAAGGGAGCTTTCCCTTGTCCTTCGCCATAGACCTATACATGTGGAACATGATGGTATGGGGCAAGGAGAAGTTAAGACCGATCTTGATGGCATACATCAATTTGGCTTCAAAGATGGAGACATCTGTCTTCGATGTCAACTTCGGTTTGAGACAGTTGATCACGATTTTGTGAAGCAGAGTGTTTGTAGCATTCATCCTTGAGTAGGAGAGACGACCTTCTGCGATTCTGTCTCTCGCAAGCTCCAGAGTTGCATGGCTAACAAACACAGAAATTGATTGGAAAGCTCATCTTTCCACACCAATAACATCAGCCAGAGTATCTGTGTCAACCACGTACTCTCTATCTCTCACACTAAAAGAAAAACTGTTTGCATCAAGAAAACTGAGGTTAGAAGAAAAATAGGCTGTCAATTCAGAATGAGCAACCTCGCTCTCAGTACAGAATTTATGAAGTTGAAGCTTCTCAAATTGATGCTCAACAAACCCAGAAAATCAAAATCCACAGTTCGTGGGTTCATCACCCCACGCTTCAGCAATTTTCCATACACCTGCTTATGTTCCTCCAATCAAAACAATTCATCCCTCTTTCCTCGAAGAGTTGCAGCTACACCCATCCTAGGCTTAAAATGCACAAACATCTTCTCATCATTATCTTTCCCCTCAGGCTGATTTACACTACCAAAGCGAGGGTCACTCGGAAAGTTCGCAAAGGTCTTTGCTGCCGTTCCAATAGGAACAACACCCGATCTCTCCATCACAGTGAGAAAATGAGTTTCATTTTTATAGCATTTCTCTTTCAAGAACTCGTCAATGAAAGTCATTGCAGAACCTCCTTCCTTCAAAGCAAAATAAAGCCTATAAACAAATGCAAGCTTAAGAGACCTTACAGGTTCGACATCTTCAATGATTTCCTCTGCATGTTAAGGATGACGAACATGAGATCTAGTCAAAGAGGTGCGCTATTGAGAGTGTTGGTGCATCTGTTCACTTGGAAAGTCACCTTCTTCAGTGAGATCAAAGTGCGTAGGCCCCTCACCCGAGCCCTGTGGTCCCCTGCTCGCTATTCTTGAAGATTTCCTTTGGTACGACATTGTCACTTTCTTGGAGGGAACTTTCACACTTGTGTCGCAAGAAAGATAAAAACTTGATGAGAAAAACTTGAGAAGGAAAATCTCAGAGAGTGAAAAGTTTGTGATCTAGGGTTTCTGGGTAAAGTAAAAAAGAGGAGGAGAATGAGTATAAAAGGCAATCGATACGTGGTATCTAAAGCGTCACAATAAGGAAAGAAAAAAATTCCTTTTCAAAAAAAATAACTGCCTTAAACAAATCGATAACCACCCTTTTTAAGAATTACTACCTTAATAAACTCAATTAGAGATAAACAAGCAATCTTACCTTTTCGAGATAACAGTTTAAACGAGTAAATGAACTGTAATTCAAACAACTTACAGTCGTGACGATTGGTCTTCCAAGTCTGAATTTTTGAGTCTGATACTTTGTCGACTTAGATTCTGAGTCTGAACTTCAACAGTCTTCGAGAGATAAAATGTTGAGTCTTGAACAAATAGACTCAAATAAATTTTTCTCAAGTAGCTTTGTGAAGATGTCTGCCAGTTGATTCTTTGAGTCAATAAATTGTATCATGACTTCTTTGTTCTGAACATGATCTCTTTGTAAGATTGATTGCACTGGTATTGTCACATTTGATCTCGGTACAAGAGTCTTCAATACCAAAGTCTCGTAGTTGTTGTTTTATCCAGAGTATTTGAGAACAGCAACTTCCAAGAGCTACGTATTCTGCTTCAGCTGTTGAAAGAGCCACAGTACTTTACTTTCTTGAAAACCAAGATACTGCCATGTTACCAAGTAATTGACAAGTGCCTGAAGTACTTTTTCTTTCAACTCTACAACCTACAAGATCTGTGTCTGAATAACCAAGAAGAGTAAAGTCTCATTCTTTGGGATACCATAGACCAATCTTAGCAGTAGTTGCAACATATGTAATAATACGTTTAGCAGCACTTAAATGAGATTCCTTAAGATCCGATTGAAACCTAGCACATATGCAAACACTAAATAATATGTCAGGTCTAGATGCAGTAAGATAAAGAAGTGAACCAATGATACTCCTATATAATTTTTGGTCAACTTTCTTCCCTACTTCATCTTTGTTTATCTTCAAAGAACTTGACATAGGTATGTCAATCTTTTTGCAATTCTCCAGACCGAACTTTTTAACAAGTTCTTTTGCATATTTTTCTTGATGAATAAAGATTCATTCTTTCAATTGTTTCACTTGTAGACCAAGGAAGAAGGATAGTTCACCCATCATGCTCATCTCGAATTCATCCTGCATAGACTTAGAAAATTTCTTGCACAAAGTCTCATTAGATGATCCGAATATAATATCATCGACATAAATCTGAACAAGTAAAAAGCTTTTTCCTTCCTTTTTAATAAACAAAGTAGTATCTACCTTTCCTTTAGTAAAACCACTTTGAATTAAAAAGTTATTTAGCCTTTCATACTAAGCTCGAGGAGCTTGTTTTAATCCATATAAAACTTTCTTCAGTCTGAACGCTGAGTCTGGTTTCTTTGAGTCTTCAAATCCAAGAGGTTGTTCCACATAGACTTCTTCTTGGATAAATCCATTCAGGAATGCACTTTTGACGTCCATTTGGAATAACCTGAAATTCTTATAACAAGCAAAAACAAGTAATAATCTGATTGCTTCTAACCTTGCTACAAAAAGTGCGTAAGTCTCATCATAGTCTATCCCTTCTTTTTGCGTGTATCCTTTAGCCATGAGTCTTGCTTTGTTTCTTGTCACTTTGCGTTCTTCATCAACTTTGTTCCTGAAAACCCATTTAGCTCCAATAACAGATTTACCTTTTGGTTTAGGAGTTAATTCCCAAACATCGTTAATGCTGAATTGTATGAGCTCTTTTTGCATTGCTTCAATTCAGCTTTCATCAGCTAAAGCTTCTTCTATATTTTTGGGTTCTATTTCAAAAATCAGCGCCACAGCACTAAACTCTTCTCGCCTTTCCCAAACATCGTTAATGCTGAATTGTATGAGCTCTTTTTGCATTGCTTCAATCCAGCTTTCATCAGCTAAAGCTTCTTCTATATTTTTGGGTTCTATTTCAAAAATCAGCGCCACAGCTAAAGCTTCTTCTATATTTTTGAGTTAATTCCCTCATTAACGTTTCCAATAATGAGTTCTTTGGGATAACTTGATAGGTTGTTGATCTTTTTCTTGATTTGATTTTTCATCATCAACATATTGTACGCTTCTGAATCTTGAACTGCTTCGAGGGAGGTAGACTTAGTAGAGTCTAGAACAGATTCTAATTCTTCAGTCTAAATTGGCTGAAAATTTGTGGAGAGTCTTGAAATTTGACGTTCATTGATTCTTCCATAGTCTGAGTCTTCTTGTTGAATACTCTGTAGGCTTTGCTTGTAGTTGAGTAACCAAGAAAGAATCATTCATCTGATTTTTCTTCAAACTTACCAACTCGATCATTTGCATTCTTCAGAATAAAGCATTTACAACCAAATACTTGAAAATAAGAAACAATTGGTTTCTTTCCTTTAAAAAATTCATAAGGAGTTTTCTCAAGAATTGGCCTTAAAAAATACTGTTAATAATATAGCAAGCAGTCGAAACAGCTTCAGCCCAAAACCTTGAAGAAATATTACTTTCAATTAAAAGAGTCATTGTCATTTCTTGTAAAGAACTATTCTTCCTTTCCACAACCCCATTCTGTTCTTGTGTATATGGAGAGAAGAATTTATGCTGAAAACCAGATTCATCACAAAATTTAGTAAAGTCTTGATTTTCAAACTCACCTCAATGGTCTGTACGAATGCTTGAAATAGTGTGACCTTTCTCATTTTGCACATTTTTAGCAAATTTTGAAAAGTGAGAGAAAGTTTCAGACTTACTTGCAAGAAAGTAGACCCAAGTAAATCGTGAATAATCATACACTATTACTCGGCAGAACCTTTTTCCACCAATACTTTGCGTTCTTGTAGGTCCAAACAAATTCATATGAAGAAGCTGCAGTACACAATTAGTGGAAACTTTATTTATTGGTTTAAAAGAGTTTCTAACCTGTTTACCCAATACGCATGGTGTGCATAGATCAGACTTTAGGTAATTGATAATAGGCAATCCTCGAACAAGTTTCTTGGAAGAGATCTTGGCAATTTGCTTCATATTGGTATGGCCAAGCTTTCTATGCCATAGATTAGCTTCATCTTGTACTGATATTAAGCACTGTGATCTTTCTTGATTCACATCCAGAAGATAGATATTTCCATGTCTACGTCCAGTAAAAGATTGAGTAAAGTCTTTATTGATTCCCGAGCACGTTCCTTCCCGGAAATTGATCTTGAATCAAAAGTATCGCACAATTGGCTTATGCTAAGCAAATTGTAATTTAATCCTTTCACTAAGGAGACATTCTTGATTGATAGACTTCCAATCTTTACTGTTCTACGACCAGTAATTCTTTCTTTGTTGTTACCACCAAAAGAAACTTTTTCTCCATCTATCTGGACAAGTTTTATGAAGCAACTTGAGTCTCCTGTCATATGTCTTGAGCAGCCACTATCTAGATACCATTTAATCTTCCTTTTGATAGTGACCTGCAATTAAAAAGAATTCAAGCTTTCTTTGGTACTCACATCATTTTGGCTCCAGAAGAGTTAGAGCAATAAACAGTCTTTGCCCAATTCCTTTTAATAGGTCTCCAAACCAAACGACATTCTTTCTCAAAAGGTTCTGAGCTTTGACACTTTGAACATTTCAGAGCATTTCGGCCAACAGGTTTTACAAAGACTTTCTGGAAATGATTTTTAAAAACAACTTTGGTTGGTCTTTGTTTGATTCTTTCCTTCACCTTTGGGAAATCAATTAGTGGAATAGTTTCAGAAGTCATACCGAGACCTAACTTATCAAAGTAGGGTCTTTGTATCGAAAGAATCTTATCCAATTTTTTAGAACCATTTGAAAATCTTTTTGATATGTTAGAAATATCATTTTTCAAATGATTATTTTCTTTGGAAACAGAGTCTGAGTTTTCTTTCAAGATAGTAAAGTTCTTATCCAACTTTTCAAACTTTTCTTTCCAAAGTTTTTCCTGTTGCTTCAATGTAGAATTCTCCCTTTTTAATTTGGAGATCCTCTTAGGAGAGGTTTTTAGACTAAGACAAAGTTCATCAATATATTTCGAAACTTTGACAGGAATTTTTAGATTGCTAACCTCAAGCTCACTGTCTGAGTCTGTATTTGTCTCAAGGTCTGAGTCTAAATCAGATTTTGCCATCAAACAGATATTGGCATAATCATCATCACTTTCTTCACATTCAATATCACTCCAAGTCTCTGCTTTGAGTGCCTTTCTATATTTCTCAGTCTTTCCTTTCCTTTCCTTTTCCTTAACAGAGGACAGTTGGGTCTGATGTGTCCCTTTTTCTTGCATTCAAAGCAAGTCACTTCTGTTAGAACTAGAATTAGTACCTAGAGGGGGGTGAATAGGTGTTTAAAGCGATTTTAACAATTTAAACCGAATGAGATATAAATAATTTAAAATCAACGATTGCAGCAAATGAAAATAGTTAACAATATAAAGGATTAGGGATAGAGAATCAAGACTCCAGATTTATAGTGGTTCGGCTTAGATCAAGCCTACGTCCACTCTCCCACACGGACAGCCCTTCGGCTGGATTTCATTAAGAATCAATAAGAGTGATTACAGTCTCACGCTCTTGAGTCCACAAAGTGTAGATTACTCTACTACACTTCCTCAAGGTCTACAATATGATCTCTCTTTTGATTACATGTAACGCTCAAAGAATGATATCGCAAAATAGAAAAGGAGATTCAGACTTTGGAATTCTTCTATCCGCACCCTTCAACAACTAGAGCATCTCTCTTATATACTTCTTCATGCCTTCAATACCGTTGGCACCTTCCAAAGAAGTTCTTCCAATCATCCCGTTGGACAGAATCAATTAGAGAGATCTCGAGCTCTTTAAGGTAAGTGTTGATAGCCCATCAATCCTGCTCGCCCATACAATCAGGATCTCGATTTCCATAAGTAGATCCTTCCAAATATAAGTTGCGAAGTCGTCAAAGAATCTAAACATATTCCATATAAGACTAAGATCGTTTAGAGTTGAATCCAGTAGAAAGATATCCACTAGTCGTTAGAATAAAGATCATATAAGATCAGAATAAACGTCGTCCTGGAAACTGTCCATGTGAGTAGACTTTGAACTATAAGTCTTGAGTCTTGCTAGCTTCAGACTTTGATCTTCAGACTTTAATCTTCAGACTTTGATCTTCAGACTTTAATCTTCAGACTTTGTCAAAAGAGTCTGTAAGTCTTCAGACTAGACTGATAAAAATGTTTTGTCAACTTCAAAATACTTTAAGAGATTTCATCCAACAATCTCCCCCTTTTTTATGGTGACAAAACTTTTCTGCAGATTTGAATATTATCGCCCTACAATACAACTTTTAAGCAAGCATCATAAAAGATTAAATAAGATAGTAGAAGTTATCCTGTACACGAGATATCCTGTACACGAGACTTTCCCGTACACAGATCCGCATTCACCGAAACCTCATTAGTCATAAACGAGACGGTACTATCTAATTTACAAAGCTTAAAGTATTGCCATAGTGAGCACACATTCAAAAACTGCACACGTTAAAAAAAACTCAAGTTAAAGTCAAGATAGCAATAAAAGATAAAAAGATAGGATTTGGTTTGGTTTTGAGAACAGAAAATCAAAAATCTGCAAAGTCTTCTCCCCTTTTTGTCAAAAAAAAATCAAGGAGCTCGAGGAATGCGAACAAGTTGAAAGTCTTCCATAGACTTGACCGTGTCTTCCAACTTCCTCAAATCTTCCCTGTACTTGGGTGAGAGTAGTGCCCTTTGCGGTATCCCGAATCGACGCCGAACATCTTTAAGCCGATCATGCAAAGTGATGAACATTGCATGATTTTCATTCCGCAAGGTCTGAAATTCATATCCCATGGCATAAATTTGACCTTTAAGTTCCAAGATGATCTCAAGCAGCCTTTGAAAATCTCCAAAGTTGTCAGTCTGAGTGCTTGTTTCAGCTCGGTCTGAAGGTGGAGTCAAGCCAGTATGAATATCAGCAGGAGGTTCGGTGTGTGGAGATGATGCCTCTCCTTCAGAAACCGTGCAGCATGAATATCCTCAGCATCAAGAGGTGATCGACTAACACTGTTTGTGCATCCTCTTCTCGAAAGTCAGCTGAAGAGGTGTGTGTTCTCTTTCTTTATCTCCCCCGTTTCCATGTCTTCCGGAGGAGAAAAGAACTCTTCTTTCGAGGAGTTTCCTCGTGACGGGATGTTGTAGATCCTCCTTTTCGCTGGAGAATATGTTCTTTCTGGTTCATCTGCTGGTTCTTCTTTTCTTTCTTCCTCTTCCTCTCTTTCTTCCTCTGTCTTCTCTTCTTCTTTCTCTTCCTCTTTCTCTTCTTCTTTCTCTTTTTCTTTCTCTTCTTCTTTCTCTTTTTCTTCACCTTGATGTTCTGGAACAGTTGGAATAGATGCAGCAAATTGAGAAATAAGAGTAGAGATGGGTATAGCATCCTCATCATCTTCATCTTCCAGGATGATTGCCCTTCTCTTCTTGGTAGAACTAACCACAGGTTCTTTCCCTTTCCTTTTGGCTACCGATGAGTCGGGTCCGAGCTTGATAGGAGTCTTTTCCTTGAATTGCTCCAGCTTCTTGCTAAGCTCTTTTAGACGCATCTTGGTAATCATCCTCAGCCCGATGACCATTTTATCAATAGTCTTCACTTTGTGAGAATATGAGGAGGTTGAATGTGTAGATGTCTCGAAGAGACGAGCAATGAGAGCAAAGCATAAGGAAGCTTTCCTTTGTCCTTTACCATGCATCTATACATGTGAAATATGATGGTATGCGGCAAAGAGAAGTTTACACCAATCTTGATGGCGAACATCAACTTAGCTTCAGAAATTGATACATCTGTCTTGGATGTCGATTTGGGTCTTAGACAGTTGATTACAATCTTGTGCAGCAAAGTATTTGTTGCATTCATTCGGAGTAAGAGAGTCTTCCTTCGCAATTCTGTCCTTTGCTAGATCAAGAGTAGCATGGCTTACGAGACACGCCGATTGGTTGGAAAGCCCCTCTTTCCACACCAAGCACATCAGCCAAAATGTCCTTATCAATGACATACTCTTTATCCCTCACGCCTGAAAGTAAAGTCATTTGTTTGCATCAATGAAACCGATATTAGAGTATAAATAAGCCGTCAATTCAGAATGTGCCGTGTCACAGTCTGTGCAAAACTGATAAAGTTGGAGTTTTTCGAATTTCACTTGCAGATTTATGCTCAACAAGTCCAGAAAATCGAAATCCACAGTTCGTGGGTTCATCACCCCACGTTTCAGCAATTTTTCATACCTCTTCCTGTGTCCGTCTGAGCGGAACAATTCATCCTTCTTCCCTCGAAGGTTTGCAGCCACACCCATCCAAGGTTTAAAGTGTATGAACATCTTTTCATCATCATCCTTTCCCTCAGTGATTCATACTACTAAACCTAGGGTCACTAGGGAAATTTGCAAATGCTCTTGCGGCCGTTCCCTCGGGCACAACTCCGGACCTTTCCATGACAAGTAAGAAAGTGCGTCTCGTTTCTATAACCCTTCTCTTTCGAAACTCATCCACGAAAGACATAGCAGAACCACCTTCCTTTAACGCAGAGTAAAGCTTGTAAACAAAGGCGAGGCTTAAGAGTTCTTACCGGTTCGATATCTTCATAAATCGTTTCGCATCTTGAGGGTCCTGTTCTTGAGGTCTAGTTGGGGATGACCGCTGTTGAGATTGTTGAGGAGTTTGCTCGGTAGGAATGTCGCTTTCCTCGGTGAGATCAAAGTGCGTAGGCCCCTCACGAGATCCCCGTGGTCCCCCGTTTGCTATTCGGATGACTTCCTCGATACGACATTGTGCTTTTCTTTGAAGAGACTTTCTCACTTGTGTCGCAAGAAAGTTGAGAACTTTGAAACGAAGAAGTTTTGGAGAGAAAAATACAGAAGCGGTGAAAAGCTTTTGATCTAGGGTTTTGAGTAAAGTGAAAACGAAGGAGAAGAGATGTATAAGGATAACAGTACGGGGGATAAACCAAGCGTCGTATCTTTTGAAAATCTTGAATTTTCCTTTTGAAAAAATAACCGCCTTAATAAAACGATAACCACTCTCTTTAAAAATAACCGACTTAAAATAGACGAGATAATCTTACCTTATCAATAAGACAGTTTAAGTAAATGAACTTATAGTCGTGTCGATTCGTATTCTCGTCTTTTAACCTTTGAGTCTCGATGCTCGTCGGACTTTAGTTCGAGTCCGAGCTTCAAAGCATTCTTCAAGAGATAAAATATTGAGTCTTGAGCGAATAGACTCAAACAAGCTTTTCTCAAGTGGCTTTGTGAAGATGTCTGCCGGTTGATTCTTTGAGTCTATGAATTGTATCAAGACTTCTTTGTTCTGAACATGATCTCTTATAAAGTGATGTCGAATCTCAATATGTTTTGCTCTTGAATGTAGGATAGGATTCTATGTAAGATTGATTGCACTGGTGTTGTCACATCTAATTTCTATGCAAGAGTCTTCAATGCCAAAGTCTTGCGGTTGTTGTTTTATCCACAATATTTGAGAACAAGCAACTTCCAAGAGCAACGTATTCGCTTCACCGTTGAAAGAGCCACAAGGTACTTTGTTTCCTCGAAAACCAGGATACCGCCCTGTTTCCAAGCAATTGACAAGTACCTGAAGTGCTTTTTCTTTCAACTCTACAACCTGCAAGATCTCGCGTCTCGAATAGCCAAGAAGTGTAAAGTCTCCTTCTTTGGGATACCAAAGACCGATCTTAAAATAGTAGCAACATATTTAATAATACGTTTAACAGCACTTAAGTGAGATTCTCTAGGGTCGATTGAAACCTAGCACATATGCAAACACTAAATAATATGTCGTGTCCGGATGCGTAAGATAAAGAAGTGAGCCAATGATACTCCTGTATAACTTTTGGTCAATTTTCTCCCATACTTCATCTTTGTCTATCTTCAAGGAACTTGACATTGGTATGTCAGTCTTTTTTGCAATTTTCCAGACCGAACTTTTTAACAAGTTCTTTTGCATATTTCTCTTGATGAATGAATATTCCTTCCTTTAGTTGTTTGACTTGTAGACCAAGGAAAAAGGATAGTTCACCCATCATGCTCATCTCGAATTCATCCCGCATAGACTTAGAAAATTTCTTGCACAAAGTCTCATTAGATGATCCAAATATGATGTCATCAACATAAATCTGAACAAGTAGAAAGCTTTTACCTTCCTTTTTAATGAACAAAGTAGTGTCTACCTTTCCTTTAGAAAAGCCACTATGAATTAAGAAATTACTTAGCCTTTCATACCAAGCTCGAGGAGCTTGTTTCAATCCATATAAAGCTTTCTTCTTCTGAATACGAGTATGGTTTCTTTGAATCTTCAAAACTAGGAGGTTGTTCTACGTAGACTTCTTCTTGAATAAATCCATTCAGAATGCACTTTTGACATCCATTTGAAACAACCTGAAATTCTTATAGCAAGCAAAAGCAAGTAGTAATCGATTGCCTCTAACCTTGCTACTGGGGCGTAAGTCTCATCATAGTCTATCCCTTCTTCTTGCGTGTATCCTTTAGCTACGAGTCTTGCTTTGTTTCTCGTTACTTTGCCTTTTTCATCAACTTTGTTCCTGAAAACCCATTTAGCTCCAATAACCGATTTACCTTTTGGTTTGGGAGTTAATTCCCATACGTCGTTAATACTGAATTGTCTCGAGCTCTTCTTGCATTGCTTCAATCCAGCTTTCATCAGCTAAAGCTTCTTCAATATTTTTGGGTTCTATTTCAGAAATAAGAGCAATGTAAAGCACTAGACTCTTCTCGCCTTTTGGATCTTGTTCGAATTCCCTCATTAATGTTTCCAATAATGAGTTCTTCGGGATGACTAGACTTGTGCTTCCGATTCTTGTTCGGTCCGATAGATTGTTGATATTCTTCTTGAGTAGGTTCTTCATCGCAGCTTGTTGTACGATTTTGATTTAGTAACCGCTTCAAAGTGGAGTTAGATCTAGCAATGTCCGGAGCAGATTCCGAATCTTCGCCAGATCCGCGAACTTGTGGAGAGTCTTGAAATTTGACATTCATTGATTCTTCCACAGTCTCGAGTCTTTTTGTTGAACACTCTAAAAGCTTTGCTTGTAGTAGAGTATCCAAGAAAGACTCCTTCCTCTGATTTTTCTTCAAACTTACCAACACGATCATTTGCATTCTTTAGAATAAAACATTTGCAACCAAATACTTGAAAATAAGAAACTATTGGTTTCTTCCCTTTAAAAATTTCATAAGGAGTTTTCTCAAGAATTGGTCTTAAAAACACTCGGTTTATAATATAGCAAGCGGTTGAAACAAATTTTCCCGCCCAAAACCTTGAAGAAACTTGATTTCCAATTAAAAGTGTTCTTGCCATTTCTTGTAAAGATCTATTCTTCCTTTCCACAACCCCATTACGTTCGGTGTATATGGAGAAGAGAATTTGTGTTGAAAACCAAATTCATCACATAAATTAGCAAAGTCTTGATTTTCAAACTCACCTCCATGGTCTGTACGAATGCTTGTGATAGTGTGACCTTTCTCATTCTACACCTTTTTAGCAAATTTTGAAAAGAGAGAGAAAGTCTCTGACTTACTTGTAAGAAAGTAGACCCAGGTAAATCGTGAATAGTCATCCACTATTACCAGACAGAACCTTTTACCACCAATGATTTTCGTTCTGGTAGGTCCAAACAAATCCATGTGCAAAAGCTGCAATACATGATTAGTGGAAACTTTATTTATTGATTTGTAAGAGTTTCTAACTTGTTTACCCGGTACACATGGTGTACATAGATCGACTTTGAATAATTCGAGAATAGGCAATCCTCGAACAAGTTTCTTTGTAGAGATCTTGTTGATTTGCTTCATGTTGATATGGCCTAGCTTTTTGTGCCATAGATTTGCTTTATCTTGTACCGATATTAAGCACGTGATCTTTCTTGATTCACATCCGAAGATAGATATTTCCATGTCTTCGACCGTAAAAGATTGAGTAAGGTCTTTACCGATTCCAGAGCACGTTTCTTCCCGAAAGTTGATCTTGAAACCAGAATCACACAACCGACTTATGCTAAGCAGGTTGTATTTTAATCCTTCAACTAATGAAACATTATTGATAGACAAACTTCTAATCTTCTTTGTTCCTCGACCAGTAATCTTTCCTTTGTTGTTACCACTGTCGACACCTAAATTTTTGCCCAAAAATCATTTCCAAAAAAAAATGGGAACTTGTTTTTTCACAAAAATATTTCAAGTTAAATTCTTGCATATTATCTAGGCATTTAATATGGTGTTTTAAATGGAAGATGTTTTTATTTAAAAAAAAATTGAAAATATAAAAAAAATAAAAATAAAAATAAAAGAAAAAAAGAAAAAAAAAAAAAGTTGGGACCAATGATCTAAATGTGACTAGCCAAGCCCAAGAGGTCAGATTGGAATTAAAATGGCAAATTGGAGCCAAATTGCAATTTCCAAAAGTTGAGGGACCAGTTCGCAAATTTTGCAAAATTTTGCCCGAACCCTTAAATCATCATCTTGGTCACCAATTAAGTTGAAATTGAACTTGGGCCAACTTGAATCAATCAAATCGGGCCAAAAGGACCAAATTTGCATTGAAATTGGTATTTTCGGTTAAGAAAATGGCCAACTTTGAGGGACTTTCTTGCAATATTGAGTGAGTAAAATTATGAAATCTAGCCAAGATCTTAAACTACTATACATGAGCTTGCTAATTGATAAAAAACCGCAACCAAATTGATGGATTAAAGCACTCAAACGAGCTACCAAAACCTAGTCCACGAATTGGTCTCATTTCGGAGTTGCTGAGTAAGCAACTTGGTGGCCCCACCATATCCCACTCAGCCGCCCATCCAGCCTGATATTTGCACGTGATTGAAGACCATAATTAGTAGTGCCAGTGGACGGAAATTGTCCAGGGATAAGCTGCTGAATGCACGGGAAAGTCGCAGCAAAATCCGCACACTCAACAGCTGCAAAATTTTAAAATTTTGGCTAAGTCAGAAAGTGGGTAGACTGCTCAGTTGGTGGGCTTGGCAGGAGGCCAAAAAGCCGATCACGTGATTGCCTAATGCAGTGGATAAGATCTATGAAGCAGGCTCATTTGAGGGATAAGAGAGAGAAGACAAGAAACACGACGGAGAGCTCACAATCATACCCAAAAAACACCCTCAGAAGCAACCCCAAAAAAGCCAAACCCAGAAATTCCAGACCGACCTTGAGAGAGATAAACGAAATTTTCACACACCTGCAGCCAAAATTAGCCAAAACCTTCAACTAGAGAGTGAAACTTCACTCAAAGGGCTTTCCATCCATATGTCGCACGTCCCAAATGGAGTTCGGGAAGGTCTCCTAAAGCCCCCCGAAAACCACCCTTCTGGCGAGCCCAGTTGGTCACGAGTGAGGAAAAGCGAGTGTTTTTTAGAAACGTGTGAGACAAATGAGGAAAGCCATGAATTGCAGCCCAAACTAGTATACATATAGCTTGGGTTGATTTTAACTTGGCCAACAAAGGAGGTTTGGAAGTCTAATTTTGGAAGCCAACGAAAACCTTCGTTGTCACTTTTTCTTCTGCAGATCTCACTTTCAGTTTGAAGGAACCAACTTCTACGTGCTCCCAGAGGACAATTTCTTGGTTTTCTTGGCCAAGAGTCACTTTAAAGGGAAACTAGGAAGCAAGGTAAGCATCCTAGATGTATTTTTGTTTAATTTTGAATACGTTTTGATAACGAAAATCAAGAGGAAATCTAGCCCGGAAAACTGATTTCTGAGGCTGAAATTTTTCTAAGTGTTTGAAACCTCTTCAAGAGCTATACATGTTTGACTTGCTACTCCCCTTTACATGTGTTTTCTATCTTCACGAGCTTGATTAATGTTATATGGGAGTACAAATGATACATAGGTCAGCTTGGTTTGGTCTTTAAATCCTCGTGTGAACTATGAGATCGTCAAAAACCAAGCATATCCACATTAGTTCTTGGCTGGTCAGTGTAGACTTTGCATGTGGGCTTCTTGGAGAGTCCGTTTTGATGCGTCCGGTTGATCGTTTTCGGTGATGTTTGTTGCATGTGAGATTACATGTTACCTATTTTCATCCAAGTGGAGTAATATTTCATATAGATGTTGCATGTGATGGTTGTCGGGGCTTCAATCCGGGCATTTGACATGGCTGTTTGACTTGGTTCCATACCAGATTTGCAAAACGGCTCCAACCCGCATATTAGAGGCCGTTTTCAGTTTGGTTCTTGCAAGTTCTAGGCTGTGATTTCTAGCTAAACCGGTTCTTTACATGTAATAGTATATCCTTAATACTTTTCTTTCACATGAGATTGCTTATGGGCCGAGATTGAAGACCACGAACATAGCCCGAAGAAGCCGTTTTGAGGTGTTTTGATGCAAGCTAAGTGTTCGATGAAATGTTCAAATCGAGTTTCGATTTTGAAACGGTCGATTTGAGCTTGGTTCTTGTTATATTCATGTACTAGGCAGTCCCATATTAGTGTAAATTGGCATATATCGGTTTAGGGAATTTTTTTTTTTAATAAAAATGAAAAAAAATGAAAATTTCAAAAAATTGTAAAAATGATGGATGGTATCAAGTTATGATAGAAATGACATCTAGGAAATTTTCCCATTTTTAAAAGGTCATTTTCTTAATTTAATGATATTTTGGTATTTTATAACCATTTTTGTAAATAATCTATTTTGCGTAGATTAAAATTAATTATAGTAATTTCATGCATCTAGAGTAATATCATGCATATTTAAATTCTCATTTTTGCTCACAGGGGTCCTGTCCCGGGGCGTGATAACAAGGCCATGTAATATTATTTGCCCGACTTGTATCGGGTCTTTCCTTTCCGCATTATTTTCAAGTCATTTCAATTTATTGGATGTTATTTACCGTACCGCTTTTCAATAATTCGAGTGTAAATTTCTTTCTTTCTAAATTATGTTAGGATTAGTCTAGAGATAAAAAAAAAAAAAAAACCACAAAAACATTTGCATGGACGCTTAGCGGTTTTATAACAATTATAATT
The DNA here is from genome assembly GCA_014182395.1 of Eucalyptus sp. ANBG9806169. NCBI lineage: Eukaryota > Viridiplantae > Streptophyta > Magnoliopsida > Myrtales > Myrtaceae > Eucalyptus > Eucalyptus sp. ANBG9806169. The sequence goes on from CM024583.1 coordinate 24,326,945, forward strand.
GGTAATCAAGATTGTGTGGCCATTTAGATGAACAACCTTCCAAGTTAGTGGTACCGCAAGGGCGCTAATAGAAACATTGGCGTAAACAAGTCCCCGTTCCTAGAAATCTCTGGTTGTGTAGGAATCGAGACAACACTCCCGTGTCTTGATTGGTTTCTAGCCGACCCCAAGGCTAGTGGCGACTCCTAGAAATATTTAGGTTGTTAAGAACTAAAAAAAACAAAATTCAACGTCGCGCGAGGTATGGGCTTTAGGAGAGCCCGCGCCTAATTTAGGGCCATTGGCCCGCCTCTTTCGGCAAATACCCCTAAACCTTCTTCCTTTTTCCCCAGACGGAAAATAAGAGGTCGTGACAACCACCAAAGGAAACTTTTCCTCCGTCTATCTGGATAAGTTTTATGAAGCATCTTGAGTCTCATGTCATATGTTTGGAGCAGCTACTATCAAGATACCATTTTATCTTCTTTTTTATAGTAACCTGCAATTAACAGAAATCAAGCTCTTTTTGGTACCCATACCATCTTGGGTCCAGAAGTGTTAGAACAATAGACAGTCTTAGCCCAGCTCTTTTTAACGGGTCTCCAAACCAAAGGACATTCTTTCTCAAAGTGTTCTAAGCTTTTACACTTGGAACATCTCGAGCATTTCTACCAACAGTTTTACAAAGACTTTCGGAAATAATTCTTGTAAAAGTTCTAGCTGGTCTTTGTTTAATTCTTTCTTCTACCTTCGGAAAATCAATCGTGGAATAGTTTCAGAAGTCATACCAAGACCTAACTTGTCAAAATATGGTCTTTGTATCGAAAGAATCTTATCCAGCTTTTCGAGAACCATTTGAAAATCTCTTTGATATGTTAGTGATATCATTTTTCAAAAGATTATTTTCATTTGAAATACTGTCTGAGTTTTCTTTCACAACAGCAAAATCTTTTTCCAGTTTTTCAAACTTTTCTTTCATAAGTTTATCCTGTTGTTTCAATGTAGAATTTTCCCTTTTCAATTCGGAGATCCCTTAAGAGAGGTTTTCGAGACTAAGACAAAGTTCATCAATGTATTTAGAAACTTTAACGGGAATTTTCAAGTTACTAACCTCGAGTTATTTTGTCCGAGTCTCGTGGTGCCGAATCAAGGTCTAGTCTCGAGTCCGATTTTGCCATTAAACAAATATTGGCATAATCATTGTCACTATCTTCACATTCAAAAGTATCACTCCAAGTCTCTACTTTGAGTGCCTTCGCTTTTTTTCTCGGTCTTCCCTTTTCTCTTCTTTAACGAGAGGACAGTTAGGTCGATGTGTCCCTTTTCTTGCATTCAAAGCAAGTCACTTCTTTATTCGTATCATCTTCCTCTCGTTGACTGTTTTGAAACCTTTGAGAACTTTGTTTCTTCCAATTGAATTTCCTTCCTTTTCTGTTCAACTTTCTCGAATCTCTTTATCATAAGTGTCAGTTCTTCATCATCTAGATCTTCTTGAGTCTCGTAACATCGGAATAGTCATTAGACTTTAAGGCAATAGATTTCTTACCTTTTGAGTCTTCCTCTTCGTTGGTCTTCTACTTCATAGGATTGAAGAGTCCCAACCAATTCATCTACGAAAGTGGAGCAATCCTCTGTGTCTCTCTTATTGAGGTTTTTATATAATTCCAGTCTTTTGAGAGTCCTCGAAGAAGTTTGTTGACCTTCATATGTCCCGAGATTGGATGTCCCCGATATTCAAGACCATTCACAATTTCAGAAAGCGACTAAACATGTCGTAATTGATTCTCCTGATCTCATCTTAAAGACTTCATATTGTCCCAAGAGAATGTTGATCCTTGTTTCTTTCACACGATCGGTTCCTTCATAGGTAATGTGAAGCCTATCCCATACTTCTTTTGCTGTATCACAAGAAGATATTCTATTATATTCAAAAGTAGGGGATAAAGCACAATATAAAGAGTAAATAGCTTTGGCGTCAAGAGTCTGTCTCTTGGTGATTTCTTCTTGAGTCAAAAGAGTAGGAACAGCTGGTTCTTTTCCTCTCTCTGAGTCTGATGCAGCAGCAGGAATGATTCCTTTATCAACCACTTCCCATTCCAAAGGATCTTTCGATCTTAGGAATGCCTTCATCTTATTTTTCCATATGCTGTAATCTTTTCCATCAAAGTATGGAGGTCCGGTATTGCTTTGACCTTCAACCAACCCCGTAGGCAGCATACTAGCCATAGATCTTTTACTTAGAAGTAAAGACACTTCTTATAAACAAGTACACAAGCTCGATACCAATTGTTAGAACTAGAATTAGCACCTAGAGGGGGGTGAATAGGTGTTTAAAGCGATTTTAACAATTTAAACCGAATGAGATATAAATAATTTAAAATCAACGATTGCAGCAAATGAAAACAGTTAACAATATAAAGGATTAGGGATAGAGAATCAAGACTCCAGATTTATAGTGGTTCGGCTTAGATCAAGCCTACGTCCACTCTCGCACGGACAGCCCTTCTGGCTGGATTTCACTAAGAATCAGTAAGAGTGATTACAGTCTCACGCTCTTGAGTCCACGGTGTAGATTACTCTACTACACTTCCTCAAGGTCTACAATATGATCTCTCTTTTGATTACATGTAACGCTCAAAGAATGATATCGCAAAATAGAAAAGGAGATTCAGACTTTGGAATTCTTCTATCCGCACCCTTCAACAACTAGAGCATCTCTCTTATATACTTCTTCATGCCTTCAATACCGTTGGCACCTTCCAAAGAAGTTCTTCCAATCATCCCGTTGGACAGAATCAATTAGAGAGATCTCGAGCTCTTTAAGGTAAGTGTTGATAGCCCATCAATCTGCTCGCCCATACAATCAGGATCTCGGTTTCCATAAGTAGATCCTTCCAAATATAAGTTGCGAAGTCGTCAAAGAATCTAAACATATTCCATATAAGACTAAGATCGTTTAGAGCTGAATCCAGTAGAAAGATATCCACTAGTCGTTAGAATAAAGATCATATAAGATCAGAATAAACGTCGTCCTGGAAACTGTCCATGTGAGTAGACTTTGAACTATAAGTCTTGAGTCTTGTTAGCTTCAAACTTTGATCTTCAGACTTTAATCTTCAGACTTTGATCTTCAGACTTTAATCTTCAGACTTTGTCAAAAGAGTCTGTAAGTCTTCGAACTAGACCGATAAAAATGTTTTGTCAACTTCAAAATACTTTAAGAGATTTCATCCAACAATTTCTTTGTTAGAATCATCTTCCTCGTTGATTTGTTTTGAAACCTTTGTGAGCTTTGTTTCTTCCAATTGAATTTTCTCCCCTTTCTCGTTCAGCTTTTCTCGAATCTCTTTATCATGAGTGCCGTTCTTCATCATCTAGATCTTCTTGAGTCAGTAACATCGAATAATCATTAGACTTTAAGGCAATAGATTTCTTACCTTTTGAATCTTCTTCTTCGTTGGTGTGCTCTACTTCGTAAGGCGAAGAGTTCTAACCAGTTCATCCCTGAGAGAGTGGTGCAATCCTCTGTGTCTCCCTTATTGAAGTCTTTATGTAATTACAAAGTCTTTAGAGAGTCCACGTAGAAGTTTGTTGACCTTCATATGTCCTGAGATTGGATGTCCCTGATATTCAAGACCATTCACAATTTCAGTAAAACGACTAAACATGTCAGTAATTGATTCTCCTGAGCTCATCTTGAAAACTTCATATTGTCCCAAAAGAATATTGATCATTGTTTCTTTCACTCGATCAGTCCCTTCATAGGTAATGTGAAGCCTATCCCAGACTTCTTTTGCTGTATCACAAGAAGATATTCTTTGGCGACTTTCACTTTCAACCCGATTCACCGCCTACGTGCCCTTTACGCCCAGTCATTCGAAGAACACTTGCCCCCCGTCTTACCGCGGCTGCTGGCACGGAGTTAGCCGGGGCTTCTTCCTCGAGTCCTGTCATGATCGCGTACTCAACGAAAGACTCAGTAGGGGATAAAGCACAATATAAGGAATAAATGGCTTTAGCGTCAAGAGTCTATCTCTTGGTTATCTCTTCTTGAGTCATCTCAATAGGAACAGCAACTTCTTTTCCTTTCTCTGATTCTGATGCAGCAGCAGGAATAATTCCTTTGTCTACTACTTCCCATTCCAAAGGATCTTTCGATCTTAGGAATGCTTTCATCTTGTTTTTCCATATGCTATAGTATTTTCCATCAAAGTATGGAGATCTGGTGTTGCTTTTGTTGGATGAAATCCCTTAAAGTATTTTGAAGTTGACAAAACGAGTTTATCAGTCTAGTCTAAAGACTTACGAAGTCTGAAGATCAAAGTCTGAAGATCAAAGTCTGAAGATCAAAGTCTGAAGATCAAAGTCTGAAGACTTACAGATTCTATTGACAAAGTCTGAAGACTAAAGTCTGAAGCTAGCAAGACTCAAGACTCATATTTTAAAGTCTACTCACAAGGACAGTTTCCGGGGACGACGTTTATTACGATCTTATACGATCTATATTCTAACGTCGATGGATATCTTTCTACTTGGATTCAGCACTAAACGATCTAAGTTTTATATGGAATATGTTTAGATTCCTTAACGACTTCGCAACTTATATTTGGAAGGATCTACTTATGGAAACCGAGATCCCGATTGTATGGGCGGCGGGATTGATGGGCTATCAACACTTACCTTAAAGAGCTCGAGATCTCTCTAATTGATTCTGTCCAACGGGTTGATTGGAAGAACTTCTTTGGAAGGTGCCAACGGTATTGAAGGCATGAAGGAGTATATAAGAGAGATGCTCTAGTTGTTTAAGTGTGCGGATAGAAAAATTCCAAAGTCTGAAATCTCCTCTATCACTTTGCGATATCATTCTTTGAGCATTACATGTAATCAAAAGAGAGATCATATTGTAGATCTTGAGGAAGTGTAGTAGAGTAATCTACACTTTGTGGACTCAAGAGCGTGAGATTGTAATCACTCTTATTGATTCTTAGTGAAATCCGGCTGAAGAAGAAGGGCTGTCCGTGCGGGAGAGTGGACGTAGGCTTGATCTAAGCCGAACCACTATAAATCTGGAGTCTTGATTCTCTATCCTTAATCCTTTACATTGTTATTTGCTTTCATTTGCTGCAATCGTTGACTTTAAATTATTCACATCTTATTTGATTTGAATTGTTAAAATTGCGATAAACACCTATTCACCCCCTCTAGGTGCCAATACTAGTTCTAACAATTGGTATCGAGCTTGTGTGCTTGTTTGTAAGAAGTGTCTTTACTTCTAAGTAAAAGATCTATGGCTAGTATGTTGCCTCTGGGGTTGGTTGAAGGACAAAGCAATACCAGACCTCCATACTTTGATGGAAAAGATTACAGCATATGGAAAAATAAGATGAAGGCATTCCTAAGATCGAAAGATCCTTTGGAATGGGAAGTTGTCGATAAAGGAATTATTCTGTTGCTGAATCAAACTCGAGAGAGGAAAAGAACTCCGCTGTTCCTATTCTTTTGACTCAAGAAGAAATTATCAAAAAAAGACTCTCGACGCCAAGGCTATTTACTCTTTATATTGTGCTTTATCCCCTACCGAATATAATAGAATATCTTCTTGTGATACAGCAAAAGAAGTATGGGACAGCTTCACATTACCTATGAAGGGGCGTCGTGTGAAAGAAACAAGGATCAACATTCTCTTGGGACAATATGAAGTTTTTAAGATGAGATCGGGAGAATCAATAACCGACATGTTTAGTCGCTTTCTGAAATTGTGAATGGTCTTGAATATCGGGACATCCAATCTCGGGACATATGAAGGTCAACAAACTTCTTCGTGGACTCTCAAAAGACTCGGAATCACATAAAAACCTCAATAAGAGAGACACAGAGGATTGCTCCACTTTCGTAGATGAATTAGTTGGAACTCTTCAATCCTATGAAGTAGAACGGAACAACGAAGAGGAAGATTCAAAAGGTAAGAAATCTATTGCCTTAAAGTCTAATGACTATTCCGATGTTACAGCATTCTCAAGAAGATCTAGATGATGAAGAACGGCATTGATGATAAAGAGATTGAAAGCTGAACAAAAAGGAAGGAAATTCAATTGGAAGAAACAAAATTCTCAAAGGTTTCAAAACAGTCAACGAGAGGAAGATGATACGAATAAAGAAGTGACTTGCTTTGAATGCAAGAAAAAGGGACACATTAGACCTAACCGTCCTCCTCGTTAAAGAAGAGAAAAGGGAAGTCTCGAGAAAACAGGAAAGCACTCAAGGCGAGACTTGGAGTGATATCGAATGTGAAGATAGTGACAATGATTATGCCAATATCTGTTTAATGGCACGATCGACTCGGATTTCGGACCTTGATTCAGACTCGGACAGTGAACTCGAGGTAAGTAACTTGAAAATTCCTGTTAAAGTTTCTAAATACATTGATGAATTGTGTCTTAGTCCGAAAACCTCTCTTAGGAGGATCTCCGAATTAAAAGGGAAAATTCTACTTTGAAACATAAGGATAAACTTATGAAAGAAAAGGTTGAAAAACTTGAAAAGATGTTGTTGTTGCAAAAGAAAACTCGGACAATATTTTAAATGAAAATAATCTTTTGAAAAATGATATGACTAACATATCAAAGAGATTTTCAAATGGTTAAAGAAAAAACTGGACAAGATTCTTTCGATACAAAGACCATATTTTGACAAGTTGGGTCTTGGTATGACTTCTGAAACTATTCCACTAATTGATTTTCCGAAGGTAAAAGAAAGAATTAAACAAAGACCAGCTAGAACCGTTGTTTACAAAAATCATTTTCAGAAAGTCTTTGTAAAACCTGTTGGTAGAAGTGCTCTAAGATGTTCCAAGTGTAAAAGCTCGAGAACACTTCGAGAAAGAATGTCCTTTAGTTTGGAGACACGTTAAAAGGAGTTGGGCTAAGACTGTCTATTGTACTAACACTTGGACCCAAGATGGTATGGGTACCAAAAAGAGCTTGAATTTTTGTTAATTGCGGGTTACTATCAAAAGAAGATAAAATGGTATCTTGATAGTGGCTGCTCAAGACATATGACGGGGAGATTCAAAGCGCTTCATAAAACTTATCCGAGATAGACGGAGGAAAAGTCTCCTTTGGTGGTAACAATAGAGGGAAGATTACGGTCGAGGAACGGTGAAGATTGGGAGCTTGTCAATCAATAATGTTTCATTAGTTGAAGGATTAAATTACAACTTGCTTAGCATAAGTCGGTTGTGTGATTCTACAGTTTCAAGATCAACTTTCGGGAAGAAACGTGCTCGGAATCGGTAAAGACCTTACTCAATCTTTCACCGGTCGAAGACATGGAAATATCTATCTTACGGATGTGAATCAAGAAAGATCACAATGCTTAATATCGGTACAAGATGAAGCAAATCTATGGCACAAAAAGCTAGGCCATATCAACATGAAGCAAATCAACAAGATCTTTACAAAGAAACTTGTTCGAGGATTGCCTACTTTGAATTATTCAAAGTCTGATCTATGTACACCATGTGTCTTGGGTAAACAGTTAGAAATTCTTACAAATCTATAAATAAAGTTTCCACTAATCATGTATTGCAGCTTTTGCATATGGATTTGTTTGGACCTACGTAACGAAAAGCATTGGTGGTAAAGGTTACATGCTGGTAATAGTGGATGACTATTCACGATTTACTTGGGTCTACTTTCTTTCAAGTAAGTCAGAGACTTTCTCTCTTTTTTCAAAATTTGCGAAAAAGGTGCAGAATGAGAAAGGTCATACTATTACAAGCATTCGTACAGACCATGGAGGTGAGTTTGAAAATCAAGAATTTGCTAACTTGTGTGATGAATTTGGTTTTCAACATAAATTCTCTTCTCCATATACACCAGAACGAGAATGGGGTTGTGGAAAGGAAGAATAGATCTTTACAAGAAATGGCAAGAACTCTTTTAATTGGAAATCAAGTTTCTTCAAGGTTTTGGGCGGAAAGTTTACATTTCAGCTGCTTGCTACATTATAAACCGAGTGTTTTTAAGACCAATTCTTGAGAAAACTCCTTATGAAATTTTTAAAGGGAAGAAACCAATAGTTTCTTATTTTCAAATATTTGGTTGCAAATGTTTTATTCTAAAAAATGCTAATGATCGTGTTGGTAAGTTTGAAGAAAATCAGATGAAGGATTCTTTCTTGGATACTCTACAACAAGCAAAGCCTTTAGAGTGTTCAACAAAAAGACTCGGAGGCATGGAAGAATCAATGAATGTAAAATTTCAAGACTCTCCACAAGTTCGAGAATCTGGCGAAGATTGAAGCTGCTCAAACTGTTAAAGCTAACTCCATCAAGCGGTTGCTAATTCAAGATCGTACAACAAGTTGCGATGAAGAATCTACTCTAGAAGAAGATCAACAATCTATCGGGCGAACAGTGGAATGGAAGCACAAGTCTAGTCATCTGAAGAACTCATTATTGGAAATATTAATGAGGGAATTCGAACAAGATCCAAAAGGCGAGAAGAGTCTAGTCTGTTGCTCTTATTTCGAAATAGAACCCAAAAATATCGAAGAAGCCTTAGCTGATGAAAGCTGGATTGAAGCAATGCAAGAAGAACTCAGACAATTCGGTATTAATGACGTATGGGAATTAACTCTAAACCAAAAGGTAAATCGTTATTGGAGCTAAATGGGTTTTCGGGAACAAAGTTGATGAAAAGGCAAAGTAACGAGAAACAAAGCAAGACTCGTAGCTAAAGGATACACGCAAGAAGAAGGGATTGACTACGATGAGACTTACGCTCCAAGTAGCAAGGTTAGAAGCAATCGATTATTACTTGCTTTTGCTTGCTATAAGAATTTCAGGTTGTTTCAAATGGATGTCAAAAGTGCATTCTGAATGGAATTATTCAAGAAGAGGTCTACGTAGAACAACCTCCTGGTTTTGAAGATTCAAAGAAACCAGATTGTATTGATGAAGAAAGCTTTATATGGACTAAAACAAGCTCCTCGAGCGTGGTATGAAAGGCTGAGCAATTTCTTAATTCATAGTGGCTTTTCTAAAGGTAATGTAGACACTACTCTGTTCATTAAAAAGGAAGGTAAAAGTTTTCTACTCGTTCAGATTTATGTAGATGACATTATATTTGGATCATCTAATGAGACCTTGTGCAAGAAATTTTCTAAGTCTATGCGAGGATGAATTCGAGATGAGCATGATGGGTGAACTATCCTTTTCCTTGGTCTACAAGTCAAACAACTAAAGGAGGGTATATTCATTCATCAAGAGAAATATGCAAAAGAACTTGTTAAAAAGTTCGGTCTGGAAAATTGCAAGAAGACCGACATACCAATGTCAAGTTCCTTGAAGATAGACAAAGATGAAGCGGGGAAGAAAATTGATCAAAAATTATACGGGAGTATCATTGGCTCACTTCTTTATCTTACGCATCCGGACGACATATTATTTAGTGTTTGCATATGTGCTAGATTTCAATCGATCCCGGAGAATCTCACTTAAGCGCTGTTAAACGTATTATTAAATATGTTGCTACTATGTTAAGATCGGTCTTTGGTATCCCAAAGAAGGAGACTTTACACTTCTTGGCTATTCGGGCAACGAGATCTTGCAGGTTGTAGAGTTGAAAGAAAAAGCACTTCAGGTACTTGTCAACTACTAGGAAACGGGGACGGTATCTGGTTCTCGAGGAAACAGATCCGTGGCTCTTTCAACAGCTGAGCGAGAATACGTTGCTCTTGGAAGTTCTTTGTTCTCAAATCTTGTGGATAAAACAACAAGCTGCAAGACTTTGGCATTGAAGACTCTTGCACAGAAATTAGGTGTGACAACACCGGTGCAATCAATCTTACAAAGAATCCCATTCTACATTCAAGAGCAAAACATATTGAGATCCGACATCACTTTATAAGAGATCATGTTCAGAACAAAGAAGTCTTGATACAATTCATAGACTCAAAGAATCAAGGCGAGACATCTTTACAAAGCCTCTTGAGAAAAGCTTGTTTGAGTCTATTCGCTCAAGACTCAATATATTATCTCTTGAAGAATACTAGAGTTCGGACTCGGTAACTAAAGTCGATGAGCATCGAGACTCAAAGGATCGAGAATATGAATCGACACGTACTGTAAGTTTCTTTACTTAAACTGTCTTATTGATAAGGTAAGATAATCTGTCTAATTTTAAATTGGTTAGAAGTGGTTATCGTTTTTATTAAGGCAGTTATTTTTCAAAAGGAAAATTCAAAATTTCCAAAATATACGACGCTTCGGTTTTCCCGTGCCTTTTTATCTTTTATACATCTCTTCTCCTTCGTTTTCACTTTACTCGAAACCCTAGAACAAAAGCTTTTTCTGCTCTACGCAATTTTTTTTTTTTTTCCTCCCAAACTTCATTGTTTCAAAGTTCTCAACTTTCTTGCGAAACAAGTGAGAAAGTCTTTCCAAAGAAAAGCACAATGTCGTATCAGAGGAAATCTTCCAGAATTGCAAACAAGGGACCACAAGGCTCAGTGAGGGCCTACGCATTTTGATCTCGAGGAAAGCGACATTCCTTCGAGCAGTCTCAAGCGAGTCATCACCAACTAGACCTCAAGATGAAATGGTTTATGAAGACATCGAACCAAAGTAAGAACTCTAAAACCCGCCTTTGTTTATAAACTCTATTCTGCATTAAAGGAAGGGTGCTATGACTTTTGTGGATGAGTTTCTGAAAGAGAAGGGGTATAGAAACGAGACGCATTTTCTTACTTGTGATGGAAAGGTGCGGAGTTGTGCCGAGGAACGGCTGCAAGAGCGTTTGCAAATTTTCCGAGTGACCCTAGGTTTAGTAGCATGAATCAGCCCTTGAGGGCAAGGATGATGATGAGAAGATGTTCATGCATTTTAAACCATGGATGGGTGTGGCTGCGAGCCTAAGAGGGAAGAAGAATGAATTGTTCCGTTCGGACGGACACGGGAAGAAATATGAAAACTCCGCTGAAGCGAGGGGTGATGAACCCAAGAACTGTTGATTTTGACTTTCGGATTTGTTGAGTATAGGTCTGCGAGAGAAATTCGAAAAGCTCCAACTCTATCATTCTGCACAGCGCGTGACACTGCACATCCCGAATTGATTTGCCTATTTCTACTCCAATATCGGCTTCATTGACGCAAACGGTTTTACCTTCGGTGTGAGAGATAAGGAGTATGTCATTGATTGTGATATTCTCGGCTGATGTGCTTGGTGTGGAAAGAAGAGCTTTTCAACCAATTGGTGTGTCTCGTAAGTTCGCTACGCTTGAGCTAGCAAAGGACAGAATTGCAGAAGGAAGACTGTCTTATTCCGAATGAATGCAACAAACACTTTGCTGCATAAAATTGTAATCAACTGTCTAAGACCCAAATCGACGTCTAAGACAGATGTTTCAATTTCGAAGCGAAGTTGATGTTTGCCATCAAGATAGGTGTGAACTTCTCTTTACCACATACCATCATCTTTCACATGTATAGATGCATGGTTAAGGATAAAGGAAAGCTTCCTTATGCTGCTCTTATCACTCGACTCTTCAAACATCTACACATTCAACCTCCTCACATCTTCACAGTGAAGACCATTGATAAAATGGTCATCGGTTTGGGGATGATTACCAAGATGCGTTTGAAGGAACTTAGTAAGAAGCTGGAAAAGTTCAAGGAAAAGACTCCTTCCAAGCTCAAACCAGACTCATCAGCAGCTAAAAGGAAAGGAAAAGAAGCTGTGGCTAGTTCCACCAAGAAGCGAAGGGCAATCATCCCTGGAGGATGAAGATGATGAGGATTCGATTCCTATCTCTACTCTAATCTCTCAATTTGCTGCATCTATTCCAACTGTTCCAGAACATAAAGTTGCAGAAGAAGAGAAAGAGGAAGAGAAAGAGGAAGAGAAAGAAAAAGAGAAGAAAGAGGAAGAGAAGACAGAGGAAGAAAGAAAGGAAGAGGAAGAGGAAAAGGAAGAAAGAAAAGAAGAGAAAGCAGATGAACCTGAAAGAACAAATTCTCCAGCAGAAAAGGAGGATTTACAACATCCTGTAACTGAGGAATCGCCTCAAAAGAAGAATTCTTTTCTCCACCGTAAGACATGGAGACGGGGAGATAAAGAAAGCGAACACACACCTCTTCGGCTGACTTTCGAGAGAAGAGGATGATCAAATAGGTGTTAGCCGATCACCTCCCGATGCTGAGGATATTCATGCTGCAAAGTTTCTGAAGGAGAGGCATCATCTCCACACAATGAACCTCCTTCGATATTCCTACGGCTTGACTCCACCGTCGACGAGCTGAAACAAGCACTCAGACTGACAACTCTGGAGATTTTCGAAGGCTGCTTGATATCATCTTAGATCTAAAAGGTCAAATTTATGCAATGGGATACGAATTTCAGACCTTGCAGAATGAAAATCATGCAATGTTCATCACTTTGCATGATCAGATTAAAGATGTTCAGCGCCAGATTCAAGAAACTGCAAAGGGCACTACACTCACCCAAGTACAGGCAGACTTGAGGAAGCTGGAAGACACTGTAAAGTCGATGGAAGACTTTCAACTTGTTCGCATTCCTCGAGCTCCTTGATTTTTTTTTGTGCCGACAAAAGGGGAGAAGACCTTGCAGATTTTTGATGATTTTGATCCAAACCCAATATCCAAACCCAATCTTTTCTATTATTGCTTGCTATCTTGACTTTGACTTAAACTTGCAGAGTTTTTTTTTTTTTGAAAGTATTCTCTATGGCAATACTTTAAGCTTCGTAAATTTGATAGTACTGTCTGTTTATGACTAATGAGGTTTCTGTGAATGCAGATCTATGTACAGGATATCTGTGTACAGGATAACTTCTACTATCTTATTTAAATCTTTTGTGATACTTGCTTAAAAGTTGTATTGCAGGGCGATAATATTCAAATCTGCAGGAAAGTTTTGTCACCATCAAAAAGGGGAGATTGTTGGATGAAATCCCTTAAAGTATTTTGAAGTTGACAAAACGAGTTTATCAGTCTAGTCTAAAGACTTACGAAGTCCGAAGATCAAAGTCTGAAGATCAAAGTCGAAGATCAAAGTCTCGAAGATCAAAGTCTGAAGACTTACTGATTCTATTGACAAAGTCGAAGACTAAAGTCTGAAGCTAGCAAGACTCAAGACTCATATTTTAAAGTCTACTCACAAGGACAGTTTCCGGGACGACGTTTATTCCGATCTTATACGATCTATATTCTAACGTCGATGGATATCTTTCTCTTGGATTCAGCACTAAACGATCTAAGTTTTATATGGAATATGTTTAGATTCCTTAACGACTTCGCAACTTATATTTGGAAGGATCTACTTATGGAAACCGAGATCCTGATTGTATGGGCGAGCAGGATTGATGGGCTATCAACACTTACCTTAAAGAGCTCGAGATCTCTCTAATTGATTCTGTCCAACGGGTTGATTGGAAGAACTTCTTTGGAAGGTGCCAACGGTATTGAAGGCATGAAGGAGTATATAAGAGAGATGCTCTAGTTGTTTAAGTGTGCGGATAGAAAAATTCCAAAGTCTGAAATCTCCTCTATCACTTTGCGATATCATTCTTTGAGCATTACATGTAATCAAAAGAGAGATCATATTGTAGATCTTGAGGAAGTGTAGTAGAGTAATCTACTTTGTGACTCAAGAGCGTGAGATTGTAATCACTCTTATTGATTCTTAGTGAAATCCAGCTGAAGGGCTGTCCGTGCGGGAGAGTGGACGTAGGCTTGATCTAAGCCGAACCACTATAAATCTGGAGTCTTGATTCTCTATCCTTAATCCTTTACATTGTTATTTGCTTTCATTTGCTGCAATCGTTGACTTTAAATTATTCACATCTTATTTGATTTGAATTGTTAAAATTGCGATAAACACCTATTCACCCCCCTCTAGGTGCCAATACTAGTTCTAACAGCTTTGACCTTCAACCAACCATGTAGGCAACATACTAGCCATAGATCTTTAACTCAGAAGTAAAAACACTTCTAATAAACGAGTACACAAGCTCTGATACCAATTGTTAGAACTAGTAATAGCACCTAGAGGGGGTAAATAGGTCACTAGACGATTTTTATAAAATTAACAAAATGTATAAACAATTTATTTTATGAAGGATTAAGGATTTGAAAACAATAATCGCTGCAAGTGAAAGCAATGTAAAGTAAAAGGATTAGGGATAGAGAATCAAGACTTCCAGATTTATAGTGGTTCGGCTTAGACCAAGCCTACGTCCACTCTCCCGCACGGACAGCCCTCTGACTGGATTTTCACTAAGAATCAAAAAGAGAATTTACAATCTCACGCCCTTGATTCCACAGTGTAAAGTCTCTACTACACTTCCTCAAGGTCTCACCACATTTTTGTCTCTCTTTTGATTACAAGTATAGCTCGAAGAATAAGATCACAAAATAACAAGGAGATTCAGACTTTGGAATTCTTCTATCTGGCACTCAACTTGAGCGTCTCTCTTAAATACTTCTTCATGCCTTCATTACCGGTGGCACCTTCCAAAGAAGTTCTTCCAATCAACCCGTTGGACAGAATCAATCTAGAGAGATCTCGAGATCTTTAAGGCAAGTGTTGATAGCCCATCAATCCCGTTCGCCCATACAATCAGGATCTTGGTTTCCATAAGTAGAACCTTCCAAATATAAGTTGCGAATCTAGAGAATCTAGATTATTCAAATACGAATATAAAATCTTGTAGAGCTAATTCCAGTCAACAGATATTCCTTAACCGTTGGAGTCAAAACCATAGTAGATAGAATCAGAATAGAAGTTTTAACTTTGTCGGTCTGGAAACTATCCATGAGAGTAGACTTTGAAACTTGAGTCTTGATATCTTCAGATTTTGGTCTTCAGACTTTGCCAGTAGAATCTGCAAGTCTTCAGACTAGACTGATGGAAATGTTTTGTCGACTTCAAAATACCTTAAGAGAATTTTTCTAACAATAATTGCGTTTTCCTCTTTTACCCTAAAAAATTACTGTTCATCGTCTTCCTCCTTAGACTTGTTGCTCCACCAGTGAAGCTCAACCGACGGAGCTCAGCCACGGGCTCCACCGACTAGATCTGGTTGTCGAGAAAGGTCGCCTAACCTCATGCGACCTCGGGCATTACATGGGTCGCGTGACCCACGCATCGGCGTCGCCTAGGTTGTGTGGCCTTGGGCGACGTCGCTTGAGGTCGCGCGACCCACGCACCGCCGCCGCCCGGGTCGCGCGACCCACACACCAACGTCACCCGAGGCCGCACGACCTCAGGTGGCCCAGCAACCCAAGAGGGCGACGACCTTAGGCAGTTGGGTCATAAGCGACTTTAGGCTATTGGGTGGCAAGACTTGTGCGACCTCGGGTGGTGGCGTCCGGGTTGCGCAACCCACCGCCTCCCCACCACCACCGCCACTAGCCGCCTCCCTCACCACAACCACCAGCTTCGGCTGCCTCTCGACCGTTTCGTCCTCTACTTTAGCATCTCCTCCTCCTTTTTCCTTTCCTTTTTTTCCTTTTTCTTTTCACCTCAAAGCTACTTTGCAAAATACACCAAAATGAAAGTATCCAAACACTCTTGCATTCATCAAATGCCCATTCCTCTAAAGATACTTGGGGAAATGCAAAGTTATTTCTCCAAAGTTGAATCAAACGGGCCCTTAGCATTGTGAAATATGTGTCAAGAATTCGATAGAACCATTGTGAGAAACATGCAAGTTTCTGAGTATGTCAACAAGGACAACATTAGACATGTAAAAATATGTTTATGATTGTTTGGTAAAGTATTGTGGTAAATTAGTAGCCTACTTGGTATAACTTCCCACAGTTGCTACGTATTTAAAAAATGGTATGGCTATGGTTCCATTGCCTTGGCCTAGAAAAATTTACGGATATGGCTCCATTTCGTGAAATTTTGCCATGATTGCTCTCACTTACTGGCCTCTTGATATCACAGGAAATGTTCTTGGCTGGTGCGGAGACATCGAGCAGCACTGTCGAATGGGCACTGACAGAACTCCTACGGGACCCGAACTCCATGGTCAAGGTCCAAGCAGAGCAGTCCGGGGTTGTCGGGTCCAACCGAAAGGTCCAGGAAACCGATATAGACCAGCTCCCCTACCTGCAAGCAGTTGTGAAGGAGACCCTCAGGCTCCACCCGCCACTCCCATTCCTCGTGCCACGGAAGGCCATGGCCAACACCATTTTCATGGGCTATGACATACCCAAAAACACGCAGGTCTTTGTGAACAGTTGGGCGATAGGTAGAGACCCAGATGTCTGGGAAGATCCTATGGCGTTTAAGCCTGAGAGGTTCATTGGATCAAAGTTGGATTATAAGGATCAACACTACGAGTTCATTCCGTTTGGAGCAGGTCGAAGGATGTGTGCCGGCATGCCCTTGGCACATCGCGTGCTTCATCTGGCTTTGAGTTCGCTGCTTCATGAGTTCAATTGGGAGTTCGATGGCCGCATTGATGCAAAGACGATTGACATGAGAGACAGGGTGGGGATGACCATGAGAAAGTATGTCCCCTTGCTGGTGGTGCCCAAAAGAAGAGCAATGTGAGACTGGGTTCAGCTCGGAATTTGTGCTCGTTTGACATATTGGTCTGAGCCTTTCTTTGCTTACTCAAATGCGTATCCTCCATGGTTTTTACTTTCTAGTTATTTCCTAGGCTAGAATATGAGTAAATGACAATATGTAATATGGTGTATCTAAAACTAGCGAGATTGGTCATTTAAGATTGCTGTTTTGTTTTGACATTTTCATTGGGTAAGATGTTAATCTTTTGTGAATAGAATCAAATTTCAGAACATAATAATACGTAGTTGCACAAATAAGCTCCGTTTTATGAGTTATGGGAACTTTCACAACCTATTATAGTCCCGAGTTCAGACGACTCGAAGTTAAAGACAGCAGAAATCAACACAGAATAAATGGAGCCCTAGTCAATTATTTGCGTAAAAATTGTCATCTTAGCGAGCACCTCATTAATTGCCAACTTTACCAGACTGCAAGATAAAGAAAATGGTGCATTTCAGTACCGTGCCTCATGTTATCTACTGTCAACTCAGAATGGAAACGGGTAAAAACCTCTCGGTTTAGACCCGCAAGAACTTCGACAATTGCTTTCACGGTTTTTGGTTGGTCTGCGATGTACAGCTTCTATACCAGAAGCACATTCGCCCTAAAATCGCGATTTTGTAAATCTGAGAATATGCTTGTCAATTGGAAACAACCTGGTGACCGGATGAACTAGTCAGCCGGTTTATTAGAAACGATATTGTCGTTCATAAAGGGCCGTTACTCTCCTTGGAAAACAACGACAGTAATGCAAGCATTTTCCTATACAGAACATGTGGCTTGCTTAGCACGCATTGGTTTTTGTTTTGAAACAATAAGAGTTCTGTCTTTTAACGGTCAACGATTAAACCATACGCGGTGAGGACTGCCATGTGGTGGGAATTCGCTTGGAAAAATTGAGGGTTATAGTGTCATTCAGCTGAATTTTCTTGGGAAATTACATGAGTTAAGACTTATCAACTCTCCATTTGTCAATCAAAACTTGTGGACCATAAAAGAGTGACACCACATATGACTTTCAAGTTCTTTTCTTTGAATTATTGTAAGAGTAAGAATTGGGCAAAAAATATCACAAAGCAATGGACGGTGCGCATTTGTCCATGTGCTCGGAGATTAGGTATGGCTAGACCCGTCAAAATGGGTCATGACTTTCAAGTTCTTTTCTTTGAATTATTGTAAGAGCAAGAATTGGGCAAGAAATATCACAAAGCGATAGACGGTGGGCATTTCTCCATGTGCTCGGAGATTAGGTGTGGCTAGACCCATCAAAATGGGTCATTGATGAAATTTTTAATCCTATGTGGCCATCTTCTCACCATGCTTGAAGAGAAGAAAACCATTCACCATCTTTTCTGTCTTCTGGGGTTTCCTTTCCGAGCAACTTTTTACTTTTCCTTTGCCGTATGGATTGATGAAGAGAAAGTTAACGACCGTGGTTCAACCTTAATCATCCGGATCAATTCATACGAAAGATATTAATTTAAAATTCATCGCTTAGTACATTAACATATCTAAATTTCTTCATTTATTGAAAACCCTTATGTGGTGGTAGATGTTGATCTTGTTTAGGTGCTCCTAATATTTCTCATTTTTCATTTTTTGGCAGGTGATGGGATTTGTCCATGCAAAATATACAAGAGTTTTGGGGGAAAAGTACCGAAAAAAGTCCTAAATTTATTATATTAGTGCCAATTTGATCTCAAACTTTTTGATTTGACCAATTTAATCCTATACATTTTCACGTTTTCATCTTATCAATTTTGGTCAAGAATTGCCGACATGAACATTTTTAATAATTTTTTTGTTTTTCTTTTCATTGTTAGTATTATTATTTTCTTTTTTCTTTCTTTTTATTTTTTGTAGCGAGATTTGCAGCCCTCGCCAAATTTAGTCAAGGGCTGCCTCGCCCGAGCCACTGCAAGATTTGGGTAAGGGCAACCTCAACTAGAGCCAGCGAGGCTACAAAGGCCCCTCACCCGTGGCCACACTAGTCACTAGCCAAGGACCCACGCCTAGATTTGGCGAGGGCCATGCCCTCACCCCGTCCCCAGTGACTCTCATTAGCCAAAATGAAAAGAAAAGAAAAAGAAAATATAATAAAATATAATTCAATTTTCAAAATAAAGTTGCAAAAATCATTTACGCGTATTGGTTGTGCCACGTAAAACGGTCATAGTCTACGTTAATGATTTCTAGCCAAATTTGGCTTTAGAACTCAATTGACAAATTCTAAAAAGGTTTAGTATTGAATTAGTATAATTACAAATTTTATGATTGAATTGATATCAATATAATAGATTGATGATTTTTTGGTATTTTCCCTTTAGAAAAAGACGCTTGCTCATCGCTCCAATGATAGGAGTCATGCTCCTCATTTAAGGAATACATGAAATGGGTAATGTGCATAGTGTGAACTAATTGAAGCTATAGTTCAAACACTCAAAATTCACTAAGGTATCAATAGAGAAATACAATGGTTTGAGTATGAACACTCAATGGAAGATTTTTTTTTTTTTTTCTCTCACTAAATCATTCTTCTTATGTTTTTCTCTCTTGAATAGAATTTGTAAGCATTGTCGACAAAGAACAAGTGATTGGAAAGGCCTCAAAACTTTGGAATTTCAATTTTCACATACTATCCCAAATGGACTAAATGACTTCCTTAAATACTCCTCGATGCCTTTCTAACTGTTGGTATTCTTTAAAGAAATTTCTTCCAATCAATCCATTGGACAAAATCGATTAAGGAAATCTTGTAGCCGTTTGAAAATTGAGATGAAAATCCAATGATTTTGGTCGTCCATACAATCAAAATCTAAGTTTCCATAGGTACATACTTCCCAAAAAGGAACTTGTCTTCAAAATTGATTTCATCAATTCGTGATTGATTCCATTAATATATTTATAAAAAGTAAGTGAGATTCCTCGCCAGAAAGCCAGATATTAAGGATGAATCTCATACGTACCGAATCCTTATCGAAAGATCAATAATCCCGAGTCTTCATTTTGGACTTAGTTTCAGTCTAGATCTCATCATAGTGGGACAGACTTCTGAAGTAAAATAGACTTTGATAACATTCCATGATATAGCACAGAAGTCTAGTATTCTTCAGAATAAGAGCAAGAATAAGAAAGTTTTGTCAACTTCAAAACCTAATAGGAGTTTCCTCAATAGAGTATGTTATTTTTACCCAATCTTTCTTAACAGGTCTCTAGACTTTATTACATTCTTTCTCAAAGTATTCTGAGGGCATTTCGATCAACGGGTTTTGTAAAAATCCTTTGAAAATGCTTATTGTACGCAAGTTAAGGAGAGTCGCAAGTCTAGGAGGTCGCAAGTCTAGGAGGTCTTTGTCTAAGTCTTTCCTTGACTTTAGGAAAGTCTATTAGAGAATCATTTTCCTTATTGAAACCAAGTCCCGACTTGTTATAGTAAGGTACTTGTATGAAAATGATATGCTCTAATGTTTTTGAACCCTTTGAAAATTTTTTCGAAATATTTGAAAATTCTTTTTTTAAAGAATCATTTTCTTTGACAAGTAAATCTCAACTTTATTTTCTTTGTAGAAATTTTGCAAAATTTCAAACATTTCTTTTTAAGAAAGATCCTGTTGCCTAAGCCATGAATTCTCCTTTTTAGTTTGGAGATCCTTTTAAGATAAGATTTGAGGTTTAAGCAAAGCTCATTTATATACTTAGAAACTTTAATAGGAAATTCTGAATGATTTACCTCAATTTCCTTGTCAAATTCTCGGTTGGTCCGAGTCGACTCTGATTCTAAGTCTGATTCTGATTCTGAATTTGAGTCTGAGTCTGAATGTGCCATCAAGCATATATTTCCTTACTCGTCATCTTCTTCAATTGTTCTTTTTCTGCCCATTATACTTGTATTGTCTTCTTCCACTAAATTTCCTTCCGTTTCTACTCAGCTTTTTGAATTTCTTGATCATAAAAGCAAGTTCTTCGTCGTCCATGTCATTTTCGAGTCTCAGTATTATCGAATCAACATTAGATTTAAGTGCAATGGACTTCTTACCTTCGAGATCTTCATCATTGATTTGTTCCACTTCGTAGGATTGAAGAGTTCCAATAAGTTCATCAATGGAAAATGGCATAATCCTCTGAGTCTCCCGGATTGAGGTCTTAACATCCAATCTTTTGAGAGACCTCACAAAAGTTTGTTGACCTTCATTGGGGCAGAAATTGGATGACCTTGAGACGCCAAACCATTTTCAAATTTCTGTAAAACGGCTGAACATATCTCTAATTGACTCTCCTGACTTCATCTTGAAGGATCCATATTGGCTGAGCATGAAGTTCACTTTTGTCTCTTTTACACAATCAGTCCCTTCATAAGTAACATGAAATCTATCCCAAACTTCTTTAGCCATTTCACATGAAGAGATTCTATTATACTCAGGAGGAGACAAGGCACAATATAAAGAATAAATAACTTTTGCATCAAGAGCTTCTCTTTTGGATATCTCCTTCCATAAGAGTAGGAGGTTTGGCTTTTTTGTCTTTGTCATTCTTATTTGATGTAGATGCAGTAGTGGGATTGATTCATTTTTCCACAACATCCCATTGCAAGGGATCTCTAGATCTTAGGAATGCCTTCATTTTGTTTTTCCAAACATTGTATGCCTTTCCTTTGAAATAGGGTGGCCGGGGTGTTGCTTTGCCCTTCAACTAGCCCCGGTGTCAAGATACTAGCCATAGAAGATCTTTAGCTAAAAAGTAAAAACACTTCAATAAAACAAGCACTTAGCTTTGATACCAATTGAAAATGCTAGTACTATCACCTAGAGGGGGTGAATAGGTATTTAAAATAAACATTGACAAATAAATAAGGAATAAAATAAGTTTGCGAAGTGGTCCGAAAAAGGATTAGAGTCTAATTAAATGAGCTACCAGACTTCTAGTAGATGTTCAGAATCTGTTATGCGATGGAACATATTTATGAAATAACCTATAAGTATGAAATAGACTTAAATAAGAAGAGTTAAGAGAAGAGAATGTTGCACACGAAATTTATAGTGATTCGGCCTAGATCAAGCCTACGTCCACTCTCCTACGCTAACAGCCTTCTGGCTGGATTCCACTATATGATTAACAAGAGATTATAACTTTGAGTGCAAACACTTAGTGATATATCACTCTATCTCACTAAATCACTCTTTTGGTATTTCTCTCACGATCACAAACGTTTAAACTCACGAAAGACAAGTGTATGATCTAAATTCGCTCAAACTTTGGAATTATAGATTTTACGCTCCGTCTCTTGCTTGCTCTTCGATCCTTGGTCTCCTTAAATGCTCCTCCACTTCTAAACTAGCCGTTGGACAGTATCCAGAGGATCATCTTCCAATCTACCCATTGGAGAGATCTGTATCAAGAAGATTTACTAGCCGTTGAGTGACGTGGCGTAATCCCAAGTTGATTCCGATTGCCCATACAAATAGAATCTCGGTTTCAATAAGTAGAGTTTATTTGTTTAAAAGTTATTGTCTTCAATATCCAATTGTTAATCAATTAGATTGAGTCAATCAAATCTATCTTGATGTAGAATCCAAACCAGATCACTAGCCATTATATGTTTGGGCTTGTGTTATGTTCTGTCAAGTTGTCTCGTTCTGAACATGTTATGTTCTGAATCTGCTACGTTATGAACTTGTGTCTCGTTCTATACCTTGTCATGTTCTGGACATGTGTCTCGTTCTGGATGTAAAGTCTGAGAATGTTTTGTCTAAAGTAAAGTCTGAGTGTCTTCTGTCTAAAGTAGAGTCTCGAGTGTCTTTCGTCCGAAATAGACTTTACAACTGGACGTAAGTCTGAACATATTCTGCTTCTGAATATATTTAACCTTAAGGTCTAGACACAATCTGGATAAGTTCAGCTTTAGCATAGAGTCTATCTTCTGGTTCTTCCAAGTATAGACTTTGATAATATCCTTTACACATTCTATCATCTGCATAGTCTATTATTCAACCATTAAACACGTTAATAGTCTTTGATTTATTTTGTCATCTTCAAAACATCATAAGGGATTTCCTAACAATAGCAAGGAGTTCAAGCAATTTTGTGCAGATAACAGAATCAGAATGACAAGAACTGTTCCCAACAAATTGCAGCAAAATGGAGTTGCTGAAAGGATGAATAAAACTCTGAATGAGTGCACAAGAAGTATGAGGTTGCATGTAGGATTACCCAAGATGTTTTGGGCGGATGCAATTAACAAAGAAACATATTTGATTAACAGAGAACCTTCAGTTTCACTTTATTTTAAGCTACCAGAAGAAGAACGGAGTGGAAAGAAGGTAAATCTCTTGCATCTAAAAGTTTTTGGTTGTGTTTCGTATGTTCACATAGATTCTAAAAATAGAGATAAGTTTGATGCAACAGCTAAAAAATGTTTTTTCATTGGATATGGTTCTAATTATTTTGGTTATCAATTTTGAGATGAACAAAATAGAAAAATAATAAGAACTGTTGATTTTACATTCAATGAAAACATATTGTATAACGATCAATGAATAGCAGAATCTAGTATGAAGAATCAAACGGTGGAGAATACAAAGATTAAATTAGAAGAGGTTTCTAAGAGTGTTTTAGTTGAGATTCCTAAAACTGTTACTATCAACTTTGGTAAAATACCAGAACAAGAATTACGTACACTTGAACCCACTTTGAGAAAATTTAGTAGAACACTTAAACTTGTACAAAGATATTCTCCATCATTGCATTATTTTCTTTTGATTGACGCTGGAAAACCATAAATTTTTTTGGAAGTAATGTAGGTTAAAGATTCAGCTAAGTGGGAGTTAGCAATGCAGGATGAGTTAGATTCACTTGAGAAAAATAGAACTTAGGTGTTAACACAATTACCAAATGGAAAGAAAGTATTGCAGAACGAGTGGGTGTATTGGTTCAAAAAAGAACCCGATGGGAACAACAGGTACAAAGCAAGGCTAATAGTAAAAGATTTTTAATCAAAAGGAAGAAATTGATTGCACAGAGATCTTTTCTCCAGTTGTGAAATTGACTACTATCAAGTTAGTATTGAGTATTGTTTCAGCTAAGAGTTTATATTTGAAGCAGTTAGATGTTAAGATTACATTGCTTCGTGGTTATTTGGATGAGGATATTTACATGATACAACCATAAGGTTTTCAAGTTCTTGGAAAAGAAAATTATGTCTACAAATTGAAGAAAAGTCTATATGGCTTGAAACATGCTCCTAGATAGTGGTATAAGAAATTTGACACTTTTATGTGGGGTAACGGGTTCACTAGAAGTGAAATGGATCATTGCTATTACTTCAAGAAATTTGATGACTGCTATATTATTTTGCTGTTGTATATGGATGATATGCTCATCTCAAAATCTAGCATGAGCGAGGTCAACATACTGAAGCAACAATTATCAAAAGAGTTTGAGATGAAGGACTTAGGCATAGTGAATCGATTCTTGGGATGAGGATCACACGGAATAGATCCAAAGGAATTCTAAAATTATCTCAAGATAAGTACATTTAAAAATGTTAGACAGATTCAAGTACTCCTTTAGAAAGTCACTTCAACCTCTCAAAGAAACTTGAAGCTACCGCAAACAGATGAAGAACAGGAGTATATGGCTAAGGTGCCTTATACATTAGCTATTGGCAATTTAATGTAATGGTATGTACTTCACTAGACATAGCTCATGTAGTGGGAGTTGTGAGCAAATACATCGCAAATCCAGGAATAAAGTATTAGGAAGCTGTAAAGTGATTATTAAGACACCTAAAAGACACTTAATGTATCAAGTTTTATGAAAAACATTGTAACTTTACAAGTCTTTGTTGATACAGATTTTGGTGGTGACTTGGATAATAGGAAGAGCACATTGAGTTATGTTTTTACCTTAGGTGGCACTGCAATCAATTGGATGTCTAGACTTTAGACCTGTGTGTCTCTCTCAACCATTGAGACAGAGTATGTTGCTATATTTGAAGCTAGTAAGGAGATGATTTGGTTGAATTTTTTTTTTTTTTTTTTGAAGGAGATAGACAATGAGTGGGATAATAGTGTTATTTTCAAAGGTGACAATCAAAGTGCTATTTGTCTTGCAAAAATTCCAATATTTCATTCAAGGACGAAACACATAGAGTTAAAATATCATCAAATTCGTCGTTGATAGATGATGGGACTTTGTCATTGAAGAAGATTCTTGATGCAAAAGATCCAGTAGATATGTTAATAAAGGTTGTTACCACTGAAAAATTAAGGCTGTACATTACTTCAGTTGGCCTCTATGGTAAGTGATGAAGGAGGTCGCCACACTAGAATAATTTGGGCTACAAAGATAAAGACTATGAAAGATTATTGTTTTTTTTTTCTTTTAAGATCAGCCTCCAAGTGAGAGATTGATGGAGTTGGGGAGTCTAATAAAGGAAAATAATATTCAAGCACAAAGCAGTTTATTTTAGGCAATTACCAATCATGTAATGTTAAAGCAAATCAATAAGGCTTTTATTGTTGCTAATGGCATTTATGTAATTTCCATATTAATTATGTATGTCCTAGACTCCTACTATATATATAAAGGTAATATCTTTTATAGTTGTAACACCTGAAGCTTCTAACATTGAAGCTTGTAATATTGATATTGATAGTAGAAGATTGCCTAGTGCGGCTTCCTTTTTTTGGGGGGGGGTGTTTCTACGTAAAAATTATCACTTGTTTTCTTCTCTATTTTTTCTCTTCACATATTCGCATTCCCAACAATTAAGTCCCTCAACTTTTGTAAGTGTGCAATATAAGTCCCAAACTTTCAATTGGTTCTGTCAAATCCCTCTACAATTTGAATAAAATGACATGGGAAGGTGTGAAGCCGATTAACCTAATGAATATTGCCATATTACCCCTTCAGAGATTTAACAGTTGGGATGGAGCTTGGAATGGGGTTCCGCAAGAAATTAGGCTAAGATCCAAAGATTTCCAATTTGTTACCAATAATGTGGTGTCTTACGAGCTCAAGGGCGAACCTGGCGGACCTAGCGAACTTAAACATCTTAGTAGCTAGGCAATCGTTGTATGATGCTATCTAGTCCCCCTATCTGAAAATACATCTATAGGCGCTTGCTAGCCCCCTACCAGTTATTATATGAGGTCAACCCAATGCTAGATGCAGAGGCGCATAATAGATCGATATGAACATCATGAGCTATCCCGCACTAAAACCCGTTGGAAATCGCCTATCCAATCTCTTTTTCTTTTTTGATCCAACGGGCCTTCTTGCATGGACTTGGGCCTGCTATGATGATGGGTAGTCTTGTTGTGCTTTGCCCTTCTGTGGGCTTTCATTGAAGAAAGCGGGCTTGACAGGTCTAGAGAGAAATAGTAATCATGGCTACTAATAAAATAAGACTCGGAACCAAAAACCAGACGGAATAGTAGGTATAAAGTAAATTGCCCAATGTTTCCAAATTAGTTAAACTTCGTCCGAGATATGACAACTCTTCCTTTTTATAGTAAAAAATGGTATAGAAATTGTAAATTCATCCCTCCTTTTCATCTGCTGTGAATGCTGCCACTGCTTTAGTCCTCTCGCTCTTGCTTATCTTGCTGCAACAAAGCAAGCTTAGGAATGAATTGAATGGAAATTTAGGTCTCTGTCCCCACCTACCGATTGTAGAAGTAGGATCTTTGGCAAGCAATAAGCACTTAAATAAAACAATGCAGGCTCGTCTCCATTTTCATGAAACTATTCCTCAAGCAAGACAGCCGATAAGTCATCGAAGGGTTTGTGTGAATAATAGAATGGTAAGCATTACTCATTTGAAAGTGTCCCACGGTGATCTAATATCTTTACAAGAAAATGATGCGAGAATCCGCGGTGAAGAAATAAGGAGATCTTTCTATATTGAAATATCAGTTGATAAAATCATAGGCAAATTCCTACCGGTAAGAATGTAGAGAAGAACGAAAACAGAATGGTTCCACCCACTCAGAACTAAGAGGAGATGCAACTGCAGTCTAGACTCTTGTAGGCCATGTCGTTGCGGATAGCTTCCATTTTTAAAAGAAAACCAACAAGCTTCCAAGGTTGGGGCCATGAGTTGGCTTTCTTGAACTCCTAGTAAAGGCGAACAGCTATTTCAGGATTATATAAGCTATAAGCACTGAAGTGCGAAACTAACTTAAAAGACACGGGGCATCGATTCAGTAAAACTTAATGGAGAAAGGCAAGGATGACGGTGACTCTGAAACTAATCAAACCTTTGAGGGAATTGTGAATATGGAGAGTAAGAAACCTTATGAAAAGGTCTAAATAAATTGAGAACAAGATGATGCGATAGTTTTAATGTTGGAAGTTTATGAAAATTTCGAGTATGTATACTTGATAGAACCCTCAAAATCTGATTAAACCAACTTATGGGCTGGACCGCTTACGATCTGAAAGGCTAATCTCACATTATGTTGAAACTAGGGGCTTGCCTCGAGCTAAAATTCACGGCGACTTTACTTGAATAGCTCAACAAGACCAAAACGCAAGTCGATGACATGACAGCTTAATTAGAGCACTAACATCATAAACGCCCTTGCGGTGTTATATCTTACTCAACTATTCAGTTCCAGTGGATGAAATCGAGACCATAATGACTACTATAATGAGACCCATCATTTACCGAGATTAAGTGGCATAAATCAAGACACATTGACGTTTCCATCGTGCTCGAGCTCAAGTTAACTGGATTTATGCAAAGCTCAGTATCCAGATCGACCTTGACTTAGTTGTTCAATAAATTCAAGCGCGACTATTCGATTCTGCAATTAGCAAGTAAGTCTGTTGTGAGCTGGAGTCTAGCTGGAGTCTAGCTCGAGTCTAACTCGAGTAAGAATTGAGAGATACTGCAAAAAGGAGTATAAAAAAATAATGCTGTTTTTCTATATATTGTATTTATAGTCTGATCATATGTATGCACTCAAACATAATTTAACAGCTCGATTAGCTTGGCTCCAAAGCAAGATACTCAAGTTAGGCCGGCCCAGTTAAGAACTTACTTGGACTTAGCAAAATTCAAAGAATCCATCTCGTATCTCACAAGTAGCATGATTAGTTTCCATTTCTATGTGATGAAATTATCCTAAACTTTTTTTTTTGTAACACAAAAATCCCAAACTTTGCCAATTATGACACATTTATCCCAAACTCTAGGGCATTTTCGTCTTTTATTTTTAATTTTTGTTTGTTGTTGTTTTTTTTTTCTTCTTCTCCCTTCCCTCCGCTGGCCATGACGGAGGGAAGCCAAACTCAGGCGAGCACCCCCCTCCCCCGAGGGCGGCCCTCCCTTGATGCAAGCGAGGGCTACCCTCATTGGAGTTAGGCGAGGGCATTCCTTGCTAGATCTGGCCCAGGCGAGGGCTGTCCTCATCGAATCTAGCAAGGGCTATCCTTGCCTAGGTCGACGAGGGTTGTCTTCGCCCGACCTCGCCGACCCAGGTGAGGGCAGCCCTCACCCAATGCCGGCGGCAGCGGCCCTCGCCTAAGTCTGCCTTCCCTTCACCATGGCCGATGGAGGGAAGAGAGAAGAAGGAAAATAAAAAAAAAAAAAAGAAGAAGAGGAAAGACGGAAAAATTAAATAAAAAATTAAAATTTAAAAATTAAAAGAAAAAAATGCCCTTGAAATAGAGTTTAGGGCAAATGTGTCATAGTTGGAAAAATTTGGGATGTCTTGTGTCAAAAAAAAAATTGGGATATATTTGTCATTCGGGCAAAATTTGCGATTTTTAGTGGCTTTTTCCGAAAATGAAAAGATATATTATTTTAATGAAAAACTGCTTTAAAGTATTAATTCTGAAATCTACTGTTGATTTTGGTCCTCTCGCTTAGAACTGATATTTATGGAATTATCATTTTCATCTCGCTCTTTTTCATATTTTACTATCTTGATTTTTCCGTGAATTAATTTGCAAGGAACTTGTCTTAATAGTATGATACAATAACGTGTAGTCTGACATGGGATTATATATCTTTCTCAGATATCAATAGGATATCAACAAATCGATAAATTGTTTAGGCACAAACAAACATAAGGGTGGTGAACTTGTGATCTAAGGAAATTTCAAACAATTTCGAGTGAAGAGCATGCACTAGTGCTGTAGAGAAACTTGCATATACAAAAAGTTATCTTCCATCGATGAAAGGCGTTTAAGATATAGAAGAATTGCAAAGCATATTTATAGTACTTTGGCCTATCCATTTGGCTCGCTCTACTCTCCCAGCTCTAACAGTCCAAACAAATACTGGAACCCACTATATAATCCTTGAGATGTTACTACATCCGAAGATACTTCCTTCTACTTGTAACTTTGCTTTTACATATAATTTGTAAAACTTATTGACGAAGTTTCACTACATATCTCGTCACCAATTCGTGTAACTACTATTACTCTCGGATTTTTAAAGATTATACTGCGTTATGTTCAAGATTATAACATGAGGATGATGTTTTTGGTAGTGTGGCATAGTAGCTCAACAATAATGAATTTGCGTGATGGTTATTGATTGATGACCGGTGGGTTCTTGTCTTTTGAGCGACCAAAAGCAAGTTGGAAGTTTGGAAACGCAGGTCGAGAGCACCTAATATCTAGGAATGTAATCCCTTCCATCCCTTGGATGGTTGTAACCGATCATAGCAGGATTTACTCGTATCGATCCATCAATCGCATATGGCCATGACCATCCAACACGTACATCGACCATATGGGGATAGATCCAAACATATAATATCAAGTAATAATAAAAGTGCGCTCCCTGACGAGAAATTACTTGATGCATGAACAAATGTGATCTTCTCTATGTTATGATTCATTGTGGTGATTTAATCCGGCAATCACTAGATAAACTACTATATAAGAAAGATTATGTTAAGTAATTGGTTAGTGCATATAAATAACCTACATGGGACCCAATTGAATTTAATAATTTTTTACTGAACCGAATTCAATTCGTACAAAAATAAGGTTGAACTGCCGCCTTTGTAAGGAAGAGAAGGTACT
The DNA here is from genome assembly GCA_014182395.1 of Eucalyptus sp. ANBG9806169. Classification (NCBI taxonomy): domain Eukaryota; kingdom Viridiplantae; phylum Streptophyta; class Magnoliopsida; order Myrtales; family Myrtaceae; genus Eucalyptus; species Eucalyptus sp. ANBG9806169. The sequence goes on from CM024583.1 coordinate 24,356,569, forward strand.
ATAATCTCGAAATGAGAGAAAAGGCATGCTAAAATGAGTGGCCCTATACTTGCATCATCATCCTCCAATAATATCAACTATCACTCTCATAGACTCGCTTTGACTTAAGACCGGAGCAAATCAATAACTTGTGGTTTGAGTATACCGACGCTTAATTTATCAATTTTCCATGGATTTATATGACTAACTAGGTCAATATTAATGAAGGCTTGGAAAAGTAAGTCGAGCATGGATATTAAAAATGATCAAGATGCCATAAAATGTCCTCTCAATCTGAAGAGCAAGATAACTACTGTGATTGAGATTCATCATTTTGTACTGTTTACTCATTATCCCTGTACTTCTGAATATGTGCTATTTTTTTTAATAAAAAAGTAAAGATTTATCGCGCGATATTGTCAACGAGAAAATAAAAAATTCTTCACAACAAGGACGAATTTTCCCCTTCATTCGATGGCACTTGAAGCCCCTAGATGGAGTAACTTTTTGCAAGCAACATCGATGACAGATTCACTAGAGAAAATCTGATTGCGCCCCCCACATAAAAAGAGAACTGAAAATAAAATGGATCATGCTAATACGTGTCCTTGATATACTTGTTAAACATGTTTAATGCAGAAAGATTCGATTTTCAAAATATTAATTATGTATGTCACAAAAATAGTCAATGCAGTGTTTTGTTATTTTGTTACTTAATAAGTGTCCCATGGTCATAAGTAAAATCCAAGTAAAATTTATTATTGTGCAAGCAGAGCATCAACCTAGTATGAGAGTGGGTAAAACTTGCGCAAAATTGAGCCATATAGCACACTTACCTATAAAACTCTATGTAATTTGTTTTTTATTATCACTTTAGCAAATCTTTAATCCTAACATATCTCTAACTCTACATCTCTAGTCTTATGCAAATTTTGATAATAAGATGTATTACTGGTATACTTTCATATATTCTTATCCATAATTCTCTAATAGAACTATGCATATTTTCAGTAATAAATGATCTAATAATTTTTTTATGTATATATAGATTCTATCCCGAAATACCTGCATTTTTTTTATCTTTAAAGAAATTTGTTCAAGACGAGGGTTTGAAAGAATTTAACAATATAGGGATACCTATCTCATAATTGGCTCATATTTAACAAATAATACATTAAAAGATTAAAAGATCAAACTCATATAAGGCTCATATTTGACAATTAAAGAATATTAAAATCATATCTGAGAAGTAATTATCTTGCATGATCAATCTCAAATTGGTCTCATATTTGACAAATAAATATATTAGAAGATCAATGAAAAAATCCATCATCACAGGACTATTTATCTCATCGTTTACTTACATTTTAGAGTAATCTATTTGAAAGATCAATCTCATATTGGCTTCATATTTGACCAATGAATAATATTAAAATCATGTTTAGAGCAATATTACATGATCAATAACATATTGAGCTAATTTTTGGCAAATAAAAAATATTATCTTTACATATTGTATTTATATTACGCACTTCGGCCTCCAGCATTTTTTGTTTCTTGGTCAATCTAGATTCATGTATTTTAAGTCCCATTGCTCACATGATTTTCTTGCCATCAACTCCAAGAACCTCAAAATTGAGCGAGTGGCTCATTCTAGATTTCATTTGAAGAACCCAAGATCAACCATGTGCCTTGACTCGGTCGTCAGCCGTTTGCGAAGAATCAAAGTGGATGAGTCCAAAGTCGATTAATGTTCCATTTGTACATGAAGGTTTACAGGTCCTAGTCTGTGGATGTGTTTAGTATAGATTATTCAAACTCTTGCGGAGATAATGCCGGTCTTCCCAGCAAAATGCTTAAAAGGGACATTATTGCTAACGTGATAATCTCGATGTGAAATGTTGACATGAAAAGATAAGAGACGAGAGAACGAGACTCATTAGCTTCTTCGTCCCCTCCATGATAACATCCTTCCCATGAATAGTTTGTCAGCTAGTAATAATTCACAGCACAAGTCTTTTCTCAATAGCATCATCATTTTCTATACTCCAACGATTAAATGGCAACGCGAATTGACAATAAAATGAGATGAGAGATAATTTCTTAATTACACAGAGAAAGACTTATAATGTCTTATGCTAATCGAAATTGACTTGAACTATAAACACTATCACGAATTATCTAGCTTTGATGAAAATTTAAATTAAAGATTTTGCTGATATAATTTTTAGAAAGGATTTTCATGAGGGAAATAAAACTTTACATACGAAATGGTGGATCGCACAACCCATTAAAGCGGGTTGCGTTATAAAAAAGGACACAGGCTGTGTAGCATGATCCTCGTATGGACATTACAATTGTAAGTAGATTTAAATTGAAGGGGTTGATTAAGGGATTTTGATTGGTGTTGAGTAGTTTTTGGATATGTGAGTACTAATGAAACATCTTTTGTTTTTTCATTTGGTTTGTCCATGAAGAGAATCAACATAGTTGCTGGAAATAAGAAACTCAAAGTTTCCATTTTTTTTCCTTAATCATGACCTTTTTCTGCACCACATGGCCAAAAATCAGGGAGTCCCACACTTTCTTAATCTCTGTTTGAAATGGTCTCAACTCAATTTCCTAATTTCTCAAATTAAAACCCTTTTCTCTCAAATTTAGGTGGAGAATCTCTAGTGTCGGTGATGGTAGGATTGCAGGGAGAGACTGCGATGCTGATGGAGAACAAAGAGGGAGAGGTAGAGAGGATCGGAATTTCAAGAGAAATAGGGGGGATGATTAGGGCACGGTCCGTCTCTGGAGAGGCCAAGGCAGGATAGAGAGAGGGCAAAGCCTGGACTCAACAACGAGGTCCTTTTTTTTTCCTTGTTCTAGGATGACTAGAGATTGAGTCTCAATATGTGGTACTATTTACTTATTATACCCAAATAGCACACGCTAAACTGTTCGGAAAAGCAAAAGATATTATTTTGCAATATATCATCAATTAAAAAAAAAAAATTGTTCACAAAAGGCCTCCATTTGTGAGAAAACGTTGTCCAACTTTAAGGCATTGGCCTCGACTGAGGAGTTTCAAGAATGACATTCAATCTATAAATATGTCATCCATCTTGCTAACGTTATGTAGACTTGAACCATCTTCCACCTCCCAAAACCGTCCATACCCCCAAAATCATGGTTTCTTCATTATTGCTGTCCATCATGTCTCCTTTATATGTCTTCTTCTTCTCCTTGCTCTTCTTGGTCGGCACCACTTCACTTCAAGGGGCAAGCATTTCCGCTTCCTCCACTTCTTTGTCCATTGTCCACATGACCAGGAATAAGGATGAAGTAGAGGCTCTCTTGAATTGGAAATCTACTTTTGACAACCATAGCCAATCTCTCCTCTCTTCATGGCATGGCGACAATCCTTGCCGTTTTACCAGTGTCGCTTGCAACTACTATGGAGCCATCATCCATCTAAATCTTTCCTATGTCGGTTTGAGAGGAACTCTAGATGGCCTTAACTTCTCGTGCTTAACCAATATGGTTAGCTTTGAACTCGCCAACAACTCAATCTATGGCTCCATCCCCTCAAGTATTGGTAACCTTTCCAAACTCAACTCTCTTGATCTTCGCTTCAATGAGCTGTCCGGGGAAATTCCTCCAAGTATAGGTATGTTGGAGAGTCTTCATTATTTGTACCTTTGTGCCAACAACTTGAGTGGACATAATCCTACCTCTCTTGGAAAATCAAGCAATTTAGTCGAACTAAGAATTTCGCAAAATAATTTATTTGGTTCCATTCCACAAGAAATATGCAACTTGGGGAGATTGACAGTTCTTTCCCTATGGGGAAATAGATTGTCAGGATCCATTCTTTTAGAAATCGCGAGACTCACTTCTCTCCATACACTTGACTTGTCATCCAACAATCTCACCGGCTCAATTCCTCATTCCATCGGAAACTTGTCAAATTTAAGCATATTTGACATTTCAAAGAATGCCATTTCTAGTTCCATTCCACAAGAAATATGCAACTTGAGGAGCTTGACGGTTCTTTCCTATGGGAAAATAGATTGTCGGATCCATTCCTTTAGAAATCGCGAGACTCACTTCTCTCCATGAACTTCACCTGTCATCCAACAATCTCACCGGCTCAATTCCTCATTCCATCGGAAACTTGTCAAATTTATCTATGCTTAATCTCTTCCAAAATAATTTGGTCGGTCCAATTCCTGCTTCTCTTGGAAAGGTGGGCAACTTAAGCATATTATCCATTTCACAGAATGCCATTTCTGGTTCCATTCCACAAGAAATATGCAACTTGAGGAGCTTGACGGTTCTTTCCCTATGGGAAAATAGATTGTCAGGATCCATTCCTTTAGAAATTGCGATACTCACTTCTCTCCATAAACTTCACCTGTCATCCAACAATCTCACCAGCTCAATTCCTCATTCCATCGGAAACTTGTCAAATTTATCTACGCTTAACCTCTTCCAAAATAATTTGGCCGGTCCAATCCCTACTTCTCTTGGAAAGGTGGGCAACTTAAGCATATTTGACATTTCACGTAATGCCATTTCTGGTTCCATTCCACAAGAAATATGCAACTTGAGGAGCTTGACGGTTCTTTCCCTATGGGGAAATAGATTGTCAGGATCCATTCCTATAGAAATCGGAAGGCTCGCTTCTCTCAATGAACTTGAACTATCATCCAACAATCTCACCGGCTCAATTCCTCATTCCATCAGAAACTTGTCAAGTTTGTCTTATCTTGGACTTTCCCAAAATAATTTGGCTGGTCCAATCCCTGCATCAGTCAGAAGCTTGGCCAATTTAACTATATTAATGATTCGGGACAACATGTTCTCTGGGTCCTTTCCTTTTGAATTTAATAGGTTAACCCGTTTGATTCACTTGGCTATGGGTAACAATAAACTAGAGGGGGAACTGCCAAAAGATGTGTGCCTTGGGAGATCATTGAAATATTTCTCTGCTTTGAAATGGGAGCGTTATTCTAATTTGACGATCTTAAGGATATCAAACAATAAAATTTCTAGTGAGGTACCTGCCATATTTGGAAGAATGGCTCAATTACAATTACTAGACCTTTCTTCAAATTTTTTAAGTGGGGAGATTCCAAGGGAATTGGGACATCTATCGATGTTGTTCGAACTCGATCTAAGCAGCAATTTTATCACGGGAAATGTCCCGACTGAGATTGGAATTTTATCTCATCTAGCACATCTAAACTTGGCATCAAACAATTTGAGTGGATTGATGCCAGTGCAACTAGGCTCATGCAAAAGCTTGTTGACCTTGAACATGAGCAAAAACAAATTTTGGACAATTATTCCTCCAGAGATAGGCAATGCACAGGTTCCTTGAGGTTCTTGACATAAGTCATAATTTGTTGATTGGAAACATACCGGGAGAACTTGGACATTTGAGAATGCTACAAGTTCTAAATATCTCCCACAACAACCTTTCTGGTTCTATTCCACGTACTTTTAGTGATATGTCAGCCTTAACTTCCATCGATTTATCCTACAATAACCTGGAAGGTCCTCTCCCAAATGTTAAAGCTTTTAATGAGGCTCCATTTGAGGTAATGCAGCATAACAAAGGGCTCTGTGGAAATGTTAGCGGTGTACCGAAATGCAATTCTATCGAGAGCAAGAAACGCAATCCCCATGTTAGAGTTAGAATCGCAATTATCCTCTTTTTCTTGTTGTTGGGAATTATCCTTCTCTCTTGCACCTTGGTCATTCTTATAATCATCAATCGTCATCGAAGAAGAATTATCAAGAGAACAACGAACGGGCAAATGATTTGGATTTCATGCATATTTTGAGTTATGATGGCAAAGTTTTCTATGATCGAATCTCTGAGGCCACAGAAGGATTTGACTTGAAGTACTATGTCGGCGAAGGAGCATATGGAATTATTTATAAAGCCAATATATCGGAAGGTCAAACGTTTGCTATAAAGCAAACCTCATCATCCCAAGACGATAGTGAGATTGTTGATTTGATACCATTTGAAAGGGAAATTCAAGCTTTAAAAAATCTACGCCATCGTAATATTGTGAAATTTTATGGCTTCTGCTCTCATGTCCAACGCTGTTTTTTGGTGTATGAGTACATGGAAAGGGGAAGCTTGAGAACAATTTTGAACGATAATGAAAGAGCGGTAGAATTTCATTGGGACAAAAGGGTAAATATGGTCCGAGGAGTTGCGGATGCTCTATCCTATATGCATCACGAATGTTCACCTCCATTGATTCATCGAGACTTGACTAGTAACAACGTTCTATTGGATCGCAATTATGAGGCTCGTGTTTCTGATTTTGGCACTGCAAGACTATTGAGGCTGGATTCATCAAATTGGACTATTGTTGCTGGCACCATAGGGTATATTGCGCCAGGTACTTTGTAATTTTTCAATTTCGCCGGCATTCAATGTCAAACATCTCTTATCTTGTTATTTAATCTTCTTATGTAAATTTCTTTATGCATTTACAGCATTCAAGTATAATGTTTTTTTTTTTTTGTTGGTCCTACTTTATTTCTACTCTAACTCTAACTCTTAGACTTTTGTCCTGCCTCCTTACAAGGCGTGGGAGTCGAAACCCACACTTAAAACTAAATCATCCCCACCTCCAATTCCCCTGAGAAGGTGGGAATTCGAATCCCTCACCTCCTCCTTCCATGTTGGAAGGGTGGCCCCATGCAAGTTTAAGGTTAATCAAAAAGCCTTCTGACTTTCCTAATAAGGAAGAATTGGCAAAATAGGTAAAAATTATAATTGATCCATCTCAAGGATATGAAATTTTGTGTTACCTAAATGATGCAAGCATCAAACAAAATCCTTTGAACGCCCCTAAAGCGTAAACTCCCATCCTCAAATCATTGTTGTAAGCATAGATTAAGTAGAAATTTGTACTTGTAATTGTTACCTTGTGGGAAGCAATGTTGTCAATTTGAAAACAACTTATGATCAAGGTTATAAAAAAATTGTGAATTCTCCACTTGCAGAGCTGGCTTATTCTTCGATTCCTATTGAAAAGTGCGATGTATATAGCTTTGGAGTCGTCGCATTAGAGACAATGATGGGAAAGCATCCAGGAGATCATGTCTTTCGGGAATGTTCATCATCCACCCAAATTGAATCGCCGATACTGTTGAAGGATGTGTTGGATCAACGTCTCTCGCCTTCTGGACTGTCTTCGAGATGCGCAAGACATAGTCTCAATCGCCAAGCTAGCATTCATGTGCTTGCAAGCTGATCCGCGGCTTCGTCCAACTATGGGACAAGTCTCACGTGAGCTTTGCGTTCAAGTACCCCTAGAAACATCGCTCTCTGCTATCACCTTAGAGCAACTTCGCAATCTCAATGTTAGGAAATTTGGAGCATTCACAGGATTTGGTAAGTTTTGAAGTTACTTTTCCATGTGCTATTGTGTTTGATTTTTAATCATGATGATGATCGGCTTTTAAATACTTTCTTAGTTCTCACTAATCCTAATTGTGTGATTTACGATGTTCACTGCAGAGCTAGCTTCAACGTAACATGAATAGTGCCATGTTTAAGTTCGGAACCGTGGCACCAAAAATAATTAGGGACGGCTTTCGAGGAGATCTAATTTCATGATTATTTCCAACTTTTTGCAGAGCGATCAGCAAGTGAACTTGCAAAATGCATTAAATTGACATCTCTTGCCTTATTTCAATCGAGATGTAAACAATATGTAGTTTCTATTGCTAGGAGAAACAATGATACCAGTAGCCTGTGCACTTTTTTGATATATAGTGTCATAATTGAACTTTCAATTGGTTTCATCTTACTTTTTATTGATGTGCACTATTGTCCTAAAACATTCAATTGGTCCAATGAGATCCTAATATATTTTGATACGTTTATTTTCATTCTTTTAGTAATTAATTTAAATGAAATTTGGCATGGACGTCTATATAAAAAAGCTAATGTTTGATGGAGAAAATAACGTGGATTTCGCACTTGTCACTTTGACTTGAAATTGCGAAACTCTAAACAATTGGCTTAAGACTAATTGTGCAATTTGTCCGTTCACCCTTTTCCGCTATTTGACATTATTAAAGTCGCTACTTTTAAAACTTTGAAGATGAGCAATAAAGATGAGAACAAAGAGTTATTTTTCTTCCCCTTCCGTACGTTTTGGAAAAACGTTAATTAATTTAAAGAAATTCTTTTTTGGCCAAATAATTTGAAGAACTTATTTAAAAATGCCCTTTTTACATGTCCAATCCCACCACAAATCTATGTATCTGCAATTACTTTGGGGATTAACGATTTCAAGATCATTAGGTTCGCTTCACATGAGAAGAGGATAGCTAACGTTTTTTCAGTACTTACGCATAATAGCTCAGCAAGATTAATCCCCCTGAATATCATTGCTCATTGCTGACTACTGGCTCTTGCTAAGGGGATTTGATCTCTTTTTCTTCATAATTAGCGCGATGTGCTTGTAACCGACATATCAATAAATAATAAGGACCGGACCGATGAATCTTGCTGCATCAGCCTTTAAAGTTACCATCTTGATAATGAAATTATTTTTGCCAGGGTGTTATATATACTGAGGAAATTATTATGACAACTAGCAAGTACAAAAACGAAATACATGATGTAGTACAAAAGACTCAAACTTAAACCAATACATCTCATTATAAAATCAAATAACGCCATACAATTTGCGCCCATTGAAGTCCAAGTACATAAGAATCAGACTTAGATAAATACAATCTCATAAACAAAATTATAGCCTAATAATTAAAAACACCATACTAAGCAGACCAATAAAAACACATTTATTTTATCACTAGAATACAAACAAATACACTTTTATAACATTTAGTACAAACAACAACAAAAAAATACAGATCTCAATGACTCGTTTCAAGAGAGGAGGCAAAACTCAGGTTAACCTTTTCAGCGAAATATTTATCTCAGTGCCTTTTCACATGGCCCGTCCTACCATTAGGTTCCAAAGATAATTTCATAGCACATACCATGCAGATGACCTTCTTCTCACAGTTGGGGAGGTCAATGATGTTGAACATCTTCCATAAATTTGATCCTCATAAAAAAAAGTTTTTTGGAGTTGGCGAGCCATCTAAGAAATGAGTTAGGTATTGTTGACACATAAATTTCACAATTTTATTAGGGGCTTTATCACGTACAAAATTAGGGTTTAATTTTTAACCTCTAAATAAAAATAATATCCATTAAAATTGCATTGCATATAGACACTTAGGAATGTTTGCATCGCTAGTATTAAAAAATTTTAAAAAATTATTATTATCATTGTAATCTTTTAAAAAAAAAATAAAAAAAATATATATTTATTTTTAAAAGAAAAAAAAAAAAAAAAAGCAGCGAAACCGGGCCAGGGGGCAGGCCGGCCCGGCCTTCTTTCTTTTCCTTCTTCTTCCTCTTTCTCGTTTAGGCCAAGCCCATTTTTTTCTTTCTTTCCCGCCAAGCCCGGCCTTCTCCTTTTCTCTCTGGCTCCCTTCCTTTTGTCCTGAACGTTGGCTGGAGTGAGGGAGGAGACAGAGAGGAGACAGAGAGGACGGCACGGGAAAGGAGACCAGAAGATGCAGAGAGGGCGTCGACAGGGAGTTGGTGGTCGGGGCCAGGCGGGCCTGGGACAGCCGGGATGTCAGAGGCCATGCGCCCCGGTGCATAAAAGCGAGAGAGGGAGAGTCGGCCAAAGGGTTTATTTATTTTTATTTTTTTTCAGAGAGGGAGAGAGACGGATTGAGAGTGAGATGAAGAGCGAGAGAGCTTGAAGCCGCCTGGGTTGAGAATCGCTCGCCCATCCTCGACGCCAGTCGCCGACCTCTAGCCGATGCTCTCGAGCGCAAGAATTCTCGTTCCCAAACCTCGGCATTTCCGGTGAGTTTCTTTTCAGTTCAAACCCGCCGTTCCCGAGGATCTCGGCTCGGAGACATCGCGAGGCGGCCGACTGAAGTTCGATTTGTCTTGAACTGGCCCTCGTGCCGCCGTCTTCGAGCCGAGTAGGGGTTTTTGTGACTGAAACTCATCCCCACGAACCCTCTTAGCACTGCCCTGTTTTGGCGATAGAATAGCCGAGCGAGTTGTCTCTGATTCTTAGAGTTTTTTGTGTGCAACTGAGTCGATTTGTTTGATGTCGAGCATTTCCATGTGTTCGCTCGGGTCTAGGTCCGGGTTCGAGTCCTAAGAAGTGGCCAGCGTCGTTCTCCTCACTTCATGCCCACCACGTGCCTGACCAAATGCTTGAACCGAACCTGTGTAGACCTCTCTTTGGTGCTGTGCATTCTACCCGACTGCCATGCGTTCGTGATAATTGCCTAAACAGAGCTGCGTCCTTGTTCAAAGAGTGTCTTTTGAATCAAAACATCTAATTTTTTTGGAAAAATTATAACTTTCGACTTCAGATCATTCAGTTTGCGTTTGTTTACCTGAGATTTGAGTTTGCGGTTATACATTTTTATGTCTAAAGATCGGATGTGTCAGTTTGTCGATCAATGAGCGTTCTCCTTTTACTGGCAAAAGAGCGTGTGCATATTCATGAGAGGAGAAGTCGGCATTGAAGTGGCCGTGAGTTGTGAGCAATGGGCTTGGTAGGTTTAATGAGATTCGGGTTTTTGGTTGATTGAGAGAGCTTGGGTTGGTGTGGGCTCAAACAGATTCTAGGCCTTAGTTTTAGACGGAGGGGCAGCTTGGTATTCTGCTTCTTGGCCGAGAAAGAGATCGGAGAAAGAGGAAGCAACCGAGAGAGAGCAAGCCTTGAATGAGAGGGAGCGAGATCCGAGAGTGAGCCCGAGGTAGAGAGGAATCTAAGGGAGAGGAACGTTGGCTCACCAACGCCTAGTGAAGCCCACTCTTCCTGACTGGCGACTGCAGCCGGCGACACCACACCCACGAGGTAAGCCCGTGTCCCCTATTCGCCCACCTTGATCGAACCGTCAGAGCGAGGCTTGCTGGCCTGGACTTGCTCATGCCACCCCCCACCCCCCCCTCTCTCTCTCTCTCTCTCTCTCTCTCTTCAGCGCTGGTCGTACTCGACTCGTTGGCTCTGGTGGCTTATACACCCCCTGCAGTGTATGCTTCTATGCACTGATGAGTGTGAGTGAATGTTTCAAAGCAATTGAAAGCAAATTTTTAGTGTTTGTAATAATGAGAAGTTGAAGCGAATTTTTAACTGACGATTCCTCCGTGCTTCTTGAGCGAAATGCAGTTAGGTTCATGTATGACTTTTCGCATAATTCTGAAGAAGTGATACAAGATGTGTTTTAACCGAGGTACTATGTTTCGCCATGCAGGCTAATGTTATGCATAATTAAGAACTGTTGATGAAATTATGAGCAAGTATTCGAAAGATCTCAACAAGGACAAACAAATCCTGTTCATTCTAGCCCTTCCATCTTCTACATCAATCGTGAGTTAGCTACGTCAGCCTCACTACTAACTAATTCCCCTATTTTTACAAGATTCAACCCATCCTGCAGCTTGTCTGCAAACTAAGGGGGAAAAGGACATTTGACCTTGTTGATTGAGAATAGTATACGTGGCTACTGCTGTTTAACCGGTCTGTCTGTCCCCAATAATTAATTCTCGCTGACCACATCCTATAGGGATCATCAAATCAATAGCAATAAGTCTAGTTTGAAGATGCTCATATACGGAACGTCTCGAAATAATACCTGGAGCAGGAGATTCAATTAATCGAGATTCAGAAGCGTAGAGATCTTGGTGGAATTGCCACATATGAAATTGAGCACAATTTTGCAAAGAAAGGGATATCTATATGATTCGATCGATTACGTAAAGCCCGCGGTAGCAAAGGAACCGAGGAAAGTAACCTCGGTCCGTAGGTCCTAACACAAGGTTAGAATTCTAGTTTTTCCAGAGTGGTATCTCAGTGATGGCTCGGGCCCCCCCAGAAGGAGGCCTTCTTCGCCTTCCACTTAAGCTGCGCAGGAAAGGCCCAAAGCCAATCCCAGGGAACAGTAAAGCTTCATAGGGTCTTTCTGTCTAGGTGCAGGTAGTCCGCATCTTCACAGACATGTCTATGTTGCAACCCCACATCAGAATGCAAATCCCAGGCATCAAGTATATTCATGGAAAAGATCAAGCCTCGGCTGATTTAAAATCCCATAATAACTTTGTCATCCAAAACAATAGAAACCCCCACATGTTAGGTAGTTGAAAGAAAGGATCTAGTCACCACGAGGATTCCTAAACAAGGAAGCATAGTCAAATGAAGCTTATGCTGATGCCTTTAATACAACTAGTTTTCCTCGGTTGAGCTGGGTGTTCCAGAAGCTAATTTATACTAGTTTATCGTAACGGAACTCATTTACTTGTCAAAATTAATCGAAACATGTTGTCAAGGGTTCGAGGCAACCAATACCTTAGTGACCAAGCCTCCCAATGCTCACGCTTATCGGTTATCACTCCGATAAATATATGGCTGCTCCCAAGGTAATCCCTTTCGTGCTATCTTCTTTCAATTGTAATCAATTTCCTAGCGCAATGTGTTGTTGCGATGCCTAAGAAAAGGAGTAAGTCAAGCACTTGTCGGCCAAACAGAAAATAGGAAACGATAGCACTTAGATTTGAGGACATTATTTATAGCACAAAGACCCATTACCATTGGATTCACGATTGTCATTCCTTTTAATTTTTGAGTTCAATTGGACTCAATTGTCCAAAACCAACAACTGAGCTCAATAAGAAAGCAAATTCAATCAAAGCTCGAGTTCACAGGCTGAAAATACTATAAATGTGAGAACCAAATTATTTGTCTATTCTTCATATCGACAAATGTGAAGTCAGGAATGATCTTGTTTATTTGTTTTTGTGATGTGTCTAACGTGCTTAAAGCATTTTGGTTATATGAACATCGGATGGAAAAATGAATGTCTTCTAGATATTAGAAAGCTTCAAGCAATGTTTTATGGCATCTTTTAAGCATCTAAGTTAAGAGGCTGTTTAGTTAAGCTTTTAAAAGTAAAAAAAGCAATTTCTTGCTTTTCGGTTAAATTTTAAATATCATTTAAATTTCAAAAGAATATGATAAATTTGTTTGTGAATTTGCGTATTCGGTATTCGTCTATTGTGAGAAAATTTTAAATGTTTTGGGTTAAGAAAAGGTAAAAGTGCGTCTATCAAAATATTTAGAGGAAGTAAAGAACAAAAAGTAAATATCTATTTATGGTTTTAATTAAACTACATGATCCTCGTATGGGCATTACGATTGTACATAGATTGAGATTCAAGGGGTTGGTTAAGTGATTGTGTTTGTGCTGACTAACTCTGGATATGCGAGTGCTAACGACACATTATCTATTCATTAATTTAGTTTATAAAGATAATCAACAGAGTTGTAAATGTTTTATGAAAAGGGAAAATGACACAAATAGTTTATGAACTTTAGCCCAATATATAATATCATCCCTTAACTTTAATTTGTTCAATATAGTACTTAAATTTTAGTCTAATGTACAATGTCCTCCCCAAACTTTTAATATGTTCAATATGGTTCCTAAAATTTTGGTAGATATTCAATTTAGTCCTTGAATTATATGAAAATATTCAGTATTTGAACTTAAGTTAATTGAATGATAATATCGGATATCTTCGTAAAGTTCAAGGACTAGATTGAACTCCACATTACATTTTGGGCTAAAGTTTATGGACAAAATTGAATAAATTAAAAGCTGAGAGAAGGTATTGCATATTTGACCAAAGTTCAGGAATTATTTGTGTAATTTCTTGTGAATATAATAGAGAAGAATCTGACATTAAAGTTCCATTTATTCTTAATCATGGCTTTTGTGCCCACGAGGCAAAATCAGTAAGTCCCACGCTTTCTTAATTTTTATCCGAAATGGTCTAAACTCAATTTTCAAAATTGCCAAATTAAACCCTAATCCCCAGAATGTGGTGGCCCCCTTCAATGCACTTTTTAAAAGAAAGAAAATTTTCAACCCATCTCTTTATAATTTTTTATTATCAATTCATGTCTCTCGGAATCCTAATCTCCACTTTTACATGAAATATTTTAAGAGAAAAAGTGTGAGATAGTGATCGAATTACCGTGAAATTTTTAAATCTTTGTGGATTACAGTATTTTATATAGACATTACAATAAAACATGTATGATTATGAGCTAAGACTTTTTTTTTTTCAATGGATTATAGTAGTAGAGGCGACGTAGACTCAAATTGGACTTTAGGACTAAATTTTGACTGAAGTCCCTCGTCATAGAAGTATACCTATTGTAAATTTTCCAATAGGACATGATTTTATTCTGGCCCATCACGTGTAACATGGAGACAATCTATGACTAGAGGAACTAAGCCCATAAAGACTAAAAAAGGAAAATCAACAACTTACTGGTTGAAAAACGGAAAAAGGAAACGATTGCTTCAAAAATGGAGGACGTTAGAGCACGATGATTCCTTTCAATTGGATCCAAGATTGCGAAACCGAATGGCTCTACTCTGACAATAGCATAATCAGACCATTTGAAGGGTAGAATTGAAAAGAAGTGAAAAAAGTGAAGGTCTTCATGGTCAAGGCCCTCCACAAGATTAAGACAAATTCATTGGAATAAAGAAAATTTGGGCAAAAGAAAAGAAAGATAAATCCTTTGCCATCGAATTGGAATGCAATAAATCTTAGTCATTCAATGAATGTGATTGTGATTTTTATCATTCGATCTAATGTTGAAGGATCTGGATTTTACTTCGACTCATCGCATGTAATATGATAAATGATTCGTATGTATTTTTTTGAGTGGGGCCAGACTTTATTTGGGGCCCGTTACATGTAACATGATGATAATCCATGACTCACAGAAAGGAGCTAGCCCATGAGGACCGTAAAAGTAAGTCAAGAACCTATAGGTTGAAAATAAAAGAAGAGGACATGATGGCACGGTAACTCTTTTCGATTGGATCCTTGATCATTGTTACTTTAGTTATTGAATTCAATCAAATTATAAAGCTTTCATAGCTTTGGACTAACAATAATATAATTAGACCATTTGAGGGGGAAGGGGGGATTCAAAAACAGGTGAAAAAGTTGAGAGGATTTCATGATCAATGCCCTATGCATGATTAAGACAAATTAATTGGAAAAAATAAAACTAGGGCAAATCAAAGATAAAACTTATGTTGATTTTTGTTCTTTATGAGGATTTCATGTGTTCATACCTTCATGAGTGTTTTAGGGGTTGAAGACTTGGTGAGCAAAAGCAGAGGTAGACCCACACAAGATGAGACGCACTCCTTTTGAAATGTGAAAACGTGAAGAGGACTTTATGATCAATGTCCTCCACATGATTAAGACAAATTAATTGGGAAAAAGAAAAGTGGGGCAAATCAAAGATAAAGCTGATGTTGATTTTGTTCTTTACAAGGACTTTATGCATTTGTACCTTCTTGAGTGTTTTAGGGGTTGAAGACTTACTTTACAAGGACTTTATGCATTTGTACCTTCTTGACTTTATGCGTTTGTACCTTCTTGAGTGTTTTAGGGGTTGAAGACTTACTTTACAAGGACTTTATGCATTTGTACCTTCTTGACTTTATGTGTTTGTACCTTCTTGAGTGTTTTAGGGGTTGAAGACTTACTTTACAAGGACTTTATGCGTTTGTACCTTCTTGAGTGTTTTAGGGGTTGAAGACTTAGGTTGCGCATGACAACACTTCTCGGCTGGGGAAGAGTTTTTTCAGAAATAATTCTTTTATATTTCTATTCGAGGAACAATTTTTTAGTAAAAGAACCTGTTTGGTAACTACACAAAATTTCTACTCTTGGAATAGAAAAAGAATAGAAATGCGTTTGGTAACGCAACAATTTCTCTTTTGTATTTATTCATTTTTTATTCTTGCCGCCGGATCGCTGGCCGCCGCCTGCCGCGCGCAGTCGCCGCCGTCCGCTGCCGCCCGCCCTGGCGGACATGTAGCGGCGGCGGCGGTGGCGGCGGTGGGCGGCGACGGCGACCGGCAGCGGCGGGGGTGGTGGTCGGCGGTGGCAGCAAGAGATGAATAAAATAAAATAAAAAATTCACTTATTTCTGAAATTTATTCCCGGGAACAAGAAGCAACTTTTTTTACTTCTCATTTCTATTCCAAAACTATTCCGGGCTAACTTTTTGTTCCCGAGAACAAAAACTAACTTGCCATTATCAAACGGGTTTCTATTCTTTTTTTGTTCCCCGGAACAAAAAAATAAAAATTCTTGGGCTGGGGAAGGTTACCATGCGCAGCCTTAGTGAGCAAAAGCAAAGGACGACCCACACAAAATGAGTTGCACTCCTTTTGAAATGTGAAAAAGTGAAGAGGACTTTACGATCAATGTCCTTCACATGATTAAGACAAATTAATTGGGAAAAAGAAAAGTGGGGCAAATCAAAGATAAAGCTGACGTTGATTTTGTTCTTTACGAGGACTTTATGCGTTCGTACCTTCTTGAGTGTTTTAGGGGTGAGGACTTGGTGAGCAAAAGCAGAGAAAGACCCACACAAGATGAGTCGCCCTCCTTTCGAGATGTGATCTCTTCTAAAATGATTTCAAACTAAAAATTTCATAGAAAACAAGAAAGAAAAGAAATTACGTGGGAAGAAGGAGCTCCATTAAGCCAGAGGACGTGAGACTTGCAAGGAGCATCTACTTGAACTTCAAAGAATTGGAAGAAGAGTACCATTAACCATGTACTGAAAATTATGAAAACATTGCTTGAGAAAAATTCAAACCTTTCAGGTTAAGAAAAAGGATAAGTGTGTCCATCGCAAAATGTAGATGAAGTAAAGAACGAAAAGTAAATGTCTATTTATGTGGTTTTAATTAAACTACGTGATACACGCATGGACATTATAATTGCACGTGTATTTAACTCCAAGGTGTTGGTTAAATGATTCCGTTGGTGCTAAGTTACTTTTGGAGATCTGAATGCTTACGAAACACTATCTACTCATTTATTCTGTCCCTCAAGATAATCAGAGTCGCTGGAACAATAGAGAAGATACTGGCATAAAAGTTCCATTATGTCTCAATCATGACTTTTCTACATCATAAGGCGAAATCAGGGAGTCCCACCTCCTAAATGGTCTGAATTAAATCTCCAAATTTCCCAATCGAGCGGATTAAAAAAGGAAAAGATTTGATCTCGCAATAGCCGCATTTGCAAAGAACTGGGCGTTTGTTGTGCATCTGAACTGGGATTGGTTGGTTTGGCTTTGAGTCACCTGTAGCTATGCTCTAAATTATGTAGTTTTATCGCTCTGACTTATAGAGTGCAATGGCGTAAAAAATTATTCACATTTGCCCAATCTTACATAGCCGGCTTAGTTATTGTCGCTGCTGCTACTGTTCTTCTGATTGATCTTTCTGGAGTCAAATTTGGAAAAGATTATAATCCAATTTGTCTTCTCGACATTATGTTCCGCACATATATGCGCAGGACCTGAAAAGACTACTAATCTAAACTGCACTTGAAATTTGTGCTTGGTGAAGACTATTCGAAAAGGGATAATATGAGATTGTCAAAAAAAAAATTGTAAGAATTATCCACAACGGCACCGGTCGTGCCACATAGGCCGGCCGATGTCCACCTCATTGATTTTCAATCAAAATTACTTGGAATGATAAAATTGGTATCTCATTAAAAATATTTAAAATTAAATTGATCTAATTAAAAATTTTAAAATTAAATTTATATAAATGTAACAGATTTAAAACTTTTTTGATAATATCCGCTGAATAATGTGTTAGTGTATGAGTTTTAGTCTTTCTTTTGCTGTGAATGTTTGACGGGTGACTACGCTCGGAGGTCCAAAATCATCAAACGGAAAGGGGTCGAATAGCTGGGTACAAGTTATGCTTGGTATGGGGTCCATTCATATACAACCTTTTGTTGCCGGGAACCTCCTATGGGATTGTTGAGAGAAGACATGATTCCTGTATGCTGTAACAGGAAAGAATTGACACTGGATGATGAAGAAACGATTACATTTATTACTAAAATGATACCTGAAAAGATTCATAAGAAATCTCAGAAATCACCGCAACAAAGCAAGCCTGTACAGTTGCAAAACAAACCAAAATCCAGAAGTTAAGATATATCATTAAAGCATAGTTAGCAAAGCTAAACGTATGCTTGTCCTTCAAGAGCACATTTGTGATTACATCTAAGCAAAAGAATCGGCAGCTGATCACTAAATCACACATTATCATCATTGATGAGCACATGTCGGGATCTCCATTTATAATAATGACTTTGCGTTTTGGTGGTGTGCACCTAGGTTCAATATCCCCAACACCAAATATATTTTGCATAATTTCTTTTTTCCTTTAAATTGAAATTGAATTTTCACCTTCAATATAAGGTGAGGATGCCTTTTTTTTTTATCTTTTTTTTTTTTTTTTTTGGAGGAGAAATAAGGTGAGAATGCTCGAATGAAAATAATTGGGGAATTCTTGTACAACTGACAAGTGAAAAATAGGAAGTAAGTTATGAGTGTTTTAGACTTATTATCTCATCCTTTTTTCCCGCTCCAACAATGGCATTGGTTGGTTTGGCTTTGAGTCAAATTTTGTGGTCTTATTGCTCTTTGGCTTGATACAGAATTGAGTGCAATGGCGCAAAAGATGATTCATATGCCCAGTACTACTCAACTGGCTCAGTTGCTGTCGCTGTTGCTACTGCTCCTATGGTCGGTCTTTCCGGAGTCAAATTTGGAAAAATTAAAATTTTCGTCTAGACATTATGTTTGCATAAATTTTATAATGAATGATGCAGAAATAAACCATTGGCAATCACACGGGTTTTCAGTAGTATCCATGGAGATGAATGCATGTTGTCTTTTTTTTTTTTTTTTTGGGTAGCTTAAGGGATTCGTTCCTCTCTTGCATGCTCCTTTTATTCGTCTTTCGCAATGGAAAACTTGGAACTTGAAGAAGCTTTGGTTTCTAATTCACGAAGCGACGACAGTTTCAGCTGGAGTCGAACCGCGGAGTAGTGGATTTTCATTTGACACATTCTTCAGGTATTTCCAGGAAGCAATCACTCTCTTATTTCTTGAAATGAGAACTGTGTAAAAAGATCAGAGTTGGATGAAGAAAATTACGTCTTCCATTTTTCTTGCATATGGGCACATTGCAACATTATAGATTTAAGTGTCATCTGATCTTAATAAGGAAGGTCGCGATTTTTCATTTTTCCAGCTAATGGTGAAGGGATGCACAGCTTTCCAGTTCTTCTTTTATTTTAAATAATGTAATAATAAGAATTGGCCAAGAAAGCCATTAATAATCTTTTCTGTCTTTTGAAGTTTTTTACCAAGCAACATATTACTTTTTTTTTCTTTTTTTTTTTTTTTGCCATAGAGATTGGTAAAGAAGAAAGTCATTAATCACTGTTGAAACTCAATCATCCAGTCCAATTCATATGAAATAGATCAATTCCGAATTTTATCGCTCGATGTGTTGACACTTGAGATAACACTAAATGCCTTCATCTATCCAAAATCTTTATTTGATGGTGTATGGAAGAAAATTTTTAATCATATATATTATCGTTTGAAGTCTCTCTTTAATGTAGTATCCTTGTCTCTGCTTTTGCATTCAATATTTTATAAGAAAAATTTGAGGTTGTCATTGGATAATCATATATTTTTCACATCTTTATACATTACGATTATATATAAACATTATAGTAAAACTCATTTGATTATGACGACCTTTTTTTCAATGAATTGTAAAGGTAGAGGTGATCTGTGCTCCGATTAACGCATCCAGCCTAAATTTTCACTAGAGTTCCTCCATCATAAAAGTATGCTTTACGTAAATATTCCGGCCCACCATGTGTAACATGAGGAGAGTCCATGACTCGCGAGTGAAGACCAGCAAAAGTAAGTCGGGAATTTATCAGTTAAAAAAAGGAATAATAATCAAAATGGGCTCCTGACTAGAAATTACTTGATGCACGAGCAAATGTGATCTTCTCAATGGTATGACATTCATCATGATGATTTATTCTGGCAATTGCTCGATGAAACTACTATATAAGAAAGATTATGTCTAGTAACTGGTTAATGCCTATAAAGAACCTACGTGGGACCCAATTGTATTTCATAATTTTTGACTGAACCGAATTCAATTCGTACAAATATTAGGTTGAACTGCTGCCTCTGTAAGGGAGAGAGGGTTCTACATTCTGGAAATGAGAGAAGGAAAGCTATAATGTTCGGCCCCGTGCTTCCATCATCGTTCCACCGATGATATCGACTCACTCTCATAGACTTGCGTCGATTGAAGACCTGACTAGGTCAATTTTAATGAAGACTTGGAAAAGTAGGTGGAGCATGGATATTGAAAAATGATCAAGATCCCATAAAATGCCCTCTCGGTCAGAAGAGCAAGATAACAAATATGATTGAGATTCATCATTTTGTTCTGATCTCAATCATATTTGTTCTGTTTAATCATCATCCCCGTATTTTTGAATGTGTGCTAAAATAAAAAAATAAAAAAGGAAAGATTTATCTCACAATATATTTTCAATGCGAAAAAAAAAAAAAAAAATCTTCACGACAAGGCCCAATTTGCCCCTTCATTTGATGGCACTTGAAGCCTATAAGTGGAGTAACTTTTGCAAGCAACATGGACGATAGATTCACTAGGGAAAATCTTACTGCGTTCCCTACTTAAAAAGACGATGTTTGAAAATAAAATGAATCTAGTTAACAAGTGTCCTAGAGACACTTGTTAAACATGCTTAATGCAGAAAGATTCGATTTTCATAATATTAATTGTGTATGTCACGAGCTGCATTATAATTTGCGATATTTTGTTATTTTGTTACTTAACAAATGCCCTGCAGACATTCTTCAAATAAAATCCTAGTAAAATTTATTCTTGTACAAACGGAGCATCAACCTAGTAAAAAGTGAGTAAAACTCCCGAGAAGTTGAGCCATATAGCATGCTTATGCACGAAACTCTTGGTAATTTGTTTTTGATTATGACTTTAGCAAATCTTTAATCCTAACATATCTCTAACTCTACATCTCTAGTCTTATGCAAATTTTGATTAAAAAAATCTATTATTGGTATACTTTCATTGTATTTTTATTCATAATTATCTAAGAGAACTATGCATATTTTTGGTAATAAATGCTTTAAAAAAGATTATATTCAAGATATTATCTCGAAATGTCAGCAATTTCTATCTTTATATAAAATTGTTCAAGACGAGATTTTGAAAGAGTTTAACAGTATAAGGATACCTATCTTGTGATTGGCTCATATTTGACAAATTATATATTAAAAGACAATGGGCTCTTATTTGACAATTAAAGAATATTAAAATCATGTCTGATAAATAATTATATTAGATGATCAATCTCAAATTGGTCTCATATTTGACAAATAAATATATTAGAAAATCAATGAAAAAATCCATCATCGCAGGACTATCTATCTCATTATTGACTTGCATTTTAGAGTAATCTATTTGAAAGATCAATCTCATTTTGGCTTCATATTGACAAATAAATAATATTAAAATCATATTTAGAGTAATATTACATGATCAATAACATATTGAACTAATATTAGGCAAATAAACAATATTAAACGACCCGAGTCATATTGTATTTATATTTACGCACTTGCCACCAGCATTTTATGTTTCTTAGTCAATCTATATTCATGTATTTTAAATCCAATTGCTCGCATGATTTCCTTGCCATCAACTTCAAGAACCTCGAAATTGAGTGAGCAACTTATTCTAGATTTCATTTGCGGAACCCGAGATCAACCCCGTGCCTTTACTCAGTCGTCAACCATCCACAAACAACCAAAGCGGATGAGTCCAAAGGCGATTAATGTTCCATTTGTACGTGAAGGTTTGCGGGTCCTAGTCTGTCGATGTGTTTAGTGTAGACTATTCAAAGTCTCGTGGAGATAATGCCGGTCTTCTGAGCAAAATGCGATCAAAGGAATACTATTGCTAACATGATAATCTCTGTACAAAATGCTGACATGAAAAGATAAGAAACGAGAGAACGAAACTTATTAGCTTCTTGGTCCCGCCATGATAACATCCTTCCCAAAAATAGTTTGTCAGCTAATAATAATGCATAACACGAGTCTTTTCCCGATAAACATGATCATTTTCTATACTCCAACGATTTAATGGTAACGTGAATTGAGAGAAGAACGAGATGAGAGATAATTTCAGAATTACGAATTGTCATGCTTAGATGAAAATTTAAATTAAAGATTTTCTCAATATATTTAAAAGGATTTTCATGAGGGAAACAAAACTTTATGTACGAAACGGTGGATCGCACAACCCATTAGAGCGGGTTGCGTTAAAAAAGGATAGAGGCTGTGTGGTTCAGATGAATTATGGACATACATGACAAGCACTCCATGTTTAACTGTTTCAAAACGACATCAATATATGCATTGTCCATGATTGAGGCCTCGTCTAATAATGATTAGCCATCTATAAATATCTTATCAATCTTGTTGAGAACATGCAAACCTGGACAATCTCACATCGTCAAAACCACCCCAAAATCATGGCCTCGTCCTTATTTCTGTGGAAGCCGTCTTCTTTAGGGGTCTTCTTCTTATTCTACTCGCTCTTCTTCGTAAACAACATCACCTTCTTTGTTTCCACTCCATTTCATGGCATAGTCGTTTTTGCTTCCTCCATTTCTTTCGCTTCCAATATGACCAACCATATGGATGAAGCAGAGACTCTCCTGAAATGGAAATCTAGTCTCGAAGACCACAACCAATCTCTCCTGTCTTCATGGCAAGGTAACAACTCTTGCCACTTCATGGGCGTCACTTGTGACGACTACGGATTCGTTGCCCATCTTAATCTTTCTAATTTCGGCCTGAGAGGAACTTTAAATAGTCTTGACTTCTCACACTTAACCAAGGTGGTTAGCCTTGACTTTTCCAGCAACTCGATCTACGGTGCTATGACCTCAAGTATTGGTAACCTTTCCAAACTCAAGTATCTTGATTTTTATGACAATAGATTGAGTGGACACATTCCTTGGGAGATTGGATTGTTAGATTCTCTTTCTGAAGTTTCTTTTAGCAAAAACAATCTCGAGGTCCTATCCCCTGCTTCTCTAGGAAACTTAAGCAAGTCTAAATGTCCTCTATCTTTACGAAAACCAACTTTCGGGATCCATACCTGCAGAGATTGGGAGGCTAACCGATCTTATTGACTTAGAATTTTCTGATAATAAGTTGGTCGGGCGTATCCCTACTTCACTAGGAAACCTAAGCAGTCTAAATGTTCTTTATCTTGACGGAAACCAATTTTTAGGGTCCATTCCTCCTTTTCTTGGAAAATTAGGCAACTTAAGCAGTTTGATCCTATCAAAGAATGACCTTTTTGGTCCCATCCCAAGAGAGATAGGTGACCTAAGAAGATTGAAGTTTCTTTACTTATGGACGAACCAACTTTCGGGATCCATACCTGCAGAGATTGGGAGGCTAACCGATCTTATTCTCTTAGAATTTTATGATAATAAGTTAGTCGGGCGTATCCCTGCTTCTCTAGGAAACCTAAGCAGTCTAAATGTCCTCTATCTTTACGGAAACCAACTTTCGGGATCCATACCTGCAGAGATTGGGAGGCTAACCGATCTTATTGACTTAGAATTTTCTAATAATAAGTTGGTCGGGCGTATCCCTACTTCACTAGGAAACCTAAGCAGTCTAAATGTTCTTTATCTTGACGGAAACCAACTTTCGGGATCCATACCTTCAGCGATTGGGAGGCTAACCAATCTTATTGAATTAGATTTTCTGAGAATACTTTGATCGGTTCAATCCCCGCATCAATTGGAAGCATGGTCAATTTAACTATGTTATACCTTGGAGATAACAACTTTCTCGGTATCTTGCCTCCCGAAATTAACAAGATCATTCATTTGAATGTTTTGGATCTCTCCGATAATGAACTTGAAGGGCAGCTGCCGGAAAATATATGCCTGGGGGGATTATTGCAAAATTTCACTGTGAATAATAATCATTTCACAGGTCATATCCCTAAAAGCTTGAGGAATTGTACTTCATTATATAGAGTGAGGCTTGAAGGAAATAAACTTACTGGAAATGTAATGGAAGCTTTTGGAGTGTATCCGCAATTGAATTTTATGGACTTGAGCCACAATTATTTGCATGGTGAACTTTCATGGAAATGGGGGCATTGCCACAATTTGACGAGCTTAAGGATATCGAACAATGAAATTTCCGGTGAGATACCCCGATATTCGAAGGATGGCTCAATTACGGTTTCTTGACCTTTCGCAAATAATTTAAGTGGAAAGATTCCAAGGGAGTTGGGAAGCTTGCAACTACTACTAGATCTTATCCTTAACAACAATGGGATCACAGGTGATATTCCCCATCAAATTGGATTTTTATCTCGACTAGAATATCTCAACCTAGGATCAAACAATTTGAGCGGAGCCATTCCACCGCAGCTTAGCCTATGCATCAACTTGCTGAGCTTGAACTTGAGCCAAAATAAAATTGAGAGAAGCATTCCTTCCGAGATAGGCAATGCGTGATTCCTAAGGGTTCTTGATTTGAGTCAAAATCTATTGACGGGAAGAATACCACCAAATCTAGGAAAATTGAGAGTCCTAGAAACCCTAAACATCTCCCACAATGGCCTCTCTGGTTCCATCCCATATAGTTTTGCTGACTTATGGGCATTAATTTCCGTTGATGTGTCCTACAATGACTTGGAAGGTCCTCTCCCAAATGTCAAAGCTTTTAAGGAGGCTCCATTTGAGGCAGTTCAGCATAACAATGGGTTGTGTGGGAACGAGGCTGGATTACAGAAATGCAATATTTCTACCATGAGGAAGAAACACAATCAACATGGCGGGGCTAGAATTTTGATTATCTCCATTCTCTCATTCTTGGGATTCCTCGTTCTCTCTTCCTTCTTGATCGTCCTCATAATCTTTAATTGCCATTGGAGAAAGATTATCAAGAGAGAGGAATGTATTGACAGAGACTAATGATTTAGATTTCATGCACATTCTGAGTTTTGATGGCAAAATTTTCTATGAGCGAATCGTGGAGGCGACAGAAGGATTTGACTCCAAGTATTATTTGGGAGAAGGGGCCTATGGCGTTGTTTACAAAGCTAATCTACCCGCAGGTCAAACTGTTGCAGTAAAAAAAATTACATCATCCCAGGGAGATGAGACCGTCAACATCGTTCCTTTTGAAAGGGAAATTGAAGCCTTACAAACTATTCGCCACCGCAACATTGTGAAACTTTATGGGTTCTGCTCTCATGCACAACATCGTTTTCTGGTATACGAGTACATCGAAAGAGGGAGCTTGAGAACAATTTTGAATGATGATGACAGAGCATCAAAGCTTGGCTGGGACAAAAGGATAAACATGGTTCGAGCAGTTGCGGATGCGTTGTCGTATATGCATCACGACTGTTTTCCTCCATTGATCCATCGGGACTTGACCAGCAACAATATCTTGTTGGATGCTGATTTCGAGGCTCATGTTTCAGACTTTGGCACCGCAAGATTATTGAGGCCGGATTCCACCAACTGGACTGCTACTGCCGGCACCATCGGATACATCGCTCCAGGTGATGTTCTTTGTAGAAGCATATTAATTTACTATCCCAACTCGTGTTGTCATTGGAAATTCCTTAATTATGTGAAAGCAAATGTCTGAGTCTTTAATTACAACCCAATAAGATTATCAACGGACTTTGTATTCTTCAATCGCAGAGCTAGCTTATACCAACATTCCGACCGAAAAATGTGATGTATATAGCTTTGGAGTTATAGTACTAGAGATAATCATGGGAAAGCATCCAGGAGATTATGTCTCGTTGGTATTTTCATCCACTCAATCCGAGTCGCAAACCTCATTGAAGGATGTTCTGGACCAACGCCTCTTGCCTCCAACAAATCGGCATGTGCAAAACGTAATCTCTATTGCAGCATTAGCACTCGCTTGCTTGCGGACCAATCCTCAACGTCGACCGACCATGAGACAAGTTTTGCAAGAGCTTCGAGTTCAAGCACCACCGGTTTTTCCGTTCTTTGAGTCACCTTAGAACAACTCCGTGATCTCGATGGCAGGAACTTTTAGATCGCATTCGGGAGGTTGCAAGTTTCCGATTGAGTTACTGTCGTGTGTTCACCTTTTCTGGCTTCTGTGTTTGGCAGTAAGATGTCGATTACTTAGTTATAAAACTTGGAAGATGCATAGTCTAAATGTTTTCTTTTTGTAAGAGTAGAATGATAGTTAATTTTCCTCCTTTCGTGTAAGCACGCATCTATCCAAATTTAATGTTAATCACTTGTTTCTTAGTCAAGTTGTTTGAACTTGTTTAAAATACCATCTCACGTATCACATTACAAAGTCTTGTATGGGCAATTATTCTGGGATCCTTCACAGTTTTGAGATCATTATGTTCGGCGAAACGAGTATGATAGAAAGCAATCATACTCACATAACACGAGGATAATGTTTTCGACATAATAGCTCATCAAAACTGAATCTGCAGGGCGGTTCTTGCCTTTTGAGCAGCCAAAACTGATATTGGAAGTTTGGAACGTCCGGAACTGACATCAATACTTGCAGGGGGGGAGTTCTTCATGGGGCTAAGTCAATTAATAAATGGAATTTGTGTGCCCTAATTAGTAAAGCTATTATTTCTCAATTAACAACTTCTTACTTGAACTCGGCAAAAATCAATGAATCAATCTCAGGTATCTCACGAGTAGATTGTTTAGTTTTTACCCTTCAGTGCAACCTCTTCGTTATGAGTACCTCGGAAAGATTATTACTTCATTTTTGCTATCTAAAAGTAGGCATTAGCTTCACATGAACAAGGTGCGTCCATTGACTTTGAGAGGAAATGGGTGACCACAGATTTCCCCTTTTTTTCCACCGTGAATAATACGAGAAGAAACCTATGGACATCAGTTGGATTGGCGGCTTTCTAAGGAAACTAGAAATGGCATGTCGTTCGCGAGAAAAAATTAAAAATTTTGTAAAAAACGTCAGTTTATTATCTTTGGTCTTTCTTTTGCTATAAACGTTTGATGCGTGACTAAGCCCAGAAGTCCAAAATCTCCGAACAGGAAGAGGGTCTAGAAGCTCGGCGCAGGTCATCTGGGGTAGGGTTCCATTCATGTACAACCTCCTTGTTGCCAGGCTCCATCTATGAGATTGTTAAGAGAAGACACGATTCCTATCTATGGGAAAAGTATAAAAAAAAAATGTCTAAATATATTGCATTGTACTGATTCAATCATAAATATTCTAATTGGGTCAATTTAATCATAAACATTTTCACATTAATATCAATTCAATCCATCTGGCCAATTTACGCTGGAAATTACTAACAAAAATATTGGCAGTCCTACGTGGCATAACCAATTCTAACATTGATTTTTTTACATTTTTTATTTTTTATTTTCTTTCCTTTGTTTTTCTTTCCCTTTTCTTTTTGTCCATAGCTAGCAAGGACTAGCCTCGCCTGGGTGAGGATCGCTCTTGCTGGCCATAGGCAAGGGTCAACCTCGTTGAGCCGCGCCGTTGACTCTTGCCTGAGCAAGAGTTGGCCTTGGCGAGGCCCGGCTTTTTATCATATTTATTTCTTTTTGTTTTCCACAAAATTCAAATCATTAAAAGAGGACTTAACTCCTCCCTTTCTATTTTACTTCTATTGTTTGTTCGGGATTATAACCAATGGAAACTTAAAAGCGGTCAAATGATACGTCATTGGATGATTGTACAAGGCAGGCAGTAGGTTATAAGAAAAAAAAGCCAAACAAACAAACAAGAATGAAGAACGGAAGGAATGAGAAATTCAAATAAAAAATAAAAGTAAAGGGATTGGATCAGGAATCCAAATAAAAGATCCCTGGCTTAAGTGAGGGTCGGTCTCGCCGGTGCTCAAATCCTCTTTTCCTCTATTCCTCCAGAAACTCCTTTCCACGAGATCAATTTCCTTTTACTTGTCGAACTTAGAAATATAATCCGCAAAGGAGTATCTGGACGCTTTGGCCTTTGGGGGCCATAGAAACGGCAGGGTTGATGACAAGTGGAACTTTGAGGTCAAGTATTTCGAGTGGAAGAGGATTAGGGTTTAAGGTTGAATACGAAGAAGGAAGCGAGATAAAAATCAAATCTTGGCAAAATTTATACTTTCCAAAACGGGCCACTGTACATAAAGATATGATTCATGAATCGTGTCGATTGAGGTAACATGTCTGGAAGCTATGAGGCAGCAGACTGCGCACAGAGTACAAAGCTTCAGAGGTACAATACGCATTAGTATTGTCCGTGAAACAAAGGCCCTCATGTTTTAGATATTTTAAAAAAAACCGGAATTACTTTTAATTCTTTTAAAAGGAGACATACATTTGCACCAAATATAACAGGTCATTGATATGGATGGGCATGCGACTTGAATACAAGTTATTATTAAATTCATGAGCCATCGTTGACGACCATAAAAAATGTTATTGATATTAACATACATCCATGACCATTAATCAATTGTCGATATAAGACGGCATACAGTTGATGATGATCAACGTCATAGTAGAGTTGGTTGGCCAAGATACCAATCAAAGAGAATCACCAATTGAGACTGCGAATGGGGAAGGGATATATGAGAAGTGTAAAAAAAACAGTTATGATATTTCAAATTGAAATCATTGATGGAAGAGGCAAAGTTAAAGTTTAGCAGATCATGGAAAAAAATAGGTTAAGTTAAAGCAAGGGTGAAGGATCAAGGTGCAATTTTTAAGGAGAAACCACCTTAACACAATATTGTGGTCGTCATCGGAACAAAGGATCGAGATCCATGAAGATATGGACGCATGACTAAAACTGTAAGGAAACCGCTTTTGAGCGGTTATGTCACAGGCACTATATTACACTAGTGCTCAACTACTAGAGACCACCCCCCCTCCAGTGCTCAGTGCACAAACAAACAATATGTTATCTTCTAATTATCTTTACATTTCTACACAAGAATTTTAGATTTTAGACTCGCGTCGTTGATTAAATTTCAACGTGCTTCTTAGTTATTTTACCAAATTTTCATTGTCAATTATATTTCTACATGTATCTTTGCTTTAAATCCTAGGTGCCTCGTTTCACATTTTCAGGCTTTGTTGTCAATTAAATTCCAGCAAAGTTTTTGTAAGTATGGCTATTTTTGAAGTAAACTTGCTGATTCTTTTGTCTACTTGTGATATCTCTTGTTCAGAATCATCACAGAACCCATCTCATCTAATAAAACCGAAGAATGACTTTTGATGACATGTATTTTGTCATTGAATCCAATTCAAGTGAAACGGTTAGAAACTCAACTAGAAATGGAAAATCGAGGTATTTGATTAGACGGGACAACAATTGTTTTGTAAAGGAACTTGAGCTCGAGTTTGAGTTCAAACTTAAAAAAGCTCGAATAATGTGGGTACATTTTGTAATTTTCAAGATATTTATATCTATTTTATTAAAATTTATATTCAAAGAAGAGGAAAGGTCAATTCCACTCGCGAGCCTATGGAACTAGAAATTGGCGAGCTCAGACTTGGCGCGACAAGGTAGTTTGAGTAACTCAAGCTCGAGCTTGACCAGAAATCAAATGATTTTTATCCTCGTGGAGCCCAAATAACTTGACTCAGTTTCAATCCCGCGCCCTACGATAATGTTGCTTCCAGTACAGGCCCGCTTCCTTTTCAACTCGTTCAACACTTATGTCGGTGCGTAAAGATTTTGAGTCTAAATTTCGCCTCTCATCTCCTAATGCAAAGCGCAGACCACGACAAGCACAACAAAATTGAGCATCCCAACAGTCTGACACCCTCTTACCTTCCCAATCAATGGCTAGATCATCCAGATCGTGTCTTGAACTAACGTATTTTTATATGTTTCAGCAAGTCCAAAGTACAGCTGTAGGGGACAATTTCATTGGTTTTAAGCATTTTACTTATATTGTATTCCTCACTTATAGGGATATGTTAAACTAGAATCTGACACCTTTAGTCACGTATAACAATACTAAAATGACTAATGATAATGGGCATCCAATTCACGCGTATGGGAAGTTCCGACTTCCAGTTGACTTTGCTACTTATATAGGTCAGGTTCACCAGTAACAAGCTCGCCGGAGAACTCCTTGTACTGATCGAAATCATGACTGAACCTTATAATTCAGTTTTAGTACTGATCTGCATCCTCTTTGTGTCCACTACTTTATTTGTTTCCTTTTGCCATAAAAGGTCCAGGTCACACCGGCTTCCTCCGGGACCCTCCAGATGGCCGATCATCGGCAACCTGTTCAATCTTGGAAGATGCCTCATCGAACACTAGCTGGCCTCCGTGAAAAGTATGGCCCGGTGATTTGGCTTAGGCTAGGCTCGATAGACACCATGGTGATTCTCTCAAGCAGAGTTGCAGCCGAGTTCTTCAAGAACCATGACCTCAATTTTGTGGAGCGAACCATCACCGATCTCATGAAATCTCAGGAGTACTACAAAGGATCCATTGCCCTAGCCCCATACGGCACATATTGGCGGGTGTCAAGGCGGCTGCTGACGGCGGACATGCTAGTTGCCAGGCGGCTCAATGAAACAGCTCCAATCCAGAGAAAGTGCGTAGACGCCATGTTGACATGGATCGGGGAGGCAGCATCCACAGATAAGGTCCGACTCGGAGAAGGTGTTCACCTGGCACGCTTCGTGTTCCTCATGGCATTCAATTTGCTGGGGAATCTCATGCTGTCCCGAGACTTGCTTGATCCGGACTCAAAGGTTGGATCTGAGTTCTTCGAGGCAATGAGCGGATTGATGGAGTGGTCAGGCCATGTGACCATTGCGGACTTATTCCCGTGGCTGCGGTGGTTGGGCCCGCAAGGGCTGAGGAGAAAGATGGATCGGGATATGGGGAAGGCCATGAGGATCGCTTCGGATTTCGTGAGGGAGAGGATTGAGGAGAAGAAAATTGGGGGAAACGATGATCGGAGGGATTTTCTTGATGTGTTGCTTGAGTTCGAAGGAAACGGTAAGGACGAGCCGACCAAGCTTTCTGAGAAGCAAATCAAAACATTCATACTGGTACGACCACAAACTTTGAATTGCTAGTTCTGTAAGGATTCCTATATCCAATCATATGCGTAGGGGATAGATCGCAGGTGAATATCACTTGATTATTCAATTATCTCCTTAATGTATAACACATCATCTTACTCGATTCTCAGTCATTTTTCTATTTATAATTTTACTTTGAAACAAGATCGTCATCCTTCCATTAATATAACCTTTTGGAATTATGGTTAGGGTTCTTAGCATTGTGAAATATGTGTCAAGAATTCAATAGAACCATTGTGAGAAACATGCACATTTCTGAGTATGTCAACAAGGACAACATTAGACATGTTAAAATATGTTTATGATTGTTTGGTAAAGTATTGTGGTAAATTAGTAGCCTACTTGGTATAACTTCCCACAGTTGCTACGTATTTAAAAAAATAGTATGGCAATGGTTCCATTGCCTTGGCCTAGAAAAATTTACGGATATGGCTCCATTTCGTGAAATTTTGCCATGCTTGCTCTCACATACTCTCCTCTTGACATCACAGGAAATGTTCTTGGCTGGGGCAGAAACATCGAGCAGCACTGTCGAATGGGCACTGACAGAACTCCTACGGGACCCGAACTCCATGGTCAAGGTCCAAGCAGAGCTGTCCCGGGTTGTTGGGTCCAACCGAAAGGTCCAGGAAACCGATATAGACCAGCTCCCCTACCTGCAAGCAGTTGTGAAGGAGACCCTCAGGCTCCACCCGCCACTCCCATTCCTCGTGCCACGGAAGGCCATGGCCAACACCATTTTCATGGGCTATGACATACCCAAAAACACGCAGGTCTTTGTGAACAGTTGGGCGATCGGTAGAGACCCAGATGTCTGGGAAGACCCTATGGCTTTTAAGCCTGAGAGGTTCATTGGATCGAAGTTGGATTATAAGGGTCAACACTACGAATTCATTCCGTTTGGAGCAGGTCGAAGGATGTGTGCCGGCATGCCCTTGGCACATCGCGTGCTTCATCTGGCTTTGAGCTCGCTGCTTCATGAGTTCAATTGGGAGTTCGATAGCCGCATTGATGCAAAGACGGTTGACATGAGAGACAGGGTGGGGATGACCATGAGAAAGTATGTCCCCTTGCTGGTGGTGCCCAAAAGAAGAGCAATGTGAGACTGGGTTCAGCTCGGAATTTGTGCTTGTTTGACATATTAGTCTGAGCCTTTCTTTGCTTGCTCAAATGCGTATCCTCCATGGTTTTTACTTTCTAGTTATTTGCTAGGCTAGAAAATGAGTAAATGACAAGATGTAATATGATGTATCTAAAACCAGCGAGATTGGTCATGTAAGGTTGCTCTTTTGTTTTGACATTTTCATCGGGTAAATTGTTAATCTTTCGTGAATAGAATCAAATTTCAGATCATGCTAATACGTAGTTGCACAAATAAGCTCCGTTTCATGAGTTCAGAGAACTTTCACAACCTATTATAGTCCCGAGTTCAGTAGACTAGAAGCTAAAGACGGCAGGAATCAACAAAGAAGAAATGGACCCAGTCAATTATTTGCGTAAAAATTGTCAGCTTAGCGGCCACCTCTCTAAGTGCCAAATTTACCAGACTGCAAGATGAAGAAAATGTCGCATTTCAGTATTATGCCTCATGTTATCTACCGTCACTCAGAATGGAAATAGGTTTTATATATTGAAAAGTCAACATTTTACCCGAAAATAAAGACTAATGTCTTGCAAGTCTAAGTGCCGCACTCAGTCTCCGGAAAAAACCTCTCAGAATGGAAGATGTTAAGAATAGTTTTATATATTGCACAAAAAAAGTTCAACATTTTACCCGAAAATAAAGACTAATGTCTTGCAAGTCTAAGACTGCCGCACTCAGTCTCAACGGAAAAAAAAATGTCTTGCTCTGCCGCAGCTCTCGCTTTCATTCTGCCAATCCTGCATATATGGTTTAGACCCACCAGAAGTTCGACAATCGCTTCCTCAGTTTTCGGTTGGTCTGCGACGTACAACGTCTGTACCAGAAGCACATTTGCCCCAGAATCGCGATTTTGCTTCTCGAAGCTCCACTCAGATTGCCATTTTATTGTGCTGTGAGCGAGCGGAGCTAGCCATTCCAGCATTTGCGCCACTGTCATCCTCCATTTCTCCACGATCGCACCATCATGCAGCATCAACGCCAAACTCATGGCATGCAACCTTAGCCTGGCCCTCAGAGCAGTTCGAATGGAAGCAGGCAACATATGATAGAGGTCCTCTCATGTCGAGGGTGATTGAGTGAGGCGAAGATGCTAGCTCCTCGATTAGAACAATCACATTAGCATAGTGCACAGCTAAGGCAGCATGGCCAAGAGTATGAGGAGGGGTGATTAAGCACCCGCACTTTGCATAGAAAGATGCGAGCTTAGAGTAAATTCTGTTGCTCACGAGCAACCTCTTCATATCTTTGTAGTCCATTGTTCTGACATCATTTCCAAACACACTTGTCGCTCTCGTCGATTCAACCATCTCTGTTCTGCAGTAACTGTCAATAAGGGGAGAATTGGTTTCCGCATTAATGCACCCCTTGAAAGGCCCAATGTAATGTGACTGTTTCATTGGTCCATGCCTTTCCCTCAGCAAAGAGGACTGCTGATGATGAATTTGGTGCGCCTTTTTGATTGCTATATCCTGGTCAGGACGCAGTGACAAATAGAACGGATCGAGGCTGTAAGCAGATGGATGGACCGAAGATTGCATTAGAGCAGAGAGGGAGTGCCCTTGGAAAAACAAGTGGGATGGATTTCCTCTAATTCAAACTTATCTTGGTCACCCCCAAAAGCATGTATTATTTTCTCAAGAATCGTGAAAAGCGATCTGGCGAGGAGCCGAACGGTATAGTCATAAGTTCTGTTACAAGGAGACAACTAACGGAGATTACGCACCACCTGAATCTGCCACATCGCCTTCTGCTGAAACTCAAACAGTTTGACGTGGTGCGACATGGGATTGGCCTTCATCCTCCTAACTGTCTGTTGAAGCTCCGCCAGCACCTCCTGCTCTTGGGTCAACTGCAAAGTGACGGCAATAAACCTTTCCATTTTCTTCACTCTTCTGTCCATCTTCTTCCATTTGTACTCCCAACCAAACCATTTGATGTAGTTGTTCATTGGGTCATCGAAGAAGCTTCTAATTTGGTGGTACACAGGATCGGCACACCTCCTCGCAAGCCTGACCACCGCCCTGGCCACGTACACGAAATTGTCGATGATCTCGTCCAGCACAAGACTCATGATGTAGCTATCATCTTCACTCACAAGCTTCCTGATGCCCACAGATCTCGCCGTCTCTTCTCTCAACTGCAGAATCTCAACATCGCTCAAGCAATGCCATAACTTAACCACTTTGGACATTAGGCTCACGACCTCGAAAGACAAAATCCCAATCGCGGCTTTCTCATGCTCTTGCGCCTTGTACCGCGAGCCCCGCCAGAAATTGCCCAACCATAATTCGGTCACCCTTTCACCTCCCATTGAAATGCTCCCAGTGGGATCAAGCAGAGATAAGTACCTTGAATGCACCTAGTAATTTCGACAAGCTTCTTGGTTCCTGTACCCATATGAAAACCCAACCAAATCAGGTGACAGTAGAAAAAATGCTAAACTGCAACTCCATCAAAGCCACAATCAATTTTGACATTGAACCAAATGTCTACGCAAAAGAGACATTAAGTTACACCAACCACATTCACGATGCCAACTTTCCCAGGAAACTTCTTTTTCTTTTTTTCTTGAAATAGCGACAGCAAAAGAGTCGCACAATCAAGAATCACAAACGAAACTCTACTGAACCGATCCTTTCGTCTAAACCGGATGTGGCAATACGCTTGTTTTTCCAAGACATTTCTCTGCTTACATATATTCACATCCAAGACAACGACGTTAATCCAGGAACCAAGCCAGCACCATAGTTAAACAACATGCAGGAGAGCGTGTGAAGACAACTCACTGCCGACTTGTAAGGCTACGAGATCGTCGTCCAAATGGAGAAACATGAAGCAACAGAAGGTGAACGAGAGAGCGAGAGGGTGTTGCGCACTGTAAGGTGATGCCGGCCGTGAAATAAGAGGATGGCATGCCAAATAAGAAAAGAGAGGAGGGAATGGGGACGAAAGAGGAGTGAAGACGAAAGTCATTCAGACCGAGGAAGGATCCGAGGGATCATTTGGGGTTTATGCTATGCGATTTCTCATTTGGATCTCCCGGTTTTGACAATACACGAGAGAACAAATCCAAGTACAATCATAACGAAATGTTCCTGTCGTGCTTCTGTCGTTTCCGCGGCTCTTACGATGCCGTCGCCCTCCTTCCCACGGGCCACAGTTCGCACGACCACGCCATTAACCGTGGGCCGAGACCATCGCGCATGGCTCGTCTTAAACTAGACTTTAATTTTATTTTTAGTTTTTTTTTTTGGCTCTATTACGGAAAGTTGGAACTATTAACGAACTATAGTATATCTCAGCATTGCCCGCCCGCGTGATAAATCTTCCGCAAAAGAAATTTACACCGTGGTTTGTAGCCACGTGTTCTAATCTTCTGGGCTACAAAGTCAGCCTCAACTGTTTGTTACTCACATTGCAATTTGCCTCACTAGGTGTTACGATCTGTTATTTGCACCTTGGATTCTGTTAGGTGATCCACAATGGTACGGTGTCGGTGCCGAAAAATTCCATCAATAGGGCTCTAATTTTATCCGATCAGTAATGCAGATATGTCTCTGTCCGAGTTTCCTTAAGCAAGTTTTTTATTGATGAGTTACAAATGTGGACGCAGTTTACATGAAAAATTAAGTCCTAATAAAGGATGTCATTTGAATGGCCTTTTTGGAATCTCTTTCTCTCTCGACCAAATGTTGAATTCATTGACATCGAGTCACTTGTTGACACAAGCAAAGGTCATCTTTAATGTGATGTCTTGGATCCACCACTATATACATATAAGCTGCTTTGAACACAACGTCCTCACGATTTTGTTATTCTCAAGACAACCCATACTATCAAAAATATATATATATATATATATATATATGTAGAGAGAGAGAGAGAGAGAGAGAGAGAGAGAGAGAGAGCTAGAGAGAACTCAAAATCTTATAAGTCAGTCGAGAACTCCCCCTAAATGGGATAAGAGACATGCACTTAGCCTCACCCACGTGCTGTCGAGTGCAGCCTCCTCTGCCATCCCTCCATCTTGCCCTAGGTCCGGGTCGTTATATTTAGAAGCCTCCAACTTCTCCTCTCATGCTCATAAATATGCAATTATAATAGGAGTAAGATTTATTTTGTATTTTTGTTTTTTTATTTCTCAACGTTTTTATGTTTCCGACTATGTAATTGCTGATATAAAGCACATATCTTTCCATGTAGTATTATAGATGTTATGTGGTGTTGCCATGACTATGGAATCTATAGAACTAGCAATTCCAGGTTGATGGTGGTTCCAAGAGCCTAAAAGGTGGGTTCCAGTTTTAGTTCTTTGGAACCGTTGCCCATGAAAAAGATTTCAGGGTTGGACAAATGTAGCATCGAGTGATTGTCAATTGTGGGAACGTCTATGGATTGTTCTTATCTAAGGAAATGGATGACATTCATTATAAAATTTAAATATTAAACAACGTTTTGATCTAGCAGATTATACTTCTAGTAGTTATTAGTGGATTTTAGATGATATCAAATGGAGTTCTTAATTAAAAAATCACCACAAATCTCTTATTAAAAAAATTGTCCAATCAATCATAAACCTATAATACAGATACCCATTCAATCAGAAACTTTTTAATTTTGCAATTTAATCTAAAACTTTATGTGAAATGCCAATTATACCTTCTAGTCAGTTTTCGCCCTAAAAAGTATGCCACATGGGACAAGCAGCGATGACAAGACCATCGCGTTAGCAACTTCAACGAAAATTGATTGGAATGATTATATTGAAATTCTATAAAGTGCAAAGATTTAAAATTGTATAAGTTTGACAAAATTAAAAAGTTTAGAGCTGAATTGACATATGTGCAGTAAGTTTGGGAACGGTTGTGAAATTTTGTATTTTCTTGTCCCTTATTTATCTCCACTATTCTCAGTATTCATGGTTTATAGGGCCAAATCGCAGCCACCGCGGGGGTTGTTGCTACATTTAAAGTCAGGCCAATTTACTAAAAGACGATAGTTATTTTTGAAAAGTATTTCAATCCCCACAGAAACTCAAAGAAAGATATACATATGTATTGAAAAAATATACACCCACTCAGACATTGAGGTAATTGGTACTAAACGATTCTTACAGACAGACGAGAAGCCATCTTACTAAAATACAGACAAACCTAAACAATTATAAGAGACTTAAAATCACGTAGTTAAAACTTAAAGGCCACAATTAAGATCCTATACCGCACCTAATTGACTCCAAATTATTGAATTACAAGAGACATTCACAAACATGCCGGCAGGGAAGGACAAAGCGACACGAATTTTCTCCGCATAAATCATGTAATCCCCGAAATAACGCCAAACTAAGCGTATATCGAAGCGCCTTTGCTTTGGATGTGCGGCAGGACAAGACAATTAGAAACGTGATGCTTGAGATGACTCTTTGCAACTTCTAAATCGACTTGGATTATGTATTGGGCCCTTGGTTTTGAGTAGGTCGCATAGTTCTTTTCGATGAGCACGCGTTGATATCAACTTATGTGTCGTCACATCAAGGACTCTTGATGTTTGCTATGAGATTTTGTTCTTCTCTTGTTGCTCAATGATGAGAGGAATATGCGGCAACTTCGCACTTGTTAATTTGGAAACCTTAGGGAGCAACGGAGACACCGAGAAGGAAAAGCTTGGGCGGATCTTGAGCTCCTTATTTTTGTTGGGCGATCTTTGTTTTGCCCTCCGGCTTTTCTCGAATCCGAAAGGTCAAAGTTCGACGCGAAATAGAGCGTTGTTCCATTTTCGACACGATGGTGTCATCACGAGAAGTACGATGGAGTTGCGACATAGGGGCCAGTTGGATTGGGATTTCTTGTTCCCTTTTCAAAGTTCGATACGAAATAGGAATGCTTGTGGCCAAACAAAAACAACGAAAAGGAAGACCGTTCATGGTGAGGAACAAAATAAAAACGAGTCTTCCCACTTCGAATCACGTGAAGAGTTATTCTAAACGCTCAAATTTCATAAAGATTTTAAACGTTTTTGCATCTCATATTTTATATATTTCAGTAACAATAAAAGCCAAAAAATCAAAACCAGCCGTCCCAACTAATTTTTGCCGTTATATTTTCTTATCATTAATAGGCACAACCACGTGAGGTACACACCGCACACACTTGACAAATGCATAAGACACGCAAACATTTGGTTACTATTCTGTCCGTAACTAACAAATTAATTAGTTGTATTTGACTAATTGATTTGTTTTGTATTAGACTAATTTATTAGAACTCAGTTTCAATTAGTTTTTTTATTCTACGACAATTAGGTTTGAGCCCAACCTTACTGAGCTGAACTGGACGGAAATAGACTTTTTTCTATTTCCGGTAAAGCCTATAATGATGGTGGACCTCTTAGGTTGATTGACTGCGAGGCCCATGGGTAATGGGTAGGTCACCAAAGTTAGATGGATCTCGACTTATCACGAGCTTAACAAGCAAGTATACTGTTTGAAATATTTTCATTAGATCAAATTGCACATAATTATTTTACGGGAGTTTTTTCTTTATTTTCTTGTGTTTATGAAATATTTTCCAAATTAGTAACAAATATCTAGTATAAAGTGTTTGTGAAGCACGCCAATCTAATTAATATTGAGCAGTTCCAAAAAAACATAATATCTTTGCAAGGTTGCTTGACTAATTTTATGTGCAACTTAATTTCATTGTAATTAGAAAATCACACTCGATTTTCCTGCACATCTTGCAATATGGTGTTTGGGAATGCTACATAAACAATACAACTGAGATCGATAAACATTTCAGATACCAATATTACCAACTTGATTAATTAAACTGACCAAATTGGATCTACGTAAGTAGCACAATGACTAAACTGAACAAAAGAAGCAAAATTTAAGAATCAAATTTAACATCGCATGCGTATAGCAAAAGACCATGTTACCCCTAAAAGTAAAATGAGTTTGTCAAGGAATATTTATCCAAGAAATGGGTTTCGATGACAAGGTTTACTGGTTATAATCAAAACAAAAGAAAAATGCATATTCGATGTCTTTAATCAGGAGCCTAGCATAAACTTTCTTTATTTTTATTTTTATGTTTATTTTTATGTTCCAACTGAAGTCCTAGACATTTCCAGCCCCATCTTCGTCACTCTCCGGCACCTTCTAGCATCCCAAGTTCTCGATTTTTCCTACATATATAAATATTCTTAGACCATCACAGAGTCTTCACCGACACATCGACTATTTCCATCCGAAAAACACTTCACCCTTCTCGAGCTTGGTTCCTTCTTCCGATCTGCGACAAGATAATGAAGCGTGTCGACCGCAGGAAAGATACCACGACGCTCCCCGTCGTGACCCGCGACGAGGAAGGCAGGAAGAGGGTGGAGAAGATAGAGGTGAAGGCTCACAAAGTGGACACCCTCAAATACTTAGAGAGGAAGCTGATGGACAAGGGCGTGCAGCGGATGGAGCGCCACCCCGCCGATGGCCTCGGCGGCATCAGCCGCCCACCGCCCAAGTCCGGTCGCGGCGGTAAGTACACGTGGGAGGGGCCGGAGGATCCAGCAGAGAGCGAGCTGGCCCCGATGCAGCCGGCAATTGACGAGAAGGATCCGAACTACGTGGATGAGGAAGCGGAGGAGAAGGTGATCAGAGGGGAGGACGGGGAGGTGGCCGGGCTGGTGGTGGGGGAGGTGGAGGTGCCCAAGGCTCACGAGGTCGGGGTCGCGAGGATCGAAGTTGATCCTAACTTGAAGGTGTTTCAACAGGAGGATTGAGTAGGTTGATGAGATTGTACATTTTTAAGGATTTACGTCGACATTCTCGACTAATCCCCATCTTATCTTCTTCAGTTATGCCTTTGGGATTCCGCGTGTATGTAATGTCTTTCGTATTAATAGCGTCTTCAGCTCAAGCACAGGGATTTTGGATTTGCTTTTGCAGCATGCCAGAGCAGACCCAAATTGATTTTCTTGGACGGACAGAAAGAAGTATCTTTTGAGACCAAAATTTGTTTTGCATAGGTCAGGGATAGCAGCTTTTGTTCTGTCACTTTTGATTATGAATAACATGTGAGACATATTCTTGTAAAACAGTGCCGTCTCTTAAACCTAAACCATCACTTCTATATATAATCACTAATGTAGTATACCAACAGATAATCCGAGCGCTAACAGCAATAGGCCACTTGTCATCAGTGGTTGAACCGTCTGATATTTTAAAATTAAAAATTACATATATGGTCTGCAAGAAGAACGAAAAAGGGAGGAAATGGCCCAAGTGAAGGTGGACCACTTGCAAATGGCCTCCTCTCAACAAAATCGCCTCCACTCCACTGTGGATTTTGGGCATTAACTTTAGACTCTCCCAAAACTCACCTCTATTCCTCCTGCAACGGAGCTTTGATGAAATCACTCGACCAAAAGCTTTAGAACAGACTCATTTTTTGGACTCTATCGATGTCCCGAGTTGTCCTTAGATGTCATTTTTCTAACCCGCACCGAAGCCTTCGAGAGCAGCTGGTAAGGTCTCTTCGATCTTTCGTTCGTGCGCCACCGCGCTCGCGTGCCGCCCGAGTCTCTCTATCAACGTCCGTAGGTTGAGTAAGTTTTTCCTTCATGGCTCCGATCACATTTCCCCTGGGATGAAGATGTTGCGCTTCGCCGCCTTCGCCCTATTAAATCACATCGTGATGGTTTTTATTTGCACTTCATCATTCTCATTATACAGAATGGAAATCAAATTTAAACGGCCGCTCTATCGAAATCACACCTTGCAACCTCATTCCTTAGCCATCTCCGCCATGCGAGCTTTCTTCCTCTTCATATTCATTTGCCTTCACCTTTTATCTGTTCCACTTTCTTCTGCTCATGTTTCTCTGCTTCGCTCCCCTTCCTTGCGTCTCTATGTCAAATTTTATAATTTTATGATGATATTAATGT
The DNA here is from genome assembly GCA_014182395.1 of Eucalyptus sp. ANBG9806169. NCBI lineage: Eukaryota > Viridiplantae > Streptophyta > Magnoliopsida > Myrtales > Myrtaceae > Eucalyptus > Eucalyptus sp. ANBG9806169. The sequence goes on from CM024583.1 coordinate 24,397,851, forward strand.
TCCATTCATTTCACGAAAAATAAATTCAAAAAAAATATTTTTGAATTTTTCGACCTTTGTTTCCTGAAAAAAAAAAAAAAAACTAGTTTCAGAAAACATTCTCTATTAAGAGAAAATAGTCTTTCAGGATAAGAGAAAATATCCTCCACTTTTGAGAAAAAGGAAAATATTTTCATATTTTCTTTCACCTCATTTTCCTTCATCAAATACCTTTTCTTTTTATTTTTTATTTTCTTAAATCAAGTTTTAATTATTTTTATTCTTTTTCTTTTTGTTTCTGCTTCTTTCTTATTCTTTTTCTTCTTCATTGATTAGTCCGGCCACAGCGACCGTTGGCGAACAACCACAAGCGAGCTGGAACGTCGCCACATGGTGGTGAGGTCAAACTTGCCCAACTCCAACGAGCTCGAGCCCCACTAGATCTAGTCACCTAGGCGAGGCCCGAGCCTTGCCGACGTTTGGGGACCTTGAGCAAGGCGCAACTCCCGTGCAGCTCGCTTGATTTGGTGAAGCCCTAGCTCTCCCAACCGACCTCAAGCAAGCTCGGGTCTCACCAAATCCGGCCACAGTCTAGGTCGACATCAAGTTGACCTCGATCTGGACCCTCAATTTGCTACAAACAAACTCTATGTAAAGCTTGAGCTCGGCACCACTCCAAGCTCACATGGCCGAGCTCAAAATAGGGTTCACGGCCATGTGAGCTCCATTGTAGCTTGAGCTTGTGGTCGTATAGCCAAGTCCTATATAGAGCTGGCATTGGAACTTGATGTGGGTGGGAGGTGGCGAGTGTGTTTGAGTGATAATGATGTGATGTATGAGATTATGATCACTCCCAAGATCTGAAGGAGACACCACCTGTCAAGAACAAAAACTGAGATTGACGAAATTCACCCCAAGGCTTAAAAGGACAAGCCAAATGTCTCTTCTAGATAGGAAAAACTTATTAACAGCGCTTAGAAAAATTATCAATCAAGAATAGAGCTACTTCTTAGCTTATCGGATGAGCATCAATTCAGGGTCAAACTTAAGACTAACTTCGATCAACCTAACCCTATCAGTCATATTCATAACTGAATTATCAAGGGATGAGCATCACTTTAGACTAACTTGGATCAACCTAACCCTATCAGTCGTATTCATAACTGAAGAAGAATCCACCAACCAAGGTTAAGATCACCGGTTAAGGATAGAGCTTCTTAGGAAGAATCCACCGACCAAGGTTAAAAAATTGAAATTGCCCTTTTTTTCTTTTTGGACGGAATGTGAATTTGCCGTTGGTCATACCGTTCTTCACGAAATCAATTCCGTGACAGTTCCCTTATCTTTTAGATGAAAATGCTGCAAGTTCTGCACGAAATCGCCTTATTCATAACATCAAAAGCCTTTTCAGCTCTTGAAATTGTGCAGAACTGGAAGAGGATTTGCCAGTGGCCAATGCAATCTGTTCCGACTCCCGCATTTACAATTCAATTCAATTATTTCTCTCCACCCACAAATCACTGATCGTCGCTCAATCCAACATTCAGTCGCCTAAGCCACACGGAATGAAGTATCATGTGAAACACATCATATCTCTTGGGCGGAGAGTGAACCTCGAAATGCCTTCGGACCTGCGCGACCCTCCTCTGCATCCTTATGTACTGCCTCGACGAGATGCTAGCGAGTATCGTCTTCAGATTCGTGATCTCCCTCACAGTAATCTCGACCGAGAACGACCTCCAGTTCAAGACGTCGCTGAACGGGGGCACGTAGTGGTCTGAGATCAGCACCGGCACACATCCCGTGTAGATAGCCTCCACCACTCTCGGGCTCGCGACCTCGTAGCCACTCGGGCAAATGCAGAACTTGCTCCTTCTCATCATGTCGTAGTAAGACACGCCTCGAGGGAGGTACCGATGGACCTTCACGTCCTCGTCCTTGTTTTCCCAGTGCTGAAGGAGAATAGGCCTGATGGGCCCGTGAAGCCCACCGGCAAAGAATGCCAATATTGGGCGGTGCGACGGCGATGGTCCCCCAATTAGGCCACTTATCGCACCAGTGTGGAGATTTACTTCTGGAAACGAGACATCCTTGGATGGGTCGAAGCCTTCGGAGGTATTTGCATTACACAAGACTCTGATCGAGTTCCTGTGAAGATGTGGAACAGCAAAGGAAGCCTCCGGCCCCTGCAAAAGAATCTCAGCTTTCAATGTACTCAAGTGTTGCTCATGTTGTCCCCAAAGTCTCGTCCAATTTTTGGTTCTTGCATGCGACAAGTGGAGCAATCTAGACAATAAATCGAAGACCTACCCAATCATGACAGGCCAGCATAAAATGATCAGCGCCCAAGCTGCGATTCCAATATGGGTACTTGCTCGCCACAACATCGATGTAGTCAATCACGGTTCGCTTTATGGGGCCGAAATCATGCGAATCCCGTACATACACAAACTGGACCATCATCGCCACGCTGAAAGGTAGGAAGAAGACGTGTGCTTTGCGGGGATCTCCAGTGCGGAATCGCTTGTTTATTTCGACCATGTGGATGAAATTACCTTCCATAGCATATATGCTCTTGCAAGGACCGTTGTGGAATACAGGGGGATCACCCTCCTTGTAAACAAATATCTTAAACTGCTTTTCCATTTCTAGGTAACTCCTGCAGTTGGAATTCCAGTCTTTTATCAGATGTGAAATGTCAAAGGGTCCATCAATGTGTTCCATACAGAATCAAACAAAATTTTTATGTTACCTGTTTTTCTTGTTTTTTGTAAATTCTATGAATTATTAGAAGCGAGATATATGTCCTTCCACTGACGTGATATTAACTAAAATTAAGAGGCAAACATTCCACCCGAGGGTATTGTAGTCAAAAAAGCCTATTCCAGATCAGTTGTTAATGCTCTTAATTTCTCCATCAAGACCCACTGAACTTCCAGAGCTTCTTATCTAAAGATGCAATAAATTGCGTCCCAGTGGTTGGTGATCACTGATGTTTAATGACTTGTGCAAATCTACGGAGACATCCCATTAATTGGGTCTATGTTGGATGATCTCATAGTGTCGCTCTTCAGTTGACGTACAACCACTTTTTTGTCTGCATCAACATGACGGTGTTACAGCCTCGTTCTCTAATTTATCTTAATTTCTATCCCTCACTTTGTAATTTAATCCAAGTACATGTCAATAGGTAAAGGTTGGGAACAGCGCCAAAGAAAAAAGCGAAAGCCTTGTACGTACTTAGATCCCAACTAAATGAGTCCTAATTGTAAGTTTGACTGATTATACGACATTGCTAAGTTCATTCATCAGAGACTTGGGAATACATTACCTGTGAAAGGCATTGGCATTCCTGTACATTGGACCTACGGGGACATAGTCTGGGTCCTCCATCGGGTTCCCAGTCTAGCTTCTCTAATCCCGGATCTAGCTCTTCTTAGCCCCGCTTCTAGCCTCTCTAAATCAGTGTCTACCCTTTTTTGCCACGCTTCCTCAACAAAACCATAAGACTCATTAAAAGCGGGCACATTGCGGGCGACATTTACGGAAAAGTCTGAGGTACCTTCCTTCGTGGCACTCTGCATAAATGTAGGCATGAATCAGCTTCATATTACCAAATTGAGGGATGCAAATAAATTGAGGGAGGGCACTTCAGAAATGCTGACAAGGAACCATACTAGCAGTGGCGGTCACTATCAGTTACCAATAATGAAACTCTCACTAAATGAGGAAATACTTTACATAAGGTGATCACAAAGCGGAGTGGAAACTAAGGTGCCATCAGTTACTAACATAAATGCAGGCAGATTTCATTATCTTGTTCCAACATTGGGTTTCCTCCTGTGGTCATCTGACACTCTTGAAGGTCATTTCTGAGCATAAATCAAGACAAATTTTGCAGAGAGAGAGAGAGAGAGAGAGGGAGAGGGAGGGAGTCTACGCTGTCACATAGCAGAGAGGCTTATGAAGTTTGGCACTGACACCAATTAGAGACTCTACTTAGGTTTCTCAACAGAGCAATGAAACAAAACAGGATGCAACCAGGAATGATTTTACTAGTCCCAACAGGTTAACTAAGCTTGTAAGAACTAAAACCCAGAGAGCTCAATGAAGAGTTGATGGGCATTTAAGAACTAAAATCCAGAAAGCTTTATGAAGAGTTGATGGGCATTTAAGAACTAAAACACAGAAAGCTTTATGAGTCTTGTTCGTGCACACAACCAATTGAAGAGCTACTGATGAGAATTTTCTGGATTATTGATGTAGGTAATATCTTGGCCCCAACAAGGGAAAAAAATGTGTAAACAGCGAATTGCCTGTTACACAAGCCATCCCATCAGTAATTAACTAACTTATTTATAAAACAAGCGTTCCGTGTACCGTATATCAAATCAAACGTTAAGAAAAGGGAAATTACATTCGTGTTATTTGGTGGCCTTTTAGCTGCAAGTGGCGGAGAAGCAGAGGGCTCGGGGGCCAAAGAATCATCTGAGACTGCTCTCTCCATTTTCTGAACTCCGACCACCACCAACGGACGGTCCGGCGCTGGAGGCCCCTCCGTCGACCCACCGCTGCCGCTCCTGCCGTCACCGGCCTCTGCATGCAGAACGGGAATCTGCAAAGCGGCATCCAGGGTCGGAGTCCGAGTGGGAGAGGAATAAGAGCGAGAGGAGCTCCATAACCACGATTACTCGGACACCAAGTCCCCGGCTGGCGACTTCCGCGGAGCGGCGACCGAAACGAGTCCCGCCACCGCAACCAACGGCACCATGAGAAGAAGGAGCTTCGTCGACGGTGACACGGACCAACATGCACGAATCTTCTTCTTCTCACAATCCATCTCTCTCTCTCTCTCTCTCTCTCTCTCTCTCTGTGCAATATTGCAGGGGCCAAGAAGTGGAAAAGATAAAGATGGTCGTGCTAACGTTGGTAATGTGGACTTGCCAAGTGTTTTGCTCTGGCTCTGAATCTAACTGGGACTAGGAAGGAAAGAACGCACTTGGACATTAATGGTTTGCTCAACCGTGCCAAGCGTCGTCGTGCCTGGACCTCAATCTATGAGTTTCGCATGCAAACTTTTCCTATTCCCCGCTCTGCCCTTCATTAAATTTCTTTTCCTGGATTCATTCCGAAAAGAAAAGTGTAATCTTTTGCTCTCTTTTTCACTTAAAGAAAAAGGTTTGGACAGCATTGGCGGCTACCTCACATGAAGATTTCGTACAAACTTTTTATTTGAACGGAGTAAGCGGAGTTATCGATATCAAACACTTTATACACCTCTTCTACCAAAAAAAAAAAAAAACACTTTATACACCTCCGTGCTTTACTTCCGCTTGTCCAACGTCCCTTTTTTGTCAAAAAAAAAAAATTCTATTCATTATCAAACTAAGGAAATCTCAAAAATCTATTTTACATGGTCAGAATATCAAAGAAAAGTCTAAGAAAAGTGAGAAGAAGAAAAGGAAGATCGGATTTTTGGAAAAAATATAAATATAAAAAATCCCTTGATTATTCGAGTACTGCATATTTATCCCTTATCTTTTACCTATTACGATGGATTCGCTCGATTTCCATTTCTCAATGTCTCAGATTTTTTTCGAATCATTAATTTGAAAGCTTTCAAGTTTTGAAACAATTTGAGTTTGTTTTTGTTATAAAATTAATAAAATTCATGAATATATTTTTCATTACTTATTTAAAACCTGGACAAAGTATAAAAAAAATCATAAACATATTACATTGATACCAATTCAATCCTAACATTTTATATTTATACCAATTGAGTTCATCCGGTTAATTTTAACTGGAAATCGTTGACCAAGGCAATCATTGTACATGGCACAATTGGTGCTAATGTAAACAAATTTTACAAAATTTTAATATTTTTCCAAGTTTTTTATTATTTCCCTTCAAAACCATTCTGTCTATTTTTTTCGTGAAGAATACAAGAGGATTCTAGTATACTGTTTTCACTATATTATCCTAAATCCCTACTCAATTTCTAGGGGAGACGTCATTCTTTTGGGTGTTATTTTTGTAATTTGAAAATGCCACTACACAATTACAATATTCAACTCATTGCATGAAATTTATTCAATTAGACCAAGGATTTACTCAGTTAATCCCTGTCAAATCGATGCTTGTATATTCATTGGACAATTGCATTTATAAAGAAATTGCGCTTCTTCAAGAAGAAAGATTTCTCTTACAAGTAATAACAACAATTGCATAAATAGGCATATTAGTTCTTCACATTACAATTATATGATGCTGAAATTTAGTTCGTACTTTGTAAATTTCAGCGGGAAATTTTATACTATTCTTTTTACAATCCAAAAGCATGGGTGCACGAGTCTACCAATTTGGAAGTAGATGATACGTCTTTCACGTCCCATAAAACATCAACTTCAAATCTTTAGCAAAGTCACTGAAAGTAAGATCGAGTCTAGAAAGATTAACTTCTGCCAAAAGAAGTGCCACAACACTATTGATCGGTGATATGGTATTGTTTGTTCGCAATGTAAGATGTTACTTCATGAAACTAAAGCAATCTATCTAGGCTTATACAATTATATGCAATTTATACAGACCTTTGATTGCTATTTTTCAGATTGCCTAAGAAATATATATACGCGTATTATCTTGCAGGCATTCGTTAAGCATACTACATGAGAAATTATTGAAAATAATCAATACATTCGAAATTGCAATATTTCTATAACAGTTCATCAAATGCTCTCATGACGCTTTTCAACGAGATCCTATATATAAGTAGCGAAGAGAACTCCAAAGGGCAATTTCGCCATGGGAGCGGCAGGTCTCGGATGATCTAGCCGGTTGGCTGGCCTGCCTCTCTCGTGCGCACCGCCCCTCTCATTTACAGCAGCGCCGGTCAAAAACCGGCGGAGCGAGGATAAATCCCCCCGTTTACGGGACGGAATCGTATCCAGATAATTACGTATTAACCTCGTTGCACCTCCCACAATTTCTTCTTCTCCTTCTTTTTACATTTTTATTGACGCTTTCATCGGAGACCCAGTTCGAATGATCTTTCACGGCACGTTCTCTTCGTCTTTTCCCCCTTACGATGTGATGACCCATTTCTTTAGAAAGACTTCAAATGACTTCTTCATTTTTCTCGCCTCAACCCCACGTTCCAAGCTCTGTTTCTTTGCATCTCGTGGTTTTTATTATTGAACATCAAATTACATCTCATGTTGATTCTGCTAACGAGTATCTCGAGATACTGGTTAAGTACGTGCAGTCAATGAAAATATTCTATTTTTCAAAGTATTGATTATACATATTACAAGAACAGTTAGTGCATTGAAAATGACAATATTTCTTTAAGTGCTCCAATTATCTTTTTAAATATAAGATAAATGACACGAATAGTGATTGAACTTTAGCTGAACATACATTGTGGTCTCTAAACTTTCAATTTCTTCAATATGGTTAGTCCAATGTGTAATGCCGTTCTTATTAAACTTTAACCTAACATGTAATATGATCCCTGAATTTTAAATTTCTTCAATGTGATTAGTCTGATGTGTAATGTCGTTCTTGAATCTTTAATTAATCCTTGGACTGCATGAAAAAATTAAGGTAATAGTATCCCCAAATGACGTTGTTAGAGCCTCGAGGGGCACTTTACAAGAATGCCACATTTGCCAAAATAGTGGAAAAGATGTTTCTGCACGTGACATCACTGAACAAAAGGACAGAAGCCCATTGGCCACATTCACCCTTCGGAACCAGGAGGTGAGGGTTTCGATCGTCACCCCTTGCAGTCCGTCCACATAGCGATGCGAAAGTGACGGTGCAGGTTAATCACGCATGCGAATGCTGAGTCCAATTCATCTTAGGGTGCTCACCTCAGATTCATCCAAGTGCAACGAAAGGGCTCTATTGCAACTCATGGAGAGTTTGCCCACGGGAATCGACATTATATTGCCCTACCAATCATCGCTGAAAGCAAATGCTCTAACAGAAATGTAGCAGCATGTAATGTACTGTAGGGGAACAAGACAAACAAGACAATCCTTGGCCAATCACCTCATAAAATGGCTCTCGCTCTCTCACTTCAAGGTACAACATCATTTGTTACCCTTTACAATTGTAGAAGAGAAACTTTTCCCCTCTACACTTGTATACCATGTTTTAGTATGAGAAACCTTTCCTACCTGTATCCCCGGTTCAGCATACGTTTCTCATTATATCAGTTTCTACCACTTATAAAGTTGGTTTTATTTTATGCGGAACATCATATGTTTAATCACTCTTATCATTTTATATATTATTTATATATCATTTGGGGTAAAAGGGTTTTCCGAAATATAATACTGTTTGGTAAATTGTAATTTCAAATAGTATTGAAAAAAAAAAATTGGCATAAATACCATTCGTTAAAACCCATATTTATAATGGGCTTTTGCTATAAATACCATTCGAGCAGTTGCGGATGCATTGTCATATATGCATCACGATTGTTTTCCCCCGTTGATCCATCAAGACTTGACCAGCAACAACATCTTATTGGATGCTGATTTCAAGGCGCGCATTTCAGACTTTGGCACCGCAAAATTATTGAGGCCAGACTCCACCAACTGGACTACTACTGTTGGCACCATTGGGTACATCGCTCCAGGTGATGTTCTTTGTAGAAGCATATTAATTTACCATCCCAATTCGTGCTGTCATTGGAAATTCCTTAATTATGTGAAAGCAAATGTCCGAGTCTTTAATTACAGCTAACAAGATTATCAAAGGACTTTGAATTCTTCAATTGTAGAGCTAGCTTATATCAACATTCCGATCGAAAAATGTGATGTATATAGCTTTGAAGTTGTTGTACTGGAGATAATCATGGAAAAGCATCCGGGAGATTATGTCTCATTGGTATTTTCATCCACTCAATCTGAGTTGCAAACCCTGTTGAAGGATGTGCTGGACCAACGCCCCTTGCCTCCGACAAATTGGCATGCGCAAAACGTAATCTCTGTTACGGCACTAGCACTCGCATGTTTGCGGACCAATCCTCAACTTCGACCGACCATGACACAAGTCTCGCGAGAGCTTCGAGTTCAAGCACCACCGGTTTTGCCGTTCTTTGGAGTCACCTTAGAACAACTCCGTGATCTCGATGGCAGGAACTTTTAGACCGCATTCGGGAGGTTGCAAGTTTCCGATCGAGTTACTTTCGTGTGTTCACCTTTTCTAGCTTCTGTGTTTGGCAGTAAGGTGTCGATTAGTTAGTTATAAAACTTGGAAGATGCACAGTCTAAATGTTTTCTTTTTGTAAGAGTAGAATGATAGTTAATTTCTCTCCTTTCGTGTAAGAAAGCATCTATTCATAGTTAATATAAATGACTTGTTTCTTAGCAAAATCATCTTAACTTGTTTAAATTACCATCTCACACATCACATTCCGTAGTCTTGTATGTGCAATTGTTTTGGGATACTTCATAGTTTTGAGATCATTATGTTCGGGGAAACAAGTATGATAGAAAGCAATCAGACTCACATAACACGAGGATAATGTTGGGAAAAAGAAAATAATATTTGCGGAGAATGCCCAGATAATTTTTCCCGCTACTATTTCTGTGAAAATTAAATAGGATATTCAATGAAAGCAATAAAGATGAATAGTAAATAACACCAGAATTTTTAACGTGGAAAACCCTCCAAGGTGAAGGGAAAAATCACGGGACCGTAGTCCACTTCAAACTTCCACTATGATAAATAATGGGATACAACTTCACCCAAAGGTGGATCTCTCGCTGTCTTTAATTTGTAGATCTGAACCTCTCACAAATTGGATAACTCTCAAAGATAACTCTCTTTCTTGGAAGAAGAAAACTGTTTCTTCCGCTACGCTGCTATGATATTCTTGCTCTGTGTGTAACCTCTTCTCCGTTGAGGATGACTCCTATTTATAGGAGCAAATACAATCCCAATTGGAATCGTACGATATAAAAATCACGTAGATTTAACTCCTAATCTCTCTTGATTTTGTAGATCTGAGAATATCACTTTGATTTCTTTCCCAATCTCCCTTAATTTTCTAGATGTGGAAAATCATGTTGATTTATCTCCCCATCTCTTTTGATATTTTTTCTTTTTCTTTTTCTCCCTTTTTTTTCTTTTTCTTTTACACACCCACTACTATACATATTCTACTACAGATATACATAATTGCATTGGCCTCTCCAATTGGAAATGACCTACTCAACAAATCTCCCCCTCACGAGCAATTTGGAGAAGGTGTCAAACCTACAAAAGTTCGACAGGCTTGCATCTTCATTGTAGATAGAGATTTTGTCATCATATCTGAGCCATTGTTGTCGGTGTGTATTTTCTTTAGCTGTAGGGCTTTTTCTTCCAACACATCACGTATCTAATGATATCTGATGTCAATGTGTTTGGATCTGGAGTGGAAAGTTGTATTTTTGCTGAGGTGTATTGCGCTTTGACTATCTGAATACAAGATACACTCTTCTTTGTTGTGGCCCACTTCTTGTAGAAACTTCTTCATCCACAAGAGTTCTTTACATGCTTCCGTTATCGCAATATACTCTGCTTCAGCAGTAGATAGGGCAACACATTTTTGTAGTTGAGATTGCCATGAAACTGCTCCCCCTGCAAAAGTCATTAGGTATCCCAATGTAGACTTTCTTGAGTCCACGTCCCCTGCCATGTCTGAATTCGAAAAACCTTCTAACATAGTTTTACCATCACCAAAGCATATGCAGTTATTAGAAGTACCTCAAAGATACCTTAATATCCATTTGACTGCTGCCCAATGTTCCTTACCAGGATTGGATAGAAATCTGCTTACCACTCCAACTGCATAGGCAATATTAGGCCTTGTACATACCATCGTGTACATTAGACTACCAACCGCCGATGCATAAGGGACTTTTTCCATTTCCTTCTTTTCTGTCTCCCTTTTTGGGCACTGCTCTAAACTGAGTTTGAAATGATTTGCAAGTGGAGAACAAACTGCTTTGGAGTTATTCATGTTAAATCTTTCAAGAACTTTATTAACAAATCATTCTTGAGATAACCAGAGTTTACGATTCTGCCTATCTCGCAAGATTTCCATCCCAAGAATTTGTTTTGCGGGTCCCAAATCCTTCATCGCAAAGCACTTGCTCAATTCCTTCTTTAAGTTGTTGATCTTGCTTTTATCCTGGCCAACAATTAGCATGTCATCAACGTAAAGCAAAAGAATGAGGAAATTACCATCGGTAAATTTCTTGACGAAAACGCGGTGATCAGCGGTGGTTTTGTTAAACCCGTTTTCTTCCGTGAAGGAATTGAATTTTCTGTACCACTGTCTTGGTGCCTACTTGAGCCCATAAAGACTCTTCCTCAATCTACACACAAGATTTTCTTTGCCTTTGATTTTGAAACCTTCTGGCTGATCCATGTAGATCTCCTTATTTAAATCTCCATGTAAAAACGCGGTCTTCACGTCAAGTTGCTCAATCTCCAAGTTCAAGCTTGTTGCCAAGCCAAGGACAACTCGGATAGAGGACATTTTAACTACAGGAGAAAATATCTCATCGAAATCGATATCTTTCTTCTGAGCGAATCCCTTCACAACCAACCTTGCTTTGTATCGTGGCTGTGAGTTACCTTCTTCGGTCTTTAGTCTGAACACCCACTTGTTTTTGAGAGCTTTTCTTCCTTGTGGCAACTTGACTAAATCATAAGTATGATTTTCGTCTAAGGATTTCATCTCCTCCTGCATAGCTTTTAACCACTCCTCTTTGTGCTCGTGGAATAAAGCTTCTTGGTAATTCTCTAGTTCTCCCCCGTCAGTGAGCATCAGGTACTCATTGGGAGAATATCTACGACTAGATTGTCGTTCACGGGTTGATCTCCTCAATTGAGGTTCTGATGGGACCTGTTCAACAATAGGTTCAAGTTCAATTGAAGTAGTCTTACCTTCAATCCTAGATTCAGCTTGCTTGTTATTAGAATCGATAGGAGGAGCGACTAGGCCAAGATCAACTGAGTATTCGTCTGTTGATGGAGATTTCTCGTGCTTCTTAAAGTCCTCGATTGTCTAATCTTCAAGAAATACCACGTCCCTGCTTCTGACTATTTTCCGGTTAACAGGATCCCAGAGGCTGTAACCGAATTCTTCATGTGCGTACCCCAAAAAAATACATTGCTTTGATTTTCCATCAAGCTTTGATCTCTCATCCTTTGGAATGTGAACAAATGCTCTACAGCCAAACACCTTCAAGTGGCCATAAGAAATATCCTCACCAGTCCAGACACTTTGTGGTACATCACCATTAAGTGGAGCTGAAGGTGATAGGTTGATTAAACCAACTGCTGTCCTCATTGCCTCACCCCAAAAGTGGTTTGGCAGCTTTGCGTTGGAGAGCATACATCTGACTTTTTCACATATGGTTCTGTTTATCCGCTCCGCGACACCGTTGTGTTGAGGTGTTTTTGGTACGGATCTTTCTAGTTTGATCCCAAGGTCCTTGCAATAATCTTCAAAAGGTCCTCGGTATTCGCCACCGTTGTCTGAGCGTACACACTTCAATCGACTGCCTGTTTCTCTTTCAACCTTCATATGAAATTGCTTGAAGATTTCCTACACTTGATCTTTAGTTTTCAAGGCAAATGCCCACACCTTTCTAGAGTGGTCATCAATAAATGTTACAAAATAAAGCGCACCTCCAAGTGTTCTAGTTTGCATTGTGCATACATCAGTATGTATCAAATCTAAAATTTCAGCTTTTCTAGATGGTGGGGAATTGTGAAATGCTACTTTATGTTGTTTTCCCATAATACAGTCGACACAAGTATTCAACGGTGTACCTTTCATTCCGGGTAGAAGTTGCTTTCTAGTGAGAATCTTAAGTCCTTTCTCACTTATGTGTCCGAGTCACTTATGCCATAACTCGGTGGTGACTCCTTTTCCGGTTACATTCACCTCTCCTCTACATGGCTTGAATTGTGTGATGTAGAGAGAGTTAGTCTTTTCTCCTTTGGCTACCACCAAATTACCTTTAGTGAGCTTCCATTTTCCATCACTAAAGAAATTGATGTAGCCTTCGTCATCAAGCTTGCCGGCAGATATAAGATTGAAGCGTATGTCCGGAACATGCCTCACCTCTTTGAGTAGTAGCCTACATCCAACATTAGTCTCCAAATAAATATTACCCATACCAATAATTTTGGACGTACCTTCGTTTCCCATCTTTACGAGTCCAAAATCGCCAGTGGTGTAAGATGTGAAAAGATCTCGACGAGCCGTGACATGGTAGGATGCACCAGTATCAACTACCCATGTCGAATCTTGGGATACAAGATTAATGGAATCATGACTTTGAATAATGATCACCTCATCTGCAATATTTGCAGTGTCATTCGTCTGGTTCTCATTAGCTTTGTTGATGTTATGACCTTTTGAGTTTTCTGCCTTTAGCTTTCTACATTCTTGGATGAAGTGTCCCAATTTACCACAATGATGGCACTTCTTGTCTCGTCTGAAGTTGGATTGGGACCTTCCTCGTTGCTGATTCCGGAAGTTTCGGCTTTTGCTTCTCCCTCTCTGTTCTTGATTTTCTTGTCGATTAAAGACAAGAGCCTCAGACGCAGGGTTGACTCCACTTTCTTTTCGCCGGGATTCTTCATTCAACATTCTATCTTTTACCACGTCCATGTTAAGCTTGCCGTCAGGAGCCGAGTTGCTGACTGACACAACAAGCGTGTCCCAGCTATTTGGCAAAGAGCTAAGCAGCAACAATGCCTGCAATTCATCATCTAATGTCATCTTCATAGAATTGAGTTGGTCTACTATACCTTGGAACTCGCTCATGTGTTTCGAGACACTGCTCCCATCTTTATATTTCAGATTCACGAGCCGCCGCATGTGATTTGCTTTATTTTGCGCCGTTGTTCTTGCATACATTTTCTCTAATTTTTGCCAAAGAACACCAGCATCATGTTCATTAGCAAAATTTTGAAAAATGCTCTTATCAATCCATTGTCGGATTTGAGCGGCACACTTCCGATTGAGCACCATCCATTCGCTTTCGGACATTGTCGTTGGTTTGCCACCGAAGACGATGCCAATTTGGCTACCGCTACAGGATCTGACTCCTCGGACGTTGGTATTGGCACCTCCATCGGTATCACAATTGTCCTCCAAAGATCTTTAATGTATAATAGATCATCCATCTTTGGTTTCCAAATTGCATAATTGAATGCAATCAATTCTATCATTTTGCCAAAATTTTCCTCCATTTAATTTTGCACAGAAAAATAATATATAGATCAACCTTGCTCTGATACCACCTGTTGGGAAAAAGAAAATAATATTTGCGGAGAATGCGTAGATAATTTTTCCAGCTACTATTTCTGTAAAAATTAAATAGGATATTCAATGAAAGCAGTAAAGATGAATAGTAAATAACACCATAATTTTTAACATGGAAAACCCTCCAAGGTGAAGGGAAAAACCACGGGACCGTAATCCACTTCAAACTTCCACTATGATAAATAATGGGATACAACTTCACCCAAAGGTGGATCTCTCGCTGTCTTCAATTTGTGGATCTGAACCTCTCACAAATTGGATAACTCTCAAAGATAACTCTCTTTCTTGAAAGAAGAAAACTGTTTCTTCCGCTACGCTGCTATGATATTCTTGCTCGTGTGTAACCTCTTCTCCGTTGAGGAAGACTCCTATTTATAGGAGCAAATACAATCCCAAAATTGTACGATATAAAAATCACGTAGATTTATCTCCTAATCTCTCGTGATTTTGTAGATCTGAGAATATCACTTTGATTTCTTTCCCAATCTCCCTTGATTTTCTAGATGTGAAAAATCACGTTGATTTATCTCCCCATCTCTTTTGATATTTTTTCTTTTTCTTTTTCTCCCTTTTTTTTTTCTTTTTCTTTTACACACCCACTACTATACATATTCTACTACAGATATACATAATTGCATTGGCCTCTCCAATTGGGAGTGACCTACTCAACAAATAATATTTTCGACATAATAGCTCATCAAAAATGAATTTGTAGGACGGTTCTTGCCTTTTGAGCAGCCAAAAACGAGATTGGAAGTTTGGGACATCCGGAACTGACTTCAATACTGGCAGGGAGTTCTTCATGGGGGCTAAATCAATTACTAGATGGAATTTGTGTGCCCTCATTAGCAAAAGCTAGTATTTCTCAATTAACAACTTCTTACTTTAACTCGGTAAAAATCAATTAATCAATCTCAGATATCTCACGAGTAACTTGTTAAGTTTCTGTCCTTACATGCAACTTCTTCCTTATGAGTACCTTGGAAAGATTATCACTTGATTTTTTTACTATCTAAAAGTAGGCATTAGATTCGCATGAGCAAGGTGTGTCCATTGTCTTTGAGAGGGAATGGGCGACCCCAGATTTCCCTTTTTTTCCACCGTGAATGATACAAGAAGAAACCTATGAACACTCCAGTTGGATTGGCGGCTTTCTAAGGTAACTAGAAATGGCATGCTCGTTCTCGTTCCCGGGAAAAAAAATTAAAATTTTGTATATGTCTGTTTATTACCTTGAAGAAGAATAAGACCAAAATGTTCATACTAAGTGAGTGGTTTTGTCCTAGTTTCGAAGCTTTTCTTTGACACTAGGTAGAATTCTTGTGTGCTGCACAGGTTCTAACTATCTATCTAAGAAAAAGTGCTTAAAAGTATTAATTCGAAATCTAATGTTACTTTTCTTCCTCTCAATTAGAACCAATAAATAATGGAACAATTTTCTTCATCTAATTCTATTTTATATTTCGCCGTCTTGTTTTTTTCGTTAATTAATTTCAACAGAATTTGTCTCAATGCAATCATTTAACAATGTGTAGTTTGACATTGGATTATATATCTTTTCATATATTAATAGGATATGTGCAAATTCATGAACGGATTAGGCACAAACAACCAAGAGAGGAATGAACTGGTTATCTATGGAAACTTAAGCCTTTTTTCGTGAATAAGTGGTCGACAATGTGTAGAATGTGCATTGTGCTTTTGGCTTAGAGATTAATTTTTAACCCCTAAAAAAAATCATTAAAATTGCATAGCATATAAACATTAGGAGCATTTGCATTAAAAGTAATATAATTGATAGAAAATATCAAAAAAAGAGAAAAGAAAAAAATTAATGGAAAGAATTTAAAAAATTAGCTGTTATTTTCAAAAAGAGACGGAGTCGGGCCGGGTCAACCCGGCCCTCTATTTCTTTTCTTTTCTTTTCTCGTCTAGACCCGGCCCACTCCCTTTTTCTCTTTCTTTTCCCGCCGCGGGCCGGCCCATCTCCTTTACCTTTCAGCCCGGCCCGCGCACTGGTCTTCTTCTTCCCTGGAGGCTGGCGTCGCGTACGCCGTACGCCTCTGCAACACAGCGACGTACAGAAGCAGATCGACAGGGACAGAGGGAGAGGATCGCGAGGGAGCAGGTGGCGGCGTGATCCGGCCGGCGAGTTGGCGGTGGCAGAAGTCATGCACGCCTGCCGGTTGCCCTTACCAGCTTCCTCAAAGTCACCTTCCTTATTGGAAGCTCTAACTTCAGGCTTAACAACACAATCGGGGCTTATAGCAGTAGGCAAAATCCCACCTATATCAATACCCATTTCACAATCAGGATTGCCACAACCAAATCCAGCATTAAAATCACAATTATGCACTACAGTAACACAATTCGTAGCTTGTTTGGGAGCGACTGTGTTCAAATTCTCAGCATCTTTCTCCTTCAAAGATTTGAATAGGACGCTTTTTATCTCAGCCGAGGTAGCTCCGTTCTTCAACTTTTTGGACACCGAGGACTCTAATACACTAGATTTGCCACTTCAAGTGTTAACTATCGCTGTAAGAATGCTATTGTTCATATTGGTGGCGCGTCTATTGCGGCAAGGGGTGGCGTCTAGGTTGATGCGCTCCAGAGGCTGAACCATGGAACATGCTCAAAGGACAGCTTTCCTTTTCTAAGAAATTCTGTCAAACACCTAGTCTACATTCTTGGCTTTGCTGAACGTGGACATTGCCACAACGATGTTGTCAGCCCAGGGTGGGTCCTAACACCAAAGCAAGGATTTTTTACCAAAGAAGGGAGAAGAAGAAGATGGAGTTTCACCCAAATCGATTCCCAAACTTCAGTCCTGCAATTCTCCACTTAAACTATCTCAACTTCTCACAGGAAAACCATCAGACGTGATAAGGAGGCTAGTTGCGGTTATTTTCCACCAATATTTGCTTGTAGTGAATGCCATGGACGAATGAAGTAATGGAGATTGAAGGAGTCGGGAGCCGAGGGCTCCGTTTTTTGGCAAGAGATGCTCTCCTCTCTAAAAACTTTCGAATTCACTGATCGGAGGTTGACGACGCGTTCAGAGAGGAGGACGAGAGTGCCGTCGCCACCGGCCGCCGCTACCTACCGTCGCTGGAGAGGCGGTTCCCTCGATGGAAGCGAGGTTGATGATCGGAAGACGGAGGAGCATTTGAGAAGTTGAGCCATATAAAAGTGCCCCTTGTTCAAGTAAGATCGAATTAAAAATTATTCTTGCGCAAGCGGAACATCAACCTAGTATAAAAGTGGGTAAAACTTGTGTGAAGTAGGGGTGATCGGGTCCAGGGTGGGTAGGGTCTAGATCTGGACTCTGTACCCGACCCTATTATAACCGGTTCTCTTTTTTTGGACCCTGTTCCCGACCCATCCTGTTTTTCCGGTCCGGGAACAGGGTTAAATATTGGAACCTGTGTTGCATAAAAATTGCCGTATCTTTATATTAACCTTAGAGAAGCAAGTCTGAATGAGTTGTCTGTTGAAACAAAAAACCATTAGTTAACAGAATGACATGTTACATCGACATAAGAAGAATACCATGAGGCACTAAATTTAAGTGCTAATTGACAACCCCCATTTTCATTGCATATGAAAAGGAAATGGGATTGAAAGTCGTTTGCACTAAATGAAAAGCTAATTCAGGCTCGTGAACTAGAATATGCGCCTCTCCGGATCCACCTTTATGACCAACAGCAAAAGATAGAGCATTTTCCTAGAAAGCAACTCCCACAAGCACAATCACTTGAAAATGTGATTCCTCAAAATCTGGGAGCCCCAAGTAACTACTCCAGCAATTCCCATCTAAATCCAGCAATGGCCGAATGTGGAAAAAATCTAATTCGAACGCGACGGAATACATAAACTACACAGGTCGCGGCAACTCAATTCAGACGAGAAACCCTCGGCCGTCCTGGTGCAGAAGCCCGAAAGGGGGACTCACTTTGGGTGTGAGGTTGAGGATGTTGAGGCAAATCCTGCCGTCGTTGTCGCGACCAAATTTTCGGGTGCACCACGCTAATGGATTGCTAAGCCTAGACTTAGCTCGGAATCTCCCAAACCCATACCAACTCGCGACTTAAATTCAAATATCTAGCATGCAAGAGGAGTCGCCACTAATCGGTTTATGGTAGGTCGATTAGACACCTAAGTAAAATAATGGGAGAATTATTTCACTTCTACGAACAAGAGATTTTGAGTACGGGGACTTGGTTACATTAGACTATCCTAGTGCCCTTTCGGTACCTTTCTCTTTTTATTTCGAAAAAATGTTTTGCAGGCAGCTTAAATCGATTTCAATTCACTTTCCTAACATGTGAGGCAATCATGTAGGTGCGCATACCACCAATTTAACACTCAGGAAAGTAATTAAATAATGCAGGACTTACCTCAAAGCAACGAAAGCATCTGCGTTGTTAGATCAGAATTCACATCAGCAATCCTAGATATGATTTCTAATTAACAAGCAATCACTCAATTTTTGCTTTCACTTTTTAACGAGAATATAGTCCATATGCAATGCAATGTAATGCTTCTAACCTAAAATGAAATAATATGGCATGGCAAAATGTCTTAAACTATATGAATGAGTAAAGATTTTTTTTTTGTGATTTTTTTAATAAACATGCAATAATTAAATATGCAATATAAATTAACCAAAATGACCTAATTCTAATGACGAGCAATTTCTAATTAAAGGACTCTAGCAATAAACCCTTAATGACGTGCATTTCATGAACCTAATTCTATATGATGTGCACATGATTTTTATTTTTTATTTAACGAAAATTCGTAATTAAAATTACCAAAAATAAAAATCTAACTCAAGCGAAATACTATATATTCTAAATGCTTTCTAAACATGCATTAAAAAAACCTATCATGCAATTCATCTAAAGATCTATCTAAACCTAAAATTAAACATGCAATTTTATCTAATATGCAATAATGTGCAAAGAATGTCCTAATTTTAATTTTTCTTTTTTTCTTTTTTGAAATTCGAAATTAAAATTAAACATGCAATTCAGATAATAATAGAATAATAAAAAAACTAACACCCTGCACTTTTTCTTTTTCCTTTTCATGGTTCAAAATAAAATCCCTATCTTAAACATGCAAGATAATTAAAAAAAAACAAACCTAATCCTAATTCAAATTTTTTCTTTTACGAAAATAAAACCGATTCAAACACCACGATCAAATCAAACAAGATAAGATTGATATCCGAAAATTGGCGAACCATATCTCGCGCATGAGATTGGGTTGTCCAATTTTAAAATTAAATCGCGAATCGAATCTCAAGCATGAGATCGGATTGTCGATTTTTTGCAAGGGATTGCGAGTCGGATTTCGGGCGCGAAAATCGGACTGTCAATCCCTTCCCTAATTTAAAAGGCTTCTCGAATTATGAATATCAGCCAGGGATTTCAATCAGATACATCAAGGAATACTTCGGATTGGGCAACAAAACGAATTAAGCAAGATCCTTACCTAATTCACAATATTCCAAATTAGAACACGTTAAATGGTGGCTGAATAGGACCGCAAACCACGGGACAATGGCAACTTCAACTGGAACCCGTAACCTTCAGGGAGACCGTCGATGGATTCCGGCTCCAGGAACTTTGTACTTCTCAACAAGGCCAAAGAAATCTGCAAGTAATCCAAATTAGACCCAACGAATTCTGTTGATTTCGTTGGATTCAATGAAGAGGAAAGCAAAACAGGAATGTATTGCCGAGTAATACATGGACCCACTACAATAAAAATACAATATAACACGGTCAATTGCCTCTCAGAGTTGACTGTTGTCTTTTTATTGGGGGTGTCTACGTTGGGCACATCGAGAAGATCTGTGAAAGCAAAGTCAAACTTGACCAGGGGCTGATTCAAAACTGGTCGAGTATTAAGGGGCCTCGGCAGCGACACAAACGATAGCGAGCGGACCAGGACGTGTCGCCGGGCAGCAGCTGGGGAGATCGGGACTTGCGACTGAAACCTGGTAATAGATTTTGGCGACGGACGTGCTCTTGATTTGCAGACGTCACGTTGCTTAATGCAACTGAGATCTCCAATTTCCACCTTCCTTGATGTTGTCTTTTTCTTTGGAATTCACTGCTCTGGATCACGTGGCCATGAATTTCAGTTGAAGCTCCTTATTTTGGCCGACATGTTGTGATAATGGAACAAAATTCGTCTCCTGGACTCACGATGATTCGGCATAGGCACAACCAATCTTTCTTTTTTTCTTTTAATTGGCCTTCACTGTTGGCTCCATGAATCCACAAGCTCAACAAAGCTTTTCCTCGTAGAACCTTTGACCGTGTGCTCTTGTTGTGGCTGCCCCAAAGAAGTAATTCTTGCTTGTCCACGTGTTGGTCTGTCGAAGTGGACTATTGCTTTGTTGGGTGATGGTCAGCAAACTTCATCGATGAAGGCGTGAGGGGATGAATCCGTTGGTCGTTCCGTCGGGCACAATTGCGAGGCACCAAAAGGACGTGATGAGCACGAGAATTGCTGACCGTGAGCAAGAACGTTGGTCTCCGTGTCAACGAGGGCGCGATAACAGGAACAGGTCATGGCACTGGATCTTCAATGGTGCAGGTCGGCTTTGAGGCAAGAGGAAGCGGCCGGGGTGCTCGATGAGGGACGGTAGATGTGATGGAAGAACTAGGTTTTGAAACTTCTCTGGATGTTTTCCCTTCTTGTCAATGGGATACATCTCGCTATGGTGTTTCACATTTGGCCGTGTATTCAATGTGTGTGGCCCTCGAACCCTACGCGTTCCTTACCTATTTATAGGCTACCGATTAGTTTTTTTAAAATTTTTCCGAATCGATATCCGCAATATTCGTTTTGTCGAACGCAATATCACTTGCCCTATCCAAAAACAATTCATCATATCTCGAACAAAAAATTCGAATTTCTAATTTTTCACGAGATAATCTTTCGATCATTAAAAAACATGGGCTTGGGCCAACTTGCTCGCTTCGTGGGCCTGGCCCATCTAATTTGAACCCATCCACCACCGTCCAATAAAATGCAAA
Organism: Eucalyptus sp. ANBG9806169; assembly: GCA_014182395.1. Taxonomy (NCBI): domain Eukaryota; kingdom Viridiplantae; phylum Streptophyta; class Magnoliopsida; order Myrtales; family Myrtaceae; genus Eucalyptus; species Eucalyptus sp. ANBG9806169. Next base: position 24,419,232 of record CM024583.1, read on the forward strand.
AAATCTATATGCTATGCAATTAATAAAATTAACCCCTAATTTTCTATGTAATAAAATAAATAAACTAAATCGCCAAAATTTAGGTGTCAACAGCCGTTGTCGATGTTGGGGTGGTAAATCGGCGTCTGGAACGTCACGCTCGGCGGCTGCAACGGGTAGGCGAGAGATTCCACAACAACGACCCCGAAATCAAAACTCAACAACAAAGACAACTCTCTCATCTCACGAACCAAAACCAAACCCCAAAAAAAAAAAAAAAAAAAAAAAAAAAATGAAAACGCATCGTTTGGGAATCTGGATCTTGAGCTTGAAGACGCCGCCGGTGTACACGGACTCTTCGGGGCCTTCGATTTCTGGAATGAATGACACCCGACACGATCAGCGATTCGGCGGCGAAAACTAGCAAAAATTAGGGGGGTGCGGAGCAGGGAGAGGCGGAGTGGCGACGTCGGGATCTCACCGGCTGCGGGTGTCACGGGAAGAAGGCGACGGTGGGCGAGCGGAAGCAGCGTCAGTGCTCGGATGGATCGGTGGAGGTCGCGAGCTCGGGGAAGTTTGCGGGTGTGAGAGCTTGAGAGCTTGAGAGCAAAGATAGAAACGAATTAGGGTTTTGGTCGACTTTTGGGCTACCTTAAAAACTGGTTCTCTAATCGGTTCCCGAACCGGTCCGGTCGATCAGATTCCCGGGTGGGTAATCCCTCGGAACCGGTTCCCGGACCGGTTCAAACAGGGTCTGAACTTTGGGAACCGGTTCCCGGACCGATTCAAACAGGGTCTGAACTTTGGGAACCGGTTCCCGGACCTGTTTCAACCGAAACCGGTTCCCGACTCTATTTTCCGAGTGGGCCGATCCGGGAACCGGGTTGACCCGGTCTAGTTGCACACCCCTAGTGTGAAGTTGAGCCATGTAACACTCTTTCATAGGAGACTCTTGGTAATTTGATTTTGATGATCACTTTAGTAGAGCTTGCAATATGGATCAAAAACCCATATTATGACCCATTTTTAGTTAAATGGGTCATATATGGGTTAAGTGAAAGTTAAATATGGGTAAAAAATAGGTCAAGTGAAGGTTAAATATGGGTTAAAAATGGGTTAAGTGAAAGTTAAATATGGATCAGAAATAGGTCAGTGAATGTAAAACACAAAAAGAAATAGTCTAAATGAATTATAAGGAAACCCATTTTAAAGTTTAAACCCTTGGCTTTTTTAAATTTATAAAAATGTTTTTTTAATAAAAAATCGAAATTATAATTATTTTTCATATTTCAATTTTTTTTTTTTTTTTTTTTTTTCTTTTTTTCTTTCTTTTTCTTCATTCCTTACCGGCGGCGGCGGGCGCGGTCGGCAACGAGCCTCGCCGGATCGGCGAGGCCGAGGCCCCGCCCGACGCCCGGCGAGCTCGAGCCTTGCCGGATCCGGCGAGGCTCGAGACTTGTCGGATCCGGCGAGGCTCGAGCTCGCCGGTGTCGGGCGGAGCCTCGGCCTTGCCGAATCGGCGAGATCGAGCCTCGCCGACGCCGGCGAGCTTGATCTCGCCCGTGGTCTGGCCGCCACTGTCGTTGTGGCCGGCGGCGGCGAAGGAGAAGAGAAAAAAAAAAAAAGAAAAAAAAAAAAATTAAAAAATTAAAAATTAAAATTAAAAATTAAAATTATATTTTAAAAAATAAAAATTATAAAAATTATATTTTTAAAATAAAAAAATTAAAAATTATATTTAAAAAAATTAAAATTTTGATTTTTTAAAAATATTTTAAAAAGAATTATAAAAATTTTCCATTAAATTTGTATTGCATAAAAATTGTTAAATAATTTGTATTACATAAAAATGTTTTAACAATAAATAGGTTTTAGCAATACATGTCGGGTCGGGTATAGGTCAGATACAGGTCGGGTATGGGTCATTAGATTTACACTATAAGAATATGGGTCAAAACGGGTTAAATGGATTAAATATGGGTCGACCCATTTTCAACCTGACCCATACCCGACCCGACCCACCCATTTGCCACCTCTACACTTTAGCAAATCTTAACCCTATGTATCTTGAAATACCCCGCAATATTTATCTTTAAACAAACTTGGTCAAGACAAGGTTTTGAAAGAATTTAACAGTATGGGGATATCCATCTCATAATTGGCCCATATTTAACATATTATATATTAAAGGATCAATGTCATATGGGGCTCATATTTGACAATTAAAGAATATTAAAATCATATTTGAGAAATAATTATATTAGATGATCAACCTCAAGTTGGTCTCATATTTGAAAAATAAATATATTAGAAGATCAATGAAAAAACCCATCATCAGAGGACTACCTATCTCATTGTTGACTCAAATTTTAGAGAAATCTATTTGAAAGGTCAATCTCATATTGGCTTCATATCTGACAAACAAATAATATTAAAATCATATTTATAGTAATATTACATGATCAATAACATTTTGAACTAATTTTTGGCAAATAAAAAATATTAAAACGACCCGGGTCTTTACATATTGTATTTATATTTACGCACTTAGGCCTCCAGCATTTTTTGTTTCTTGGTCAATCTAGATTTATGTATTTTAAATCCAATTGCTCGCCATGATTTTCTTGCCATCAACTCCAAGAACCTCGAAACTGAGCTAGCGGTTGCAGAACCCAAGCCCGACCCCGTGCGTTGACTCAGTTATCAACCGTCTACGAAGAATCAAAGTGAATGTGTCCAAAGTCGATTAATGTTCCATTTGTACGTGAAGGTTTGTGGGATCCAAGTATGTCGATTTGTTTAGTGTAGACTATTCAAAGTCTTGCAGAGATGATGCCGTTCTTCTGAGCAAAATACGTTAAAAGGGACACTATTACTAACATGATAACCTCTATATGAAATGCTGACATAAAAAGATAAGAGACGAGAGAACGAGACTCATTAGCTTCTTGGTCCTCCCCATGATAAAATCCTTCCCACGGATAGTTTGTCAGCTAATAATAACGCATAGCACAAGTCTTTTCTTGATAACATGATCATTTTCTATACTCCAACGATTTAATAGTAACGCGAATTGATAGAAAAACAAGACGAGAGATAATTTATGAATTACACTGAGAAGGGCTTATGATGTCTTATGTTAATAAAAAACGACGTATATTACAAACACTAACACAAATTGTCAGGCTTAGATGATGTAGAATCGGGAGAAGTGTCAAAAAAGTCCTAAACCTTTTGCCTTTGTGCCGATTTAGTCCTAAACATTTTTTTGATGCCGATTCAGTCCTAAACATTTTTATGTTGTGCCAATTCAGTCCTTTCCGGCCAATTTTGGCCGGATTTTCCTAATTGGACGCCGGTCGGCTGACGTGGCCTGATCGGCGCTGACGTTGACAACTTTTAATAATATTTTAATATTTTTGAATTTTTGAATTTTTTTGAATTTTTTGAATTTTTTTTTTTTTTATTATTTTTCATTCTTTTATTCTTTTCGTTTTGTCTTTTCCTCCAGCCGGTTGCCGAAGTCCGGCGACCGGCCGAGGCGACGGCCGGCGAGGGCAAGGCCGACCTCGCCGGCCACCTCGCGGGCGAGGGTCGAGCCTCGCCGGCCATGGGCGAGGCTTGCCCTCACCAGATCCGACAAGGCGAGCCTCGCCCATGGTCGGCTAGGCTCGACCTCGCCGGATCCGGCCATGGTCAAGCCTCGCCCGCCCCGGCCATAGGCGAGGCGCCCCCTCGCCGGTTCTTGCGAGGTCGAGCCTCGCCGACCATGGGCGAGGCTCGCCCGGTCGGATCGACGAGGCGAGCCTCACCCATGGCCGACGAGGCTCGACCTCACCAGATCCGGCCATGGGCGAGGCTTGCCCTCGCCGGATCCGGCGAGGTCGAGCCTCGCCACCATGGGCAAGGCCCCCTCGCCGGATCTAGCGAGGTCGGCCTCGCCGACCATGGGCGAGGCTCGACCTCGCTAGATCCGGCCATGGGCGAGAGCCTCACCCACGAGGTGGCCGGTGAGGTCGGCCTCGCCCTCGCCGGCCTTCGCCGGCGGCCGGTTCTTTGGACCTCGGTGACCGGCTAGAGGAAAAAGACAAAAATAAAAAAAAAAAAAAAATTCAAAACTATTAAAATATTATTAAAAGTTGTTCACGTCAGCGCCGATCAGGCCACATCAGCCGGCTGGCGTCCAGTCAGCAAAATCCAGCCAAAATTGGCCGGAAAGGACTGAATTGGCACAACTTAAAAAGGTTTAGGACTGAATCGGCACCAAAAAAAGGTTTAGGACTAAATCGGCACAAATGCAAAAGGTTTAGGACTTTTTTAGGACTTCTCCCTATAGAATCTATATCGACAATTTGTATGTAGTAAAGTGAAAATTTAAATTAAAGATTTTGTCTATTTTTTTTAGAAAAGATTTTTGCGAGGGAAACAAAACTTTACATACGAAATATGGATCACATAACCCATTAAAGCGGGTGGCGTTAAAAAAATGATAGAGGTTGTGTAGTTAAGATGAATGCAAGATATTCGTGAAGAGCACTCCATATTTAACTGTTTCAAAACAACCGCGATTTATGCAGTGACCTTGATTGAGACTTCATCTAATAATGATTAGCCATCTATAGATATCTAACCAATCTTCTTGTTGAGAACATGCGAACCTCGGACAATCTCACATCCTCAAACCACCCCAAAATCATGGCTTCTTCCTTATTTCTGCGTTAATCCGTCTTCTTTAGGATTCCTCTTCTTGTTCTACTTGCCCTTCTTCATAAACAACATCACCATCTTTGTTTCCACTCCATTTCATTGCATAATCGTTTTTGCTTCCTCCATTTCTTTCTCTCCTAATGTGACCAACCATACGGAAGAAGCAGAGGCTCTCCTGCAATGGGAATCTAGGCTTAAAGACCACAACCAATCTCTCCTGTCTTCATGGCATGGTGACAACTCTTGCCACTTCATGGGTGTCACTTGCGACGATTGCAGATTCGTCGCCCATCTCAATCTTTCTAATCTTGGCCTGAGAGGAACCTTAACTAGTCTCAACTTCTCATGCTTAACCAAGGTGGTTAGCCTTGACTTTTCCAGCAACTCAATCTATGGTCCTATAACCTTGAGTATTTACAACCTTTCCAAACTCAACTATCATGATTTTTGTGAGAGTAGACTCTCCGGAAACATTCCTCAATGTGTAGGCATGCTAAAGAGTCTTCACTTTTTGTACTCAAGTGCAAATTATTTGAGTGGACACATTCCTTGGGAGATTGGATTGTTAGATTCTCTTTCAGAAGTTTATTTTGGCAAAAACAACCTCACTGGTCCGATCGCTACTTCACTAGGAAACCTAAGCAACCTAAATATTCTTTGTCTTTCTCAAAACCAATTTTCAGGGTCCATTCCGAGAGAGATAGGTGACCTAAGAAGATTGAAGGGTCTTTACTTATGGACAAATAGGGTTTCAAGATCCATACCTTCAGAGATCGGGAGGCTAACCGTTCTTATTGAATTAGCTTTTTCTGAAAATGATTTGGCTAGGCATATCCCTACTTCACTAGGAAACCTAAGCATCCTAAATGTTCTCTATCTTTCCATAAACCAATTTTCAGGGTCCATTCCTCCTCTTAGTAAATTAGGCAACTTAAGAAATTTGAGCGTAATACAGAATGACACTTCCGGTCCCATTCCAAGAGAGATAGGTGACCTAAGAAGATTGAAGTGTCTTTACTTATGGAGGAATAAACTTTCGGGATCTATACCTTCTCAGATCGGGAGGCTAAATATTCTTATTGAATTAGATTTGTCTGAAAATGATTTAGTTAGGTGTATCCCTTCATCTATTCAGAATTTGAGCAATCTAAATATCTTACACCTATACTCAAATCATCTTTTAGGTTTGATTCCTGAAGAGATAGGGAAACTAACATCTCTTGTTGCATAATAATACTTTGACCGGTTCAATCCCTACATCAATTGGAAGCATGACCAATTTTTCAGTGGTATTCCTTAGTCATAACAACTTTCTTGGTTCCTTACCTCTTGAAATGAATAAGATGGTTTAAATAATAATAATAATAATAATAATAATAATAATAATAATAATAATAATAATAATAATAATAATAATAATAATAATAATAATAATAATAATAATAATAATAGTAATAGTAATAATAATAATAATGATGATGATGATGATGATGATGATGATGATGATGATGATGATGATGATGATCCTAATAGTAATAATAATAATAATAATAATAATAATAATAATAAGAATAATAAGAATAATAATAAGAATAAGAATAAGAATAATAAGAATAAGAATAAGAATAATAATAATAATAATAATAATAATAATAATAATAATAATAATAATAATAATAATAATAATAATAATAAAAAGGAGGAAGGAAGAAGGCGACCGAGGGCCGAGCCCTTGCCGCGCCACCACCTCCCCGCCGTCATTGGGAAGGGCCGGTGATTGGGGGGGGGTGGGGGCGGCGGCGCCAAGGTTTGGCCAAGGGCCGACGACCCAAGCCACCGGCGGCGAGGGCCCGTGAGCCCTTGCCTAGATCTAAGGCGAGGTTCGCGGCCCTCACCTAGATTCGGCGAGGGTTAGTGGCCCTTGGCAAGGCGGGCGAGGGTCGCGGCCCTCACCTAGATTCAGTGAGGGTTGACAACCCTCGCCCGGCCCGACCAAGGGCCACCACCGGCGAGGCGACCCCTCAACGAGCGGTGGCCTTTAGCCCGGCCGGGCAAGGGCCGCCGACCCTCGCCGGATCTAAGGGGAGGGCTGTAACCCTCACCCCAGATTTGGGCGAGGGCTTGCGGGCCCTTGCCGCCGATCGGTTAGGGTTGCCGGCTCTTGGCCAAAGCCCGACGATCTTAACCAACCCTCCCCCACCATCGCTGGTCCTTCCGGAGACGGCGGCGAGGGCTTAGCCCTCGGCCGTCTTCTTCCTCCATTGTTTTTTTTTAAAAATGTTTTAAATAAATTTAGTTTTAAATTTAATTTAATTTAATTTTACATTAATTATTTACCACGTCGTAGCAAAACGACGTTGTTTTGCACTTACCTCGCCGGAAAATTGCTACGTCAGTATTTTGGTCGGATTTTTCGCCGTTGACACTTAAGTAATCCATTTTGCTCCGATTTTGGTACTTAAATGTCACTTTTCAAACTTTTGGCACTTAAGTGTCCCTCTATACCAAGTTTTGGCACTTCAGGCGTCTGGCACTCGTTAATGATGATGAACATCGTAGTAGAATTGATTGGCAAAGATACCAATTAAAGAGAATCACTGATTGAGACTGCGAATAGGGAAGGGATATATGAGAAGTGCCAAAAAATAGTTATGACATTCCAAATTGAAATCATTCATGGAAGAGACAGAGTTAAAATCAAGTAGATCATGGAAAAAAGATTAAGTTAAAGCAAGGGTGAAGGATCAAGGTGCAATTTTTAAGGAGAAACCACCTTAACGCAATATTGTGGTGTCGTCGGAACATAGGATCTCCATGCTCGGTGCACAAACAAATAATATCTTATCTTCCAATTATATTTATATTTCTACGCAAGAATTTTAGGTTTTAGCCTCGTGTGGTCGATTAAGTTTCGATGTGTTTCTTAGTTGTAGTTACCAGATTCGCATTGTTGATTATGTTTCTACATGTATCTTTACCTGTAAATCCTAGGTGTCTCACTGACGATTAAATTCCAATGTTGCACCTTCATGTTTTCAGGCTTTGTCGTATATTAAATTCCAGCAAAATTTTGGTACGTTTGGCTATGTTTGAAGTAAACTTGCTGATTCTTTTGTCTACCTGTGATATCTCTTGTTCGAAATTGCCACAGAACCCGTCTCGTCTGATAAAATTGTTGAACGACTTTCGATGAAAGGTATTTTGTCACCAAATCCAATTCAAATGAACAGTTAGAAACTCAACTAGAAATTGATCGGGTATTAATACTTCAGCTCAAGCGCAACTCTATTGGAAAATCGAGGTAGTTGATTAGACTCGACAACAATTAATTTGTGAAGGAACTTGAGCTCGAATTTGAATTCAAACTTAGAAAAGCTCGAACAATGTGAGTATATTTTGTAGTTTTCAAGATATTTATATCTATTTTATTAATATATATTTTTTTTAAAGAATAGGAAAGCTCAATTACGCTCGCGAGCCTATGGAACTAGAAATTGGCGAGCTCAAACTTGACGCGTCAAGGTAGTTTGAGTAACTCAAGCTCGAGCTTGACCAGAAATCAGAGGATCTTTATCCTCGTGCAGCCCAAATAACTTGATTCAGTTTCAATCCTGCGCTCCAAGATAATGTCGCTTCCAGTACCCGCTTGCTTCCAAGCCCTAATTGGGCAGTAAATATATCCTTTTAAGTCTAAATTTCGTCTCTCATCTCCCAACGAAGAGCGCTGACCACGACCAGCACAACAAGATGGTGCATCCCACGAATCTTACACCCTCTTACCGTCCCAATCAATGGCTGGATCATCCGAATCGTGCCTCGAGCTAACGTACTTCTATATGTTTCAGCAAGTCCAAAGTACAGTTGTTGGAGAACAATTCATTAGTTTTAAACTTTTTACTTATATAGTATTCCTCACTTAATGGGATATGTCAACTAGAATCTGACATCTTTAGTCACGTATAACAATACTAAAATGAATAATAATAATGCACATCCAATTCACGCGTATAGGAGGTTCCAACTTCCGGTTGACTTTGCTACTTGTATCAGTGATGTTCACCGGGAACAAGCTCGTCGGAGAACTCCTTGCACAGATCCAAGCCATGACAGAACCTTATAACTCAGTTTTAGTACTGATCTGCATCCTCTTTGTGTCTGCGACTTTATCTGTTTCCTTTTGCCGTAAAAAGTCCCGGTCACACCGGCTTCCTCCGGGACCCTCCGGATGGCCAATATTTGGCAACCTGTTCAATCTTGGGAAGATGCCTCATCGAACACTAGCCGGCCTCCGTGAAAAGTATGGCCCAGTGATTTGGCTTAGGCTAGGCTCGATAGACACCATGGTGATTCTCTCAAGCAGAGTTGCAGCCGAGTTCTTCAAGAACCATGACCTCAATTTTGTGGAGCGAACCATCACCGATCTCATGCGATCTCAGGAGTATTACAAGGGATCCATTGGCCTAGCCCCATATGGCACATATTGGCGGGTGTCGAGGCGGCTGCTGACGGTGGACATGCTAGTTGCCAGGCGGCTCAATGAAACAGCTCCAATCCGGAGAAAGTGTGTTGACGAGATGTTGACATGGATCGGGGAGGCGGCGTCCGCAGATAAGGTCCGATTAGGAGAAGGTATTCACCTCGCGCGCTTCGTTTTCCTCATGACATTCAATTTGCTGGGGAATCTCATGCTGTCCCGAGATTTGCTTGATCCGGACTCAAAGGTTGGATCGGAGTTCTTTGATGCGATGACCGGATTGATGGAGTGGTCAGGCCACGTGACCATTGCGGACCTATTCCCGTGACTGCGGTGGTTGGGCCCGCAAGGGCTGAGGAGAAAGATGGATCGGGATATGGGGAAGGCCATGAGGATCGCTTCGGATTTCGTGAGGGAGAGGATTGAGGAGAAGAAAATCGGCGGAGACGATGATCGGAGGGATTTTCTGGATGTGTTGCTTGAGTTCGAAGGAAACGATAAGGACGAGCCGGCCAAGCTTTCTGAGAAGCAAATCAAAACATTCATACTGGTATGACCACAAACTTTGAATTGCTAGTTCTATGAGGATTCTTGTGTCCAATCATATGCGTAGGGGTTAGATCGTAGGTGAATGTCACTTAATTATTCAATCATCTCCTCAATGTATAACACATCATTTTACTCAATTTTATGAATTATTTTTCTATTTATAACTTTACTTTGAAAGAAGATCGGCATCCTTCCATCAATGTAACCTTTTGGCTTTATGGCTAGGGTTCTTAGCATTGTGAAATATGTGTCGAGAATTCGATAGAACCATTGTGAGAAACATGCAAGTTTCTGAATATATCAACAAGGACAACATTAGACTAGTAAAAATATGTTTATGATTGTTTGGTAAAGTATTGTGGTAAATTAGTAGCCTACTTGGTATAACTTCCCACAGTTGCTACGTATTTGAAAAATGGTATGGCTATGGCTCCATTGCCTTTACCCTAGAAAAACTTATGGATATGGCTCCATTTTGTGAAATTTTGCCTTGCTTGCTCTCACAAACTGGCCTCTTGACATCACAGGAAATGTTCTTGGCTGGTGCGGAGACATCAAGCAGCACTGTCGAATGGGCACTGACAGAACTCCTACGGGACCCGAAATCCATGGTCAAGGTCCAAGCAGAGCTGTCCCGGGTTGTCGGGTCCAACCGAAAGGTCCAGGAAACCGATATAGACCGGCTCCCCTACCTGCAAGCAGTTGTGAAGGAGACCCTCAGGCTCCACCCGCCACTCCCATTCCTCGTGCCACGGAGGGCCATGGCCAACACCGTTTTCATGGGCTATGACATACCCAAAAACACGCAGGTCTTTGTGAACAGTTGGGCGATCGGTAGAGACGCAGATGTCTGGGAAGACCCTATGGCTTTTAAGCCTGAGAGGTTCATTGGATCGAAGTTGGATTATGAGGGTCAACACTACGAGTTCATTCCTTTTGGAGCAGGTCGAAGGATGTGTGCCGGCATGCCCTTGGCACATCGCGTGCTTCGTCTGGCTTTGAGTTCGCTGCTTCATGAGTTCAATTGGGAGTTCGATGGCCGCACTGATGCAAAGACGATTGACATGAGAGACAGGGTGGGGATGACCATGAGAAAGTATGTCCCCTTGCTGGTGGTGCCCAAAAGAAGAGCAATGTGAGACTGGGTTCAGCTCGGAATTTGTGCTTGTTTGACATATTGGTCTGAGCCTTTCTTTGCTTACTCAAATGCGTATCCTCCATGGTTTTTACTTTCTAGTTATTTCCTAGGCTAGAATATGAGTAAATGACAATATGTAATATGGTGTATCTAAAACTAGCGAGATTGGTCATTTAAGATTGCTGTTTTGTTTTGACATTTTCATTGGGTAAGATGTTAATCTTTCGTGAATAGAATCAAATTTCAGAACACAATAATACGTAGTTGCACAAATAAGCTCCGTCTCGAGTTCAGACGACTGGAAGTTAAAGACAGCAGAAATCAACACACAAGAAATGGAGTCCTAGTCAATTATTTGCGTAAAAATTGTCATCTTAGCGGGCACCTCATTAAGTGCCAAATTTACCGGACTGCAAGATAAAGAAAATGGCGCATTTCGGTACCGTGCCTCATGTTATCTACCGTCAACTCAGAATGGAAACGGGTTTTATGTATTGAAAAGTCAACATTTTACCCGAGTGTACAAACCAATGTCTTGCAAGTCTAGGTACTGCACTTAGTCTCGGGAAAAAACCTCTCGGCTCGCACTTTCATTTTACCGATCCTACATATATGGTTTAGATCCGCTAGAACTTCGACAATTGCTTCCACGGTTTTTGGTTGGTCTGCGATGTACAGCGTCTATACCAGAAGCACATTCGCCCTAAAATCGCAATTTTGCTTCTCAAGTTATAAAGCTTGTTGTTGCCCTTTTAACTTTAATAATTTTGTTAGAAATTATAAAGTTAGATTTCTACTACTATTATCAATTGGCCAAGATCTACTCCCTTGACAATACTGCTTATTAAACCTCTTGAGAGTCTTTTAGTAAATGGATTAGCTAAGTTATCATTTGTTCGAATGTAAATTATTGAAATAATTCCATCAGTAATTAATTGTCAAACATATGCATGTCGCAAACTAATATGTCTAGATTCTCCATTGTACATTTTATTGTATGCCTTAAACATAGTTGCCTCACTATCACAATATAAAGATATGACTGCCATTAGTTGTAGCCACAATTCTATATCCAATAGCAAATTTCGCAGCCATTCACCCTCTTTATTAGTCATTGATAGTGATATAAATTTAGATTTTATCATTGAATGAGTTATACATGTTTGCTTCTTTGATGCTCAAGAGACCGCACCATTTGCAAGTTTGGAAATCCTTCCAAATGTTGACTTGTTATTGTTGACACTTGAATTTTGTCAACTGTTCAAGTGTTCATTTTGGGCAAAAGCATAGGAATACAAATAATAGTAATAATAAAAAAATAGTAATTAAAAAAAAAGAAATTAAGAAAAAACTTGACAAAATCGGGTGAGGGGCTTAGCGCATTTATTTTTCAGCAAGTTGTGGGCAGCCCAAATTCTACTTCCCTCAGCGCATCCTTTACTTCCCTTTGAGCCCATCTCTTTTATTGCTTTTGTTGTCCTCAATAGCCTACCTGAACTTAAAAGAAGAAGGTCCGGCCAATGTCCCATTCTCCTTCTCTCTCGCATGCTCACGTCTGTGAGCGAAGAAGACGCGTCCGAGGACTGTGACGCAATAGAGTGAACAGCCGCGATCGAGCGTCTGTGACGAAGGATGAGGCGCGGCAACAGTGACAGAAGCATGAGCAAGAGCCTTGTAGAATCCTGAGCTGGTGAGGCTAACGGAAAGATTCCATCCGGGGAGGCATGAACAGCGTGCTGGAGGAAGAAGAGAGGCTGGACGCTCGCTGAAGAAGAGAGGATCGCTCGATGGAGAGGGCAGCTCCCGTGAAAAACAGAGCCGAAAAGTGAGAGAACCGAGGTGAGCTTCGGCTGGTTTTGGTTTGCAGGAAGGGACTGCCCGAGCTCGAACCAGAAGGAAGCAAAAAGAAAGGAGGGCAGGGCGCTAATTCTGAAGGAGAGGGCGTCATTCGGCCATTTGAGAGAGAGAGGTTGCTGCTGACAGAAACCGGAGACAAACGAGAGGATGATGATATCTGGCCGAGGAGAGCTTTGTGGGTGAGAAGCTGGTGATAGTAGAACATTCTTCTTGCTTGCACCGCCTGGAACTTTCACAGAAGAGGGAAGCTTGAAGGAAATACAGGGAGCGTTCGCTGAAGGAAAGCAAAAGGGGGCTCACTGGTTTTTTGGGGAATCGCAGAAGGCTGGATCAAAAAGTTCTGGGGTTCTTCGGAAGCTCTCCTCACACAGAGACGGGAGGGGCATCTTTTCTTTCTTGGCTGAAATCATATCGCAAGAGGGGAGAGAGAGGTACGCTTTGAGGACAAGAGATTTCAGAGGGAGAAGGGGAGAGGCGAAAGGAAAGAAAGAGAGCGGGGGCTTTTCTTTTTTCTGGAAGCGCCGCTCCTTCACCTCAGACAGACTCGACCAAGCCACCTCGACCATCTCCATCCTTCTTCCCATCTCTCACTACTCTCAGTGCGGCCGCCACGAAGAACGTTCCCTCGGGTTCAGTCCTCGACCTTGAAGGCTCCAAGCGGATTTTCTTTCGAAGCCCGTGCTCGTCCCCACGAGCGACGTTTCCCCGACTCTCCTCGCACCAGCCGGCCATTTTCTCGAGCTTTGCCGACGAACAAGCAGCAGCTGCGACGCCACTTACTGGTCAGGTAAGCATCTCGCTTCCCCAGACATCCTGTTTTTTCTTCATGCCGATCGGGAATTAAGAACGGAAATTTCAATCAATGAGATCGTGGTCTAATCTTGTGAAACCGAGATATACTTGTAAGAGAAAATGTTATTTGGAGTGTGATATATAATTTTTAGACCGAAAATCACATCAAAATTGGATCGGAGGCTTGTTCTTGCTACTGCACGTCACATCTTTGATAAAATGCCTGAATGATATACTGAAATCCATGCTATCCGATCGGCGTTGGGAGTTTAGTTTAATGCTTTATTGTTCTTGTATTGTTAAAGGAAGTCTGATTTTTGTGTCTCTCGTTGGGTTTTTATGCGACTTCGTGGAAACTAATGGTTCGTCCTCGAGTTGGCCGTAAATCCTCCTCTCCGACCGAAATCTTCCCCTCGCCGGCGTGCCCTGCGGTTCAAGGCCACCCCAGTCAGTTCATCTCTCTGATTTTTAGTGCACTGGTGATTATATTCTTGCTAGAAATGCTAGGATGGAAGAAATTAATCTCGTGTGGATATTTTCCGTTGATTTTTGCGATCGTCGGAGTAAGCCTCCGGAGTTGGTGACCGTCGGTTGGAGCAGGTGACCGCCGTTGGTGTTGGTTCGGTGGCGATGTATATGCTGGATACGACGCGTATAGAGGTTGATTCGTCGCCAATAATTATGGTTCGGTTAAGTTGCAGAAGGAATAGAGAGATCCGGGGAAGAAGAAGTCGCAACGTTGAACGAGAAGGTGCAGGGGAAAAAGACAAAACAAGGAAGAAGACAAAGGGAAATAGAAAAGAAATTAAGAAAATCATATAAAAATGTTTAAAATTTCGGGTTTTTGGGTCGGGTCAACGGCTTGGATTGGGTAAACTCGGTCTGGATTGTTCCCCGAATATAATAATAAATTTTAAAAATTAAAATTTTCGAAAAATAAAAAAGTAAAAATTCAGAAAATGATAAAAAATTTAAAATTTTTATGAAATAATAAAAATCTAAAAAAATTCGAAAACCAATAAAAGATTAGAAATTTTAGAAAATCATTAAAAAATTTAGAAAGTTCTAAGAAATTGAAACCCAAAAATTAGACAAGCTTTAGGGCTTTACAATAGGGATTCTTGTTTTGCGTTGTGTTGTTTTATTTATAGGGACAATATTAAGATGCTTGTGTGCTTTCTTTCATGGTTATAATTAATTGTGCATTTCAAAATTTTGGTTGTTACTTTCCTGCTCTAGAATTGGTTAGGACAAACCTTAGACTTTTTTCTAGATAGGCTGTTATGGCATCAGTTAGCATGTAATCAGGTTAGGTATTGAAAGGGCATTAAACTTAGGGTTAACATAATCAAGTCGAATCTCTGGTTGCATAAATAATAATATATTCTCCTGTATCTTACTAGGTTTCTAGCCGACCCTAAAAGGGCTGACGACTCCTTAGTTATAATCTGCATAGGTTTAATTGATTAAAAACATCAAAGCCCGACGTCATGCGAGGTATGGGCTTAGAAAAGCCTAAGTCAATGAAAAGCCCTTGGCTCGAAGTTGACAATACCTCTAAATCTAATAGCTCCGCTCTTGCAAGAGTTAGTTGCAACAATTATCAATTGTGCTAGTCATCCAACTAGCATATGAATACCCTTTTAGTACTATTGGTTATCTTTCATAAAAAGGACCATAATGCATTTTTTTAATAAACAAAAATTCTACTTATAATTTTCCAATGCACAGTACTAGGATTACTCGTAAATCTTGACAATTTACAAATAATAAAGATTATATCCAGTCTAGTGCAATTCATAGTGTACATCAGACTTCTGATTGCACTAGCATATTTTGACTATGCCAATGGTTGCCAGTAGTTTCCATCAATTTAATTGATACATCATATAGTACATTTGACTCTTTAATTCCCAAATACTAGTATTTTTTAAATGATCTTCTCCACATAGTGGCATTGACTTAAAGCATAACCCCACTATGTTTGAACACTTCGATACATATAGTTGTATCCACTTCTCTTAAATCTTTCATTTTAAACTAAGAAGATGGATACCTTTTAATTTCATTTATGCCAAGCATATTTGTACCTAGAATATCATCTACATATAAGCAGGTTATAACTCCATACTCTTCGGTAATTTTTGAGTAAATGTACTTATTAGCATTGTCATGTTTGAATCCATATGGTAAAACCACCGAATCAAAATCTTCTTGTCATTGTTTCGGTGCTTTCTTTGTCTCTACTGATGTCGCTATTCTCAACAAAATACCCCTTATTTACAACTTCTTTCAAATAATTAGCCTCACGATCCCAAGAACCTACCTCAATTTGAATGCATTTTATCATATTATCCATGATCAGGTTCTCAATCATATGAATAAGTTAATTTTGATAATCATTCCAAGTTTAAGGCAATTTAGAAATAATGGTAGCAACTTGAAAAGGCTCATAAACTTCAATCATAGAGTCTTTGAGTTTGGCAACATATATTTAAAGTTCATCCACTTGCTTAGCGATGGATTTTCCATTGATCATGGCAAAGTCAAAATATTTCAAAGTAGTAATTCTATCTACACCTTGTTTGTCAGCATTGTAATTTGGTCTCCAAGGCATGTATGAAAAGAGAAAAAGAGAGTTATGAAGAAGAAGCAATTATGAATAGTTGTGGTTATCATAAATAATATGTGGATTGGTTTCTATTAAGAGACAATAAATCAACACATCTCTTGGAAATAGATACCTTATCCGCAATCATCACCACACTTCATGTTAAGAATCACTTCCTTTCATAACTCACGTTTTTTTTTTTTTTTTATCGGGAGTCACATCTTTTCTTAGTGAAGAAATTTTTTTTATGATAACAAACCATTTTAATATTTACGCCATCAAAAAGGCATAAATTTAGACTTCTTAATTACTACAACTTGCATAGGTAAACAGATGGCATTTGGATTTTCGAATGTACTACCACGTTTTTTAAAGGTTAGGATGGCTTGTCATATCCAATGAGTAAGACCTCGCAAAAGTGAATCTATATTGTAAGTTCTAGTATTTACAAATCCGAATGACGATCCGTCATTGCTAGGAACGTATATTACATTTTCTTTTTTAATTGGCGATGCACACCAATATCTTTGAAGAGATATCATCTCGACCAGCAACCTGTTGTGAAGTCGTATATTTCATGATTACAACAACTTGCATAGGTTTATGACGGTTCCATGTAACAAATAGCAAACTGTTGTTAAGTTTGATTTACGACAATTTACAACTTGATTTTGAGGCATTACCATGCCTGCACTTGTAGCTCCGGTGATGCCGGGTGCGCCCAATTCCTCTCCACTTGAGAGTCCTCATTTGTTGCTGAATAGAAGTTCTATAATATGCTTTGGAGTCTCGTTATATTTTGGGAAAATAGATCTTGGTTCATTGACTTCATTAAGTAGTTCCTATAATATCAAATTGATTTTAGAGACACTAGTCCTTAGCCTCGTCAGAATTCGAAGATGAGGTCTACGGTTTTATAGAAGACATGATTCTGGTCTTGCCCCGTCTTGCTTTTGTGCGTATCCGCACTTGTAGATGTGGATGCTTCTTGCGGAAAATATGGTTTGCAGGGCATGTGAATGCTTCATGCATTACATTTGTTTTTAGTCAATGTTGGCACTGGGAAGTTCAATGGTGGTCACAGTCTTCACTTCAGCACGAAATTGATTATGCAGTCGACCGAACTTGCTTCATTGCTGTACATTGAGTTTCCATAGACATGTTTGGCATGCAACCACTTGAGTTTGAGATGAAGTAAATATGTGCTGTTTTACATCGATTATACATTTTAAGGGATTACAGTTCATAACATCTCTAGTTTTACTCTAATGCTAATGTTTTTATTCAGAGCCATGGAGCTTCAAAGTTGACTCACAAGAACTGGGATGTTATGCCAAAATTGCTGCCAAACGTGTTTTACGTAATTTCTTTTCCTCTTGCAATTTTCATCTTCACATAAGGTGAGGATGCCTTTTTAATTTTTTTTGGAATAAATAAAAAGCTGAGGATACTTGAATGCAAATAATTGGGTATTTGTTGTGCATCTGACATGTGAAATAAAATGGTACTGTAGTCTTATTACTCTTTGTCTTTTCGAGTGTAATGGCGTAAAAAATTATTCATTTGTCCAATCCTACTTAGCCGGCTAAGTTGTTGTCGTTGCTGCCGCTGTTCCTGTGGTCGGCCTTTGTGAAGTCAAATTTAGAAAAGATTTATAATCGAATTTATCTTCTGGACATTATGTTCGCACAAATATGTGTAGGACCTAAAAGGGGTGCTAATATAGACTGCACTTGAAACTCGTGCACAGGAAGACCATCCCGAAAGGGCTAATGCTAGATTGCACTTGATATTGTTTGTGCTTCTCTTTCATTCATTTATGATCATGGTGATTCCATCCTCCGGAGCTCTCCTGCATGTTTTTCGATCTCACTCTGTTGCTTCAATAACTTCAGTTTATTACTTTTCAGTCTTGCTTTTGCTATAAATGAGTGACTGAACCCAGAGGTCCAAAAACTCCGAACAGTACGAGGGTCAATTAGCGTGGCGCAAGTTATGCTTGGCTAGGAATCAATATATATACAACTTTTTTGTTGCTGGGTTACCTTATACTTAGATTGTCGAGATTGTCGAGAGAAGACATGATTCCTATATGCCGTAACAGGATAAATTTTACAACGGATGATGCAGAAATATACCATTGGCAATCACACGGGTTTTCAGTGGTATCTGTTCAGATGAATGTTTGTTGGCTTTCTTTGACTGGCTTAAGGTGTTCGTTCTTCTCTTGCATTTTTCAGCTTGATACTGAAGAGATGCTCCTTTTGTTCGTCTTTCCCAATGAAAAACTTGGAAGGAGCTTTGATTTCTGATTTATGAAGCAGCGACAGTTTCTACTGGAGTCGAGCTGTGGAGTAGTGGTTATCATTTGACGCGTTCTTCTGGTATTTCTAGTAAGCAATCACTTTGTTATTTCTTGAAATGAGAACAATGTAAAAAGAGCAGAGCTGGACGAAGACACCCACGTCTTTTATTGTTCTTGCATATGGGCATATTGCAACATATTTCATTATTTAAGTACGGAGTAAGGTTAATGTGATTATGCTATTGAGTCATTTTCTTCCCTCTTTGTTCTTATCAGGCTTATCACGGTGGAGTCTACTTGGGGTGCCACCCATGTATCGATAAAATGGAATTTTCTCTATTCGTATCTGTATCATCTTTTAAGGGAGACATACCCTTTTTAGTGTATACCCTTTGTTTATATGAAAAATTTAAATATTTTTCTCATCCATAATTTCTTTCAAAGATTAAGGTTATAAAACCGTCGAGAAACTACACATTACTTTTAAATGGATGAACGACTTGTCAGCTAAAAAGGGAAAAACCATTCAAATTTCCTCTAAAAAAGATCATACTTATTTGCAGAAGGGTCCAGTTAGCATAATTGATACTCTATATTGAATTGCCGCCTGTAAATGGGGGAACATCTTTTCATTGGTTTAGAAATTGAAATACAAGTAAGCTTTTAGGTGGAATTTGACAATACATATTCTTTTAAGTAAACAGGTGTCCCCCCGCCCCCCCCTCTTTACGTTCTCTTTCGAAAGGATGGAATTTATACTGAAGGCTATTTGATTGATGAAATGATGCTAGCGGTCAAGGGGAGACGAATAATTCAATTGAATAGCTAGTAATATCCTACTGGCGGTAGGAGTCTGTCCTCTAATACATTATTGTCGCCAATATCTTTTCTTTATTTGAAAATCTAATGCACAACAATCTATTCATTAGTCTCACAAACAACATTATCAAGTGTCTTTTCATCTTTGAATTGACCTTTACACAAATAATATATATTTATAAAAGATTATTGAAAAATAAAATAGATGTAGATTCGATTCACTCTTCACTGAATTCAATTAAATTAACACCTAAAAGCTTAAATAATTAAACATATCCAAATCTAATAAATATTTTTTTTATGACTATTATCATAGGTAACACATGATGTAGTACGTGTCAATTAAATAGAGTTTCCAATATGCTTGTTTAGAATATGCCCTCCTCCTTTCTTTTTTTTTTTTTTTTAAATCTGAGAATATGCCTGTCAATTGGAAACAATCTGGTGACCGGATGAGCTAGTCAGCCGGTTTATTAGAAAGGATACTGTCGTTCATAAAGGGCCGTTACTCTCCTTAGGAAATAACGACAGTCATGCAAGCATTTTCCTATACAGAACATGTGGCTTGCTTAGCACGCATTGGTTTTTGTTTTGAAATGATAAGAGTTCTGTCTTTTAACTCTCAACGATTAAACCATACGCGGTGAGGACTGCCATGTGGTGGGAATTCGCTTGGAAAAAATTGAGGGTTATAGTGTCATTCAGCTGAATTTTCCTGGGAAATTACATGAGTTAAGTCTTATCAAAGCTCCACTTGTCAATCAAAACTTGTGGACCATAAAAGGGTTACACCACATACGACTTTCAAGTTTTTCTCTTTGAATTATTGTAAGAGTAAGAATCGGACAAGAAATATCTCAAAGTGATGGACGGTGGGTATTTGTTCATGTGCTCGGAGATTAGGTATGGCTAGACCCGTCAAAATGGGTCATGACTTTCAAGTTCTTCTCTTTGAATTATTGTAAGAGTAAGAATTGGGCAAGAAATATCACAAAGCGATGGACGGTGGGCATTTGTCCATGTGCTCGGAGATTAGGTGTGGTTGGACCCATCAAAATGGGTCATTGATGAAATTTTTAATCCTATGGGGCCATCTTCTCACCATGCTTGATGAGAAGAAAACCATTCACCATCTTTTCCATCTTTTGGGGTTTCCTTTGCAAGCAACTTTTTACTTTTCCTTTGCTGTACGGAGTGATGAAGAGAAAGTTATCAACCGCGGTTCGACCTTAATCATCCGGATCAATTCATACAAAAGATGTTAATTTAAAAATTCATCGCTCAATACATTAACATATCTAAATTTCTTCATTTATTAAAAACCCTAATGTGGTGGTAGATGTTGATCTTGTTTAGGGTGCTCGTAATATTTCTCGTTTTTCATTTTTTGGCAGGTGATGGGATTTGTCCATGCAAAATATACAAGAGTTTTGGGGAAAAGTACCTAAAAAAGTCCTAAATTTATTACATTAGTGCCAATTTGATCTCAAACTTTTGATTTGACCAATTTAGTCTTAAACATTTTCACATTTTCATCGATCAATTTTAGTTGAAAATTGCCGACATGAATATTTTTAATAATTTGTTAATTTTTTTCTTTGTTGTTATTATTATTATTATTATTATTATTATTATTATTATTATTATTATTATTATTATGATCATCATCATCATCATCTTTTTCTTTCTTTTTATTTTTTGTAGTGAGATTCGCAGCCCTCACCAAATTTAGTCAAGGGCTGCCTTCGCCAGGCCATTGCAAGATCTGGGTAAGGGCAACCTCAACTAGAGTCAGCGAGGCTACAAAGGCTCCTCACTCGTGGCCCCACTAGTCACTAGCCAAGGACCCATGCCTAGATTTGGTGAGAGCCATGCCCTCACCCCATCCCCATTGACTCTCATTAGCCAAAATGAAAAGAAAAGAAAAATATAATATAATAAAATATAATTCAATATTCAATATTCAAAATAAATTTGCAAAAATCATTTACGTCAGTACTGAACGGTCATGGTCTACGTTAATGATTTCTAGCCAAAATGGCTTGTAGAACTCAATTGACAAATTCTAAAAAGATTTAGTATTAAATTAGCATAATTACAAAGTTTATGACTGAATTGATATTAATATAATAGATTGATGATTTTTTGGTACTTTTCCCTTTAGAAAAAGACTTGCTCATCGCTCCAATGAACTTCAATTAGGAGTCATGCTCCTCGTTTAAGGAATACATGAAATGGGTAACGTGCATAGTGTGAACTAATTGAAGCTATAGTTCAAACCCTTGAAAGGAAAAATAAAAAATATTAAAACGACCCGGGTCTTTACATAATGTATTTATATTTACGCACTTCAGCCTCTAGCTTTTTTTGTTTCTTGGTCAATCTAGAGTCATGTCTTTTAAGTCCCATTGCTCGCATGATTTTCTTCCCATCAACTCCAAGAACCTCGAAATTGAGCGAGCGGCTCATTCTAGATTTCATTTGCAGAACCCAAGATCAACCCCATGCCTTGACTCTGTCGTCAATCGTCTGCAAAGAATCAAAGCGGATGAGCCTAGAGTCGATTAATGTTCCATTTGCACATGAAGGTTTGCAGGTCCTAGTCTTGGATGTGTTCAGTGTAGACTATTCAAACTATTGCGGAAATAATGCCAGTCTTTTGAGCAAAATGCGTTAAAAGGGATACTATTGCTAACATGACGAACTCTATACGAAATGTTGACATGAAAAGATAAGAAACAAGAGAATGAGACTCATTAGCTTCTGGTCCCCGCCATGATAACATCCTTCCCATGAATAGTTTGTCAGCTAGTAATAATTGATAGCACAAGTCTTTTCTCAATAGCATCATCATTTTCTATTAGAGGTTAGCATGATCCGGGTTGGGTCGGTCTACCTTCTAATTCTAGGACCAACCCGCACAGTACTGATCTTTGATTTTGGGGCCAAAGCATGACCGACCTTATTGGGGGAGGGCCGAGGGGAGGATCGACCCGTGGGTTTGGTCCGGTTCAGGGCCAACCCAGGACCAACCGATAATTTTTTATTTCATTTTTGTCTTTCCTTAAAAAAAAAAGCGATTGAGGACCGGATCTGACCCAATGGGTTTGATCCAGTTTTAAGGTCAACCCAGGACCAACCAATAATTTTTTATTTCATTTTTTGTACTCCTTGAAGGGCAACCGGGGATTGTGCCGACCCAATGGGTTCGATGATGAGTGAGGTCAGCTAAGAAAGGCAAGTGATGAGGGTCAAGTGGGGTGAGCGTCGAACAGAATGAGCATCGAATGTCAAGTGAGGAGCAACAAGCCAAGCGAGCATCGAGCGGCGAGCAGCACGAGTGACCTAAAGTGAGCGAGGCGAGTGTCGAGTGGCAAGGGGAGAAATTGTTTCTTTCGATTTTGGAAAATTGAAGACTAAGAGGACAAATAAGATAGAAGATGACGAATATTAGAGGAGGATACCATAAGGTGCCTTTTTGGACGCCATGAGGACTCCTCACAAAAATATTTTCCTCATTCGTAAATTATGACTATTGACGCCGTAAAAGACATTAAAAACCTAAGTTATTAAAGAATAATGTAAAATTACTTAAACTCCTCACTAAAGAGCTGTTTAATGTTGTTGACACAATTTATTTTAAGGTTTTTCTATATAAAAAAATTACATATATATATATATATATATAGTGAGGTTAGTTCGGGTTAGGCCGTAGGAGCTCCTAAGCACAGAGGTGACTAACCCGTACAGTGTTGGTCCAGAAATTCCAGGACAAAGACCGACCCAGTCTCTTTGGGAATCGGACTAGGACCAGTAGGGTTGGGCCGATCCAGGGTCGGTCCAGGGTTGACCCTAGACCGATGCTCACCCCTAATCAACTCCAAGAACCTCGAAATTGAGCGAGCGGCTCATTCTAGATTTCATTTGCAGAACCCATGATCAACCCCGTGCCTTGACTCGGTCGTCAACCGTCTATGAAGAATCAAAGCGGATGAGTCCAAAGTCGATTAATGTTCCATTTATACGTGAAGGTTTGCGGGTCCTAGTCTGTGGATGTGTTCAGTGTAGACTATTCAAACTCTTGCGGAGATAATGCCGGTCTTCTGAGCACAATGCGTTAAAAGGGACACTATTGCTAACAAGATAACCTCTATATGAAATGTTGACATGAAAAGATAAGAGACAAGAGAACAAGATTCATTAACTTCTTGGTCCCCGCCATGATAACTTCCTTCCCACGCATAATTTGTCAGCTAGTAATAAGTCACAGCACAAGTCTTTTCTCAATAGCATCATCATTTTCTATACTCCAACGATGTAATGGTAACGCGAATTGACAATAAAACGAGACGAGAGATAATTTATGAATTACATAGAGAAAGACTTATGATGTCTTATGCTAATAGAAATAGACATGAATTACAAAGACTAACACGAATTGGCAGGCTTAGATGATGTAGAATCTACATTGACAACTGCATGTCATAAAGTGAAAATTTAAAGTAAAGATTTTGCCGATACAAAATAATGGATCGCATAACCCACTAAAGCGTGTGGCGTTAAAAAAAGGATAGAGGCTGCGTAGTTAAGATGAATGCTAGACATATTGAACTAATTTTTGGCAAATAAAAAATATTAAAACGACCCGAGTTTTTGCATGATCAATAACATATTGAACTAATTTTTGGCAAATAAAAGAATTTAAAACGACCCGGGTCTTTACATATTGTATTATTTAGAGTAATATTACATGATCAATAACATATTGAACTAATTTTTGGCAAATAAAAAATATGAAAACGACCCGGGTCTTTACATATTGTATTTATATTTACGCACTTCGGCCTCCAGCATTTTTTGTTTCTCTGTCAATCTAGATTAATGTCTTTTAAGTCCCAACGCTCGCATGATTTTCTTGCCATCAACTCCAAGAACCTCGAAATTGAGCGAGCGGCTCATTCTAGATTTCATTTGCAGAACCCATGATCAACCCCGTGCCTTGACTCGGTCGTCAACCGTCTATGAAGAATCAAAGCGGATGAGTCCAAAGTCGATTAATGTTCCATTTATACGTGAAGGTTTGCGGGTCCTAGTCTGTGGATGTGTTCAGTGTAGACTATTCAAACTCTTGCGGAGATAATGCCGGTCTTCTGAGCACAATGCGTTAAAAGGGACACTATTGCTAACAAGATAACCTCAAATGCTGACATGAAAAGATAAGAGACAAAGAGAACGAGACTCATTAGCTTCTTGGTCCCCCGCCATGATAACTACCTTCCCACGAATAGTTTGTCAGCTAATAATAATTCACAGAACAAGTCTTTTCTCAATAGCATCATCATTTTCTGTACTCCAATGATTTAATGGTAACACGAATTGACAATAAAACAAGACGAGAGATAATTTATGAATTACATAAAGAAAGACTTATGATGTCTTATGCTAATAGAAATAGACGTGAATTACAAAGCCTAACACGAATTGGTAGGGTTAGATGATGTAGAATCTACATCGACAGCTGCATGTCGTAAAGTGAAAATTTAAAGTAAAGATTTTGCCGATACAAAATTATGGATCGCATGACCCATTAAAGCGTGTGGCGTTAAAAAAAGGATAGAGGCTGCGTAGTTAAGATGAATGCTAGACATACGTGATGAGCACTCCATATTTAACTCAACAGCGATATATGCATTGGCCTTAATTGAGGCTTCATCTAATAATGATTAGCCCAAGTAGACAGGGTCCGGGTAGGGTTAGCCTGGCCGCTCTTTTGTCTTTTTGGCCTCTGTGCATAAACTCAGTTTGTTTATAAAAGTGTGTTTGGTTTGATTTGACTGTCCTGCTTTTCTATCTAATGTTTGTGTTGTTTGGGGTTTGTTTTAATTCGCTTCTACATGTGCATAATCGATTGGGTTGGCGACGTATCCTGGGAACGCCGCAATTTTATTGACCACCGAGGGATGTGCGCGTGCTCAAGGTTTGGGGTGTGACACATGTTTGACAAATAATTATATTAGAAGATCAATG
Source organism: Eucalyptus sp. ANBG9806169 (assembly GCA_014182395.1). Lineage (NCBI taxonomy): Eukaryota > Viridiplantae > Streptophyta > Magnoliopsida > Myrtales > Myrtaceae > Eucalyptus > Eucalyptus sp. ANBG9806169. The sequence goes on from CM024583.1 coordinate 24,444,490, forward strand.
AAAAAATCCATCATCACAGGACTGTCTATTTCATTGTTGACTTACAATTTAGAGTAATCATATTTGACAAACAAATAATATTGAAATCATATTTAGAGTAATATTACATGATCAATAACATATTGAACTAATTTTTGGCAAATAAAAAATATTAAAACGACCAGTCTTTACATATTGTATTTATATTTTGAGTAATATTACATGATCAATAACACATTGAACTAATTTTTGGCAAATAAAAAATATTAAAATGACCCGGGTCTTTATGTATTGTATTTATATTTAGAGTAATATTACATGATCAATAACATATTGAACTAATTTTTGGCAAATAAAAAAAAATATTAAAACGACCCGGTCTTTACATATTGTATTTATATTTACGCACTTCGGCCTCTAGCTAGCATGATTTTCTTGCCATCAACTAGAGGTGAGCATGGTCCGGGTTGGGTCGGTCCACCCCCTAATCCTAGGACCAACCCGCACAGTGCTGGTCCTCAATTTTTTAGACCAATGACCGACCTTATTGAGCTTGGGACCGAGAACCGGACCGACCCAATGAGTTCAGTCCGATTCTAGGGTCAACCCTAGACCAACCGATAATTTTTTATTTCATTTTTTGTACTCCTTAAAAAAGCGATTGAGGATCGGACTGACCCAATGGGTTTGGTCCGGTTTCAAGGTCAACCTAGGACCAACCAATATTTTTTTATTTCATTTTTTATACTCCTTGAAAGGGCAACCGGGGATCGTATCGACCTAATAGGTTCGATGATAAGCGAGATCAGCTAAGAAAGGCAAGCGATGAGGGTCAAGTGGGGTGAGCGTCGAATAAAATGAGCATCGAATGTCAAGCGAGGAGCAACAAGCCAAGCGAGCATCGAGCGGCGAGCAGCACGAGTGACCCAAAGAGAGCGAGGTGAGTGTCGAGTGGCGAGCGGAGAAATTGTTTCTTTCGATTTTGGAAAATTGAAGACTAAGAGGACAAATAAGATAGAAGAGAACGAATACTAGAGGATGATTTCATAAGGTGCCTTTTTGGATACCGTGAGGACTCCTCACAAAAATATTTTCATCCTTCGTAAATTATGACTATTGACGTCGTAAAAGACATTAAAAACCTAAGTTATTAAAGAACAATGTAAAATTAAAGAGCTGTTTAATATTGTTGACGCAATTTATTTTAAGGTTTTCTCTATATAAAAATTACATATATATATATATATATATATAGTCGGGGTTGGTCCGGGTTAGACCGGGAGGAACTCGGGGCCAGGGACCGACCCCGCGCGGTGTTGGTCCATAAATTCCATGACCAAAGACCGACTCAGTCTCTCTGGGAACCGGACCAGGACCAGTAGGGTTGGGCCGGTCCAGGGTCGGTCTAGGGTTGACCCTGGACCGATGCTCACCCCTATTTTCTATACTCCAATGAGACTCATTAGCTTCTGGTCCCTGCCGTCATAACATCCTTCCCATGAATAGTTTGTCAGCTAGTAATAATTCACAGCACAAGTCTTTTCTCAATAGCATCATCATTTTCTATACTCCAACGATTTAATGCTAACGCAAATTGACAATAAAATAAGACGAGAGCTAATTTATGAATTACATAAAGAAAGACTTACAATGTCTTATGCTAATAGAAATTGATGTAAATTACAAAGACTAATACGAATTGTCAGGCCTAGATGATGTAGAATCTAAATCGACAACTGCATGTCGTGAAGTGAAAATTTAAAGTAAAGATTTTGCCGATACAAAATAATGGATCGCAAAACCCATTAAAGTGGGTGGCATTAAAAAAAGGATAGAAGCTGCGTAATTAAGATGAATGCTAGACATATGTGACGAGCACACCATATTTAACTATTTCAAAATAACAGCGATATATGCATTGGCCTTAATTGAGGCTTCATCTAATAATGATTAGCCATCTATAAGTATCTTACTTATCTAGTTGTTAAGAACATGCGAACCTGGACAATCTCACATTTTCAAAACCACCCCAAAATCATTTTATACTTCCCTATTTCTGCGGAAACCGTCTTCTTTAGTCTTCTTCTTCTTCTACTTGCTCTTCTTCGTAAACAACATCACCATCTTTGTTTCCACTCCATTTCATGGCATAGTTGTTTCTGCTTCCTCCACTTCTTTCGCTCCCAATGCGACCAACCATACGGATGAAGCTACCAGCTAATTGTGTAGCTTGTAAAAGTTCATTATTTTATCATTTTATTTTTGCTATACGGCCTATTCAAGTTGTTGATTACTCAAGTCCTCTCTCTTGCCATTGATATAGATATAGTTATAACTTTTAAAAATCAAAATCAATTGTGAAATACATAATTTGTATGAGGTGATATATTGATTCCTAGGTGGCATTGTGTCCATATAATCCTTTACCATCAAATTCAAATGCAATAAATCTTAGTCATACAACAAATCTTATTATGATTTTTTACCTTTTGATCTAATGTTGAAGGCTCCAGACTTTATCTAGGCTCATCACGTGTAACATGATGAGAAAGTCCCCTCATCGTAAAATTACAAGTATGTGAAATTTTTAAGTGGGACCGGACTTTATTTGGGCCCATCAACGTGATGAGAATTCACGACTCATGAGGAAGAGCTAGGGCCCCGAAGACTGCAAAAGTAAGTCAAGAAACTATAGGTCGAAAACAGAAAATAAGAAACAACGACTTAAAATAATTGAGGACATGATAGCACGATAACTCCTTCAATTGTCACTACTTTAATAATTGAGTTCAATTGGATTATAAAATTGAATAGCTTTGAACTAACAATAACATAATTGAACCATTTGAAGGAGGGGAATTCAAAAGAAGGTGAAAAAGTTAAAAAGAACTTCATGATCAAGGCCCTCCATATGATTAAGACAAATTGATTGGAAAAAGAGAAAACTGGGGCAAATGAAAGATGAAGTTGATGTTGATTTTGTCATTTGAGAATTTCTTGTGCTCATACGTTGATGAATGTTTTAGGGGGTGAAGACTGGTTGACCAAATATAGAGAGGAGACCCAAACTCATGAGTCGCGCTACTTTGGAAATGTAAATTTCACACACAAAAAAAAAGAAAAAAGAAAAAAAGAAATTACTGGGGAAGAGAGCTCCATTGAGCAAGAGGACGAGAGACTTGCAAGAGCATCCGCTTGTGCCTCATAAGAACCAGTAGAAGAAAAGGTGAATCATACTTGAATTTATGTATCATTATCTATAAATTGTGAAAATTTCGAACGTTTCGGGTTAAGAAAATGGTTAAAAGTGCGTCAAAACCAATATTTATATGAAGTTAAGTAAATGTCTATTCAAGTAATTTTAATTAAGCTACATGATCTTCATATGGACATTATAATGTTACGTAGATTTATTAAAGGGGTTGATTAAGGGATTTTGATTGGCGTTGAGTAGTTTTTGGATATGTGAGTACTAATGAAACATCTTTTGTTTTTTTCATTTGTTTTGTCCATGAAGAGAATAAACATAGTTGCTGGAAATAAGAAACTCAAAGTTTCCATTTTCTTCCCCTTAATAATGGCTTTTTTCTGCACCACAAGGCCAAAAATCAGGGAGTCCCACGCTTTATTAATCTCTGTTTGAAATGGTCTGAACTCAATTTCCTAATTTCTCAAATTAAAACCCTATTCCCCCAAATTTAGGTGGAGAATCTCCAACGTCGGTGATGAAAGGATTGTGGGGAGAGACCACGACACTGATGGAGAACAGAGAGAGAGAGAGAGAGAGAGAGAGAGAGAGAGAGAGAGAGAGAGAGAGAGAGAGAGAGGAATGTCGAGAGAATTAGGGGAGATGATTAGGGCATAGTCTACCTCTGGAGAGGCCAAGGCAAGAGCATAAAGAGAGGGCAAATGGCATGCGCTGAACTGCTTGGAAAAGTAAAAGATTTTATTTTGCAATATACCATCGATCACAAAAAAAAAAAAAAGAAAAAGAAAAAATTGTTCACGAAAGGCCCCCATTCGTGGGAAAACGCTATCCAACTTTAAGGCATTGGCCTCGACTGAGGAGCTTCAGGAATGACATTTCATCTATAAATATGTCATCCATCTTGTTAACGTTATGTCGATCAAAACCATCTTCCACCTCCCAAAGACAATCCATCCTAAAATCATGGCTTCTTCATTATTGTTGTCCATCCTGTCTCCTTTATGTGTCTTCTTCTTCTTCTCCTTGCTCTTCTTGGTCGGCACCACTTCATTTCATGAAGCAGGAGTTTCCCCTTCCTACACTTCTTTTTCCACTGTCCGCATGACCAGGAATAAGGATGAAGTAGAGTCTCTCTTGAATTGGAAATCTACCTTTGACAACCATAGCCAATCTCTCCTCTCTTCATGGCATGGCGACAATCCTTGCTACTTTACCGGTGTCGCTTGCAACTACTACGGAGCCATCACCCATCTAAATCTTTCCAATGTCGGTTTGAGAGGAACTCTAGATGGCCTTGACTTCTCGCGCTTAACTAGTGTGGTTAGCTCTGAACTCGCCAACAACTTGATCTATGGTTCCATCCCCTCAAGTATTGGTAACATTTCCAAACTCAACTCTCTTGATCTTTCATCTAATGAACTATCTGGGGAAATTCCTCCAAGTATAGGTATGTTGGAGAGTCTTCATTATTTGAACCTCTTCCAAAATAATTTGGCCGGTCCGATCCCTACTTCTCTTGGAAAATTGGGCAACTTAACCATATTTGACATTTCAAAGAATGCCATTTCCGGTTCCATTCCACAAGAAATATGCAACTTGAGGAGCTTGACACTTTTTTGCTTATCGGAAAATAGATTGTCAGGATCAATTCCTTTAGAAATTGGAAGGCTCACTTCTCTCACTGAACTTTACCTAGGAGTCAACAATTTCACTGGCTTAATTCCTCATTCCATCGGAAACTTGTCAAGTTTGTCTGCTCTTAGCCTATCCGAAAATAATTTGGCCAGTCCAATCCCTACATCAATTGGAAGCTTGGCCAAGTTAACTGAATTAAGCATTAGGGACAACATGTTCTCTGGGTCCTTACCTTTTGAATTTAATAGGTTAACGTATTTGTTTAGATTGTTAATGAGTAATAATGAACTAGAGGGGGAACTGCCAAAAGATGTGTGCCTTGGGAGATCATTAAGTTCTTTCTCTGCCTTCAAAAATCATTTCACGGGTCCCATCCCAACAAGCTTAGAGAGCTGTAGCACATTAATCAGATTGAGGCTAGAAGAAAACCAACTTATTGGAAACATAACAGAAGCTTTTGGAATATATCCGTATCTAAAGTATGTGGACTTAAGCTACAATCATTTTAATGGTGAACTTTCATGGAAATGGGAGCATTGTCCCAATTTGACGAGCTTAAGGATATCAAACAACCAAATTTCTGGTGAGATACCTGCAATATTTGGAAGGATGGCTCGGTTAGGGGCACTAAAACTTTCTTCAAATTTTTTAAGTGGGGGGATTCCAAGGGAATTGGGAAGTCTATTGATGTTGTTAGAACTTGATCTAAGCAGCAACGCTATCACAGGAAATGTCCCAACTGAGATTGGACTATTATCTCAACTGGAACATCTAAACTTGGCATCAAACAATTTGAGCGAATTGATGCTGATGCAGTTAGGCTCATTCAAAAGGCTGTTGACCTTGAACTTAAGTAGAAACAAATTTTGGACAAGCATTCCTCCAGAGATAGGCAACGCACAATTCCTTGAGGTTCTTGACATAAGTCATAAATTGTTGACTGGAAACATACCGGGAGTACTTGGACAGTTGAGAATGCTGCAAGTTCTAAATATCTCCCACAATTGCCTTTCTGGTTCTATTACACATACTTTTGGTGATATGTCGGCCTTAACTTCTATTGATTTTTCCTACAATAACTTGGAAGGTCCTCTCCCAAATGTCAAAGCTTTCAATGAGGTTCCATTTGAGGCAATGCAACATAACAAAGGGCTTTGTGGAAATGTTATTGGTTTACCGAAATGCAATTCTACCCAGAGCAAGAAACGCAATCCACACATTGGACTTAGAATCACAACGATCCTCTTTCTCTCGTTGTTGGGAATTATCCTTCTCTCTTGCACCTTGATCGTTCTTGTAATCATCAATCATCATCGAAGAAGGATTATCAAGAGAGAGAATAATGAACAAGCAAATGATTTGGATTTCATGAATATTTTCAATTATGATGGCAAAATTTTCTATGATCGAATCATCGAGGCCACAGAAGGATTTGACTCCAAGTACTATGTGGGCGAAGGAGCATATGGAATTGTTTATAAAGCCAATATATCAGAAGGTCAAACGTTTGCTATAAAGCAAACCTCACCATCCCAAGACGATAGTGAGATTGTTGATTTGGTACCATTTGAAAGGGAAATTCAAGCCTTAACAAATCTACGACATCGTAATATTGTGAAATTTTATGGGTTCTGCTCTCATGTCCAACGCTATTTTTTGGTGTATGAGTATATGGAAAGAGGAAGCTTGAGAACAGTTTTGAACGATAATGAAAGAGCGGTAGAATTTCATTGGGACAAGAGGGTAAATGTGGTCCGAGGAGTTGCGGATGCTTTGTCCTATATGCATCACGAATGTTCACCTCCACTAATTCATCGAGACTTGACCAGTAACAACGTTCTATTAAATTGCAATTATGAGGCTCGTGTTTCCGATTTTGGCACTGCAAGACTATTGAGGCCGGATTCATCAAATTGGACTATTGTTGCTGGCACCATAGGGTATATTGCTCCAGGTACTTCGTAATATTTTCAATTTCGTTGGCATTCAGTGTCAAAACATCCCTTCTTTTGTTATTTAATCTTCTTATGGAAATTTGTTTACCCATTTAGAGCATTCAAGTTTAATGTTGATGGAAAGCCTTCTAACTTTCCTAATAAGGAAGAATTGGCAAAAGAGGTAAAAATTATTATCGATGCATCTCAAGGATATGAAATTTGTGTTACCTAAATGACACGAGCATCAGACAAAATCCTTCGAACTCCCCTAAAGCGTAAACTCCTATGCTCAAATCAGTGTTGTAAGCATAGATTAAGGGCGCGTTTGGTAACGATTCTGTTCCCGGGAACAAATTCGATCGAAATGATTATTTTTGATTCTGTTCAGGAACCGATTTTGAGTAAAACGTGTTTGGTAATCGTACAAAATTTCGATTCGGGAATAGAATTGCGTTTGGTACCGTATTCATTGATTCTGTTCCAAATCAATTTATTTTAATTTTTAAATAATTTTTATAATTTTTTTCTTTTTTTTTTTTTTTTTCTTTTTCCTTTTCTTTTATTTTTTTCCTTTTATTTTTATTTATTTTATTTATTTCGTTTTTTATTTTTATTTTTTAATTTTCTTTAATTTTCCTTTCCTTTTCTTTTTCCTTTTCTTTTTATTTATTTTTTTTCCTTTTTTTATTTTTTATTTTTTATTTTTCTTTAATTTTCCTTTCCTTTTATTTTTATTTATTTTTATTTACTTTTTTTATTTTTATTTTTTAATTTTCTTTAATTTTCCTTTTCTTTTCTTTTTTCCTTTTCTTTTTATTTATTTATTTTTCCTTTTTTTAATTTGCTTTAATTTTCCTTTTCTTTTATTTTTATTTACTTTTTTTTTTTTATTTTTTATTTTCTTTAATTTTCCTTTTCTTTTCTTTTTTTTTTTTTTTTTATTTTATTTTATTTTATTTTTTCCTTTTTTCTTTTTATTTTATTTATTTATTTATTTTTATTTTTTCTCCTATTCTTCTTTTTTTCTTTTTTTTTCTTTTTCTCCTATTCTTTTTTTCTTTTTCATTTTTATTTTTTTTTTTATTTTTATTTTTATTTTTTTTCAGGCCAGACGAGAGCCTCCGGCGAGCCCGTCGGACCAATTGCCGGTGATCGGCGACGGCGGACGGTGGCGGGCGACGGTCGCGGGATGGCGGCCAATGAAGAAAAAGAAAAGAGAAGAAGAAGACTTTTGATTCTCAAATTGATTCTCGGAACAAGAATCAACTTTTTTTTTATTCTTGATTCTCTTCCCAATCTATTCCCGGGAACAAATTTGGTCCCGGGAACAAAAATTTTACCAAACGCGATTCTCGTCCGAAACTGATTCTGGGAACAAAAAATCAGAATCAGGCACTGTTTGGATGGTTACCAAACAGGCCCTAAGTAGAAATTTGTACTTGTAACTTTTACCTCATGGGAAGCAATGTTATCAATTTGAAAACAACTTATGATCAAGGTTATAAAAAATCGTGAATTCTCCACTTGCGAGTTGGCTTATTCTTCAATTCCTACTAAAAAGTGCGATGTATATAGCTTTGGAGTCGTCGCATTAGAGACAATCATGGGAAAGCATCCAGGAGATCATGTCTTTGGAGAATGTTCATCATCCACCCAAATTGAATCGCCGATACTGTTGAAGGATGTGTTGGATCAACGTCTCTCACCTTCTAGACTTTGTCTTTGAGATGCACAAGATGTAGTCTCAATCGCCAAGCTAGTGTTCACGTGCTTGCAAGCCGATCCGCGGCTTCGACCGACTATGGGACAAGTCTCCCATGAGCTTCGCGTTCAAGTACCCCTAGAAATGCCACTCTCTGCTATCACCTTAGAGCAACTTCGTGATCTCAATGTCAGGAAATTTAGAGCATTCACAGGACTTGGTAAGTTTGGAAGTTACTTTTTCATGTGCTGTTGTGTTTGATTTTTAATCATGATGACGATCAGCTTTTAAATACTTAGTTCTCACTAATCCTAATTTTGTGATTTACGATGTTCACTGCAGAGCTAGCTTCAACGTTACATGAATAGTGCAATGTTTAAGTTTGGAATCGTGGGACCAAAAATAAGTAGGGACGGCTTTCGGGGAGATCTAATTTAATGATTATTTCCAACTTTTTGCAGAACGATCAGCAAGTGAATTTGCAAAATGCATTAAATTGACATCTCTTGCCTTCTTTCAATCGAGATGTAAACAACATGTAGTTTCTATTGCTAGAAGAGATAATGATACCAGTAGCCTGTGCACTTTTTTGATATGTAGTGTCATAATTGAACTTTCAATTTGGTCATTCATCTTACTTTTTATTGATGTTCACTATCATCCTAAAACTTTCAATTGGTCCAATGAGATTCTAATATATTTTGACGTGTTTATTTCATTCTTTCAGTGATTAATTTAAATGAAATTTGGCATGGACATCAATATAAGAAAGCTAATGTTTGATGGAGAAACTTAAGTGGTTTTCGCACTTGTCATTTTGACTTGAAATTGCAAAACTATAAACAATTGGTTTAAGACTGATTGTGCAATTCGTCCGTTCACCTTCTTCCGCTCTTTGACATTATTAAAGTCTACTTATAAAACTTTGAAGATGAGCAATAAAGATGAGAACAAATAGTTATTTTTCTTCCCCTTGCGTACGTTTTCGAAAAACATTAATTAATTTAAAGAAATTCTTTTTTGGCCAAATAATTTGAAGAACTTATTTAAAAATGCCCTTTGTACATATCCAATCCCACCACAAATTTATGTATCTGCAAGTACTTTGGGGATTAACGATTTCAAGATCATTATGTTCGCTTCACATGAGAAGAGGAAGGCTCACGTTTTTTTGGAACTTTCGCATAATAGCTCGGCAAAATTCATCCCCCTGAATATCATTGCTCATTGCTGATTATTGGCTCTTGCTAAGGGGATTTGATCTCTTTTCTTCATAATTAGCGCAATGTGCTTATAACCGATATATCAATAAATAGTAAGGACCGGACCGATGAATCTTGCTGCATCAGCCTTTAAAGTTACCATCTTGATAACGAAATTATTTTTGCTATGATGATAAATTTAGTATGACTTTTCGCATAATTCTGAAGAAGTGATAAAAGCAGTGTTTTAACCGAGGTACTATGTTTCGCCATGCAGGCTAATGTTATGCATAATCAAAAACTGTTGATGAAATTATGAGCAAGTATTCGAAAGATCTCAACAAGGACAAACAAATCCCGTTCATTCTGGCCCTTCCATCTTCTACATCAATCGCGAGTTGGCTACGTCAGCCTCACTACTAACTAATTCCCCTATTTTGACAAGATTCAACCCATCCTGCAGTTTGTCTGCAAACTAAGGGGGGAAAAAGACATGAACAAGAATAGTACATTTACAAGAGACACATGCCGGTGGCTAGTGGCTACTACTGACAGTGACAAGAGCTCTCCTCCACTCGATTTCTCTTACACTTTTTTAACTATGTTGCAACCCCATATCAGAATGCAAATCCCATGCATGACATTAAGTAATTTCTTGGAAAAGATCAAGCCTCAGCTGATTTAAAATCCCATAATAACTTTATCATCCAAAACAATAGAAACCCCCGCATGTTAGGTAGTTGAAAGAAAGGATCAAGTCACCACGAGGATTCGTAAACAAGGAAGCATAGTCAAATGAAGCTTATGATGATGCCTTTAATACAACTATTTTCCCTCGGTTTGAGCTGGGTGTTCCAGCAAGCTAATTTATACTAGTTTATGGTAATGGAACTCATTTACTCGTCAAAATAAATCAGAAACATGTTGTCAAGGGTTCTGAGGCAACCACAACCTCAGTGACCAAGCCTCCCCGTGCTCACGCTTATCAGTTATCACTCCAGATTAATGTATAGTTGCTCCCAAGGTAATCCCTTCCGTGCTATCTTCTTTTAATTGCACTCAATTTCCCAGTGCAATGTGTTGTTGCGATGCCTAACAAAAGGAGTAAAAAGAAAATAGGAAACGATAGCACTTAGATTTGAGGACATTATTTGCAGTAAAAAGAACCATTACCATTGGATTCACGATTGTCATTCCTTTTAATTTTTTAGTTCAATTGGACCCGTTTGTCCAAAACCAATGTCGATTGAACTCAATAAGAAAGCAAATTCAATCGAAGCTCGAGCTCACATGCTGAAAATACTATAAATTTGAGAACCAAATTATTTGTCTATTCCTCACAGCGACGAATGTGAAGTCGGGAATGATCTTGTTTATTTGTTTGTGACGTGTCTAACGTGCTTAAAGCATTATGGTTGTGTGAAGGTCGGATGGAAAAATGAATGTTATACTAGATATTAGAAAGCTTCAAACAATGTTCTATGGCATCTTTTAAGCATCTGAGTTAAGAGGCTGTTTAGTTAAGCTTTTTAAAAGTAAAAAAAGCAATTTCTTGCTTTTCAATTAAATTTTTAAAATTTTAAATTTCAAAAACATATGATAAATTTGTTTGTGAATTACGTATTCAGTATTTGTATATTGTGAGAAAATTTTGAATGTTTCGGGTTAAGAAAAGGTAAAAGTGCGTTTATCAAAATATCTAGAGGAAGGAAAGAACAAAAAGTAAATTTCTATTCATGGTTTTAATTAAACTACATGATCCTTGTATGGGCATTACAATCGTACGTAGATTGAGATCCGAGGGGATGGTTAAGTGATTGTATTGGTGATGAGTAACTTTCGGATATGTGAGTGCTAATGAAATATTATCTATTCATTAATTTTGTTTATAAAGATAATCAACAGAGTTGTTAATGTTTTATGAAAAGGCAAAATGAAATAAATAGTTTATGAAGTTTGGGCCAATATAAAATATCATCCCTTAGCTTTTAATTTGTTCAATATAGTTTTGAAATTTAGTCTAATGTATAATGTCATCCCTGAACTTTTGATCTGTTCAATATGATTCTTAAAATTTTGGTAAATATTCAATCTAGTCCTTGAACTATATGGGAATGTTTAATATTATCCATGAACTTAAGTTAATGGAATGATAATATTAAAAATCTTCGTAAAGTTCAAGGACTAGATTAAACTCCACATCACATATTGGACTAAAGTTTGTGGACAACATTGAATAAATTAAAAGCTGAGAGAAGATATTGCATATTTGACCAAAGTTTAGGAATTATTTGTGTAATTTCTTGTGAATATGAGAAGAAACTGATATCAAAGTTCCATTTTTTCTTAATCATGGCTTGTGTGACTCACGAGGCAAAATCAAGAGTCTCACGCTTTCTTAATTTTTGTCCGAATGGTCTAAATTCAATTTTCAAAATTGCCAAATTAAACCCTAATCCCCAGAATGTGGTGGCCCCCTTCAATGCACTTGATAAAAGAAAGGAAATTTTCAACTATCTATTTATAATTTTTTATTACCAATTCATGTCTCTCGGAATCCTAATCTCTGCTTTTGCATGGAATATTTTAAGAGAAATAGTGTGAGAGAGTGATCGGATTAACGTGAAATTTTTAAATCTTTATGGATTACAGTATTTTATATAGACATTACAATAAAACATGTATGATTATGAGCTAAGATTTTCTTTTTCAATGGATTATAGTGGTAAAGGCAATGTAGACCCAAATTGGATTTTAGACCCAAATTTTGACTGAAGCCCCTCATCATAAAAGTATACCTATTTTAGATTTTCCAATGGGACGTGATCTTATATTGGCCCATCACGTGTAACATGGAGACAGTCCATGACTCAAGAGGAACTAAGCCTATAAAAACTAAAAAAGAAAGTCAATAACTTATCGGTTGAAAAAAAAAGGGGAAAAAAGGAAATGATTGCTTCAAAAATGGAGGACGTTAGAGCACGATGATTCCTTTCAATTGGATCCAATATTGCGAAATTGAATTGCTCTGCACTAACAATAACATAATCAAAACAATTTGAAGGGTAGAATTGAAAAGAAGACGAAAAAGTGAAGGTCTTCACAGTCAAGGCCCTCCACATGATTAAGACAAATTCATTGGAATAAAGAAAATTGGGGCAAAAGAAAAGAAAGATAAATCCTTCACCATCGAATTGGAATGCAATAAATCTTAGTCATTCAATAAATGTGATTGTGATTTTTACCATTCGATCTAATGTTGAAGGATCTGCATTTTAATTCGACCCATCACGTGTAACATGATAAGAAAGTTCTTTCATCATTAAATTATTCGTATGTGTTTTTTCGAGTGGGGCCGGACTTTATTTGGGGCCTGTCACGTGTAACATGATGAGAAACCATGACTCACAGAGAAGAGCTAGCCCATGAAGACCATAAAAGCAAGTCAAGAAAACTAGGGCAAATCAAAGATAAAGCTAAGGTTGATTTTGTTCTTTATGAGTATTTCATGTGTTCATACCTTCATGAGTGTTTTTGGGGTTGAAGACTTGGTGAGCAAAAGCAGAGGAAGACCCACACAAGATGAGTCGCACTCCTTTCGAAATGTGAAAAAGTGAAGAGGACTTCATAATCAATGCCATTCACATGATTTAGACAAATTAATTGGAAAAAAGAAAACTGGGGCAAATCAAAGTTAAAACTTATGTTGATTTTGTTCTTTACGAGGGTTTCATGCGTTCATACCTTCACAAGTGTTTTAGGGGTGAAGACTTGGTGAGCAAAAACAGAGGAAGACCCACACAAGATGAATTGCACTCCTTTCGAAATGTGATCTCTTTTAAAATGATTTCGAACTAAAAATTTCACAGTAAAAAAGGAATTATGTGGGAAGAGGAAGCTTTGTTGAGCCAGAAGACGTGAGACTTGCAAGGAGCATCTACTTGAGCTTCAAAGAACCGGAAGAAGAATGCCATTAACCATATACTGAAAATTATGAAAACATTGCATGTGAATTCGCATATCATTATTTGCATATTGAGAAAATTTCGAACTTCTCAGGTTAAGAAAAGGAAAAAGTGTGTCCATCGCAAATGTAGATGAAGTAAAGAATGAAAAGTAAATGTCTATTTATGTGGTTTTAATTAAATTACGTGATACAACCTTTTTGTTGCCAGGAACCTCCTATGGGATTGTTGAGAGAAGACATGATTCCTAAATGCTGTAACAGGAGATAATTGACACTGGATGATGAAGAAACGATAAGCCATCGGCTATCACAAGTGTCTAAGTGGCATCTTTTTTCCCCCCGAAAGGAAACTTACATTTATTACTAAAATGATACGTAAAAGGATTCATAAAAAAATCTCAGAAATCACCATAACAAAGCAAGCCCGTAGAGTTGCAAAACAAATCAAAATCCAGAAATTAAGGTATATTGTTAGAGCATGGTTAGCAAAGGTGAACATACGCTTGTCCTTCAAGAACAGAGTTGTGATTGCATCTAAGCAAAAAAATCAGCAGTTGATCACTGAATCACATGTCATCATCAATGATGAGCACACCTCAGGATCTCCATTTGTAGCTATGACTTTGCCTTTTGGTGGTGTGCACCTAGGTTCAATATCCCCAACACCAAATGTGTTTTGCATAATTTCTTTTTTCCTTTAGATTGAAATTGAATTTTCACCTTCAATATAAGGTGAGCATGCTTTGCTTTGCTTTTCTTTTCTTTTCTGTTTTTTTGGAGGAGAAATAAGGTGAGAATGCTCGAATGAAAATAACCGGGGAATTCTTGTACATCTGACAAGTGAAAAATAGGAAGTAAGTTATGAGTGTTTTAGATTTATCATCTTATCATTTTTCCAATCTCCAACAATGCTTTGAGACAAATTTTGTGGTTTTATTGCTATTTGACTTGACAAAGATTTTAGTGCAATGGCGCAAAAGATGAATCATATGCCATATGCCCAACTCTACTCAACTAGCTGAGTTGTTGTCGTTGTTGCTGCTGCTTCTACGGTCGGTCATTCCGGAGTCAAATTTGGAAAAATTAAAATTTTCTTCTAGACATTAGGTTTGCATAAATTTTATAACGGATGATGCAGAAATAAACCATTGGCAATCACACGGGCTTTCAGTAGTATCCGTGGAGACGAATGCATGTTGGCCTTTTTTTTTTTTTTTTGGGGGGTGGGGGTGGGGCGGGGGGTGGTTTAAGGGATTCGTTCCTCTCTTGCAAGCTCCTTCTATTCGTCTTTCGCAATGGAAAACTTGGAACTTGAAGGAGCTTTGGTTTCTAATTCAGGAAGCAGCGACAGTTTGAGCTGGAGTCAGAACCGCGGAGTAGTGGGTTTTCATTTGATGCATTCTTCAGGTATTTCCAGCAAGCAATCACTTTCCTATTATTTGAAATGAGAACTGTGCAAAGAGATCAGAGTTGGATGAAGAAAATTACGTCTTCTATTTTCCTTGCATATGGGCACATCGCAACACTATAGATTTAAGTTTCATCCGATCTTAATAAGGAAGGTCGCGATTTTTCATTTTTCAAGCTAACGGTGAAGGGATGCACAGCTTTCCAGTTCTCCTTTTCTTTTAAATAATGTAATAATAAGAATTGGCCAAGAAGAAAGCCATTAGTCATCTTTTCTGTCTTTTGAAGTTTTTTTTCCAAGCCACGTATTACCTTTTTTTTTTTTTTTTTTTTTTTGCCATAGAGATTGATAAAGAAGAAAGTCATTACCCGCTGTCGAAACTCAATCATCAAGACCAATTCATACAAAATAGATCAATTCTGAAATTTATCGCTCGATGTGTTGACACTTGAGATTTCACTAAATGGCTTCATCTACCCAAAACCTTTATTTGATGGTATATGAAAGAAAATTTTTAATCATATATATATATATATATATATATATATATATATATATATATTATCGCGTGAAGCCTCTCTTTAATTTAGTATCCTTGTCTCTGATTTTGCATCCAATATTTTATAAGAAAAATGTGAGATGTCATTGGATAATTGTATATTTTTCACATCTTAATACATTATGGTTATATATAAACATTACAGTAAAACTCGTTTGATTATGAGCTGCGACCTTTTTTCAATGAATTGTAAAGGTAGCGGTGATCCGTGCTCCGATTAAGGCATCCAGCCTAAATTTTCACCAAAGTTCCTCCATCATAAAAGTATGCTTTACGTAAATATTATGGTCCACCATGTGTAACATGAGGAGAGTCCATGACTCGCCAGAGAAGACCAGAAAAAGTAAGTCAGGAATTTATCGGTTAAAAAAAGAAATAATAATCAAAGTGGGCTCCTGACGGAAGAAAAAACTTGATGCACGAGCAAATGTGATCTTCTCAATGGTATGAAATTCATCATGATGATTAGCCATCTATAAATATCTTATCAATCTTGTTCTTGAGAACATGCGAACCTGAACAATCTCACACCGTCAAAACCACCCCAAAATCATGGCCTCGTTCATATTTCTGTGGAAGCCATCTTCTTTAGGGGTCTTCTTCTTATTCTACTCGCTCTTCTTCGTAAACAACATCACCATCTTTGTTTCTACTCCATTTCATGGCATAGTCGTTTCTGCTTCCTCCATTTCTTTCGCTCCCAATACGACCAACCATACGGATGAAGCAGAGACTCTCCTGGAATGGAAATCTAGTCTTGAAGACCACAACCAATCTCTCCTGTCTTCATGGCATGGTTGTTGGAACCAAAAGGATTTGGAGGGAGAGAGTAAACACACAAAGAGATAATATATTACTTAATATGCCTTGCAGAGGCTTAATGGAGTACACACACAAGCTTTGCTAAGCTTAAAACTCTCTAAAAATCTCACTCTCTCACACTTTCTCTCGTGTGGCCCTCTCTCTCTTGAAGTTCACCGTTGCACCTGGTGACTTCCTATTCCGAAGCTCTCACTGCTGGAGGCTTTCCCTGAAGCTCACATACGCGTGGCTTCCTTGCTGGCCTAAAGTTCTCTGCCTGCATGTGGCGTGAGGCCCTCTCCCTGGCCTTTTCCTTCACCTTGAGGCCTTTTGGCCTAAACTCAAATGCTTCACGAATTGCCATATTTATAGACATCTTCCACCGCCTCACATCCACCGCCTGGATTCTGCCGCCTGGACTTCAACATGCAAGACAACTCATTTTCTTCTTCATCAAGAGTACTTGCTGCCCACGTACTCTTGATCCTTCTTTCTTCATGGTTAAGCAGCCATTGTTGACTTTCATTCAAGATTTCCCATGCACAAATTTCCCATGCACGTAGACTTTCATTTTCTTCTTGGCTAAGAGTCAACAATTGTGGGCTGTCTTCTTTTCCTTTACGTTCAAGTTGAAGCTTGCTTCTTGCTCCTGAAGACTCCAGCAACAAGTATAATATTATTTTATTATGTGCCCATTCCTTTTGATGCTTGTAGCTTCTTCAGGAGATTTCTACTTTGGCGGTTTACGTGCACTTCATGCATAATGGACTTTCATTATTATATTAGGTGTTGATTTCAACAATGGTAACAACTCTTGCCACTTCATAGGTGTCACTTGCGATGACTACGGATTTGTTGCCCATCTTAATCTTTCTAATCTTGGCTTGAGAGGAACTTTAAATAGTCTCGACTTCTCGCACTTAACCAAGGTGGTTAGTCTTGACTTTTCCAGCAACTCAATCTACGGTACTATAACCTCAGGTATTGGAAACCTTTCCAAACTCAAGTATCTTAATTTTTATGACAATAGATTGAGTGGACACATTCCTTGGGAGATTGGATTTTTAGATTTTCTTTTGGAAATTTATTTTGGCAAAAACAATCTCAGAGGTACTATCCCTACTTCACTAGGAAGCCTAGGCAACTTAAATATTCTCAGCCTTTCTCAAAACCAATTTTCAGGGTCCATTCCTCCATCTCTTGGAAAATTAGGCAACTTAACAAAATTGGGCGTATCACGAAATGACCTTTCTGGTCCCATTCCAAGAGAGATAGGTGACCTAAGAAGATTGAAGTTTCTTTACTTACAAAGGAACAAACTTTCGGGATCCATACCTTCAGAGATTGGGAGGCTAACCAATCTTATTGAATTAGGATATTTTCATAATAAGTTGGTCGAGCGTATCCCTGCTTCACTAGGAAACCTAAGCAGCCTAAATGTTCTCTATCTTGACGGAAACCAATTTTCAGGGTCTATTCCTCATTCTCTTGGAAAATTAGGCAACTTAAGAAATTTGAGCATAACAAAGAATGACCTTTCTGGTCCCATTCCAAGAGAGATAGGTGACCTAAGAAGATTGAAGTTTCTTTATTTATGGAGGAACAAACTTTCGGGATCCATACCTTCTAAGATTGGGAGGCTAACTGATCTTATTAAATTAAGATTTTCTGATAATAAGTTGGTCGGGCGTATCCCTGCTTCACTAGGAAACCTAAGCAATCTAAATGTTCTCTATCTTGATAGAAATCAATTTTTAGGGTCCATTCCTCCTTCTCTTGGAAAATTAGGCAACTTAAGAAATTTGAGCGTAGCAAAGAATGACCTTTATGGTCCCATTCCAAGAGAGATAGGTGACCTAAGAAGATCGAAGTTTCTTTACTTATGGAGGAACAAACTTTCGAGATCCATACCTTCAGAGATTGGGAGACTAATCGATCTTATTGAATTAGGACTTTTTGATAATACTTTGACTGGTTCAATCCCTGCATCAATTGGAAGCATGGCCAATTTATCTATGTTGGCCCTTGGAGATAACAAATTTCTCAGCACCTTACCTCCCGAAATTGATAAGATCGTTCATTTGAGTTTTTTGGATCTCTCCAATAATGAACTCCAAGGGCAGCTGCTAGAAAATATATGCCTTGGGGAATTATTGCAAAAATTCACTGTGCTAAATAATCATTTCCCAGGTCATATCCCTAAAAGCTTGAGGAATTGTACTTCATTAGTTAGAGTGAGACTGGAAGGAAACAAACTTACTGGAAATATAACGGAAGCTTTTGGAGTATATCCGCAGCTGAAATTTATGGACTTGAGCTGCAATTATTTGCATGGTCAACTTTCATGGAAATGGGGGCATTGCCACAATTTGATGAGCTTAAGGATATCGAACAATAACATTTCCAGTGAGATACCCTTGATTTTTGGAAGGATGGTTCAATTACAAGTACTTGACCTTTTTGCAAATAATTTAAGGGGAAAGATTCCGAGGGAATTGGGAAGCTTGAAACTACTGCTAGATCTTATCCTTAACAACAATGGGATCACAGGTGATATTCCCCATCAAATTGGATTTTTATCTCAATTGGAACATCTCAACTTAGCATCAAACAATTTGAGCGGAGCCATTCCACCGCAACTCAGCCTATGCACCAATTTTCTGAGCTTGAACTTGAGCCAAAATAAAATTGAGAGAAGCATTCCTCTTGAGATAGGCAGTGCGCAATTCCTAAGGGTTCTTGATTTGAGTCAAAATTTATTGACTGGAAGAATACCGCCGGCTCTAGGAAAATTGAGAGTCCTAGAAACCCTAAACATCTCCCACAATGGCCTCTTTGGTTCCATCCCACAAAGTTTTGCTGACTTATGGGCATTAACTTCTGTTGATGTGTCCTACAATGAGTTGGAAGGTCCTCTTCCAGATGTCAAAGCTTTTAAGGAGGTTCCATTTGAGGCAGTTCAACATAACAAGGGGCTGTGTGGGAACATGACTGGATTACAAAAATGCAATATTTCTACCATGAGCAAGAAACACAATCAACACAGCGGAGCTAGAATTTTGATAATCCTTGTTCTCTCGTTCTTGGGATTCCTTGTTCTCTCTTCCTTCTTGATCGTCCTCATAATCATTGGTTGCTGTCGAAGAAAGATTATCAAGAGAGAGAGCAATGCAATGATTGGGACTAATATTTTAGATTTCTTGCACATTCTGAGTTTTGATGGCAAAATTTTATACGAGCAAATCGTGGAGGCGACATAAGGATTTGACTCCAAGTACTATTTGGGAGAAGGGGCCTATGGCGTTGTTTACAGAGCTGATCTACCCAGAGGTCAAACTGTTGCTGTCAAGAAAATTCCATCGTCCCAGGAAGATGAGACCGTCAACATCGTTCCTTTTAAAAGGGAAATTGAAGCCTTACAAAATGTTCGCCACCACAACATCGTGAAACTTTATGGGTTCTGCTCTCATGCACGACATCATTTTCTGGTGTATGAGTACGTTGAAAGAGGGAGCTTGAGAACAATTTTGAATGATGATGAAAAAGCATGAGAATTTGGTTGGGACAAAAGGATAAATATAGTTCAAGCAGTTGCGGATGCATTGTCGTATATGCATCACGATTGTTTTCCTCCATTGATCCATCGAGACTTGACCAGCAACAACAGCTGATTATGAGGCTCACATTTTAGACTTTGGTACCGCAAGATTATTGTGGCCAGATTCCACCAACTGGACTACTATTGCTGGCACCATCGGATACATCGCTCCAGGTGATGTTCTTTGTAGAAGCATATTAATTTACTGTCTCAACTCGTGTTGTCATTGGAAATTCCTTAATCATGTGAAAGCAAATGTCCGAGTCTTTAATTACAGCTCACATGATTATCAATGGATTTTGAATTTTTCAATTGCAGAGCTAGCTTATACAAACATCCCGACCGAAAAATGTGATGTATACAGCTTTGGAGTAGTAGTATTGGAGATAATCATGGGAAAGCATCCGGGAGATTATGTCTCGTTGATATTTTCATCCACTCAATCCGAGTCACAAACCCCATTACAGGATGTGCTGGACCAACGCCTCTCACCTTCAACAAATCGGCATGCGCAAAACATACTCTCTGCTGCAACACTGGCACTCGCGTGCTTGCAGACCAATCCTCAACTTCGACCGACCATGACACAAGTCTCACGAGAGCTTCGAGTTCAAGCACCACCGGTTTTTCCGTTCTTTGGAGTCACCTTAGAACAACTTCGTGATCTTGATGGCAGGAACTTTTAGACCGCATTCGGGAGGTTGCAAGTTTCCGATCGAGTTATTGTTGTGTGTTCACCTTTTCTGGCTTCTGTGTTTGGCAGTAATATGTCGATTAGTTAGTTATAAAACTTGGAAGATGCATAGTCTAAATGTTTTCTTTTTGTAAGAGTAGAATGATAGTTAATTTTCCTCCTTTCGTGTAAGCAAGCATCTATTTACAGTTAATATAAGTCATTTGTTTCTTAGCAAAATCATCTGAACTTGTTTAAAATACCATCTCATATATCACATTACGAAGTCTTGTATGTGCAATTGTTTTGGGATACTTCACAGTTTTGGGATCATTATGTTCGGGGAAACCAGTATGATTGAAAGCAATCAGACTCACATAACACGAGGATAATGTTTTGGACAAAATAGCTCATTAAAAATGAATTTGCAGGGGGAATTTTGCCTTTTGAGCAACCAAAACCGAGATTGGATGTTTGGGATGTCCAGAAACGATATCAATACTTGCAGGGGTGTTCGTAAAATTCTAAACGCAAGTGACCATGTCGAACAAGTAATATAATGATGAGAAAGAGTATCGTCACACGGAGATTGATAATTAATAAACTAATTGAATACTAAAAATAGATTAATTCTAAAATTTATCCAACAAATCAAAATAGAATTGAGAATAAATTTAAACGAAAAATCTTAAAAGCAAAATTAGGAGGCTAAATGCAGTAAATCAATCATATAAATATGTTAGAGCATCCGATTTCATCATAACCACTATATATTTATTTCATATTATTACGCGTACAAGAATGATATCAAACATGCGATAGCGGAATTTCTTAATCTATTTACTATCATATCTCTAGGTATAACAAACTTACTCAATTTAGTAATCTACTATATCTCTATGTGAATTAAAATAAACATAAGTGTATTAAAATCTATGAATATTCCCAGCTAACATTTTTTTTTTTTTTTTTGGATTCAACAATTTTCGCAAAAAATTTCAACATATTTCACTTTTATTATTATGAGAATCAATCCTACTACTTCAGGTCAATCAACTAGGATATAATTAAAGCATTGGGTCGAACTCTTCTTTTGTGTCAAGGTAAAAGCTATCTTTTGGATCATCTTATCATCGAAAGTTACACAAATCTATCCACGTTTAATTCATGGTTATATATTATAAAAAACAATTACATATTATCACTTCTTAGTCTTTGATATGCACATCAAATCATTCAAGTGATGGCTAGTTACTTAAAAGCATTAAGCACAATAATATGTAACTCACATAAATGAAATCACTTGCACACATAAAAATCATGAAATTTACATCATCATGGTTATGCTACATCATAGCCCTAACAAAAAAGAAATTAGAACATAGTAGATAAAGAAATAAATATATAAATCAAATCCAGTATCTTGAATCAAAGAACAAGAATTCTGTTACCACATTTGTTTTCTCTTCAAAATATTTGAAAAACACTCATAACAATACAAACCGATCTAAAAAAAAACTTGCTGTCCACTGTTCTCAATGTTCTCCTATTTATAAAATACATCCAGGACCCTTATCCCCAAGTAATTGCTTATTTTTCGCATGAAATTAGGGAGGAAATTGTAGAATCTTTGACTTGATATCTATCTCCCAACACTTGCAGATAAATTTGGGGAACAAAATCAAGGATTACCTAATTTGATATCCATCTTACAATGCCTTCTAATTTGAATTCCTGATTTTCGCCACTCTTTTCCTTATCTTCTCCATATCTCATTATTCTATACAAACAAGGAAAATTCGAATAATCAGAAGAAAATCTAAATATTTTCTCATAAATATTACATTAGTTATTACCTAAAATAGGTAAAATAACTCTATTTTTATAGAGTTATTAGGGTGGTCCTTCATGGGAGCTAAATCAATTACTAAATGGAATTTGCATACCCTAATTAGCAAAAGCTAGTATTTATCAATTAATAACTTATTACTTGAACTTGGCAAAAATCAATGAATCAATCTCAGGTATCTCACGAGTAGATTGTTTAGTATCTCACGAGGATTATCACTTGATTTTTTTACTGTTTAACGTAGGCGTTAGATTCGCATGAACATGGTGTGCCCATTGACTTTGAGAGGGAATGGGTTGCCCCAAATTTCCTCCTTTTTCCCCGTTAAAGATACGAGAAGAAACCTATAAACACTCCAGTTGGATTGGCGGCTTTCTAAGGTAACTAGAAATGGCACGCTGGTTCTCGTTCCCGGGAAAAAATTAAAATTTTGTAAATGTCAGTTTATTACCTTTGGTCTTTCTTTTGCTATAAACGTTAGATGCGTGACTAAGCCCAGATGTCCAAAGTCTCCGAACAGGAAGAGGGTCTAGAAGCTGGGCGCAAGTTATCTACGTTAGGGATCCATTCATATACAACCTTCTTGTTGCCAGGGTCCTTCTATGATATTGTTGAGAGAAGACATGATTCCTATATATGGGAAAAGTATCAAAAAAGTCTAAATATATTGCATTGGTACCGATTCAATCATAAATATTTATACTTTGGTATCAATTCAATCCATTCAACCAATTTAAATTGTGAATTACTCACATAAATACTGGCAATCTTACGTGGCATATCCGATGCTGACATGGATATTTTTTTATAATAATTATTTTTTTTCCTTTGTTTTTATTTATCTTTTCATTTTGTTGGTAGCCGGCAAGGGCTGGCTTTGCCTGGGTAAGGATCGCTCTTTGTCACACTCCGATCTTCAAACGCGTGCCCATCCCTTACCTAGTCGATTAATAGTGACGTCCTAAGACGCATCGCTGACCTTGTTTAATTTATAATATGCATGCGGAAACACATAGAAAATCCCTAGACAATAAAACAATGTGATAGAAAAGTAGGGCTATATTTTTCACAACTGAAAAATCCAACCACACTTTTACACAAGGCAAACTACATAGTATATAATACTATTCACAAGTCTGATCTATTATACATCCGATCAAACTCAGAGTTTGCAAAACAAGATGGGATCTCAGTCCTCATTCAGGTCATACTCCGGATCATCCTCAAGATCCTCTTCTGACTCCTCATCAGGCTCTTCTTCTTCTTCAGACTCCTCATCGGGGTCTTCCAGCTCCTGATCCTCCTTCGGTTCCTCCTCCTCAAGCTCCTTCTTTGGCTCTTCTTTCCATGTCTCATCCTGCTCGACGATTTCCCCTTCTTCTTCGCTCCAATTAGCGCCCTCGGCTGAGTATACTGGTGACTTAGGGTCTCTTCGAGCTTAGGATCCTTGGCATCCACTATCGACTCACCCTTAGGGTCTGCCGTCTCTAGCCCGAATGCTGCCTCCAGAACGTACAGAGGCACATTGCCTTCCAGGATGGGACCTTCTCTTCGTCCGTCATGGTAGTGATGATACCATGATCGATACTTGTGGGGTACCAAGTCGATTCTATTCACCTCAACCCACACCTTGGACTCTATCAACACATACTCTAGTCCCTTTGGGTGGTAGTCTATCGGGAAGTGGTATCCTACTTCAGTGATCTCCACAAGAATACTAAAATGCATTGGAGGACGAGGATGTGGAGGTACTGCCATCTACAGGCCTGAAATGGTTATATAATAACCAGTGAGACAACGTCTCAGCGAGTTTTACCTCCTAAGACCCGATTAGTAAACCAATACACTATGGGCTGCCTATGCACGCACGGGTCAGAGGACTTACCTTGGCCTCAGATTCCACCTGCATATTAGCACAGTTCAAATAGGCACCCAATCACATTATCACGGATCGATATCTCGATCAATCGACTTAATCGATTACATGTCAATCAGACCATTTCCTGGTCATCTCAAATACTCAAACTCAACCCCAACGCTAAATTACGGCTCAGCGAACACGGCCTACTAAAACTTCGGCGGTAATGCTGAATTATGGCTCAGCGAGCACAACCGATTCCAAGCTCAGTGGTAGATTACGGTCCAATGGACATAACCATACTTTGGTGGAAATGCTGAATTACGGCTCAGCGAGCACAACCTAGATTATGTGGTAATGCTGAATTACGGCTCAGCGAGCATAACCGATTTCAAATTCAGTGGTAATACTGAATTACGATTCAGTGGGCACAACCTCTATTAGGTGGAGAATTACGGCTTATAGGCACAACCATACGTCGGTGGTTAATTACGGCCCAAATAGGCACTATCTATTACGGCCCAAATAGGCACTAACTTTATTGGGTGGTAAATCTTAATCTACGTCATAATCTCACCCGATTATTCATCTACGGCCAAAGACATTGTCTTCCACAATCATATTCCTCATTTAAGAACTATGTCTTGACCCAATTCCCTCATGATCAAATACCTAGTACAAATAGCCGTGTATGGGGACACGGTCGGCCTTAGCCAAAATACTATAATTTCCTTCCACAAATCCCACCATTTTCTATAGTCCACCAAAATATTTTTGGCGCTGTCAACTAACGCTCGGTTATTTTCCAATTAATTATCAAAATTAATTAATTCAGGAAAATAATCTTATAATCACGAATAATTCATTTCAGCACAAAATAAAGCTCAATTAAATAAACGGACTGCACCACGATAATCAGCATAAAATTCTGGTCATCGACCATCTCGGTCTAATTTTCAGAAAATAAATAAATAATTAAATAATTTTGAAAATTAATTAAATAAATACTAAAAATCCAACTTAGGCCCATAATGCCTAATTGGAAGACAAGACGGACTCAGAAAATTTCCGAGGTTCGTTCAATAATTACTCGAGCCTATTTGCTCGCTAATGACTATGTCTAACCATCGAACATGCATTAGTAAGTCACTAATTTAATTAATATAAACTAATCTAACCTCCTAATCATGCTTAATTAACACTAATCAACCCCTAAGCATAATTAGCAAACTAAGTAGGGTTTAGTGAGTTAAACTCACCCGTTTAACAATCCGCTCAGATTGAAACGTCGGGAACGTCGCGGAGGACGTTTTTCTCCAAAGTGGGCCTAAGGTCCGGAGCCCGTAAACACCTCAAAACGGCCTCACAAGGCGGCTGGAAACCCACAAAATTCTGGTATAATCTTGCTGAAAACCGAAGCCAAACAACTTGATTCAAGGCGGGAATTGCTTAGGTAAGAGAGAATAGGCCAAACTGGGCCTAGATGCGGACTCACGGGGGTTGAACGGGCTTCGGTGGACCTCCATAGACGACGGGACAGCTACTGAATCAGCGTGAGGAGGCGAGCAGGGCCGGTTGGGCGAGCACGGGCAGCGCGCAAGGTGATGGCTTGGGCATGCGAAACAACGGTTAGCAACCTCGGCGGCGATTCGGCGTGCGACGGGCTGCTCTGATCTTCCTCCTCAAGTTGCTGGTGGTGTCGCACGGCTTGGAGGGAGGAGAAAGATGGGGTGGACGACAATGAGGGATAGAGAGAGGAGAGTGTGGGGCAAGTTTGCCTTGGTGGGGTCTCTTGGCCAAATTTTCCACCAAAAATATCTTCCAAAGTCATCCTAAGCCATGCATTGGTCCTTGGCTCACATTGAGCCACACATGCTCCGACCTGGACATGCCAAAAGGTCCAAAATGCTAGGGGGAAGGGGGAGCTACGAATTCTTGCATTTCTTCAAACAATTGGACACCAATTCCTCTTTAATTCTATCTCATAAGGCCTCAATAAATTCAATTGGCATCTCAATGCTCCCATTGATATTTTTCCTCACCTATAGATCCATCTTGCATTCAAATTTTGCTATCAAAAACAGCCTTCGGCTTTTCTCGCACAAAAACGACTCTACGACGACTTTTTCCCAAAAAGTGTCGGGTGTCAGAAAAATCTTCTGAGATTGAGTCGACACTCCTAGAATGTATTGTAACATGACAAAAACTTCAATTTCTGAAATCGGACTTGAATTGGCAGTTAATTTCCATTTGGCGCATTTTTAGTATGACTTAGGCTACCGGGTAACTTTCAGACAATTTTAGTGTAAATGACCCGTGGTCGATTTTCTTCGAGCCACTATGAACCCACTCGACTCATTGGTGACTCTCGATTGTCATGAAAATCTCGAGGATTCAAATATGAACATAGGGTACCAAAACAATAAGAAAATCAGTTTAGTGCCGATCGACGAGAATTTTCCAATTTAGTGGTGTTACCTACGATTAGCCACACATCTCGGTTGAACCAACCTATTTCTGATTTCAAATTGATTTTATACTGTGCCGTAATGGCCTCTAAAGATGAGCACGATCGAGGAGCCGATTCCTGATCGAATTCTCAAGTCTATTTGCCTTAAAATCCTTAATGGTTTTTCCAGATAGTCTAGTTATCTCGAGAGTGATCAGCTCTGAGAACAGCCCTATAGGCGCGTCAATGAAATGTCTGATTTATTCAGTAGAAAACAGGGTTGAAAATCTGGGATGTCACACTCTTGCTAGCCATAGGCAACAATCAATCTCACTAAGCTTCGTCTGAGCAAGAGTTGGCCTTAGTGAGGCCCAACTTTTTATCATATTTATTTATTTTTGTTTCCCACAAAATTCAAATCATTGAAAAAGAGGACTCAACTCCTTTTCTATTTGACTTCTCTCGTTTGTTTTGGATTATAACAAATGGAAATGTAAGAGTGGTCAAATGATACGTCATCAAATGATTGTAAAAGGCAGGTAGCAGCTTACAAAAAAAAAAAAAAAACAAGAATGAAGAATGAAAGGAAGGAGAAATTCAAATAAAAAAGAAAAGTAAAGTGATTGGGTCAGAAATCCAATTTTGGATTCGGTATGGATAAAAGATCCCCGACTTAGGTGAGGGTTGGCTTCACCGATGCTCAATCCTCTTTTCCTCTTTCCCTCCAGAAATTCCTTTCCACAAAATCTATTCTTTTTACTTGTCGAACTTAGTAATATAATCCGCAAAGGAGTATCCGGAGGCTTTAGCCTTTAGGGGTCATCGAAACGGCGAGGTTGATAACAAGTGGAACTTTTATGTCAGAGAGTTCTGAGTAGAAGAGGATTAGGGTTTAAGGTTGAATACGAAGAAGGAAGTGAGATAAAAATCAAATCTTGGCAGAATTCATACTTTCCAAAAACGGCCCTATATACATAAAGATGTGATTCATGATAATAGCAATTCATGAATTGAGGTAACGTGTCAGAAAGCTATGAGGCAGCAGACTAGGAAGCTATGACGTACAGTGTAAAAAGCTTCAGAGGTACAATACACATTAGTTTTGTCCGCGAAACAAAGACCCGCATATTTTGGATATTTTAAAAGAAACCAAATTACTTTTAATTCTTTTAAAAGGAGGCATACATTTCCACCAAATATAACCAGATCATCAATATGAATAAGCACACGACTCGTATACAAGGTATTATTTAATGCATGAGCCATCGTCAATGACCATAAAAAATGTTATTAATATCAACATACATCCATGACCATTAATCAACTGTCAATATAAGATAGCGTACAATTGATGATGATGAACATCATAGTAGAATCGGTTGGCAAAGATACCAATTAAAGAGAATCACTTATTGAGACTGCGAATAGGGAAGGGATATATGAGAAGTGCCAAAAAACAGTTATGACATTCCAAATTGAAATCATTTGTGGAAGAGACAGGGTTAAAGTTTAGTAGATCATGGAAAAAAGATTAAGTTAAGGCAAGGGTGAAGGATCAAGGTGCAATTTTTACGGAGAAATCACCTCAACACAATATTGTGGTGTCATCGGAACATAGGATTGAGATTCTCGGAGATATGGAGGCATGACTAAAACCGCAAGGAAACTGATTTTGAGCGGTTATGTTGCAGCCACTTTATTATACTAGTGCTCAACTACTAGAGACCACCCCACTCTCCATGCTCAGTGCACAAACAAATAATATGTTTTCTTCCAATTATATTTATATTACTACACCAAAATTTTAGGTTTCAGTCTTGTGTCGCTGATTAAGTTTCGATGTGTTTCTTAGTTTTAATTACCAAATTCACATTGTCGATTACATTTCTATGTTTAACTTTACTGTAAATCTTTGGTGCCTCGTCGATGATTATATTCCAATGTTGCATCTTCATGTTTTCAGGCTTTGTTGTCGATTAAATTCCAACAAAGTTTTGGTACGTTTGACTATGTTTGAAGTAAACTTATTGATTCTTTTGTCTACTTGTGATATCTCTTGTTTGGAATCGCCACAGAACTCATCTCGTCTGATAAAATCAAAGAACGACTTTCGATGAGAAGTATTTTGTCATAGAATCCAATTCAAGTGAAACGGTTAGAAACTCAACTAGAAATTGATCAGGTATTAATACTTCAGCTCAAGCGCAACCCTATTGGAAAATCGAGGTAGTTGATTAGACTCGACAACAATTAACTTGTAAAGGAACTTGAGCTCGAATTTGAATTCAAACTTAAAAAGCTCGAACAATGTGAGTATATTTTGTAGTTTTCAAGGTATTTATATCTATTCTATTAATTTTTTTAAAAAGAATAGGAAAGCTCAATTACACTCGCGAGCCTATGGAACTAGAAATTGGCGAGCTCAAACTTGACGCGTCAAGGTAGTTTGAGTAACTCAAGCTCGAGCTTGACCAGAAGGATCTTTATCCTCGTGCAGCCCAAATAACTTGATTCAGTTTCAATCCTGCGCCCTACGGTAGTGTCGCTTCCAGTACCCGCTTGCTTCCAGGCCCTAATTGGATAGTAAATATATCCTTTTTGAGTCTAAATTTCGTCCCTCATCTCCTAACAAAGAGCGCTCACCACGACCAGCACAACAAAATGGTGCATCTCAAGTATCTTACACTCTCTTAGGGCGCGTTTGGTAATGCACCCAGAAATAGTTGATTATGTCCTTTTGTTCTAGGGAATAAAAGAAGAATATAATCCGTTTGGCAAAATTTTTGTTCCCGGGAATAAAAAATCTATTTTTTTTCCTGGGAATAGATTTGGAATAGAATAAAGAAGAAGAAAAAAATTACTTATTGTTCCCAGGAACAATTCCTAGAATCAAGTCTAATTTTTTTCTTATATCTTCTTCTCTTTCCTTTTCTTCTTCTTCTTCTTGTTCCTTTTGGCTGGGCAGTCGCCAGCCTTGGCCAAGGCCAGCGTCCAACCGACAAGGGCCGGCGACCTCGCCGTGGCTGGGCGATGAGGGCCAGTGACCTCACCTAGCCTTTTTTTTTTCTCCCCAAAAGGAAACTTACATTAATTACTAAAATGATACCTAAAAAGCATCGTAAAAAATCTCAGAAATTACCATAACAAAGCAAGCTCGTAGAGTTGCAAAACAAATCAAAATCCAAAAATTAAGGTATATTGTTAGAGCATGGTTAGCAAAGGTGAACATAAGCTTGTCCTTCAAGAACAGATTTGTGATTGCATCCAAGCAAAAAAATTGGCAATTGACAACTGAATCACACATCATCATCAATGATGAGCACATCTTAGGATCTCCATTCGTAGTACTTTGTCTTTTGGCGGTGTGCACCTAGGTTCAATACCCCCAACACCAAATGTGTTTTGCATAATTTCTTTTTTCATTTAAATTGAAATTGAATTTTCATCTTCAATATAAGGTGAGGATGCTTTTCTTTTCTTTCTTTTTTTTTTTGTTTTTTTTTGGAGGAGAAATAAGGTGAGCATGCTCGAATGAAAATAACTGGGGAATTCTTGTACATCTAACAAGTGAAAAAGAGGAAGTAAGTTATGAGTGTTTTAGACTTATCATCTTATCCTTTTTTCCAGCTCCAACAATGCTTTGAGTCAAATTTTGTGGTCTTATTGCTATTTGACTTGATACAGAATTGAGTGCAATGGCGCCAAAGATGATTTATATGCCCAAACCTACTCAACTGGCTCAGTTGTTGCCACTATTGCTGCTGCTTCTATGGTCGGTCTTTCCGGAGTCAAATTTGGAAAAAATTTAAATTTTCTTCTAGACATTATGTTTGCATAAATTTTATAATGGATGATGCAGAAATAAACCATTGGCAATCACACGGGTTTTCAGTAGTATCCGTGGAGATGAATGCATGTCGGCGTTTTTTTTTTTTTTTTTTGGTGGTTTAAGGGATTCATTCCTCTCTTGCGTGCTCCTTTTATTCGTCTTTCGCAATGGAAAACTTAGAACTTCAAGGAGCTTTGATTCAGGAGGCAGCGACAGTTTGAGCTGGAGTCAGAACCGCGGAGTAGTGGGTTTTCATTTGATGCATTCTTCAGGTATTTCCAGCAAGCAATCACTTTCCTATTTTTGAAATGAAAACTGTGTAAAAAGATCAGAGTTGGATGAAGAAAATTACGTCTTCTATTTTCCTTGCATATGGACACCTTGCAACATTATAGATTTAAGTTTCATCCGATCTTAATAAGGAAGGTCGCGATTTTTCATTTTCCAAGCTAACGGTGAAGGGATGCACAGCTTTCCAGTTCTCCTTTTCTTTTAAATAATGTAATAATAAGAATTGGCCAAGAAGAAAGCCATTAATAATCTTTTTTGTCTTTTGAAGTTTTTTGCAAGCCACGTATTACCTTTTTTTTTTTTTGCCATAGAGATTGATAAAGAAGAAAGTCATTGCCCGCTGTTGAAACTCAATCATCCAGACCAATTCATACGAAATAGATCAATTCTGAAATTTATCGCTCGATGTGTTGACACTTGAGATTTCACTAAATGTCTTCATCTATCGAAAACCTTTATTTGATGGTATATGGAAAAATAATAATAATCATATATATATATATATATATATATATATATATATATATATATTATCGTGTGAAGTCTCTTTTAATGTAGTATCCCTGTCTCTGCTTTTGCATCCAATATTTTATAAGAAAAAGTTGAGATTGTCATTGGATAATCGTATATTTTTCACATCTTTATACATTACAGTTATATATAAACATTACCCTAAAACTCATTTGATTATGAGCTACGGCCTTTTTTCAATGAATTGTAAAGGTAGAGGTGATCTGTGCTCCGATTAAGGCATCTAGCCTAAATTTTCACCAAAGTTCCTCCATCATAAAAGTATGCTTTACGTAAATATTCTGGCCCACCATGTGTAACACGAGGAGGGTCCATGACTCGCGAGTGAAGACCAGAAAAAGTAAGCTATGAATTTATCGGTTGAAAAAAGAAATAATAGTCAAAGTGGGCTCCTGACGAAAAAAAGAAAAAACTTGATGCACGAGCAAGTGTGATCTTCTCAATGGTATGACATTCATCATGATGATTTATTCTGGCAATTGCTCGATGAAACTCCTATATGTGAAAGATTATGTTTAGTAACTAGTTAATGCATATAAAGAACCTACGTGTGACCCAATTATATTTCATAACTTTTTACTGAACCGAATTCAATTCGTACAAATATTAGGTTGAACTGCTGCCCTTGTAAGGGAGAGAAGGTTCTACAGTCTGGAAATGAGAGAAGGAAAGCTATAAAGTTTGGCCCCGTGTTTGCATCATCATTCCTCCGATGACATCGACCGTCACTCTTATAGACTTGCATCGGTTGAAGATCTGAGCAAATCAATAACTTGGGATTTGAGTACATTGACACTTAAGCTGATCTTTTTTCCACAAATTTACTTGACTAACTAGGTCAATTTTAATGAAGACTTGGAAAAGTATGTGGAGCATGGATATTGAAAAATGATCAAGATCCCATAAAATGCCCTCTCGATCAGAAGAGCAAGATAACAATATGATTGAGATTCGTCATTTTGTACTGTTTAATCATCATCCCCAAATTTTTGAATGAGTGCTAATATAAAAAAAAAAAAAAAAAAAAAAAAAAGGGAAAGATTCATCTCACAATATATTTTCAATGCGGGAAAAAAAAAATTCTTCAACAAGGCCCAATTTGCCCCTTCATTTGATGGCACTTGAAGCCTATAAGTGGAGTGACTTTTTGCAAGCAACATGGACGACAGATTCACTAGAGAAAATCTTACTGCGATCCCTACTTAGAAAGACGATGTGAAAATAAAATGAACCTTGCTAATAAGTGTCCTGGAGACAGTTGTTAAACATTTTTAATGTAGAAAGATTCACTTTTCAAAATATTAATTGTGTATATCACGAGTCACGAGGTGCATTATAATTTGCGATATTTTGTTATTTTGTTACTTAACAAATTCCCTGCAGACATTGTTAAAGTAAAATCCTAGTAAAATTTACTCTTGTACAAACGGAGCATCAACCTAGTAAAAAGTGAGTAAAACTCCCGAGAAGTTGAGCCATATAGCATGCTTACAGATGAAACTCTTGGTAATTTGTTTTTGATGATCAGTTTAGCAAATCTTTACTCCTAACATATCTCTAACTCTACATCTTTAGTCTTATGCAAATTTTGACCAAAAAAATCCGTTATTGGTATATATTCATAATTCTCTAAGAGAACCATGCATATTTTTGGTAATAAATGCTTTAGAAAAGATTTTATATATATTAAACGACCCGGGTCATATTATATTTATATTTAAGCACTTCAGCCACCAGCATTATATGTTTCTTGGTCAATCTAGATTCATGTATTTTAAATCCAATTGCTCGCACGATTTTCTTGCCATCAACTTCAAGAACCTCGAAATTGGGCGAGCGACTTATTCTACATTTCGTTTGCAGAACCCGAGATCAACCCCGTGCCTTTACTTTGTCGTCAACCGTCCACAAAGAACCATAGCGGATGAGTCCAAAGTCGATTAATGTTCATTTGTTCGTGAAGTTTTGCGGGTCCTAGTCTATCAACGTGTTCGATGTAGACTATTCAAAGTCTTGTGGAGATAATGCCGGTCGTCTGAGCAAAATGCGATAAATGGAATACTATTACTAACATGATAATCTCTGTACAAAATGCTGACATGAAAAGACAAGAAACGAGAGAAGGAGACTCAGTAGCTTCTTGGTCCCCGCCATGATAACATCCTTCCCACGAATAGGTTGTCAACTAATAATAATGCATGACACAAGTCTTTTCTCGATAGCATGATCATTTTCTATACTCCAATAATTTAATGGCAACACAAATTGACAGAAAAACGAGAGGAGAGATGATTTCTAAATTACAGAGAGAAAGACTTATGATGTCTTATGCTAATAGAAATTGACGTGAATTACAAATATGCTTAGATGAAAATTGAAATTAAAGATTTTGCCAATATATTTTTTAGAAAGGATTTTCATGAGGGAAACAAAACTTTACGTATGAAATGGTGGATCGCACAATCCATTAAAGCAGGCTGTATTAAAAAATGATCAAGATCCCATAAAATGCCCTCTCGGTCAGAAGAGCAAGATAACAAATATGATTGAGATTCTTCATTTTGTACTGTTAAATCATCATCCCCGTATTTTTTAATATGTGTTAAAATTTAAAAAAAATAAAAAAAAAGGAAAGATTTATCTCACAATATATTGTCAATGCGGAAAAAATCTTCACGACAAGGCCCAATTTGCCCCTTCATTTAATCGCACTTGAAGCCTATAAATGGAGTAACTTTTTGCAAGCAACATGGACGACAGATTCACTAGAGAAAATCTTACTGTGCTCCCTACTTAAAAAGACGATGTGAAAATAAAATGAATCTTGCTAATAAGTGTCCTGGAGACACTTATTAAACATGTTTAATGCAGAAAGATTCGATTTTCAAAATATTAATTATGTATGTCTCGAGCTGCATTATAATTTGCGATATTTTGTTATTTTGTTACTTAACAAATGCCCTGCAGACATTGTTCAAGTAAAATCCTAGTAAAATTTATTCTTGTACAAACGGAGCATCAACCTAGTAAAAAGTGAGTAAAACTCCCAAGAAGTTGAGCCATATAGCATGTTTACACATGAAACTCTTGGTAATTTGTTTTTGATGATCACTTTTGCAAATCTTTAATCCTAACATATCTTTAACTCTACATCTCTAGTCTTATGCAAATTTTGATTCAAAAAAAATCTATTATTGGTATACTTTCATAATATTTGTATTCATAATTCTCTAAGAGAACTATGCATATTTTTGGTAATAAATGCTTTAAAAAAGATTATATATATAGATTCTATCTCGAAATATCAGCAATTTCTATCTCTATATAAACTTGTTCAAGACGAGGTTTTGAAAGAATTTAACAGTATAGGGATACCTATCTTGTTATTGGCTCGTATTTAACAAATTATATATTAAAAGATCAATTTCTTATGGGCTCTTATTTAACAATTAAAGAATATTAAATCCTGTCAGATAAATAATTATATTAGATGATCAATCTCAAATTGGTCTCATATTTGACAAATAAATATATTCGAAAATCAATGAAAAAATCCATCATCGCAGGACTATCTATCTCATTGTTGACTCACATTTCGGAGTAATCCATTTGAAAGATCAATCTCATTTTGGCTTCATATTTGACTCACATTTCGGAGTAATCCATTTGAAAGATCAATCTCATTTTGGCTTCATATTTGACAAATAAATAATATTAAAATAAAATTTACAGTAATATTACATGATCAAAACATATTGAACTAATATTTGGCAAATAAACAATAGTAAACGACCCGGGTCAAATTGTATTTATAATTACACACTTCGGCCACCAGCATTTTATGTTTCTTGGTCAATCTAGAATCATGTATTTTAAATCCAATTGCTGGCACGATTTTCTTGCCATCAACTTCAAGAAACTTGAAATTGAGCGAACGACTTATCCTAGATTTCGTTTGCAGAACTCGAGATCAACCCCGTGCCTTTACTCAGTCGTCAACCGTCCACAAAGAACCAAAGCGGATGAGTCTAAAGTCGATTAATGTTCCATTTGTACGTGAAGTTTTGCGGGTCCTAGTCTGTCGATGTGTTCAGTGTAGACTATTCAAAGTCTTGTGGAGACAATGCCGGTCTTCTCAGCAAAATGCGATAACCCAAAATCATCAATCACCTCCAATCAGCACGAAATAACAGTCAATTAAATAAACAGATCACATCACTGCAATCAGCATAAAATTCCGGTCACCGACTATCCCGATCTAATTTCCGGAAAATAAATAAATAATTAATTAATTACTAAAATTAATTAATAAATGCAAATAAATACGACTTAGGCCCATAAAGCCTAATTAAAAGCCGATTCGGGTTCGGAAAATTTTCGAACCACTCTAGATAAATACTAGAGTATGTCTAGGCCCTAATTGCACTAAACTAACCACCTAACATGCATCGATAATTAACTAATTCACTAAGCCGTTCTAACTAACAACCTAATCATAGCTTGGTCTAAACTAAACAACCCCTAAACATCATTAAATTACTAAGCGAGGATTAGCGAGTTAAACTCACTTGATTAATGATCTGCTCGGATCAAATTGAGGGGGACGAGGCGAGGCTCAATACACTCCAAGGCGGGACTGCCAAACGGGGTTGGGAAAGCCTTGAAAATGGGCCCAGCAACAGCCTAGAGACCCACTGGTTTCAGCCTCTGCTCAGTGGCTGGTCTTAGCCGAGAAAGGTGGCTCGGTTAGCTGGTTGAGCTGGAAACGGTCTAGGCGAGGCGGTAGGGCTGCAACAGCTCTTCATGGTGGCCGGCGGGCATCCCAGCAACTCCAATAACGGCGGGGTCGTTGCGAACAGCTCAGGGGACCTCCTGAGCACACGGCGGAGACGAGATGGTGGCCAAGGACGGTGGAGACGCGTGCGGGGCTGGCGCGGTTTGTGAGCGGCTGCGAGGGTGTGACGGTGGCGAGCGGTGGTCCGGCGAGGTTGTGGGCTTGCTGGTCAGTGTTTCTGGGTTGAAGGAAGCTTCAAGCAGCTACAAGGGGAAGGAGGGTCAACGGAAAGGGGGGAGGAAGAAGGAGGGGACCGGTTTTGGGCTTGAGGGCCACCAATCTCTCTCTTATCTTCTTATTTCCCTTGATCTTGGCCCACCACAACCCAGCTGGATCCCTCAGTCATTTCCAACCCAAAATGCCCCTTCTAGAAGGCTTGAGATGGTCCACAAGTCATGGGCAAGGGGGGACTACGAATTTGGCTTGGTTTCCTTCCAATTGGACTTCAATTACTCTTTGAATCCAATCGATCCGGCCTCTATAAATTCAACCAACATATCATCGATCAAATTGGCATTTTTCCTCGCCAATTGATCCCACTTGCATCCCAATTTTGCGATAAAAAAACGGCTCTCTGAATTTTCTAGACAAAAAACCTTACCTCAATTTTTCCCAAAAAGTCTTGGTTTGCAAAAAAATCTTCGGAGGCTGATTCGACGTTCCTAAAATGACTTGTGACATGACAGAACTTTCAATTTCTAAAATCGGATTCAAATTCGCGGTTAATTTCACTCTGGCGCGATTTTAGCGTGACCTAGGCTACGGGTAGCTTTCTGAAATTTTTAGTGCAAAGGACCCATGATTGATTTTCTTCGAGCCATAATGAACCCATTCAACACATTGGCGACTCTTGGTTGTTGTGAAAATCTTGAGGTTTCAAATATGGACATAGGGTACCAAAACGACAAAAAAATCAATCTAGTGCCGGCCGACGAGAATTTTGTAATTTAGTGGAATCACCCACCAAAGCGACGTACCAATCACCGAGCCCCGCGCATTCTCTCAGGTGTCTTTATACACCAAGGCGACGTACCAATCACTGAGCCACATGCATTCTCTAAGGAGATATACCAAATCTCCGAGCCACGTGCCTTCTCTAAGGCTTCATATACACCAAGGTGATGTACTAATCGCTGAGCCATGTGCCATTTCCAGGTGATGCATATACTCAACAATTCATGTGCATTCTCTCAGGTGTCTTTATACACCAAGGCGACATAACTAGTCACCGAGCCACGTCACACGGTATTTTCTTTCACTTTTGTCTTACCCGATAAAATATCGTGCGTGGGCACACGGTAGGCCTTAAATAAAATACCATATTTTCTTTTCAGTAAATCCCACCATTTTCTGTGGTCCACCAAAATATTTTTGGAACTATCAACCGATGCCCACTTATTTTTCAATTAATAATCAAAATTATTTAATTCAGGAAAATAATCCCAAATTCTCAAATAATTCATTTCAGCACAAAATAAAGCTCAATTAAATAAACGGTGCACCACGACAATTAGCATAAAATTTCAGTCATTGACCATCTCAATCTAATTTCCGGAAAATAATTAATTAAATAAATAATTTTGAAAATTAATTAAATAAATACTAAAAATCTAATTTAAGCCCGTATTGCCTAATTGGAAGCCGAGACGAATCCAGAAAAATCCCGAGAGCCATTCAATAATTAATATAGCATGTCTACTTGCTAATGGCTATGTCTAACCACCTAACATGCATTGATAAGTCTCTAATTTAATTAATCTAAACTAATCTAACCTCCTAATCATACTTAATTAACACTAATCAACCCATAAGCACAATTATCAAACTAAGTAGGGTTTAGTGAACTAAACTCACTCGTTTTACAATCCGCTCGGATTGAAACGTCGGGAACGTCACGGGGGACGTTTTTCTCCAAAGCGGGCCTAGGGTTCGGTGTCCGCAAGCACCTCAAAATGGCTTCCAAAGGTGGCTAAAAATCCACTAAAAAGCTTGTTGGTCGCTACTGGAAATGGAGAGAAAATAACTCGATTTAGCGCGGTGAGGCTCGGGAAAGATAGAATAGGCCAAACCGGGCCTAGAGGTGGACTCACGGGGGTTGCACGAGCTTGGGATGGCTCCAGATGAGCTGCAACAGACCCGGGACAACAGCTGTGTCGCGTGAGAGGCGAGGCAAGGGGCGGTGTGTGCGGGCAGAGCACGCACGGGCGGTGACATGCGAACCGGTGACGGCGAGGCGGCGATCCGACGTGGGGCGGCTGCAGCTTCTTCCTTGCTGCTGGTGGGCTGCGAAAATGGGGGAAGATGGGAGGTATGACCAGCCAAGAGGGTAGATGAGGGAGAGAGAGAAGTGTGTGGGGCAAGCTTGACCTTGGTGGGGTCCTTTGGCCCATTTCTTCCACCATTTTGTCTCCCAAATACTTGCTCATCAAGCCAATAATCCATGGCTGTCATTCCTCCACCAAAACACTTCTAGAAGGTAAGTTGAAGGGGTCCAAAGGTGGTGGTGGATGGGGGTTACGAATTTGTTAGCCACTTCCTCCAATTGGACACCAATTCCTCTCTAATTCTATCTCATATGGCCTCAATAAATTCAATTAATATCTCTATATCTCCATTGACATTTTTCCTCACCTCATAATCCATGTTGCATCTCAAATTCGCAACTAAAAATAATCCTCAGCCTTGTTCGAACAAAAACGGTCCTAAACCGACTTTTTCCCAAAAAGTCTCGGCTGTCAGAAAAATCTTCTGAGACTGAATCATGGGGACTAGAATTTATTGTGACACAATAGAATCTTCAATTTCTGAAATCAGACTTAAATCGGCGGTTAATTTCACTCCAACGCTATTTTAGAGTGACCTAGGCTATCGGGTAGTTTTCAGAATTTTTTAGGGCAAATGACCCATGGTCGATTTTCTTCGAGCCACAATGAACCCACTTGACACATTGGCAACTTTCGATTGTCGTGAAAATCTCGATGATTCAAATACGGACACAGGGTACCAAAACGACAGTAAAATCAAATTAGTGCCGGTCGACGAGAATTTTCCAATTTAGTGGAGTCACCCACAATCGGCCACACATCTCAATCGAACCGACCTATCTCTGATCTTAATTTGATTTTTAACGGTGCCGTAATGACCTCTAAAGATGAGCACGGTCGAAAAGCCGATTCCTGGTCGAATTCTCAAGTCTATTGCCTTAAAATTCATTAATGGCTTCCCTGGATAGTCTAGTTATCTCGTGAGTGGCCATCTCAGAGAAAAGCACTGTAGTCGCGTTGATGAAATGCCCAACTTATCCAATCGAAATCAGAACTTGAAAATCAGGATGTCACACTTTCTCCTCAAGTTCCTCATCAGGGTCTTGAAATGTTGTCCCACAACTAGGATGAGACTACGTCTCAGCAAGTTCAACCCCCTAAGACCCGATTAGGAATCCCTCACGTCCACCTACGTTGGCCGCCCTTGAAGCCCGTTTAGCAGCCTATTTCATCAAATCAGCAGCCCGTTCCAGCAAGCCGCTAGTCCGTGAACCTTGACTTTTAGGCCGAAACCTCACCACCACTTGCGGTGGCCGAAACCAAACCGAGCCGTGCCCAAACCAGCCCATTGCAGCTCCTTGGGCTCAATTTTTGGAACCGACCAGCAGGGGTTTGTGGGTATAGTGGCCCGTTTTCGAGCTCGTCCCGGCCCCGGTTGGCGGACCCGCTTTGGAGAGGAACAAGCTTCTTTGCGTGTTCGTCAAATTGATTCGAGCAGATCTTAAATCAAGTGAGTTTAGCTCACTAAACCCTGCTTAGTTTGCTAATTATGCTTAGGGGTTGGTTAGTGTTAATTAAGTAGGATTAGGTGGTTAGATTAGAGTAGCTTAGTGATTATTAGTTAATGATGATGCATGTTAGGCGTTTGGTTCATGTAATTAGCAAGTAGAGATGTACTTCTATTTATTGAATGTATTTCGGGATTTTTTTTCCCGATCCGTTCTGGCGTCCAATCAGGCAATACGGGCCTCAATTGGATTTTTTGTATTTATTTATTAATTTTCGAAATTATTTAATTAATTAATTATTTTCCGAAAATTAGACTGGGATGGTCGACGATCGGAATTTCATGCGATTGTTGTGGTGCAGTCCGTTTATCTATTTGAGCTTTAAATCGTGCCGAATTGATCTAATTGTGGAATTTTAGGATATGTTCCTAAATGATTGAGTTTTGATTAATTGATTGAGAAGTGATTGGGTATCGGTTTTCAGTATCGATAGTAGACTGGTGATTAAGTATGGCATCTAAAAATGGCACGTGGGCTCGGTGATCTGATGCGTCACTTTGGCGAACTAGTGCCTAAGAGAATGCACGTGGGCCCAATGTTTCAGTATGGCATCGTGAAAAGGACACGTGGGCTCGGTGATTTGATGCATCATCTTGGCGAACTAGTGCCTTAAGAAATGCACGTTAGTCCAGTGTTGAGTACGGTATCGTGAAATGGCACGTGGGCTCGGTGATTTGATGCATCACTTTGGCGAATTTGTGCCTAAGAGAATGCACGTGGGCCCAATTATTTGAGCATAGCATTGTGAAATGGGCATGTGGGTTCGGTAATTCAGTGCATCACCTTGGCGAAGAGGTCGCCCGAGAGAATGCATGTGGGCCCAATGATTAAGTATGTCATCTTGGCGAAGAGGTCGCCTTAGAGAATGCACGTGGGCTCGGAGACTCGGTATGTCATCCTAGAGAATGCACGTGGGCTCGATAACTAGATATTCCACCTTGGAAAATATACAGGGGTTTCTTTAGGGAACATCAGTTTTGTGGTGAGAGAAAGAAAGATGGTACGTTGCAATTACGCATCGACCATCGTCAACTCAATTAGGTGACAATCAAGGATAAATGTTCATTGTCGAAGATCGACGAATTGTGTGACCAGTTACAAAAAGTGTCAATACTTTTAAAGATCGACTTGAGGATATGTTATTATCAGTGGAGAACCAGAAAGGAGGTTATACCGAAGATAGTGTTTCGTACTCGATATGGCCCTTGTGAGTGCAACGTAATGCCATTGAGTCTGACGAACGTTCCAACTTTTGTCATGGATTTGACAAACTGAGTGTTCAAAGAATATCTAGATCAGTTGTGATCGTGTCATGTAATGATATTCCAGCGTATTCGAGGAATGCTAAGGAGCACGAGAGACATCTGAGAATGGTGAATGTATCTCCATGGACCTAGTCAAGATCGAATCAGTTATTAGTGGACCAAGATCGACAACAATATCAGAGATCGGAAACCGTTTGAGTTGGACGAGTTCTTACAGGAGGTTTGTGGAAGGAATCTCAACATTAGTGTCGCCATTGACTCGACTCCTAAAGGATCCACAGTCTCGCCCGGACCTAGTGGACCCCGAAGGTTCAGCAGCTGGGTCCGAATAGTTGGCCCCAGGTCAACAAATTTTGAGAACCAACCTTTTGATAGTTCTCATATATATCGGCTAGTGATGTAAATGAATTAGTCTAATATGTATAAAGGTGTGTTCTAGTTTTGATAAGTTGTGGTCCTGCTTTTCTATCCCATTGAATTATTGTCTGGGGATTTTTATTATATCTGCTTCCGCATGCGCATTTAAAATGAAAATGGTCGGCGATGCATCCTGGGACGTCGCTATTAATTGACCAGGTGAGAGATGGGCACGCGTTCGAGGATCGGGGCGTGACAAGGATAGCTCTTGCTAGATTTGACGAGGACAGCCCTCGCCTAGGCCGAATCTAGCAAGGAATGCCTTCGCCTGACTCCAATGAGGGTCGCCCTTATCAGCCCATGAGAGCCCTGCCCTTGCCTGCGTCAAGCGAGGGTTGCCCTCCCCGAATCAGGCGAGGGTGGCCCTCGTCTGAGTTTGGATTCCCTCTGTCATGGCTAGCAAAGGGAAGAGAGAAGAAGAAAAAGAAATTAAAAGTAAAAGACGAAAATGCCAGATAGTTTGGGATAAATGTGTCATAGTTGGCAAAGTTTAGGATTTTTGTGTCACAAAAAAAAAGTTTAGGGCAAGTTTGTCACACTGGACAAAGTTTAAGGTTTTTGGTATCTTT
The DNA here is from genome assembly GCA_014182395.1 of Eucalyptus sp. ANBG9806169. Lineage (NCBI taxonomy): Eukaryota > Viridiplantae > Streptophyta > Magnoliopsida > Myrtales > Myrtaceae > Eucalyptus > Eucalyptus sp. ANBG9806169. Next base: position 24,486,883 of record CM024583.1, read on the forward strand.
TTCCCTTCCCCTTTTCAACCAGTTTGGAGTGTACTTTGCTCTTGGGACAAGCATGCTTGACTTACTTTTCCAAGTCTTCATTGAAATTGACATGTTAAGCAAATTTGTGGAAAATGGTCGATTTGAGGATTCGTATTCTTGAATCACTAGTTATTCACATCAATTCGTGGGCAAAAGATCTCTTCAAGTGCCATAATTTGGCACAAATTGATACTTAAGTGCCATAACTTATGAAAGGTACACTTAAGTGCCACATTTTAAGAAAAGTGGGACACCTGAGTGCCACCTCCGGTGAAGCCGACCGAAAATCATACATGGCAATTAAATATTTTGGAAAACAACGACAGTCATGCAAGCATTTTCCTATACAGAACATGTGGCTTGCTTAGCATGCATTGGTTTTTGTTTTGAAACGATAAGAGTTCTGTCTTTTAACGGTCAACGATTAAACCATACGTGGTGAGGACTGCCATGTGGTGGGAATTCGCTTGGAAAAAATTGAGGGTTATAGTGTCATCCAGCTGAATTTTCTTGGGAAATTACATGAGTTAAGTCTTATCAAAGCTCCACTTGTCAATCAAAACTTGTGGACCATAAAAGGGTTACACCACACATGACTTTCAAGTTCTTTTCTTTGAATTATTGTAAGAGTAAGAATCGGGCAAGAAATATCACAAAGCGATGGACGGTGGGCATCTGTCCATGTGCTTGGAGATTAGGTATGGCTAGACCCGTCAAAATGGATCATGACTTTCAAATTATTTTATTTGAATTATTGTAAGAGTAAGAATTGGGCAAGAAATATCACAAAGCGATGGGCGGTGGGCATTTTTCCATGTGCTCGGAGATTAGGTGTGGCTAGACCCATCAAAATGGGTCATCGATGAAATTTTTAATCCTACGTGGCCATCTTCTCACCATGCTTGATGAGAAGAAAATCATTCACCATCTTTTCCATCTTTTGGGTTTTCCTTTCCAAGCAACTTTTTACTTTTCCTTTGCTGTACGGAGTGATGATGAGAAAGTTATCAACCACAGTTCGACCTTAATCATCTGGATCAATTCATACGAAATATGTTAATTTAAAAATTCATCGCTCAATACATTAACATATCTAAATTTCTTCATTTATTGAAAACCCTTATGTGGTGGTAGATGTTGATCTTGTTTAAGGTGCTTGTAATATTTCTCGTTTTTCATTTTTTTGGCAGGTGATGGGATTTGTCCATGCAAAATATACAAGAGTTTTGGAGAATAGTACCTAAAAAAGTCCTAAATTATTACATTAATGCCAATTTGATCTCAAACTTTTGATTTGACCAATTTAGTTCTAAACATTTTCATGTTTTCAACTGATCAATTTTGGTTGAAAATCACCGACATGAACATTTTTAATAATTTTTTGTTTTTTTTTCTTTGTTATTATTATTATTATTTTCTTTTTTTCTTTCTTTTTATTTTTTGTAGCGAGATTCGTAGCCCTCACCAAATTTAGTCAAGGGCTGCCTCACCCAGGCCATTGCAAGATTTGGGTAAGGGCAACCTCAACTGGAGTCGGATTTTTGCATCTACGTTAATTTATATGAAAACTTTAAATATTTTTCTCATCCATAATTTCTTTCAAAGATTAAAGTTATAAAACCATCGATAAAACTACACATTACTTTTAAATGGATAAACGACTTGTCAGCTAAAAAGGGAAAAACCATTCAAATTTCCTCTAAAAAAGATCATACTTATTTGCAGAAGGGTCCAGTTAGCATAATTGATACTCTATATCGAATTGCCGCTTGTAAATGGGGGAACATCTTTGTATTGGTTTAGAAATTGAAATACAAGTAAGCTTCATGAGAATAAGAAAATAACTGATCACAATACATATTCTATTAAGTAAAAAGAGGTGTCCCACCGCCCCCGCCCCCCCGCCCCGGGGCCTCTTTACGTTCTCTTTCGAAAGGATGGAATTCATAGTGTAGGCTATTTGATTGATGAAATGATGCTAGCGGTCAAGGGAGACGAATAATTCAACTGAATAGCTAGTAATATCCTACTGGCGGTAGGAATCTGTCCTCCAATACATTATTGTCGCCAATATCTTTTCTCTATTTGAAAATCTAATGCACAACAATCTATTCATTAGTCTCACAAACAACATTATCAAGTGTCTTTTCATCTTTGAAAATTTATTAACCTTTACACAAATAATATATATTTATAAAAGATTATTGAAAAATAAAATAGATGTAGATTCGATTCAATCTTCACTGAATTCAATTAAATTAACACCTAAAAGCTTAAATAATTAAACGTATCCAAATCTAATAAAAAATTTTATGACTATTATCATAGGTAACACATGATGTAGTACATGTCAATTAAATAGAGTTTCCAATATGCTTGTTTGGAATATGCCTCTTTTTTTTTTTTTTTTTTTTTTTGAATCTGAGAATATGCCTGTCAATTGGAAACAATCTGGTGACCGGATGAGCTAGTGAGCCGGTTTATTAGAAAGGATATTGTCGTTCATAAAGGGCCGTTACTCTCCTTGGAAAACAACGACAGTCATGCAAGCATTTTCCTATACAGAACATGTGGCTTGCTTAGCACGCATTGGTTTTTGTTTGAAACGATAAGAGTTCTGTCTTTTAACGGTCAACGATTAAACCATACGTGGTGAGGACTGCCATGTGGTGGGAATTCGCTTGGAAAAAAATTGAGGGTTATAGTGTCATCCAGCTGAATTTTCTTGGGAAATTACATGAGTTAAGTCTTATCAAAGCTCCACTTGTCAATCAAAACTTGTGGACCATAAAGGGTTACACCACACATGACTTTCAAGTTCTTTTCTTTGACTTATTGTAAGAGTAAGAATCGGGCAAGAAATATCACAAAGCGATGGACAATGGGCATCTGTCCATGTGCTCGGAGATTAGGTATGGCTAGACCCGTCAAAATGGATCATGACTTTCAAATTATTTTCTTTGAATTATTGTAAGAGTAAGAATTGGGCAAGAAATATCACAAAGTGATGGACGGTGGGCATTTGTCCATGTGCTCGGAGATTAGGTGTGGCTAGACCCATCAAAATGGGTCATCGATGAAATTTTTAATCCTACGTGGCCATCTTCTCACCATGCTTGATGAGAAGAAAATCACTCACCATCTTTTCCATCTTTTTGGGTGTTCCTTTCCAAGTAACTTTTCACTTTTCCTTTGCTGTACAGAGTGATGAAGAGAAAGTTATCGACCGCAGTTCGACCTTAATCATCCAGATCAATTCATACGAAATATGTTAATTTAAAAATTCATCGCTCAATACATTAACATATCTAAATTTCTTCATTTATTGAAAACCCTTATGTGGTGGTAGATGTTGATCTTGTTTAAGGTGCTTGTAATATTTCTCGTTTTTCATTTTTTTGGCAGGTGATGGGATTTGTCCATGCAAAATATACAAGAGTTTTGGGGAAAAGTACCTAAAAAAGTCCTAAATTTATTACATTAATGCCAATTTGATCTCAAACTTTTTGATTTGACCAATTTAGTTCTAAACATTTTCATGTTTTCATCGATCAATTTTGGTTGAAAATTGCCGACATGAACATTTTAAATAATTTTTTGTTTTTTTCTTTGTTATTATTATTATTATTTTCTTTTTTCTTTCTTTTTATTTTTTGTAGCGAGATTTGTAGCCCTCACCAAATTTAGTCAAGGGCTGCCTCGCCCAGGCCATTGCAAGATTTGGGTAAGGGCAACCTCAAGCTGCAGTCGGCGAGGCTACAAAGGCCCCTCGCACGTGGCCTTACTAGTCACTAGCCAAGGACCCACGCCTAGATTTGGCGAGGGCCATGCCCTCACCCCATCCCCAGTGACTTTCATTAGCCAAAATGAAAAGAAAAGAAAAATATAATATAATATAATATAATTCAATATTCAATATTAAAAAAAAATTTGCAAAAATCATTTACGTCAGTACTGGTTATGCCACGTAAAACGGTTATGGTCTACGTTTATGATTTCTAGCCAAAATTGGCTTGTATAACTCAATTGACAAATTCTAAAAAGGTTTAGTATTAAATTAGCATAATTACAAAGTTTATGACTAAATTGATATAAATATAATAGATTGATGATTTCTTGGTACTTTTTCCTTTAGAAAAAGATGCTTGCTCATCGCTCCAATGATAACTTCAATTAGGAGTCATGCTCCTCGTTTAAGGAATACATGAAATGGGTAACGTGCATAGTGTGAACTAATTGAAGCTATAGTTCAAACACTTGAAAAAGAAAAAAGAAAAAAATGTCTTGTGCGGGTGCGTTGTGTGTGAAACCGTTGAATAAAAATTACAAATAGTCAAAAGGTTTACTAGACTACCAGCTGGCTGCGTAGTCAAATATACATGCCACATAGGGTGCTGACGTGGCAACGTTAAACTACTGAATATTTATTAATTGTTAGAATTTGCATCACGTGGCGATCCTCGAGTAAATACTCCAATGGTTCATTCCATCTACCCTATCAACTTCTCTCTCTCCTCCCTCCCTTTCCCGTCTCACTCCTTTGCCATGCCCTAGCAACGCTGGCACCACCTCCGCAGTTTCTCATCCCCTTACTTCGCTGGCAACCTACCTCTGAGATCGACGGCGACCACCGACAATTTGGACAAATGCTCGACGCTTTCGATTCTTGATTTTCCTATGCTCGGAACAAAATCCTACCATGAGATTTGGACTACATATGAAAAAGATTGCGACAAATGTGGAACTTTATTAATTCTCATCTAGAATTAGGACTCCACCACCAACTATAATACGACGTAGCAAAGGGCCACTCTATTTCCACATATACTTTGGCTAGATACTCAGTCTTATCTCGTCAATAGTCAAAAACACCCTACACGAACCATCAATTTTCAAGACGTCAAACCCAGCATCATATATTGAATACCTTTACCATCATTGTCTTGCGCTCTCCGGCATCAACTCCGAGGGGAAAAAGAACACGTCCTATTGCAGATTCATCTCTGTAACTGGAATAAAAGATCAAGCTAAGCTTCACCAAAGCATGAGAAATCACGAGACTCTTAGAAAATGGAAACGCCAGTTCCAAATCCAACAAACTCTCGTGAATATCATTCATCAAAAGCAGCAACCGAACAGATATAATCTGCAAATTGGAACGTATTTAGAGGAATCGATCACGAGAGTAAGACATCGGCTCTAACAACTTCTGCGGGAGGGTATGAATTACTGCTCTCTTCAGATATCTGTACATTCCAAAGACAGAAGGCTCAAGCGACGAAGTCTTCCATTTATAATTTTTTTATCAATGGACTTGCGTGAACCTAAATGCCGACACTCAAATCAAACTTTTCCACAAATTTGCTGGACATGTCAATTATAATGAAGACTTGGAAAAGTACGTGCCAGTCTTCATAGCAAATGCACGCTCGACCTATTGAAATGGGAAAAGATACTATTACGAGAGTAAGACGTCGGCTCTAACAACTTCTGCGGGAGGGTATGAATTACTGTTCTCTTCAGATATCTGTACATTCCAAAGACAAAAGGCTCGAGTGATGAAGTCTTCCATTTATAATTTTTTATCAATGGACTTGCGTGAACTTAAATGCCGACACTCAAATCAAACTTTTCCACAAATTTTCTGGACATGTCAATTTCAATGAAGACTTGGAAAAGTACGTCAATCGTGCCAGTCTTCATGGCAAAATGCGCGCTAAACCGATTGAAAGAGGAAAAGATTTTATGTTGCAATATATAGTCAATGGAAAAACGAAGACATGGTTTCAAGAAAGGCCCCATTTGCCGGAAAACGCTACACAGCTGTAAAAGGCTTTGACCTCGATTGAGGCTTCAGGAATGACGTTCCATATATAACTATGTCATCGATCTTGTTAAAATTATGTAGACTTGAACCCACTCACTCCCAAAAACCATCCCCCAAATCATGGTTTCTTCTTTATTGCTGCCCAACCAGTCTCCTTTAGGTGCCTTCTTGTTCTTATTGCTCTTCTTGGTTGACATCACTTCATTTCATGGTGTAGGCGATTCAGCTTCCTCCACATCTCCTTTCGCTATCAACGCGACCGGGAGTAAGGATGGAGCAGAGGCTCTCCTAAATTGGAAATCTACTCTTGAAAACCATAACCAATCCCTCTTTTTCTCATGGCATGGCAACAATCCTTGCAGCTTTACTGGTGTTGCTTGCGATGACTATAAAGCCATCACCCATATAAATCTTTCATGTCTTGGTTTGAGAGGAACTCTAGACGGCCTTGACTTCTCATGCTTAACCAATGTGGTTAGCTTTAAACTTGGCAACAACTCGATCTATGGCTCTATTCCCTCCAGTATCGGTAACCTCTCCAAACTTGGCTCTCTTGATCTTTGTGTTAATGAACTGTCCGGGAACATTCCTCCAAGTATAGGTATGCTAAAAAGTCTTCGTTCTTTGTACTTATGTGCAAACAACCTTAGTGGACACATCCCTCAGGAGATTGGACAGTTGATTTCTCTTTTGGAACTTGATTTTTCCAAAAACAATTTCATCGGTCCTATCCCTACTTCACTAGGGAACTTAAGAAGCCTCATTAAACTTCATCTATCGAAAAATCAACTTTCAGGGCCTATTCCTACTTCTCTCAGAAAATTAGGCAAACTATTCGAATTAGGCATTTTTCAAAATAACTTTTCTGGTTCCATTGTGAGAGAGATAAGTGACTTGAGGAATTTGAAGCATCTTTTGTTAAGGCAAAGTGGACTTTCGGGATCTATACCTTTAGAAATCGGGCGGCTCACTTCTCTTATTGTACTTGACTTATCATCCAACAGTCTCATCGGCTCAATCCCTCATTCCATCGGAAATTTGACTAGTTTGTCTTATCTTAGCCTCTTCCAAAATGGAATCTCAGGCTTGATCCCTCGAGAAATAGGGGGGCTAATGTCTTTGAAAGAGTTATATTTGTTTGAAAATGATTTGGCCGGTCCAATCCCTACTTCTCTTGGAAACTTGGGCAATATAACTGTATTAGACATTTCAAGAAATGTTCTTTCTGGTTTCATACCTCTGGAAATAGGGAGGCTCACTTCTCTTCTTGAACTTGACCTATCAAGCAACAATCTCACGGGCTCAATCCCTCGTTCCATCGAAAATCTGACAAGTTTATCTTATCTTCACCTCTCAAAAAATGGAATCTCAGGCTCGATCCCTAAAGAAATAGGGAGGCTGATATCTTTGAAATCTTTGAAATTGTTTAAAAATAATTTGGTTGGTCCAATCCCTACTTCTCTCGGACAATTGGGCAACTTAACCAAATTAGTCATTTCAAATAACGCCCTTTCTGGTTGCATTCCACAAGAAATATGTGAATTGAGAAGCTTGAAGTTTCTTAGGTTAAAGGGAAATGGATTGTCAGGATCTATTCCTTTAAAAATCGGGAAGCTTGCTTCTCTTATTGAACTTCACCTAGCAAACAATAGCCTCACTGGCTCGATTCCTTCTTCTATAGGAAACTTGATGAGTTTATCTGTTCTTTACCTCTACAAAAATGCAATCTCATCCTCGATCCCTCAAGAAATTGGGAAATTGTTACCTCTGAAAGAATTGGGTTTGTCAGATAATCATTTGGTCGGCCCAATCCCATCCTCTCTCCAATACTTAAGTAGTCTAAAGTTCTTAAGCCTTAAGACAAATAATCTTTCAGGCTTGATTCCATATGAGTTGGGGAAATTGATATCTCTTTCGGTATTTAAAGTATCAGATAATAATTTGACCGGTCATATCCCTGCATCAATCGGAAACCTGGCCAATCTAACCGTGTTACTCCTTGGTGACAACAAATTCTTTGGTTCCTTGCCTCATGAATTTAATAAGATAACGGGTTTGGTTCAGTTGTATCTGTCTAACAATGAACTGGAGGGGGAATTGCCAAAAGATGTATGCCTTGGGAGATCATTGCAATATTTCTCCGTCTTCAATAATCATTTCATGGGTCCCACCCCAACAAGCTTGGAGGACTGTCGCACGTTAATTAGATTAAGTCTAGAAGGGAACCAACTTACTGGAAATATAGAGAAGGCTTTTGGAATATATCCACATCTATATTCTATGGATTTAAGCCACAATCATTTTAATGGTGAACTTTCTTGGAAATGGGGGCGTTGTCGAAATTTGGCTAGCTTAAGGATATCGAACAACAACATTTCTGGTGAGATACCTGTGATATTTGGAAGGATGGCTCATTTACAGGTATTGGACCTTTCTTCAAATAATTTAATTGGAGAGATTCCAAGGGAAATGGGAAGCTTGTTGATTGAACTAGATCTAAGCCACAATGGGATCACGGGACAATTGCCAACTAAGATTGGACTTTTATCCCAATTGCAACATCTAAACTTGGCATCAAACAATTTGAGTGGATCAATTCCGGCTCAACTAGGTTCATGCACGAGCTTGCTGATCTTAAATTTGAGCAGAAACAAATTCCAGAGAAGCATTCCACCAGAGATAGGCAACACACAATATCTTGAGGTTCTTGATTTGAGTTATAATATCTTGTCTGAAAATATACCCAGAGAGCTTGCAAAACTGAAATACTTGCGAATTCTAAATATCTCTCACAATAGCCTATCCGGTTCTATCCCACATGCTTTTGTTGATATGTTGGCCTTAACTTCCATTGATGTATCCTACAATGACCTAGAAGGTCCTCTCCCAAATGTCAAGGCTTTCAATGAAGCACAATTTGAGGCAACTCAGCATAACAAAGGGTTATGTGGAAATGTTGTTGGTTTGCAAAAATGCAATTCTACCACGAGCAAAAATCACAATCGATTTGTTGGAGCTAGTATCACAATTATCCTCATTCTCTCGTTCTTGGGAATTCTCCTTCTCTCTTGCATATTGATTATTGTTGTAATAGTCAAGCATCGTCAAAGAAGGGTTATCAAGATAAAGGACAATAAATGGGCGAATGATTTGGATTTCATGCATATATTGAGTTACGATGGCAAAGTTTTCTATGACCGTATCATTGAGGCCACAGAAGGATTTGACTCCAAGTACTACGTGGGTGATGGGGCATATGGAATTGTTTATAAAGCTGAGATATCAGAAGGTCAAACAGTAGCTGTCAAACAAATCTCATCATCCCTCGAAGATAGTGAGATCGTTGATTTGATACCATTTGAAAGAGAAATTCAAGCCTTAACAAATATACGGCACCGCAACATCGTGAAATTTTATGGGTTTTGCTCCCATGTCCAACACCATTTTTTGGTGTATAAGTATATGGAAAGAGGAAGCTTGAGAACAACTTTGAATGATGACGAAAGAGCAATAGAATTTCAATGGGACAAGAGGGTAAATGTGGTCCGAGGAGTTGCAGATGCATTGTCCTACATGCATCATGAATGTTCACCTCCGTTGATTCATCGAGACTTGACCAGTAATAACATTCTATTGGATCGCAATTATGAGGCCCATGTTTCTGATTTTGGCACTGCAAGACTGTTAAGGCCAGATTCATCAAATTGGACTGCTATTGCGGGAACCATCGGATATATTGCTCCAGGTACTTCGTAATATTTGCAATATTGATGGCATTCAGTGTCAATTATTAATTGAACTTTTACTTTGTTAGTGCAGTTCTTTAGTTAATTAATCTTATCGTGGATATTGGTTTACTCATTTGGAGATTTCAAATTTAGTATTGATCAGAAAGCTTCCCGATTTCCCCGATAAGGAAAAACCTAGATGATGCTTGTACTTTAATCGTCAAACAAAATCCTTTGAACTTCAAGGAAGCGTAAACTGCCATGCTCAAATCAGTGTCGTAAACATGGATTAAGTAGAAATTTGTACTTGTGATTGTGACGTCACGTAAAGCAATGCTGTCAACTTCGATATAGCTTATGATCAAGGTGATACAAAAATTGCAAATTCTCCAATTGCAGAGTTGGCTTACTCTGCGATTCCTAGTGAAAAATGCGATGTGTATAGCTTTGGAGTCTTTGCATTAGAGACAATCATGGGAAAGCATCCGGGAGATCATGTCTCTCGGGAATGTTCATTGTCCGCCCAAATTCAGTTGCCAATTCTGTTGAAGGATGTGTTGGATCAACGTCTTCCACATTGTAGACTTCGCCATCGAGATGCACAAGACTTGGTCTTGATCACTATGCTAGCATTTGCATGCTTGCAAACCAATCCACAGCTTCGACCAACCATGAGACAAGTCTCACGTGAGCTTCGCGTACAAGTACCCCTAGAAATGCCGATCTCTACAATCAGCTTAGAACAACTTCGCGATCTCAATATCGAGAAATTTGGATCATTCGAAGGAGAAGGTAATCTTTTGAGCATGTGATATTGTTTGGCTTATAATCATGATGACAATCAACTTATGAATATCTTCTTAATTCTCACAAATCCCAACCATGTGATTTTTAATTTTCATTGCAGAGCCAGCTTCTCTATGAATGCTACAAGAGTAGTTCGATGTCTTTTGGAGTCATGGCACCAAAAATAATTATGGGAAGGCTTCTAAGGAGATCTAACTTCACAAATATTTCCAACGTTTTGTGGAAGCGATTAGGAAGTGAATTTGCAAAATGCATTGGATTGACGTCTCTTGCTTTATGTGAGTTGAGAAGTAAAGAACATGTAGTTTCTATTGCTGGAAGAGATAATGATACTAATAGTTTGTGAACTTTTATGGATGCACCATGTTGTATTTGAACTTTCAATTGGTTGGATGCACCATGTTGTATTTGAACTCTCAATTGGTTTAATTAAATTACTTTTGACTAGTGTATATTATCATCTTGGAACTTTCAATTGATCCAGTTAGATCCCCTGTATATCTGAACATGCTTGTTGTCATTTATCATTTATCAATTTGAATGAAATATGGCTTGGACACCAATCTAACAATGCTGATATTAACAGACAAAATTACGTGAATGTGCTTGTCATGTTAACTTGAAACTGCAAAACTATAATTCACAATCCTTTAATACGTGCGCTCTTCACTCAGACAACTTTTGCTTTTCTCAACCCACATGATCATTCTGTCAATAATGATTTTAGGTTTCTTTTCACAAGAAGGATGAGGACTTTGAAATCTCTGCTAATTAAATGTATGGAAAGCTTAATGGCTTTACTAACACAAAAATCTTTAGGCTATTTAGAGAATAACAGCTTATTGTGTATCACAAATTCTTAAAAGAGTGGACTCCACAATAATTTATAATTATTTGTTATTTATTTTTTCGTGGTCCAAAACATACTGTTATTCTCATAGTAGATTAAAGACTGTTACCTAATCATTTCTCAAAGCTTAATTATTTTCTTTGAAAGCATAGTGAAAATTCCTCCCTCATTCTCCATTTGACAAGATCTCGATAGAAAGCTTGAAGAAGAGTAAGACCACATTGTTCCTACTAAGTGACTGGTTTTGTCCAGGTTTGGAAGCTTTTCTTTGACACTAGTAGAATTCTTGTGCGCTGCACGGGTTCCATCTACTTAATGAAAAATTGCTTAAAAGTATTAATTTGAAACCTAATGCTGATTTTCTTCCTCTCAATTAGAACCAATAACTAATGGAACTATTATTTTCATCTAATTCTATTTTATATCTTGCCGTCTTGTTTCTTTCGTTAATTAATTTCAATAGAACTTGTCTCAATACAATCATTCAACAATGTGTATTTGACATTGGATTATGTACCTTTCCATATATCAATAGGATATGTGCAAATTAATCAATGGAGTAGGCACAAACAACCAAGAGAGAATGAATTGATTATCTACAAAAACTTAAGCCTTTTCGTGAATAAGTAGTGGATAGTGTGTAGAACACGCATTGTGCTATAGAAACACAATGGAAACAATTACCTTTTATAGAAAAAAAAATAGATGAGTTTAAGGCATAGAAAATATGCGGTAGAAGTACAGCGCAAGTGTCAAAACTTGATACGATAGGACACTTAAGTGCCAAAAGTTCTGAAAAGTGCACTTAAGTACCACTTTCTTTGAAAAATGGGATATTTTAGTGCCAACTCCAGCGAAGAATGTCAGAAATCCGACGTGGTTTATTTTTAATAATAGGCAACGTGGGTCTCTAGAAAGCTGACTCAGCAAAGAAAAGGCAAAACGACTCAGATTTGAATTTTAATATAAATATTAATTTGATTAAATTTAAAACTAAGTAGTAGTAATAGTAGTAGTAGTAAAATAATAATAAAAATAAAAAGGAAGAAGAAGAAGATTGCGGAAGTGATGGGCAAGGGTCAACATCATTTTCGACTTATCTAGCCACGTCAGCATGCAAAACGACGTCGTTTTGCACTTGTCTCGTTAGAAAAACACCACGTCGTTTTGCACTTGTCTCTTTAGAAAAACGCCACGTCGGCATTTTGGCTGAAATTTCTAGCCGTTGGCACTTAATTGATCTATTTTGCTTCAATTTTAGCACTTAAATGTCTCCATGTGCTAATGTCTCCATGTCTCCATGTGTTAGAATTTGGGGTATTTGGGACTCAAAAATATGCAAAGTATATTTGTAGTGATTCGACTTATCCACTTGATCTACTACACTCTCCCAACCTCTAACAGCCCAAATCAAGGCTGGAATTCATTATGAAATCCTTGATATGTTATGGCATTCGAAGATATTTAGTTCTGCTTTTAATGATGCTTCTACAGGCACAAGCAATATTGTTGCTTGTCATATGCCAATTCTATATCCAGAATTTAGAGAATGACCGATCATCCTTCGTGATACAATGACGAAGCCTTTAATCAAAATAAATCATTTTAATAGAATGTATGGATTGTATAAAACCTTTCATTAATGAAAAAATCCATAAGGTCCAAAATACCATAAATGCAGCGAATCAGATATCCTTTAAACTTGGTCTAATAAGCTTTATTCAAATAACAAATTAAATATTAAGCCACCTCCATCATGCCCTCTTCGTAAATTTGTCTTTCTCCTTTGTTATCCAAACCTGAAATAATAATAAAAATGGGTGATAAAATCACCGCTCAATTAGTGACAGTCAGGGGGAATGATTTTATTTCAGGAGTGGGTTTCGACTCCCACACCCTGCAAGGAGGCAGAGCAAAAGCATGAGAGTGAGTGTTAGAGTAGGATTAGCATAGGACCGATAAAAAAAAAATTAATGACAGTCATTATTTCTATGTAATCAAGCAATGAATGATACAATTTAGCGATATTTGTACAATCACACTTAAGCCATAACACAATACCACTTATCACATGTTATTTTAATATCATAAATGGATTTCCATATCAAACTCATTACTCATGTAAACACATTATATTTACGCTTCACCAGGTGACAAGGATCAAAAGCTACATTGGCTGTAGTTAACCCTACAAAATCACATTGACTGTGATTAAACCCCAAAATAGAACCTTTTGATGAATATATATAATATCTTAATATGTAGGTAGGCCATGAGCATAAATCTAATATGCACATGTCATATTTACCATAGTAATATTTAATTAAAAAGAATTCATCCATATAATTATTTTCAGTGCATTCTAGAATAACAACCAACTTGAAAATCCATTCAATGCTTGATCCATTTTTATAAAATAGGATGCCTTAAAGTAGTTTAATTTTCATTCATTTTCAAAATAAGTGCCGTGCTATGATGTAGGATTTTCTTTTTAGTAACTATGCCATGCAAATCTTGGAGAAAAATATAAGTGGTACAAGTCATTTGCTTCGATGACTCACATAGTCAAACTATACTGAGTCAACCAACAAATCCCCCCGGTCCCAAACATTACTTAAGGCCCATTATTAGAAAACATTAACTTATAACAGCAGCTAGACTCTCTTGGGCTCTGACCAAAAAAACACAAACGATTCTCTTGGGCTAAAAAGCCCGTTTACATAAAAATTACGAAATGCCCTCCGAGGCTCGGTCTCAGGTCCCAGGGGCAACAAACTTCCAATTACTTCCAAAAGAAAAAAAAAAAAATCGCCATGAAATAGTCCACAATTGAATTTTCTAATTTCTAATTTGAAATTATTTACCAAACTAACATTGAAATCTTCAAACTCACTTTCCAGTAATTTTTGTGATTAGTAATGGAATAATAATGATTCTAATCATTGGCACATATTTACCCGTGTAAAACATTATTTTCCAGAATTAAATTTAATTTATGGAATTTCCACATACATATATTGTCATTTAAAGTTACTTCAATATGCCATTCTCTGCGGTTAGCTTACCACAACCTCGTGACTTTAATGGTAGGAAATTTTGAGCAATCTTAGGAGATTGTAAGTTTTGTAATTAATTTTTCATGCGTGGACTGTGTTTGTGCCTTTGGTTTATTATATATGTAAATAATAATTGTTTCGGATAAATATTGATGAATGCAAAAGTAGTTATTCAATAGAGATTTAATCTTTGACATGTGAAAATTGCACTAAATACGGACACTTCATTAAGCTATGATGTCACATGATAATCCTACACTATTGCTCCCCAAATTGTTCGCACTAGATGTGAATGACATATGAGTAAGTCATAGATGTCGCGTAGTTTATTGTTTTATATTATAACTTGTGATGATATTTTATGGGCATGCAATCTGTTTTTCCTTTCCTTCTGATTTTTTTTTTTTTATTAAGATCTTGAGTTGCGAGATTTCGTGGCTCTGTGTTCTTTTTACTCCCGTCTGCACTAATTCCTTTGTAACATTTATATTGTGAGCTTCAAACCTTCGAAGCTGTCCATCTCTTGTTGGGTTCAAGTTGGTTGTCTGCCTAGAGCAAATCCGTGCTTTTGGAGAGTTTAGTTGAGACTCTTCATTGGTACGGGCGGCAAACAATTTCTATGGCTTTGCAAGTTTATGTAAGAGTTTTCCTAATATAAACTACATTAATTGATATTGAATTTACCGTTTAACGGTTACCGTTTTACGGGAGTTGATCTAAGGTGAGATAGAATGTTTCTTAATTAGTCGAATATGGGGTTGGTTAGTGTGGGCCGAGTTGAGCCTGGCCCGTAATGAGGGGGCCTGGCTGGAAACTCTATAAATAGTACTCAAGTCTCTCCTCTAACCCTAATTTTCACACGTATCCTCACATAAGGGGCGTTTACCTAGCACTAAAGGTGAGGGGGCCGCTTCATTGAGCTAGTGATACGGAGGGCAATAGAGGAGAATGACTTGAAGAACTTGTGCATGGAACATTGTGTTTCTGTTCCCACTTCAAAAACAATGGATTCCAAAACAGGTGCGTTAATCTTTCTTCTCAATTATGCATGTTATTGTTCTGGTTATGGTGATCTAGGGATTGCATGATTTGCATCCAACAGTTTAAACGTTCCAAAATATTGTTTATATCTCTTTAGTTTGAATCAGGGAATAATTATAACATATCATGCAATCTAGTATACTCTTGGTGGTGATGATTGGATTGGCCATTGACTTTGAGTAATGTCAGGTGTAATGTCCATAGATGTCGGTCAAATATCCATACAAGCATGCCACAAGTAGAATTCACCTCCGCGCGTTCCTTTTTGCAGATTTTGGCATCTGAGTGACATCGTTGCTCGACAGCTAGATGGCTGTGCACAAGCGACATGGGGTGAACTCCTTCAGGGGGCAAATAGGCGGTGAGCTCCTTCCTTTGGGAAAGTGAACCAACCTTGCCGCCGGATTTTTAGGGACATGTGGCGCATGGCACGGATCCGAAAGTACAAAAGTGGGAACAAGAAGGGGCACAGCAAAGTTCGCGACCTAATTCCTCAGGAGAGAGAGAGAGAGATAGGTTTAGGGGCATTGTCAATCTCGGGCCAACAACCTTTCATTGACTCGGGCTCTTCCAAACCCATACCTTTTATGACATTGGGCGTTCAAAATTTTGATCAATTAAGCCTATGTAAATTTTAACAAATGAGTCGCCACTAGCCTTTTAGAGTCGACCAGAAACCTAATAAGGCACGGGAGCATATCTTAATTACGCAACCAAAGATTTTAAACTTAGGGACTTAATTACGTTAGCTTTAAGACTAACGTCATTTCAATACCTAACTTCATCATGCTAACTAATGCCATAGCAGCCAGCCTATCAAAGAATTCTAGATATTGTTCTAAATATTCTGGAGCAAGAAATAACATCCAAGATATTGAAAATGGCAATCAAGTACAATCATATAGGAAATCACATAAGCATCCTAATATTGTCCATAAAAAGAAATCCAAAACAAGGAATCTTATTGTAAAGCCCTAAAGGCTTATCTAAATTTTGGGCTTTGATATTTTTAAAAGGTTTTCCAATTTTTTCTAAAATGTTCTTTTTTTTTTAGAAATTTCGAAATTTTTAATGGTTTTTCTATTTTTTTTTTATCATTTTTTGAATTATTATTATTATTTAAATATTAACATATAATAAATTTGGATCAGGTCAAGAGACCTGACCCAACTCTCCAACAAGACCAATCCGAACCCTATCAGATCGAGTTGGGGTAAAAGAGTAGGCTAACCTTAAAACTTGTTTGGAATTAATTAAATAAGCCCACGAACACTTTTCTTCGTTTTAATTGTTTCTTTGGCCCAAATTCTAAAAGAACGCAGCCCACAACAAAGCAGCCCCTAGCCCACTCTTCATTTTTTCTAGCCTTTTCATTTTTTTTTCGGTTTTCTTTCTTTTCTTCTTTTTTTCTTTCTTTTCCCTTTCTTTTTTATTTCTTTTATTCCTTTTCTCTTTTTTCTCTTTTATTTTTTTCCCCATTTTGTCATTTTCTTTAATCGTCTTCAACCTTAGCCCATTTGCTTCATGAAGGTGTCTTCAACCTCTAAGTTAATTGAACCGGAGCTACCAGCGACACACCAACCTCCACATGCGTGTAAAAGTTTTTCCGATGTGGGTGTAAAAGTTTTTCCGACGTGGGCTGCATTAATTGAGACTATAATTTATCATTTTTACAAAGTTGATCTAATAAAGTTTCTTAACAGTCAAATATGGGTTTGGCTTGCATATGCCGAGTTAGGCATGGTCCGTAATGAGAGGACTCAGCCAAAACTTTATAAATAGGCTAAGGTCTCTCCTCTAAACTTTACTTTTGCCATTTTGAAACGTACACACCCACTACCTCACATAAGGAATGTTCGTGAGGGGCAATCTCATCGAGCCAGGGTATTAAGAGTGATAAAGGAGAAGATCTTCAGCGTCGAAGGATTGGATTGCCGTTGTTTTGCTCCAAGAATCATGGATTCCAAATTATGTACGCAAATCTTCATCTTTTCCTTCAATATGTTCAAGTTTTTAGCTATGTTGATCTTGAGAAGTTGTTTTGATGGCCAACATTTGGTATCAAAGCCTACATAGTCTAGAACTCGAACTGTTGCATTTGGCCTGTTTCAGTAATTTTACTCGTTGAAACTTGATTTTGAACACATATTCGGACTCCCATCAGCGACAAAAGCATCTTGGTGGTTGGCATGCCCGTGGCAAAGGTCGAAGGTGCCTCCTTGAGCATTTCGGATTTGGCTTAGTTGTGTACTGTTTTACTCGTTTTTATGATTTTTGGTCTGTTGAAAGTGAATTTTCATCACATATTTGGACTCCTCTCATCAAGATGAGCATATTGGTGGGTGGCGCGCCTCCACTAGATGCCGGACACACCTCCACGCGTCTACACGTGCCGCGATGGCTCTGACGAGTGACATTGTGCATCGCCACGCGTGCTCACGGGCTCGCACGCTAGGCACGTCACCTCCTAAGGCTGTGGGTGGCGTCATCAGTGACGTCACCCCGCTGACTCGGCCACCACCTTGTCGATAACGATGTCATCCCGTCAATGACATCATTCCCCGACTGGATTGAACAAACCCGGTTTGACCTATTTGACCTGACTGGATTGACCGAGTTGACTCGACTCGAGTTGACCCAATTGACCGAACCGATCAATTGGTCATATCAACCATTGACCATTGATCGGTTGGACCGGTCAATACCGATCGAACCGACTTTTCGAGTGACTTTAAATCGGCTCATGCACGCCAACACGGTCTTTATTCGGCATGTGCTTGATACAGGCATGCTCGTATGGGAATTTTATATATTGTGATGTATTTATTTTACATGTTTGATGCTCTTAATGAAAATGCATGGAAAAGTCTAAACGCATGTATTTTTGGGTATTTTTGGCGTATTTTTCATGTATTTCTTTACGGTTTTGGAAATACAATTGCATGTCATGGGCCTCTATCATATGGAGAGTAAATAATTATATGTCATGTATTATACCCAAAGGTATTTATATGATGATGCATGTAATTCTCAGGACGTGTACTTATATAGTTTTCAAGGTACACGGTACTCATATGATACTAATTATATGCTTGTGTGTGAAATCAGTTACTTTCTCTGTAAATGGCAATTTCATTGTGATTGAAGTTCTTACTAGATCAAAATTTAGGTAATTGAAAGAGGATTCTGGGATAGTGGCTCGGTTCACTATGCTTGGGAGTCCTGAATAGAATGGTGTGCCCAAAAAACTCAATTATACTCTTATGAATACAGTAAGGTGTATGATGAGTAGGACCAATTTGCATGGCTTCTTATGGGGTGAGACATTAAAAACAGCCATATACATACTGAATTGTGTTCCTATCAAGGCTGTTCCATCGACTCCTTTTGAGTTATAGACTAGACGCAAACCAAGTTTGAACTATCTCAAGGTTTGGGGATATCCTGCAAAAATGAGGTTATACAATCCAACATTAGGTAAGTTGGACTCTAAAACCACTCGGTGCTACTTTGTATCTTACTCAAATTATTCGAAGGGATGTCGGTGTTATAATCCCAATGGAGGCAAAAAGATTGTGGAATCACAAATGGCGAAGTTTTTGGAATTTGATGTGGCCGAAGAGCATGGCTGCTCGCGGATTAGTGAGGATAACAATATGATGGGACATACTATGTCCTTTTCCCTACTCGTGCAGATGATTATGGAGCCTACTGTGCTATAAATTGAACCTATTGACACTTAAAATCCTATTGTTGAGATAGCCCCTAATGAAGTTTTTCAAGTTCCTCATACTCAAAATGAGGTTGCAATAGCTCGACTTAGGAGGTCTATTATGGAAACGCATTCAACTATATCACCGGATTATATAGTCCATTTAGGAGAGTATGACTATGATATTGGCTACGCTGTAGATCTAGTGACTTATACGGACGCTATTTTTTGTCCTCAATCAGATTTGTGGTTGGATGTGATGAAAGACGAGATGCAATCTATGAAACATAATGGCGTTTCAGAGTTTGTTGAATTACCGAAATGTTGCAAACCCATAGGTTACAAATGAGTTTATAAGACTAAATGGGATTCCAAAGGAAAGATTGAAAAACTTAAAGCTAAACTGGTGGCCAAGGGCTTTACTCAAAGAGAAGGGATATACTATGAAACAACTCTTTCTCTTGTCTCTTTTAAAGACTCATTTAGAGTGATCATGGCATTAGTAACTCATTTTGACATGGAGTTACACCATATGGACGTTAAAATTGCTTTTCTAAATGGAAACTTTGATGAGGAAGTCTATATAGTGCAACCTGAAGGTTTTGCAGCATATAATTTAGGTAAGATTGTATGTAAATTGAAGAAGGCTATTTATGGTCTCAAACAAGCTTCTAGACAATGGTACTAGAAGTTTTACAATGTCATCACTTCTTTTGGTTTTGTCGAGAACAAAGTAAATCAATGCATATACTGCAAGGTTAGTGGGATGAGATTTATTTTTCCTATACTTTATTTGTATGACATATTGCTTGCAAGTAGCGATATTGGATTACTGTATGAGACAAAACAAATGTTGTCAAAGAATTTTGATATTAAAGACCTTGGTGAGACATCTTTCGTTCTTGGCATTGAGATCCATAGAGATCGTTCTCACCATATGTTAGGTTTATCTCAAAGGACATATGTCAATCGTATTTTAGAAAGATTCAACATGTAGCATTGCAAATTATGAACTGTTCCTATTGTTAAGGGTGACAAATTGGGCTTCTCACAATGTCCTCAATCAGATTTTGAGAAAAACCAGATGAAGGATATGCCTTGTGCTAGTGCACTTGGAAGTATCATGTATGTTCAAGTTTGCATCAAACCAGATATCGCCTTTGTGACAGGACTTATAGACAGATATCAATCAAATTCAGGACACGATCACTTGATTGCTGCCAAAAAGGTTTTGAGATACTTGAAATTGACAAGAGACAATATGTCGATTTACAGATATGTTCATAATTTGAGACTGGTAGCATATTCGGATGCATATTTTGCTAACTGTCAGGATGATAGAAAGTCGATAACATGATATATCTTCATGTTAGCTGGAGGTGCAATATCGTGCAAAAGCAAGAAACATAAATCTATATCATCCTCTACCATGTAAGTGGAATTTATAGCATACTTTTCAGTTACTGCTCAAGCTATTTTGGCTCCAAAACCTCATTAAAGAATTGGCCGTATTTGATTTTGTGGATAGACATATACAATTATATTATGATAATAACTCTGCAGTGCTATTTGTCAATAACAACAGAAGTCTCAAGGGGTCTAAACATATAAAGGCTAAGTTTTTGACTAAAATGGAAATGGTACAGAATTGTGACATTACAATAAATCATATTCCCATAGACGATATGTTAGCAAATCTACTGATGATAGGCCTTCGCCCTTGTGTATTTAAGTGACATGTCATGAATATGGGCTTGGGAGGATCATTGGATACTATCATTTAGTGAAAGCTGTTTCAGATTTGCTCTAATAAAGTTTACATTTGTGTTTTGATACATTTGGAAACATTTTGATATATGTCAACTCTTTTGGTATGGATTGTTATTAAGTTTATACATATATCTAATGAAAATCTCCAGATATTGTGGAAACCTTAAGTTAAGTCTAGGGGCATCCAATTATTAACCTTGTATATATGTCTCAGTTACACATTAAAAAATATTAACTATAAAGATAAGACATATCAGGGTTCATTAGAACCATAAATATATTTTCTAGTAACACATCCAGTTTTCTATAACGCTTAAGGTAAGGGAATGGTGACTAACAAAAGGGATAATACATAAGGTATTACTCTTCATGAGGTATTATTTATTCACCACACAATTATATTGAATCCATATAAGTAAAGTTAAAAAGCACTTGTGATCATGGAAGGCTCTGCGTGCGTGCGTGCATTACTGCCATGATTCAATGTTTGAGACTTTATGAGATTAGATTGACTGTTGAGAATTATCTCTAGACCAACTTTATGAGATTAGATTGACTGTTGAGAATTATCTCTAGACCGACATCAAGATGTGCATATATAGTACAGTTTCAGTTAATATAGCCAAGTGGGAGAATATAAGGATTTTCCTGATGGAGGCTACATTAATTGGAATTGTGATTTACCGTTTTTATGGAGTTGATCTAAAAATGTAAGATATAAAGTTTCTTAACAGTCAAATATAAGCCTAACTTGTGTGGGCCGAGTTGAGCTCAGCCCATGATGAGAGGGCGGCTAAGCTCCCTCCTCTAACCCTCACTTTTGCCATTTTGAAACGTACACACCCATTACCTCACATAAGGAACGTTCGTGAGGGGCAATCTCATTGAGACAGAGTATCGAGGGTGATAGAGGAGAAGATCTTTAGCATCTGCCGTCATTGTGTTCCAAGAATCATGGATTCTAAATCAAGTACACAAATTTTCGTCTTCTCCTTCAATATGTTCAAGTTTCTAGCTATGTCAATCTTGGGAAGCGGTTTCGATGGCCAACATACACATCACCGCCGAATGACCACCAGTTGCTGGTCACTTGCCTCAACCAGTATCCACCAATTTTGACCATTCAATCTGGCAACCTCAAAATTTAAAGAAATAAAAACCTACGGATCCTAAATTTCTAAAACCAGCCATCCATCAAACAAACAAACATAAAAAAATGTCAGTATGATGAAAGAATAGCCTGACGATGGTGGCCTCGGATCATTGGCTTTGCCGGGCGAGAGAGAGGTTTCTAACAAATGGAATAGACGTCCAACAACGATGTAGACAGATTATTTCCGAGAAAGTCGCATGAAAACCCAGCAAAAACACTAGAGTCAAGTAGGATTAGACAAATATAAACGCAAATATGAATCGGCTTCAAGCTTAGACATGAAAATTTCTCGGTGCTCTTTCGGGCATTTTAGCAAACACATGATACGCGTTTTAGACAACAAGTTTCAGACTCATGTTTATGATGAAATGAATTTCAAATCTCGACACATGAAAACATAAACCAACATTATAGGTTATAGATCAATCTTAGTACTATTTCAAGCGTCTATGATCCCTCCAATAACAAGGGCCAAAAACATTATGTTTGAGAACGAACTCCTACCTGAATCGGGGTGGAGTTTTTGGTGGCGTACGGCTGCCGGTAAAGCTTCAACGGGCGACGAGACAAGAAGGAAGACTTCTGCTCAAATGCGGACAGAGACGGTGACCAGTGGCCGCGCGAGATACTCTCCAGACAAACGAGGATCATCAACATCAGAGACGATCGTCTTCTTTCTTCAACCTCTCCCCTTTTCAGTTCCTCATAGTCGAAGCCCTCTAATGGCCAAGGATGAACCAGCCAGCTCCTTTCCTTCCCCTCTCTCGTTCTCTCCAACCAGAACCAGCACCCCACACAACGGACCCCCTTGTTTCTTTTCTTCAATGGCTGAACGCTCGACCTCTTGCCACCAGAATTAGCGCCTTGCCCTCCTTTCTTTTTCCTTCCTTCTTGTTCGAGCTCGAGCAGTCCCCTCCTACAAACCAAAACCAGCCGAAGCCCACCTTGGTTCTCTCCTCTCTGTTTCTTTTCTGCCTCGCGCAACACCCCTGCTCACTCACGCACTGCTCCCTCGCTTTTTTCGAATCTTTTCTGTTATGCTCTTTTCCCCTCGCGCTAACCAGCACACCTTCTAGAACACCTAGGTTTTCTCACATCACGCGTTGTTGCTTTTCTTTGCGTCACAGGCGCCCATGGACGCAGCTCGCCACCTCCCCTTTTCTCCGTCGTTCCCATTCTGTCACAGTCAGTATGCTCACCAAGGAAGAAGTCGCGAGCACGAGGGGAAGAAAGAAAAGCTGGGGCTAGGGGTTTCGTTTCTTTCTTAATCTCTAGTGGGCTGGGAAAACATAAAAGAAACGGGCTAGGAAAGGAATAAAGAGATGGGCTAAAGAAGCACATAAGATGGGCTAAAGAAAATAAAAGATGGACTGATGGACGCAAAAAGAAAGAATAGGAGTAGGTAGGGGTGAGCAGCGGTCTAGGGTCGACCCTGGACCGACCCTGACGGGCCCAACCCCGCCGGTCTGGTCCGGTTCCCAAGGGGACCGGGTCGGTCCTCGGTCCCTAAAATTCCAGGACCGACACCGCTTGTGCGGGTTAGTTCTGGCCCTAAGAGTTTTGGGTCGGCCCAACCCTGAACCAACCCTGTATATATATTATATTAAATTATATTATTTATAATTTTTTTATATATTCAAACCTAAGTAAAAATGTCTGTTATAAAACCTAAGAGTTATTGTGAGATATTCTATCAATAGCACTAATGGTAATTTCAATTTAAAACTTTTGTTGAGTATTAATTATGTGTCGTTTGTGTTGTTTTCGGGTGTTTAGAAGTTCGAGTGAATTAACATGATATGAAGTTATATATTCATGGTTTATATTAAGTATTTTGAACTTTTTATGGTTTAATTGTATTTTACTAATGAATTTCAGCTACACTTTACTTTTCAATTTGTGTCAAATGGTAGAAGTTTTTGAAGAGTAGAGTAGTATCTTGCAGCTTGCTATGGTGATTTGCTAGTCAAGTCGTGTGAAGCTCATTTTTTGGTTGAGTGAACTTTACATGATCAAATGCAGGAAAACGCTTTTGCATATGGTGTTATGAATATTAAAGATAGATGATTACAAGAACTTTCCATCTTGTCACATATCTCGATTAACGGTTAGCAGGTACGAAATTTCTATTATTGTGTCATCTTAAATTTGCTGAATATGTATTGGTATTTATAGTTTAGTTGCACAATGCCGCATTGTCGATGTATATGTAATTTGAATTTGTAGGTTTGCTTTTTTAGAGAGTATAAAAAACAAGACAAAAAAAATTATCGATCGGTCCCGAGTTGACCTTGGAATCGAACCGAACCCATTGGGTCGGTCCGGTCCTTGGTCCTAGGCTCAATAGGGTCGGGTCCTCGATCCTAAAAATTGAGGACTGACACTGTACGAGTTGGTCCTAGGGTTAAGGGGTGGCCCGGACCAACTCGGACCATGCTCACCCCTTGGAGAGTAGGTGCCAAGTGAGCATGACAGCCCACTTGATTTTTTTAATTTAATTAATCTATGCTATCTTCTTCTTCTTTTGTATTTCTATATTTTTGCAAAAAATGGACACTTGAATGATCATCTACAATTTGGGTGTCAACGCAGGGGACAGCACCTAGCACATGGCCGGTAGAAATTTTTTTAAATCATCTTTTTAACTCCTTTTTTTTTTTTAATAATGTTATTATCACTCCAAATCTCTCTTGCCCATTTATCATCATTAGCTTTCAACTTTTTTTGAATGCATCAAAGAAGTAGAGGTGGTTATTGTGCGAACTTAAACTGGGAGTTGGGACCGAATCTTTACCTAAGTCCGTCCATTACAAAGTTTATATTTGTAAATTTTTGAGTGGGATAGACTTGACTCGGGTCTAAACGCGTAACATGAAGAAAATTCATGATTAACGAAGCATTAATCCCACGACGACTGAAAAAAGTAAGTCAAGCACTTGTCAGCCCAAAAGAAAATAGGAAAATCATAGTAGTTAAACAAGATTTGGGAGCATTATAGCACAAAGAGTCGTTTCTAATGGATTCACAATTGTCATTACTTTAATTATTGAGTTCAATCAAATTTGATTGTCCAAAACAAACGTGGACCGAACTCAAAAAGAAAGTAAATTTAATCGAAGCTCGAGCTCACATGCTGAAAATACTATAAAATGGAGAAACTATAATATTTATCTTTTCCTCATTCCGACATATGTGAAGTAGAGAAATAGTATTTTTTATTTGTTTGTAACATCGTCATATAGATGCTTAAGATCGAGCTCTGCTCAATGAAGTTTTTATTTTCAATACTCCAACTCAATGAGGATATATTTTCGAGACAACTAAAAATTTCTCCTGTGACTTACTCGTTTCAATCTTATCAGTGACATCTTCGTTTTGTATTGTCAGAAGATTATTATAAGATAAGCATGGATGGGTGCGTGCATTTGATTTTAATTTCTTTATGCTATAATTATGATGTCATATCAGCAAGAGCTTGTAATTCTGCTTATGTACTAGAATGAGTGACGGTAGTTTGTTTCTTGCTACGTCATGAGATAAGGAGGTGCTCAAAAAGAAATAGTAACTCGTAGTGGAGTGATGATTAAACCTCTGTTCACCAACTCAATCAACATCAAAATAAGCTGTCAAAACTAAGGTAGACTAAAAAAAAAGTGAAGGCTATGAAATAATGTACCCTTAGTGTCACCAAGAATTCAAGAAAAATGAGCTGTACGAGGTGCAATCATGCACTGACTTGCAATATGGACAGCTGAGGCAATGTCAGGACAAGTAACATTGAGATATATAAAACTGTCGACTAATTGTCGATAAAGTGTAGGATTCGAAAGCTGAACCCAATCTTTGACATCAAACTTATTAATATTCTGTACAAAGATTGTTCACCCTATCAAAGGTTGTGTCAAAATTAATTATTAATAGCTTTGGAAAAATGTTGTCGGATGTAATTATTTGGAAGATTTCATTTTGCAATTGTTTTTGGAGTTGCAAAGCAACTAGCTAGGATGCTGATTATGAGGCGTTGTTCATAAAGCAGAACTACCAATAGGTCAAATTGTTGCTGTCAAGAAAATTTCTTCATCCCCAGAAGAGGAGTTCCTCGACTTCGTATCTTTCAAGAGGGAGATCCAAGCCTTATCAAACATCCGCCATCCCCACATCGTCAAACTTTATGGGCTTTGCTCTCATGCACAACATACTTTTTTTGGTGTACGAGTACATCAGAAGAGAAAGCTTGAGAGCACTTCTGAATGATGATGAGAAAGCTCGGAGTTTGCCTAAGAGATGCTGGGTATCTGGCTCTTTGCTATGATAGCAATTATTGCGGAATATGGCGGGCCAAGAGAGCGAATTGATAAAAATAGTCGGAAGGAAGGAAAGGGAATCGGACATTGGATTTATATGGTTCAGTTCAAATATCAGAACTTACATCCACTGGGAGAGCAGTACGGAATTTCACTATAGAAATAAGTGATACACTAGAGATTATAATAATTTGAGTACTCAAACACTCTCTTAGTGTTTTCCAGCTCCAGTTATACCTAATAACTTATATAGTGTTTACAATTCCTAGTGAAATCTCTCTCGAGAAATTATACAAATTCTACTCAAAAGAATTTATCTGGCTAAATTACTCAAGTGTAATTACAACAATACTCAACCCTTTTGGCCGCCAAAGAAGTTGGCGCACTCTCTTCTCTGTGGCCACCGAGGACGTGGCGCACTCTCAATCGCCAAAGGAACTTGGCTCTCTCTCGGCCACCTTGGCGCAATTCTTGTCCCACGTCTCTCACTCTAGAGTCTTCATCATTCAATGGCCATGACCATTGAACAATCATTATTGCACCTCATAGAAGAGACATCTTGCACATTGATCTCTCTTCTCAAGTTCGAAAAGTCCGGCTTGCATTTATTAAGATGTGCTCCATGCAACTGTTTTTTTATTCCTCTTTCAGCCACCAAGGACTTGGCACATTATTACACTTCATGAAAGAGACATCTTGTACGTTGGCCTTTCTTCTCAAGTTCAAAAGTCCACCTTGCAAATGTTAAGATGGGCTTAATGCAACTTCCTTTTTCATTCCTCTCTCGGCCACCAAGGACTTGGTGCACTCTCGGCCACAAAAGAAACTTGGTGCTCTCTCGGCCACCTTGGTGCAATTCTTGTCCACATCTCTCACTCTCTTTTATAATGCAGAAGACAGAGTCTTCATCATTCAATGGCCATGACCATTGTATAATCATTATTGCACTTCATGATGCTCACATGGGAAAGAGACATCTTGTCCGTTGGCCTCTCTTCTCAAGTTCAGAAAGTCCACCTTGCATTTATTAAGATAGGCTTAGGCAACTTCCTTTTTCATTCCTCTCTTGGCCACTAAAGAAACTTGGTGCTCTCTTGGCCACCTTGGCGCAATTTTTATCCCACATCTCTCACTCTCTTTTAATGCTCCATTTGTACGTGAAGGTTTGGGGGTCCTAGTTTGTTGATGTGTTCAGTGTAGACTATTCAAAGTCTTCCGGAGATGACACCGGTCTTCTGAGTGCATTAAAATGAATACTATTGCTAACATGATAACCTCTATATGAAATGCTAACATGAAAAATAAGAGACGAGAGAATGAGACTCATTAGCTTCTTGGTCCCCACCATGATAACATCCTTTCCACGAATAGTTTATCAGCTAGTAATAATGCATAGCACAAGTCTTTTCTCAATAATATGATCATTTTCTATACTCCATTGATTTATGGTAATGCGAATTGATAGAAAAGCAAGACGAGAGATACTTTATAAATACACAAAGAAGGACTTATGACGTTTTATGCTAATAGAAATTGACGTGAATTACAAACACTAACACAAATTGTCAAGCTTAGATGATGTAGAATTTACGTCAACAACTGCAGGTAGTAAAGTGAAAGATTTTGCCGATATTTTCTTAGAAAGGATTTTCACGAGGGAAACAAAACTTTACATAGGAAATGGTGGATCACTTAACCCATTAAAGTGGGTGGCCTTAAAAAAAGGGAAAGAGACTGCGTAGTTAAGATGAATGCTGGATATTCATGACCATTACTCCATATTTAACTGTTTGAAAACAACAGCGATATATGCATTGACCTTGATTGAGGCTTCAACTAATAATGATAAGCCATTTATAAATATCCGGCCTATCTTGTTTTTGAGAACATGCGAACCTGGACAATCTCACATCCTCAAAACCCACCCCAAAATCATGGCTTGTTCCCTATTTCTGTGGAAGCCGTCTTCTTTAGGAGTCTTCTTCTTGTTCTATTCGCTCTTCTTTGTAAACAACACCATCATCTTTGTTTCCGCTCCATTTCATGGCATAGTCGTTTCTGCTTCCACCACTTATTTTGCTTCCAATGCAACATACCATAAGGATGAAGCAGATGCTCTCCTGAAATGGAAATCTTGTCTCGAAGACCGCAGCCAGTCTCTCCTGTCTTCATGGCATGGTAACAACTCTTGCCACTTCATGAGTGTCACTTGCGATGACTACGGATTCGTCGCCCATCTTAATCTTTCTAATCTTGGCTTGAGAGGAACTTTAAAGGGTCTCGACTTCTTGTGCTTAACCAATATGATTAGCCTTGACCTTTTCAACAACTCAATCTATGGTCCAATAACCTCGAGTATAGGTAACCTTTCCAAACTCAAATATCTTAATTTATGTTACAATAGACTCTCCGGAAATATTCCTCCATCTATAGGCATGCTAAAGAGTCTTAGCGAATTGGACCTATGTGCAAATGACCTCTCTGGTCCCATTCCAAGAGAGATAGGTGACCTAAGAAGATTGAAGGGTCTTTACTTATGGAAAAATAGACTTTCAGGATCCATACCTTCAGAGATTGGGAGGCTAACCACTCTTATTGAATTAGATTTTTCTGAAAATAATTTGAACGGGCATATCCCTTCGTCTATTCAGAATTTGAGCAGTCTGAATCTCTTATATCTATCTCAAATCATCTTTCAGGTTTGATTCCTAAAGAGATAGGGAAACTAACATCTCTTGTGATATTACATTTGTATAATAATACTTTGACTGGTTCAGTTCCCGCATCAATTGGAAGCATGGCCAATTTAACTAAGTTAGCCCTTAGTGATAACAATTTCATCGGTTCCTTGCCTCCTGAAATGAATAAGATGGTTGGTTTGAGTACTTTGACAATCTCTGATAATGCCTTTGAAGGGCAACTTCCGGAAAATATATGCCTCGGCGGATTATTGCAAAATTTCATTGTCAGGAATAATCAATTCACAGGTCAAATCCCTAAAAGCTTGAGGAATTGTACTTCCTTAGTTAGAGTGAGACTCGAAGGAAACAAACTCACTGGGAATATAACGGAAGCTTTTGGAGTCCATCCGCAGTTGAATATTATAGACTTGAGCCACAACTATTTGCACGGTGAACTTTCAAGGAAGTGGGAGCATAGCCGCAATTTGACGAGCTTAAGGATATCAAATAACAACATTTCTGGTGAGATACCCTTGATATTTGGAAGGATGGCTCAATTACAGGTACTTGACCTTTCTTCAAATAATTTAAGTGGAAAGATTCCGAGGGAATTGGGAAGCTTGCGACTACTGTCAGATCTTGTCCTCAACAATAATGGGATCAAGGGTGATATTCCCAGTGAAATTGGATTTTTATCTCGACTGGAATATCTCAACCTAGCATCAAACAATTTAAGCGGAGCCATTCCAATGCAGCTTAGCCTATGCACCCACTTGCTGAGCTTGAACTTGAGTCAAAATAAAATCGAGAGAGGCATTTCTTCTGAGATAGGCAATGCACAATTTCTAAGCGTTCTTGATTTGAGTAAGAATCTATTGACCGGAAGAATACCACAAAATCTAGGAAAACTGAGAGTCCTAGAAACCCTAAATGTCTCACACAATGGCCTCTCTAGTTCCATCCCACATAGTATTGCTGACTTATTGGGATTAACTTCTGTTGATGTGTCCTACAATGACTTGGAAGGTCCTCTCCCAAATGTCGGAGCTTTTGAGAAGGCTCCATTTGAGGCAGTTCAGCATAACAAGGGGCTGTGCGGGAACGTAGTTGGATTACAGAAATGCAATGTTTCTAACATAAGCAAGAAACACAATCGATACAGCAGAGGTAGAATTTTAATTATTGTGGTTCTCTCATTCTTGGGATTCCTTGTTCTCTCTTCCTTCTTGATCTTTCTCGTAATTGTTAATCACCGTCAAAGAAAGATTATCAAGAGGTAAATGAATGCACAGACAAAGATGAATGATTTAGATTTTTTGCACATTTTGAGTTTTGATGGCAAAATTTTCTACAAGCGAATTGTAGAGGCCACAGAAGGATTTGACTCCAAGTACTATTTGGGAGAAGGGGCCTATGGCGTTGTTTATAGAGCTGATCTACCAACAGGTCAAACTGTTGCAGTCAAGAAAATACCATTGTCCCAAGAAGATGAGACCGTCAACATCATTGCTTTTACAAGGGAAATTGAAGCCTTACAAAATATTCGCCACCGCAACATCGTGAAGCTTTATGGGTTTTGCTCTCATGCACGACATCGTTTTATAGTGTATGAGTATGTCAAAAGAGGGAGCTTGAGAACAATTTTGAATGATGATGAAAGAGCATCAGAGCTTGGCTGGGACAAAAGGATAAACGTGGTTCGAGCAGTTGCAGATGCAATGTGGTATATGCATCATGAATGTTTTCCTCCATTGATCCATCTAGACTTGACCAGCAACAACATCTTGTTGGGTGCTGATTACGAGGCTCGTGTTTCAGACTTTGGCACTGCAAGATTATTGAGGCCAGATTCCACCAACTGGACTGGTATTGCTGGCACCATCGGATACATCGCTCCAGGTGATGTTCTTGCAGAATCATATTAATTTACTGTCCCAACTCGTGTTGTCATTGGAAATTACTTAATTATGTGAAAGCAATTCCAAGTTTTTAATTACAGCTAACAAGTTTATCAACGGACTTTGAATTTTTCAATTGTAGAACTAGCTTATACCAACATTCCAACTGAAAAATGTGATGTATATAGTTTTGGAGTTGTCGTGCTGGAGATAATCATGGGAAAGCATCCGGGAAATTATGTCGCGTCAGTATTTTCATCCACTCAATCTGAGTCACAAACACCATTAAAGGATGTGCTGGACCAACGCCTTTCGCCTCCGACAAAACAGCATGTGCAACACGTGATCTCTATCGCTGCGCTAGCAATCGCGTGCTTGCGGACCAATCCTCAACTTCGACCGACCATGACACAAGTCTCGAGAGAGCTTCGAGTTCAAGCACCACTGATTTTGTCGTTCTTTGGAGTCACCTTAGAACAACTCCGTGATCTCGATGGCAGGAACTTTTAGACCGCATTCAGGAGGTTTCAAGTTTCCGATCGAGTTACTGTCATGTGTTATAAAACTAGGAAGATGCGGGGTGTAAATGTTTCCTTCTTGTTGGAGTAGAAAGATAGTTAATTTTTCACCTTTCGTGTAAGCAAGCATCTGTTCATAGTTAATATAAATCATTTGTTTCTTAGCCAAATATTTTGAACTTGTTTACAATACCACCTCACATATCACATTACAAATTCGTGTATGTGCAGTTCTTCTGGGATACTTCACAGTTTTGAGATCATTATGTTCGGGAAAATGAGTATGATAGAAAGCAATCAGGCTCACATAACACGAGGATAATGTTTTCGACATAATAGCTCATCAAAAATGAATTTGCGGGGTGGTTCTTGCCTTTTGAGCAGCCAAAACGGAGATTGGAAGTTTGGAACGTCCGGAAATGACATCAATACTTGCAGGGCGAGTTCCTCATGGGGCTAAATTAATTAATAAATGGAATTTGTGTGCCCTAATTAATGAAGCTACTATTTCTCAATTAACAACTTCGTAGATGAACTCGGCAAAAATCAATGAATCAATCTCAGGTATCTCACCAGTAGCTTGTTTGGTTTCTATCCTTACGTGCCACCTCTTCCTTATGAGTACCTCGGAAATATTATCACTTGATTTTTACTATCTAAAAGTAGGCATTAGATTCGCATGAACAAGATGCGTCCTTTGACTTTGAGAGGGAATGGGTGACCACAAATTTTCCTTTTGTCCACCGTGAATAATACGAGAAGAAACCTATAAAAACTTCAATTGGATTGGCATCTTTCTTAGGTAACTAGAAATGGTATGGGCGTTGTCGGGGAAAAAATCAAAGTTTTTGTATAAAATTTTTTCTTTGAAAAGGCTGTTTCCATTTCTTTGTTTTTCTTTAAATTGAATGTGTTTATATAAATTTGTATAATCAAAGTTAGAAACATAATAACACGCGTGGTCTTTGCAATTTCCTTTACGATATCAAATCTAAAATTCTTGTCAATAGGCTAACGCCATTTCTTCCACAATTAGTTTCTCCTATTCAAGATGCATTCATTGATGGTAGACTTACCAATTTCTTTCAAGAAAGTCCCATTGCAGATTCAACTCTGAATCAAAACCGAAAGATCGATGTAAACTTCACCAAAGCATGACAGCAATCACGAGAGTCTCGGAAAATGGAAATGCCCATTAGAAGTACAACGAACTCTCATGAGTATCATCCGTCAAAAGCAGCAACTGAAAAAAAATAATCTGCACGCTGTG
Organism: Eucalyptus sp. ANBG9806169; assembly: GCA_014182395.1. Classification (NCBI taxonomy): domain Eukaryota; kingdom Viridiplantae; phylum Streptophyta; class Magnoliopsida; order Myrtales; family Myrtaceae; genus Eucalyptus; species Eucalyptus sp. ANBG9806169. Next base: position 24,519,519 of record CM024583.1, read on the forward strand.
ACCTATTTCGGAATGGGGACGTGTCTATTCAATTGTTTTTTAATACTGTCAAATTGAAGAGTTCTTTGCAAAGCCCGCAGACAAAGGGAAGCCACCGATATTTTTGCCCCATCACCATCGGGACGCCCCAGTTTGAACAAGTTAATGAATCAATGAATTAGTTTCGAAATTCTTTCAAAAATCTGAAAATTTGTATCATCCAAATAACCAAAAAGAGAACCCGATCACTCGGAACGGAAATCCGTTCATGAGTCTTCATCAATGCACTTGCAAGCGAGCGTACCTTTGTTCGCTTCTTCTCCACCAAGCACGGAAGTTTAAGGATAACTGTAGGTCGGTGGCTACCTAAGGAAACTCCGATTCGATCTTCCCCCCGGCTGGGAGGCATCTACCTGATCCCGATCACAAGGAGAGGTTCACCATGATGGGGGGTACTTTTTTTTTCCCTTCCGGAAAGAATGAAATGCATAGGGGACCATCCTTTTGTTGCGGCATGCTCTTCAGATTTACGGATTCGCAGGGGGCCTCAGGCCCTACTTAGTTGACTGACAATGACAAAGGCTTGCGAAAGTAGGGCCTGCAACTATAATCAAGACGAAGACTCACGAATTGACCTTGCCGACATTCAAATTGATCATTCTCCACAAAATTGGTTGATACGTCAATTTCAATGAAGACTTGGAAAAGTAAGTCAAGCATGCTTGTCTTAAGAGCAAAATACACGCCAAACTGATTGAAAAAGGAAAAAAAAATAATGTTTTAAAGAAAAATTGCTTTAAAGTATTAATTTTGAAACCTACAGTGGATTTTGGTCCTCTCGCTTCCAAGTTTCCATGAAACTTGTCTCGATACTGTGATACAATACTGTGTAGTCCGACATGGGATTATATATCTTTTTCACATATCAATAGGATATCAGCAAACTGATAATTGTTTAGGAACAGACAATCATAAGGGGGTGAGTTTGTGATCTAAGGAAGCTTCAAATTTTTTCGAGTGAAGAGCTTGCACTGGTGCTGTAGAGACAAACGTGACGATACAAGACAGATATCTTCCATCAATGAACGGCGTTTAAGATATGGAAGAATTGCAAAGTATATTTGTAGTGTTTTGGCCTATCCACTTGGCTTACACCACTCTCTTAGCTTTAACATACCAAAGAAATACTGGAACCCACTATATAATCCTTGAGATATTATTGCATCCGAAGATGCTTCCTTCTACTTATAACTTTGCTTTTAGATGTCATTTGTAAAACTTATTGACAAAGTTTCTCTACATATCTTGTCACCAATTTGTGTGCCTACAGTTACTCTCAGATATTTAAAGATTATAACGTGTTATGTTCAAGATTATAACATGAGGATAATTTTTTTGGTAGTGTGGCATAGTAGCTAAACAACAATGAATTTGCGTGATGGTTATTGATTGATGACCGGTGTGGTTCTTGCCTTTTGAGCGACCAAAAGCAAGTTGGAAGTTTGGAAACGCGGGTCGAGAGCACCTAATATATAGGAATGTAACATCTATCTCTTCCATCCCTTGGATGGTTGTAACTGATCACTGGCAGGATTTACTCGTATTGATCCATCAATCGCGCATGGCCATGACCATCCAACCCATCCGTCGACCATATGGGGATAGATCCAAACATATTAATATCAAGTTATAATCAAAGTGCGCTCCTTGACGAGAAATTACTTGATGCATGAGTAAATATGATCTTTATGTTATGACATTTATGATTGAGATTTAATCTGGCAATCGCTCAATGAAATCACTATATAAGAAGGATTATGTTTTTTTTGTTTGGTCAAAAGAAAGATTATGTTAAGTAACCGGTTAATGCATATAAATAACCTACATGGGACCCGATTGAATTTCATAATTTTTTACTGAACCGAATTCAATTTGTACAAGTATTTGGTTGAACTGCTGCCCTTGTAAGGGAGAGAAGGTACTACAGTTTGGAAATGAGGGAAAAGGCAAGCTACAATGTGTGGCCCCATGCTTGCATCATCATTCTCCGATAATATCGGCTATCACTCTCATAGACTCGCGTCGACTGAAGACCTGATCAAATCAATACCTTGTGGTTTGAGTATACCGACACTTAAGTTGATCATTTTTACACAGAATTGCTTGACAAGCTAGGTCAATTTTAATGAAGGCCTGAAAAAGTGAGTCGAGCATGGGAATTGAAAATGATCAAGATCCCATGAAATGCCTCTCTCAGTCTGAAGAGCAAGATAACAACTATGATTGAAATTCTTCATTTTGAACTGTTTACTCATCATCCCCGTACTTCTGAATGTGTGCCAAAATAAAAATAAAGTAAAAAATAAAGGAAATATTTATCTCGCAATATATTGTCGATGAGAAAAATTCACAACAAAGCCCCATTTGCCCCTTCATTCAATGGCACTTGAAGCCAATAGGTGGAGTAACTTTTTTGCAAGCAATATGGATGATAGATTCACTAGAAGATCCCATGAAATGCCTCGAGGCACTTGCTAAATATGTTTAATGTAGAAAGATTCGATTTTCAAAACTTTATTGTGTATGTCACAACGATAATCAGTGCATTATAATTTGCAATACTTAGTTATTTTTTTTACTTAATAAGTGCCCTTTTTGGGTTTGAAATGTAAGTACCACTTATAAGATGACATACGGGAGCTTAGGGGCATTCCGCAGCGTTACGAAGATATCTAAGAAAGTGAAAAAATGGAGTGAGGGAGTCTCCATATTGTAGCCAATATTAAATTTGTTTGGGAAGGTCCAAGGTTTTTGTAATGTGAAGCTCACCCTCTCACAAGTTTATGAATTTTGGCCACGACGATGTGGACATCATTTGACTTGTTTTGGAAATGTCTACAGTTATGTTCCATCCAAATGCAATATATGGTTGCGAATAAAGTAACCTTGAGAAGTCTTGCCGCCAAGTCCTTGCCTTTGGTAGCCTTGATCATCCATTGGAGTTCATCATTCCATCCTCCTAAAAAACAACAGATTATGTTTTGTGTGAGGATAATACACCATGCTTCTAGTCCACGTGCATTAAAAGAATAGATGATCTCGATTTTCCAGACAAACCAACTAGAAATTACAATGGATTCCCACCATAGTCATCCAACGCAATATAAACTCTATTGTTAGTAATCTATCTCTACAAACTAAATGCCTGATAAAATTATGTTTGCTAACCCTACCTATCCATATTAGTTGATACCATTTCATAGCCGGTCCCACACTCTTGAGTTCATCATATAACTCTTTACAACAATAACTTTGCCTAGATATATATGACTGAATTAGAGTTGGTCTCAATTTAAGAATACCATGCCAACTCCATGTCATATTACCCTTGATTTCAAGCTGCATAATTGAAATGCCTCTACATTTGGTACTGTGAATCCACTTACTCCATAAGGAAGACGAAGGACAATTTATGAGTCTTCAGAGCATGCGGCCCAATAAAACTTTGTTGCATAGATTTCGATCGAGCAACCCTAGTTCTCCCTCCTTTTTAGGCAAGCAAACTATTTCCCAAGCAACTTTATGCGATCGATGGCCTTCCATATTTACAGTCCATAAGAATTGCCTAATCTTCTTCTCCACTTCATATATGATTTGCTTTGGAAGTAGAAACATTTGCATCCAATAAGTACATATGGAAATAAATACTAAAGTTGCGCATGGCAACGTTTCTATTCCGAGAAACTAATTCTTTTTAGAAATAGTTTTTTTCTATTGCTACTCCGGGGAACAATTTCTTAATAAAATAAGGTGTTTGATAACTATATAAAATTTATATTATTGGAATATAAAAAGAATAGAAATGCATTTGGTAAAAATTTATAATTTTTGTATTTATTTATTTTTTCTTCTTGCTCACGGACCGGTGACCACCACTTGTTGCTGCCTCGACCGCCGCTTGTCACCATAGGATCGTTGACCGTTGTTGCCGACCGTCGCCGCGGGATCGCCACCCATAGCCCACTAGGCGTTGTGCCAATCATTGGCGACCGCCGCCCATTGCCGCTTGACCGCCACCGGTCCGCCTTCGGCGGCCGATCGGCACGGTAGCTGGTGGGCTATGGGTGGTGGTCCTACGGCGGCAATCGGCGATCTTGCAGTGGCAATCGGCGGTTGAGTGGCGACGGGCGGCGGTCGAGCGGTGATGGGCGGTGGTCACCAATAGCGATAGCCTGCCAGTGGCGGCGACGGTGACGACAATCGGTGGTGGTCGTTGGCTTGCGATCGGCGGCAAGCTAGTTGGGCGGCGCGATGGCGATGACGGTCAGTGGCGGTTGTTGGCCGGCGATTCGGCGACGGTAGCGGCAGTCGCCGGCGTTTCTGTGGCAACGATGGTTGGCGGTTGGCAGGCAACCGGCAGTGGCCGCAACGAGGAAGAAGTACAAAAGAAAAATGGAAAAGAAAAAAAGCAGTTATTTCTAGAAGTTGTTCCCGAGAAAAAAAATCTACTTTTTTTACTTTTTTTTTTTGTTTCTTGTTTTTGTTCCAAATCTATTCCCCAATCATTTTTCTATTCCGGGAAATAGAAAAATAAGTTAGTGTTACCAAACTAATTTATGTTCTTTTTTGTTCGAACAAAAGAACAGAAATCGAGAGAAACATAAACATTACCATGGAGGCTTGAAGTGGCCGTGAGTTGTGAACAATGGGCTTGGTAGGTAATAATTTTGTTGGAAATTATAAAGTTAGATTTCTACTATGCTTGACTATTATCAATTGGCCTAAGACCTACTCCCGTGGCAGTACTGCTTATTAAACCTCTTGAGAGTCTTTTAGTAAATGGATTAGTTAAGTTATCATATGTTCGAACGTAAATTACTGAAATAATTCCATCGGTAGTAATTATCAAACTTACACATGTCGCAAAATAATATATCTAGATTCTCCATTGTATATTTTATTGTATGCCTTAAATATAGTTGCATCACCATCACAATGTAAAGATATGACTGCCGTTGGTTGGAGCCACAACTCTATATCCAATAGCAAATTTCGCAGCCATTCACCCTGTTTATCAGTCACCGATAGTGATGTATATTCAGATTTTATTGTTGAATGAGGTATACATTTTGAAAATCCATCCAAATGTTGACTTGTTATTGTTGACACTTGAATTTTGTCAACTGTTCAAGTGTCTATTTTGGGCAAAAGCATAAGAATACAAATAATAGTAATAATAAAAAAAGATAGTAATTAAAAAAAGAAATTAAAAAAAAATTGACAAAATCAGGTGAGGGGCTTAGCGCATTTATTTTTCAGTAAGTTGTGGGCAGCCCAAATTCTACTTCCCTCAGTCCATCCTTTACTTCCCTTTAAGCCCATCTCTTTTATTTCTTTTGTTGTCCTCAATAGCCCACCTGAACTTTAAAAGAAGGAGGTCCCGCCCATGTCCCAGTCTCCTTCTCTCTCGCATGCTCACGTCTGTGAGCGAAGAAGACGCGTGCGAGGACTGTGACGCAATAGAGTGAACAGCCGCGATCGAGCGTCTGTGACGAAGGATGAGGCGCGGCAACAGTGACCGAAGCATGAGCAAGAGGCTAACGGAAAGATTCCATCCGGGGAGGCATGAACAGCGTGCTGGAGGAAGAAGAGAGGCTGGACGCTCGCTGATGAAGAGAGGATCGCTCGATGGAGAGGGCAGCTCCAGCGAAAAACAGAGCCGAAAAGTGAGAGAACCGAGGTGAGCTTCGGCTGGTTTTGGTTTGCAGGAAGGGACTGCCCGAGCTCGAACCAGAAGGAAGCAAAAAGAAAGGAGGGCAGGGCGCTAATTCTGAAGGAGAGGGCATCATTCGGCCATTGGAGAGAGAGGTTGCTGCTGAGAGAAACCGGAGACAAATGAGAGGATTATGATATCTGGCCGAGGAGAGCTTTGTGGGTGAGAAGCTGGTGAGAGTAGAACATTCTTCTTGCTTGCACCGCGTGGAACTTTCACAGAAGAGGGAAAGCTTGAAGGAAATACAGGGAGCGTTCGCTGAAGGAAAGCAAAAGGGGGCTCACTGGTTTTTTGGGGAATCGCAGAAGGCTGGATCAAAAGGTTCTGGGGTTCTTTGGAAGCTCTCCTCACACAGAGACGGGAGGGGCATCTTTTCTTTCTTGGCTGAAACCACATCGCAAGAGGGGAGAGAGAGGAACGCTTTGAGGAAGAGAGATTTCAGAGGGAGAAGGGGAGAGGCGAAAGGAAAGAAAGAGAGCGGGGCTTTTCTTTTTTGGGAGCGCCGCTCCTTCTCCTCAGACAGACTCGACCAAGCCACCTCGACCATCTCCATCCTTCTTCCCATCTCTCACCACTCTCAGTGCGGCCGCCACGAAGAGCGTTCTCTCGGGTTCAGTCCTCGACCTTGAAGGCTCCAAGCGGATTTTCTTTCGAAGCCCGTGCCCGTCCCCACGAGAGACGTTTCCCCGACTCTCCTCGCAGCAGCCGCCCATTTTCTCGAGCTTTGCCGACGAACAAGCAGCAGCTGTGACGCCACTTACTGATCAGCTGAGCGTCTCGCTCCCCCAGACGTCCTGTTTTTTCTTCATGCCGATCGGGAATTAAGAACAGAAATTTCAATCAATGAGATCGTGGTCTAATCTTGTGAAACCGAGATATACTTGTAAGAGATAATGTTATTTGGAGTGTGTTATGTCTTTTTTAGACCGAAATTCATATCAAAATCGGATCGGAGGCTTGTTCTTGGTACTGCACGTCACATGTTTGATAAAATGCCTGAATGATATACTGAGATCCATGCTATCCGATCGACGTTAGAAGTTTAGTTTAATGCTTCATTGTTCTTATATTGTTGAGGGACGTCTGATTTTTGTGTCTCTCGTTGTGTTTTTATGCGATCTCGTGGAAACTAATCGTTCGCCATCGAGTCGGCATAAATCCTCCTCTCCGCTGGAAATCTTCTCCTCGCCGGCGAGCCCCGTGGTTCAAGGCCACCCCAGTCAGTTCGTCTCTATGATTTGTAGTGCACTGGTGATTATATGCTTGCTAGAAAGGCTAGGATGGAAGAAATTAATCTCGTGTGGATATTTTCCGTTGATTATTGCGATCGCCGGAGTAAGCTTCCGGCGTTGGTGACCGTCGGTCGGAGCAGGTGATCGCCGGTTGGTGTTGATTCGGTGGCGATGTGTATGCTGGATACGACGCGTATAGAGGTTGATTGGTCGCCAATAATTCTGGTTCGGTTTAGTTGCAGAAGGGATAGAGAGATTCGGGGAAGAAGAAGGCGCAAGGTTGAAGAAGAAGAAGGCGCAAGGTTGAAGAAGAAGGTGAAGGGGGAAAAGACAAAACAGGGAAGAAGACACAAGGGAAAGAATAAAATAAATTAAGAAAATCATATAAAAAATGTTTAAAATTTCGGGTTTTTTTAATCTGGCCGGATCGGATCCCTAGTTTCACCCCTAATGCTAATGTTTCTGTTCAGAGCCACGGAACTTCAAAGTTGACTCACAAGAACAGGGATGTTATGCCAAAATTGCTGCCAAACGCGTTTCACTTAATTTATTTTCCTCGAGATTGAAAATTGCAATTTTCGTCTTTGCATAAGGTGAGGATGCCTTTTTAAATTTTTTTGGAAAAAGTAATAAGCTGAGGATGCTTGCATGCAAAGAATTGGGTATTTGTTGGGCATCTGACATGTGGAAAAAAAGGGTACTGTAGTCTTATTGCTCTTTGTCTTATCGAGTGCAACGGCGAAAAAAATTATTCATTTGTCCAATTCTACTTAGCCGGCTAAGTTGTTGCCGTTGCTGCTGCTTTTCCTGTGATTGTTGGCCTTTCTAGAGTCAAATTTGGAAATAATTGTATTTATCTTCTGGACATTATGTTCGCATAAATATGTGTAGGACCTAAAAGGGCTACTAATATAGACTGCACTTGAAACTTGTGCATGGGAGGATCATCCCGAAAGAGCTAATGCTAAGATTGCATTTGAAATTGTTTGTGTTTCTCTGTCATTCATTTATGATTGTGGTAATTCCATCCTCCGGAGCTCTCCTACATGTTCCATCTCACTCTGTTGCTTCAGTAACTTCAGTTTATTACTTTTCAGTCTTGCTTTTGCTATAAATGAGTGACTAGGCCTGGAGGTCCAAAAACTCCGAACAGTACGAGGTTCAATGAGCTTGGCACAAGTTATGCTTGGCTAGGGATCAATATATGTACAACTTTTTTGTTGCCGGGTTACCTTATACTTACATTGTCGAGAGAAGACATGATTCTCATTTGCCGTAATAGGATAAATTTTGCAACGGATGATACAGAAATAAACCATTGGCAATCACACGGGTTTTCAGTAGTATCTGTTGAGATGAATGCACGTTGGCTTTCTTTGACTGGCTTAAGGTATGCGTTCTTCTCTTGCATTTTTTAGCTTGATACTTAAGCCATGCTCCTTCTGTTTGTCTTTCCCAGTGAAAAAGTTGGAAGTTGAAGGATCTTTGGTTTCTGATTTACGACAGTTTTCTACTGGAGTTGAACTGTGGAGTAGTGGTTATCATTTGACGCGTTCTTCTAGTATTTCTAGTAAGCAATCACTTTGTTATTTCTTGAAATGAGAACAAGTTAAAAAGAGCAGAGCTGGACGAAGACACCCACGTCTTCTATTGTTCTTGCATATGGGCATATTGCAACATCTTTCATTAGTTAAGTACGGAGTAAGATTAATGTGATTATGCTATTGAGTCATTTTCTTCCCTCTTTGTTCTTATCAGGCTTATCACGGTGGAGTCTACTTGGGGTGCCCATCACCCAATCTTCTCTAAGTAGATCTACTACATTAATCATGTTCGGCTGAGTCACCCATATATCGATAAAATGGAATTTTCTTTATTCACATCTGTATCATCATTTAAGGGAGACATACCCTTTTAGTGTCTACCCTTTGTTTTTGAAGAAGGGGGGAAGGGGGGCGGTGGGGTTGTTTGGATTTTTGCATCTACTATTCATATGAAAACTTTAAATATTTTTCTCATCCATAATTTCTTTCAAAGATTAAAATTATAAAACCGTTGAGAAAACTACACATTACTTTTAAATGGATAAATGACTTGTCAGCTAAAAAAGGAAAAACCATTCAAATTTCCTCTCAGAAAGATCATACTTATTTGCAAAAGGGTCCGGTTAGCATAATTGATACTCTATATCGAATTGCCGCTTGTAAATGGGGGAACATCTTTTTATTGGTTAGAAATTGAAATACAAGTAAGCTGAATTTTCTTGGGAAAAATTGCATGAGTTAAGTCTTTTCAAAGCTCCATTTGTCAATCAAAACTTGTGGACCATAAAAAGGGTTACACCACATATGACTTTCAAGTTCTTTTCTTTGAATTATTGTAAGAGTAAGAATCGGGCAAGAAATATCACAAAGCAATGGACGGTGCGCATTTGTCTATGTGCTCGGAGATTAGATATGGCTAGACCCGTCAAAATGGGTCATGACTTTCAAGTTCTTTTCTCTGAATTATTGTTAGAGTAAGAATTGGGGAAAAAATTTCACAAAGCGATGGACGGTGGGCATCTGTCCATGTGCTCGGAGATTAGGTGTGGCTAGACCCATCAAAATGGGTCATTGATGAAATTTTTAATCCTATGTGGCCATCTTCTCACCATGCTTGATGAGAAGAAAACCATTCACCAACTTTTCCGTCTTTTGAGGTTGTCTTTTGGGGTTTCCTTTCCGAGCAACTTTTTACTTTTCCTTTGCCGTACGGATTGATGAAGAGAAAGGTATCAAACGCGGTTCAACCTTAATCATCCGGATCAATTCATACTAAAGATATTAATTTAAAAATTCATCGCTCAATACATTAACATATCTAAATTTCTTCATTTATTGAAAACCCTTATGTGGTGGTAGATGTTGATCTTGTTTAGGGTGCTCCTAATATTTCTCGTTTTTCATTTTTTGGCAGGTGATGGATTTGTCCATGCAAAATATACAAGAGTTTTGGGAAAAATACATAAAAAAGTCCTAAATTTATTACATTAATGCCAATTTGATCTCAAACTTTTTGATTTGACCAATATAGTCCTATACATTTTCATGTTTTTATCTAATCAATCTTCGTCAAAAATCGCCGACATGAACATTTTTAATATTTTTTTTTTGTTTTTCTTTTCTTTGTTATTATTATTATTTTCTTTTTTCCTTTCTTTTTATTTTTTGTAGCGAGATTCGCAGCCCTTGCCAAATTTAGTCAAGGGCTGCCTCGCCCGGGCCACTGCAAGATTTGGGTAAGGGCAACCTCAATTGGAGTCGGTGAGGCTACAAAGGCCCCTCGCCCGTGGCCCCACTAGTCACTAGCCAAGGACACATGCCTAGATTTTGCGAGAGCCATGCCCTCACCCCGTCCCCAGTGACTTTGATTAGCCAAAATGAAAAGAAAATAAAAATAAAATATAATTCAATATTCAAATTAAATTTGCAAAAATCATTTACGTCAGTATTGGTTGTACCATGTAAAACAATCATAGTCTATGTTAATGATTTTTAGCCAAAATTGGCTTGTAGAACTCAATTGACAAATTCTAAAAAGGTTTAGTATTAAATTAGTATAATTACAAAGTTTATGACTGAATTGATATCAATATAATAGATTGATGATTTTTTGGTATTTTCCCCTTTAGAAAAAGATGCTTGCTCATCGCTCCAATGATAACTTCAATTAGGAATCATGCTCCTCGTTTAAGGAATACATGAAATGGCTAACGTGCATAGTGTGAACTAATTGAAACTATAATTCAAACACTTGAAAGTCACTAAGGTATCAATAGAGAAATACAATGGTTTGAGTATGAACACTCAATGGAGGATTTTTTTTTTCCTCTCACTAAGTCATTCTTCTTGTGTTTTTCTCTCTTGAATACAATTTGTAAGCGTTGTCGACGAAGAACAAGTGAATGGAAATGCCTCAAACTTTGGAATTTCAATTTTCACGCACTATCCCAAATGGACTGAATGACTTCTTTAAATACTCATCTATGCCTTTCTAACTATTGGTATTCTTTAGAGGAATTTCTTCCAATTAATCCAATGGACAAAATCGATTAAGGAAATCTTGTAGCCGTTTGAAAATTGAGATAAAAATCCGATGATTCTGGTCGCCCATACAATCAGAATTTAAGTTTCTATAAGTAGATACTTCCCAAAAAGGAACTTGTCTTCAAAATTGATTTTATCAATTCGTGATTGATTCCATCAAGATATTTATAAAAGGTAAGTGAGATTCTTCACCAAAAGCCAGATATTAAGGATGAATCTCGTATGTACTGAATCCTTGTTGAAAGATCAATAATCTTGAGTTTTCCTTCTGGACTTGGTTTCAGTCTGGATCTCATTTGAGTGGGAAAGACTTCTAAAGTAAAATAGACTTTGATAACATTCCACGATATAGCACAGAAGTCTAGTATTCTTCAGAATAAGAAAGTTTTGTCAACTTCAAAACCTGATAAGAGTTTCCTAAACAGAGTATGCTATTTTTACCAAATCTTTCTTAACAGGTCTCCAAATTTTAGGACATTCTTTCTCAAAGTGTTATGAGTCTCCACAATTTGAACACTTGAGGGCATTTCAACCAACATGTTTCGTAAAGATCCTTTGAAAATGCTTATTGTACGCAAGTTAAGGAGAGTCGCAAGTCTAGGAGGTCTTTGTCTAAGTCTCTCCTTGACTTTATGAAAGTCCATTAGAGAATCACTTTCCTTATTGAAACCAAGTCCCGACTTGTTATGGTAAGGTACTTGTATGAAGATGATATGCTATAATGTTTTTGAACCTTTTGAAAATTTTGTTGAAATATATGAAAATTCTTTCTTTAAAGAGTCATTTTCTTTGACAAGTAAATCTCAACTTTCTTTTTATTTGTAAAAAATCTTTTGCAAAATTTCAAACCTTTCTTTTCAAGAAAGATCCTATTGCCTAAGCCATGAATTCTCCTTTTTTAGTTCGGAGATCCTTTTAAGAGAATATTTTAGTTTTAAGCAAAGCTCATTTATATACTTAGAATTTTTAATAGGAATTTTTGAATGATTTACCTCGATTTCCTTGTCAAATTCTCAGTTTGTGTCTGAGTTAGACTCTGATTCTAAGTTTGATTCTGATTCTGAATTTGAATTTGAGTCTAAATGTTCCATCAAGCATATATTTCCTTGCTCGTCATCTTCTTTCATTGTTCTTTTCTGCCCATTATGCTTGTATTATCTTCTTCCACTGAATTTCCTTCATTTTCTACTCATCTTTTTGAATTTCTTGATCATTAAAGCAAGTTCTTTGTCGTCCATGTCATTTTCTGAGTCTGTATTATCATAATCAACGTTAGATTTAAGTGCAATGGACTTCTTACCTTCGAGGTCTTCATCATTGATTTGTTCCACTTCGTAGGATTGAAGAGTTCCAATAAGTTCATCAATGGAAAGTAGCATAATCCTCTGAGTCTCCCAGATCGAGGTCTTAACATGGTTCCAATCTTTTGAGAGACCTCGCAAAAGTTTGTTGACCTTCATTGGGGTAGAAATTAGATGACCTTGAGACGCCAAACCATTTACAAATTTCTATAAAACGGCTGAACGTATCTCCAATTGACTCTCCTGACTTCATCTTGAAGGATCCATATTGGCCGAGCAGGAAGTTCACTTTTGTCTCTTTTACACGATCAGTCCCTTTATAAGTAACATGAAGTCTATCCCAAACTTCTTTAGCTATTTCACACGAAGAGATTTTATTATACTCAGTAGGAGATAAGGCACAATATAAAGAATAAATAGCTTTTGTATTAAGAGCTTCTCTTTTGGATATCTCCTTCCGAGGCATAAGAGTAGGGGGCTTGGTTTTTATGTCTTTGCCATTCTTATTTGATGTAGACGCAGTAGTGAGATTGATTCTTTTTTCCACAACATCTCATTGCAAGGGATCTCTAAAACTTAGGAATGCCTTCATTTTGTTTTTCCAAATGTTGTATTCCTTTCCATCGAAATAGGGTGGCCTAGTGTTGCTTTGCCCTTCAACTAGCCCTGATATCAATATACTAACCATAGAAGATCTTTAGCTAAAAAGTAAAAACACTTCAATAAAACAAGTACTTGGCTCTGATACCAATTGAAAATGCTAGTACTATCACCTAGAGGGGGGTGAATAGGTGTTTAAGATAAACCTTGATAAATAAATGCGAAATAAAATAAGTTGTGAACAAAGTCTGAAAAAGGATTAGAGTCTGATTAAATGAGCTACCAGACTTCTGGTAGATGTTCAGAATTTGTTATGCGATGGAACAGACTTCTAAAATAACCTATAAGTATGCAACAAACTTAAATAAGAAGAGTTAAGAGAAGAGAATGTTGTACACGAAATTTATAGTGGTTCGGCTTAGATCAAGCCTACGTCAACTCTCCTATGCTAACAGCCTTCTGGCTGGATTCCATTATATGATTAACAAGAGATTACAACTTTGAGTGCAAACACTTAGTGATATATCACACTATCTCACTAAGTCACTCTTTTGGTATTTATCTCACGATCACAAACGTTTAAACTCACGAAAGACAAGTGTATGATCGAAATTCGCTCAAACTTTGGAATTATAGATTTTACGCTCCGTCTCTTGCTTGTTCTTCGGTCCTTATTCTCCTTAAATACTCCTCCACTTCTAAACTAGCCGTTGGACAGTATCTAGATGATCGTTTTCCAATCTACCCATTGGACAGATCTGTATCAAGAAGATTTACTGGCTGTTGAGTGATAGAAGCAGAATCCCAAGTTAATTCTGATCGCTCATACAAATAGAATCTTGGTTTCGATAAGTAGAGTTTATTCGTTTAGAAAGTTCTTGTCTTCAATATCTAATTGTTAATTAATTAGATTGAGTCAATCAAATCTATCTTGATGTAGAGTCAAAACCAGATCACTAGCCATTTTATGTTTGGGCTTGTGTTATGTTCTGTCAAGTTGTTTTGTTTTGAACATGTTTCATTCTAAATCTGCTATGTTCTGAACTTGTGTTTCGTTCTGGACCTTGTCACGTTCTGGACATGTGTCTCGTTCTGGAAGTAAAGTTCGAGAATGTTTTGTCTAAAGTAAAGTCTGAGTGTCTTCTGTCTGAAGTAGAGTCTGAGTGTCTTTCGTCTAAAAAAAACTTTACAATCTGGACCTAAGTCTGAACATATTTTGTCTCTGAATATATTTAGCATTAAGGTCTAGACACAATTTGAATAAGTTCAGCTTTAGCATAGAGTCTATCTCCTGGTTCTTCCAAGTATAGACTTTGATAATATCCTTTACACATTCTATCATCTGCATAGTCTATTACTTAACCATTAAACACGTTAGTCGCCTTTGATTTATTTTGTCATCTTCAAAATATCATAAGGGATTTCCCTAATAATAGAAAGGAGTTCAAGCAATTTTGTGTAGACAACAGAATCAGAATGACAAGAACTGTTCCCAATAGACCGCAGCAAAATGGAGTTGCCGAAAGGATGAATAGAACTCTGAATGAGTCCGCAAGAAGTATGAGGTTGCATGTAGGATTACCCAAGATGTTTTGGGCGGATGCAATTAACAAAGCAGCATATATTGATTAACAGAGAACCTTCAGTTTCACTTGATTTTAAGCTACCAGAAGAAGAACGAAGTGGAAAGAAGGTAAATCTCTCGCATCTAAAAGTTTTTTTGTTGTGTTTCGTATGTTCACGTAGATTCTAAAAATAGAGATAAGTTTGATGCAACACCTAAAAAATGTTTTTTCATTGAATATGGTTATGATTATTTTGGTTATCGATTTTGAGATGAACAAAATAGAAAAATAATAAGAACTGCTGATTTTACATTCAATGAAAACATATTGTATAACGATCAATGAATAGCAGAATCTAGTGTGAAGAAACAAACGGTGGAGAATACAAAGATTGAATTAGAAGAGGTTTCTAAGAGTGTTTTAGTTGAGATTCCTAAAATTGTTACTATCAACTTTGGTAAAATACCAGAACAAGAATTATGTACACTTGAACCCACTTTGAGAAAATTTAGTAGAACACCTAAACCTGTACAAAGATATTCTCCGTCATTGCATTATTTGCTTTTGACTAACGCTGGAGAACCAGAAATTGTTTTGGAAGTAGTGTAGGTTAAAGATTCAGCTAAGTGGGAGTTAGCAATGCAAAATGAGTTAGATTCACTCGAGAAAAACATAACTTAGGTGTTAACACAATTACCAAATAGGAAGAAAGTATTGTAGAACAAGTGGGTGTATCGGTTCAAAAAAGAACCCGATGGCAACAACAGGTACAAAGTAAGGCTAATAGTAAAAGGTTTTCAGCAAAAGGAAGAAATTGGTTGCACAGAGATCTTTTCTCCAGTTGTGAAATTGACTATTATTAGGTTAGTATTGAGTATTGTTGCAGCTAAGAATTTATATTTGAAGCAGTTAGATGTTAAGACTGCATTCCTCCATGGTTATTTGGAGGAGGATATTTACATGATTCAACCATAAGGTTTTCAAGTTCCTGGAAAAGAAAATTATGTCTACAAATTGAAGAAAAGTCTATATGGCTTGAAACAAGCTCCTAGATAGTGGAATAAGAAATTTGACACTTTTATGTGGGGTAACGGGTTCACTAGAAGTGAAATGTATCATTGTTGTTACTTCAAGAAATTTGATGACTGCTA
This sequence comes from Eucalyptus sp. ANBG9806169, assembly GCA_014182395.1. Lineage (NCBI taxonomy): Eukaryota > Viridiplantae > Streptophyta > Magnoliopsida > Myrtales > Myrtaceae > Eucalyptus > Eucalyptus sp. ANBG9806169. The sequence continues at coordinate 24,535,208 of CM024583.1, forward strand.
TATTATTTTGCTGTTGTATATGGATGATATGCTCATCTCAGAATCTAGCATGAGAGAGGTCAACATACTGAAGCAGCAATTATCAAAAGAGTTTGAGATGAAGGACTTGGGCATAGTGAATTAGATTCTTGAGATGAGGATCACGCGGAATAGATTCAAAGGAATTCTAAAATTATCTCAAGATAAGTACATTTAAAAAATGTTAGACAAATTCAGTACTCCTTTAGAAAGTCACTTCAACCTCTCAAAGAAACAGTTACCGCACAGATGAAGAGCAGGAGTATATGGCTAAGGTGCCTTATACATCAGCTATTGGCAGTTTAATGTATGTTATGGTATGTACTTCACTAGACATAGCTCATGTAGTGGGAGTTGCGAGCAAATATATCACAAATCCAGGAATAAAGTATTGGGAAGCTGTAAAGTGATTATTAAGATACCTAAAAGACACTTAATGTATTAAGTTTTATGAAAAACAGTGCAACTTTACAAGTCTTTGTTGATACATATTTGGGTGGTGACTTGGATAATAGGAAGAGCACCTCGAGTTATGTTTTTACCTTAGGTGACACTGCAATCAATTGGATGTCTAGACTTCAGACCTGTGTGTCTCTCTCAACCATTGAGGCAGAGTATGTTGCTATAGCTGAAGTTGGTAAGGAGATGATTTGGTTGATTTTTTTTTTTGAATGAGATAGACAATGAGTGGGATAATAGTGTTATTTTTAGTGATAGTCAAAGTGCTATTTGTCTTGCAAAAATTCCAATATTTCATTCAAGGACAAAGAAGATTCTTGATGCAAAAGATCCAGTAGATATGTTAATAAAGGTTGTCACCATTGAAAAATTAAGGCTGTGCGTTACTTCAGTTAGCCTCTATGGTAAGTGATGAGAGAGGTCACCGCACTAGAATAATTTGGGCTACAAAGATAAAGACTATGAAAGATTATTGCTATTTTTTTTTTTTTTGGGAAAAAGCCACGAAAAACTTTTGAACTTTGCCCAAACCGACACATTTACCCCAAACTTTTTTGTGACGTGAAAAATCCCAAACTTTTCAAACCATGACATGATTTACCCCATCAAGGGCATTTTTGTCTTTTTATTCTGTTTTTTCCTTTTTCTTTTTTTCTTCTTCTTCCCTCCGCCGGCCATGGCGAAGCCGCAGAGGGAAGCCGGTGTCGGGCGAGGGTGGCCCTCGTCGGCGTCGGGTGAGGGCACCCCTCGCCGGATCCGGCGAGGGCCGCCGAGGCCGGCGAGGGCCGCCTTACGTCGGCGTCGGGTGAGGAAGGCCCTCGCCGGATCTAGCGAGGGGTGGACACCCTCGCCCGACGAGGCGAGGGCGGCCCTCGCCCGACGCCGGCGAGGGCCGCCTCGCCGGACACCAGCTTCCCTCCGTCGGTCAACCGGCGGAGGGAAGAGAGAAGAAAAAAAAAAGAAAAAAATTTAAAAAAAATGAAAAGACCAAAATGCCCTATAATTTTGGGGTAAATGTGTCACATAACAAAAGTTCAGGGTTTTTTGTGTCACAAAAAAAGTTTGGGGTAAATGTGTCACGGTTGGCAAAGTTCAAAGTTTTTCACGTCACAAAAAAAAGTTTGGGGTAAATATGTCACTTTGGGCAAAGTTCAAGGTTTTTTGTGGCTTTTTCCCTTTTTTTTTTAAGATCAACCTCCGAGTGGGAGATTGATGGAGTTGGGGAGTTTGATAAAGGAAAATATTATTCAAGCACAAAGTAGTTTATTTTAGGCAATAACCAATCATGTAATGTTAAAGCAATCAATAAGGCTTTTATTGCTGCTAATGGCATATATGTAATTTCCATATTAATTATGTATGCCCTAGACTCCTACTATATATATAGGGGTAATATCTTTTATAGTTGTAACAATGAAGCTTGTAATATTGATATTGATAGCAGAAGATTGTCTAGTGCGGCTTCCCCCCTTTTTTTTTGGGAGGGGGTTTTTCTATGTAAAAAATATCGCTTGTTTTATTATCTATTTTTTCTCTTCATATATTCGCAATCCCAACTGTTAAGTTGTCACGCCCCGAACCTTGAGCACGCGCACATCCCTCGGTGGTCGATAGAATTTTGTGACGTTCCCAGGACTTGTCGCCGACCCTTTTCATTTTATTGCACACGCGGAAGCAAATTCACTAATCCCCTGACAACAACATATATGGGATAGAAAAGCAGGACAACCAATTTCAAATCAAATACACTTTTATAAACACTTCAAGCTTATACAGAAGGTCTATGTCAAAAAGAACTACTAAGCCACCTATGCTCCTGACCCTTCCGCTTCAAGCTCCGGGTTATTCACACAAGGGACCTGAAAATGGTTATTCAATAACCAGTGAGATATAAATCTCAGCGAGTTACGCCCCTAAGCCCCGGTTAGTACACCAACTCAACCTAGAGTATCTATCCAGACCTACCCCACTAACAAGCAACAACCAACAGCCAGCAACCAACAAACAACAGTCGATTCACATACAACCTCACCTGGTATGCCATACCCTGCACGATATCACTCAGCATGATACACACAAAGCACATGACCATTAGATGATGCAGTTCATCAATCACACACGAGTCGCATCATAAGCGATCTCACCTGGCCATTGCCACACCCTGCACATTATCGATTCATGTGTGCATACCATAAACGATGTGATTCACTCATGCATATAATTAATGCATATAACAATTTCACACATCAATGTATCAATTCAGATCGAGTCATCGATCAATCGACTCAGTCAATTCCATGTCACCACGACCTTTTCCTCGGTCGGTACAATCAATACTATCTATAAGTCTGACCATAGTCTGGGACTGCTCACTCTAAGCTGATATATAGATAGTATAGCTCACACTAAGCTGATAAGGTTAAGGTATACTGCTCTCGTTAAGCTGACATATCGCCCGCAGGCTGATATAGTATATCGGTATACTGCTCTCGCTAAGCTGACATATCAGAGCTCGTAGGATGATATAGTATACCCCTGATGCTAACTCTAAGCTGATAAAGTGTACTGCTCGCGCTAAGCTGACATATCATCCGTAGGTTGATATAGTACACTAGTATACTGCTCTCGCTAAGCTGACATATCAGAGCCCGTAGGATGATAGAGTATACTATCCCGACCATTCCCTGGTCGTCTCCCTTATTCGAGTCTCAAATCTTACTCACGGCTCCACGAGCACGGTCTACCAAATTTCTTGGCAACAATTTACGGTCCAAAGGACACAACCTATCTTTAGGTGGCAAATTACGGCCTAGTGGGCGCGACCTTTAATAGGTGGCAGGTTACGGCCTTATCAGGCGTGACCCTTATTGGGTGGCAATTTACTGTCTCAAAGGCGCGACCTTTGATAGGTGGCAGGTTACGGCCTTATCAGGCGCGACCCTTATCGGGTGGCAATTTACGGCCCAACGGGCACGACCGATTCCAAATTCGGTGGCAGAACTCGGCCCCACTGGCATAATTTAGGTTAAGTGGTCATCACGGCCCCGCTAACTTTAACAGCTCACAAATCCATTTTGGCGTTGTAAATCGACGCCCGGTATTTTCTAATTAAAATACCTATATTTCACAATCATCACACAATTACACCATTCAACAATCAATTCATGCGGATGCCCATGCATTTACACATCCATTCACTTCATAAAATCAACACACATGAATTTAGACAACTTTTCGCATTCTCGGATGAACAAAGTGCACGTGACGGTGCACATGACCGCACTTGTGAACAAGATTCTCGTGAATGTGCACGTGAACAGTATTTTGTGAATAGTGTCGCGTGAACAGTAAATTTCCAGAATTCAATAAACAATAAATTATATTAAAAAATCATTAAAACAATGATTAAATTAAGGAAACCAATCAATTAAGATAAACATGCTTAATTAACCACATAAACCACATTAAGCAAATAAAACAAGATTAAGCTAAACTAATCGATCCATCCATCTAACCACCTATCTTAGGGCTAATGCAACTTAATTAAATCACATAAACTAGAATTAAATCTAACTAAACCAACCCTAAGCAAGTTTAGGCACTAATCGAAGGATTAGGAGCTAAACTCACCCGTTAAGCGGGCCGGAGGCACCGACGCGGCGGCGACGCTCCGAGACCTCTACCACGACGATCTAAGGCAGTCCCAAGCTCAACACAGCAACCACAGCTCGAACTCCCACTGAAACTTCTGAAAAACAGCCCTACCGGAGAAGAAAACAAGTTGAACGGCTTGGCCGGAGCTCCGGCGAAGGGAGTGGCCGACAACCGGCAGCACCAGGAGGTCTTGGGGGTCTTGCTGGAGGTTGGGATGGGCGGAGGAATGGCTGGAATGGAAGAAAACGGGCTGCAAAGTCGAAACAGTCCAGGCTGCAGGCGGACCGACGGACCGGCGACCGGCGGCTTGCGACGGCCGTACAGGACGGACGGCGGCTCTGTTCGGGACGAAATTAGGCTCGTTGGAACGGTATGTCTCTCCCGGTCACGGTGATAGGTGGCTCGTTCTCTTATTCATTCGGGAAGACCACTTTTGACTCGATTCCTCACCGAAGGGTCAGCTGGAGCAGAAACTGGAAGAGAGGGAGAACGAGGGAGAGAGGAGCTCGTCCGCTTGGAGGCCGAATGGGGGAGAGAGAGAGTGATGGGAGGGCTGAAAGCACTCCTCATTAAGGCCATTAAATGGCTACTTCAAGTCCCCATGCCATGACATCATCTTCTCTCTCTTCTTTTGCCCTTATCCCTTTGCTTTTGGGGGCAATTTGGTCATTTCCACCTTGCACAAATTACCAATCTATCCTTGGGCTGAAATTGGTGGATGGGCCTAAGAGATGGGCTTGGCCATGAATAGGAGTGGGCTTGGGAATTGGTTGGGCTTGAAAAGGCTAAGAATTGGCACATGGGCTTAAAAGATGAATAGTTGGTTTAGGCCCAATGGGCTCATTTGCTTGACTTAGGCCCATTTGGTGGCTGTCCCAACTTGAGCCTAAGGCCCACACTGACTTGGCCCGACCCACGTCCTCATGGGCTTGCTTTCTCGGTCCGAAAATTCCTTCTTCAATTGCTCGGCTTCACTGGCTCTGTCGACTGATTGATGTAGCTTCATCCAAAGTCCGTCCCGGACATTTCCGATAATTCGAAGTCCAATCCTAAGTTCTCTTGCCATGTCAATTTCGCCAAATGTCATTTCGGTTACAACTCAGACTGACGGGCGGCTCAGAGGATTCACGCGTAACCGACTCGTGCCAAACCACGTTCAAGACATCTCGACGCATGGACGTCCTTGACTGCATGAAATTACGGAGGATAGATTCTTATTTCAAAGTACACGATCACTGAGGATCGACATAGGGTTGTTCGCGGATTCGATAATGGCAAACGGAATCACCCGTCGTTCCATTATGTTCTGTCCGCGAATTGACTCCCAATCGTCCTTGAAATCGGCCTGCCTATCTACAGGATTGTCCTCACGCAAGTCTCATGGTCAAGTCGTTTTCCTGGTCGAGTCCTTTAGCCGTACGAGTTCGTCCTCATTAGCCCTTCCCCTCAAGGTCAGTATCTCAGGAGTGATCAATTCCGAGTGAGATCAACCAACAATGCATTGATGAAATTCACATTCATCCATCCTTCAGAGGACTCGAATTTCAGGATGTCACATAAGTCCCTCAACTTTTGTATGTGTGCAATATAAGTCCCAAACTTTCAATTGGTTCTGTCAAATCCCTCTACAATTTGAATAAAATGACATGGGAAGGTGCGAAGCCTGATTCACCTAATGAATATTGCCATATTACCCCTTCAAGAGATTCAATAGTTGGGATGGAGCTTGGAATGGGGTTCTGCAAGAAATTAGGCTAAGATCCAAAGATTTCCAATTTGTTATCAATAATGTGATGTCCTACGAGCTCAAGGGTGAACCTGGCGGACCTAGCGAACTTAAACATCTTAGTAGCTAGGCAGTCGTTGTATGATGCTATCTAGTCCCCCTATCCGAAAATATATCTATAGGTGCTTGCTAGCCCCCTACCAGTTATTGTATGAAATCTATCCAATGTTAGATGCAGAGGCGCATAATAGATCGATATGAACATCATGAGCTGTCCTGCACTAAAATCCGTTGGAAATCGCCTATCCAATCTCTTTTTCTTTTTAGATCCAGCGGGCCTTCTTGCATGGACTTGGGCCTGCTTTGATGATGGGTAGGCTTGTGGTGCTTTGGCCCTTCTGTGGGCTTTCATCGGAGAAAGCAAGCTTGACAGGCCTAGAGAGAAATAGTAATCATGGCTACTAATAAAATAAGACTCGAAACCAAAATCCAAACGAAGTAGTAGGTATAAAGTAAATTGCCCAATATTCCAAATTAGTTCAACTTCATCGGAGATATGACAACTCTTCTTTTTTGTAGTAAAAAATGGTATATAAATTGTAAATTCATCCCTCCTTTTCATCTGCTGTGAATGCTGCCACTGCTTGAGTACTCTCGCTCTTGCTTATCTTGCTGCAACAAAGCAAGCTTAGGAATGAATTGAATGGAAATTTACGTCTCTGTCCCCACCTACCAATTGTCGAAGTAGGATCTTTGGCAAGCAATAAGCACTTAAATAATACAATGTTGGCTCGTCTCCATTTTCGTGAAACTATTCCTCAAGCAAGACAGCCAATAAGTCATCGAAGGGTTTGTGTGAATAATAGAATGGTAAGCATTACTCATTTGAAAAAGTCCCACGGTGATCTAATATCTTTACAAGAAAATGACACGAGAATCCGTAGTGAAGACATAAGGAGATCTTTCTATATTGAAATATCAGTTGATAAAATCATAGGCAAATTCCTACCGGTAAAAATGTAGAGAAGAACGAAAACAGAATGGTTCCACCAACTCAAAACTAAGAGGAGATGCAACTGCAGTCTGGACTCTTGTAGGCCATCTCGTTGCGGATGGCTTCCATTTTTAAAAGAAAACCAACAAGCTTCCAAGGTTGGGGCCATGAGTTGGCTTTCTTGAACTCCTAGTAGAGGCGAATAGCTATTTTAGGATTATATAAGCTATAAGCACTGAAGTGCGAAACTAACTTAAAGACATGGGACATCGATTCAGTAAAACTTAATGGAAAAAGGCAAGGATGACGGTGACTCTGAAACTAATCAAACCATTTAAGGAATTGTGAATATGGAGAGTAAGAAACCTTATGAAAAGTTATAAATAAATTGAGAACAAGATGATGCGATAGTTTTAATGTTGGAAGTTTATGAAAATTTCGAGTATGTATACTTGATAGAACCCTCAAAATCTGACTAAACCAACTTATGGGCTGGACCGCTTACGATCTGAAAGGCTAATCTCACATTATGTTGAAAATAGGGGCTTGCCTCGAGCTAAAATTCACGGCGACTTTACTTGAATAGCTCAAGAAGACCAAAACGCAAGTCGATGACATGACAGCTTAATTAGAGCATTAACATCATAAACGCCCTTGCGGTGTTATATCTTACTTAATTATTCAATTCCAGTGGATGAAATCGAGACCATAATGACTACTATAATGAGATCCATCATTTACCGAGATTAAGTGGCATAAATCAAGACACATTGACGTTTCCATCGTGGTCGAGCTCAAGTTAACTGGATTTATGGAAAGCTCAGAATCCAGTTCGACCTTGATTTAGTTGTTCAATAAATTCAAGCCCAACTATTCGATTCTGCAATTAGCAAGTAAGTCTGTTGTGAGCTGGAGTCTAGCTGGAGTCTAGCTCGAGCCTAACTCGAGTAAGAATTGAGAGATACTGCAAAAGGAGTATAAAAAATAATGCTGTTTTTTCTATATATTGTATTTATAGTCTGATCATATGTATGCACTCAAACATAATTCAACAGCTCGATTAGCTTGGCTCCAAAGCAAGATACTCAAGTTAGGCCGGCCCAGTTAACAACTTACTTGGACATAGCAAAATTCAAAGAATCCATCTCGTATCTCACGAGTAGCATGATTAGTTTCCATTTCTAAGTGCAACTTTTTCGTTACGCATACCTCCGAACGATTATGACTTGATTATTACTATCTAAAATTAGGCATTTCGCATGAACAAGATGCGTACATTGAGTTTGATAGGGAATGGGTGACCACTGGCTTCCCTTTTATTCACCGTGAATAATACGAGAAGAAAGCCATACACACTCCAGTTGGATTGGCGTCTATCTAAGGTTACTAAAAATGGCACGCACGTTGCCGGGAAAATATGAAATTTTTTGTAAAATACTTTTTTTGGTGAAAAGATTATAATCAATGGTGAAAAAAATAAAATAAAAAAACATAACTCATGTGGCCTCATATCGGGCGATCTTCTTATCATGTAGGCCAATACCCCACACTAAAATTTCAATTTTATATAGTACAAACTAAGAATTTAACTTTTCCAGAAGCTTTGTGTCCTTTCATGTTACAAGCAATCAGGAATTTTGTTGAAGCCAAAATATCGAGCTAAACTTCACCAAAGCATGACAACAATGATGAGACTCTTAGAAATAAAAACGCCAATTCAAAATCAAACAAATTCTCATGAATATCATCTGTCAAAGCAGCAAATGAATGGAAATAATCTACACGCTGTGACTTATTTCAGAAAGGATTCGAGTCTATTTCCTTGCTTTTTATTACTGTCAATTGGAAGAGTTCTTTAGAAAGACCGCAGAAAAAGTGAAGCCAAAGATTGTTTTTGCCCCCATCACCATCAGGAAATCATAGTTTGAACAAGCCAATGGGTCGATGAGAAATTTTGAGAATTCTTCTAAAAATCTGAATCTTTATATCACATAGATAATTGAAAGAGAATCCCATTCCACAAATCAAATCACTTGAAACGAAAATCCGGATAGGAATCAATATCAATGGACTTGTGGCAACTCACAGACCAGAGAAAGGTGATAAGTCTCACGAATTGATGTGAATAACTAGTGATTCAAGAATACGGATCCTCAAATCGACCATTTTCCATAGATTTGCTTGACATGTCAATTTTAATGAAGACTTGGAAAAGTAAGTCAAGCATGCTTGTCCTAAGAGCAAAGTACACTCCAAACTGATTGAAAAGGGGAAGGGAAAAGATACCAAAAACCCTAAATTTTGCCCAATATGACGAAATTACCCTAAACTTTTTTTTTGTAACACAAAAATCTCAAATTTTGCCAATTATGACACATTTATCCCAAACTATAAGGTATTTTCGTCTTTTACTTTTAATTTTTTTTCTTGTTTTTCTTTTTCTTTTTCTTCTTCTCTCTTCCCTCCGCCGGCCATGACGGAGGGAAGCCAAACTCGGGCAAGGCTTTATATAGTACAAACTAAGAATTTAACTTTTCGAGAAGCTTTATGTCCTTTCATGTTACAAGCAATCAAGAATTTTGTTGAAGCCGAAATATCGAGCTAAACTTCACCAAAGCATGACAACAATGATGAGACTCTTAGAAATAAAAACGGCAATTCCACATCAAACGAATTCTCATGAATATCATCTGTCAAAAGCAGCAACTGAATGGAAATAATTTGCACGCTGTGACTTATTTCAGAAAGGGTTCGAGTCTATTTCCTTGCTTTTTATTACTGTGAATTGGAAGAGTTCTTTAGAAAGCCCACTGAAAAAGTGAAGCCAAAGATTTTTTTTTGCCCCATCACCATCAGGAAATCACAGTTTGAACAAGCCAATGGGTCGATGAGAAATTTTGAGAATTCTTCTAAAAATCTGAATTTTTATATCACACAAATAATTGAAAGAGAATCCCATTCCACGAATCAAATCACTTGAAACGAAAATCCGGATAGGAATCAATATCAATGGACTTGTGGCAACTCACAGACCCGAGAAAGATGATAAGTCTCACGAATTGATGTGAATAACTAGTGATTCAAGAATACGGATCCTCAAATCGACCATTTTCCATAGATTTGCTTGACATGTCAATTTTAATGAAGACTTGGAAAAGTAAGTCAAGCATGCTTGTCCTAAGAGCAAAGTACACTCCAAACTGATTGAAAAGGGGAAGGGAAAAAGATACCAAAAACCCTAAATTTTGTCCAGTGTGACGAAATTACCCTAAACTGTTTTTTTGTAACCAAAAAATCCCAAACTTTGCCAATTATGACACATTTGTCCAAAACTATACGACAATTTCGTCTTTTACTTTTAATTTTTTTTTCTTGTTGTTTTCTTTTTCTTTTTCTTTTTCTTTTTGTTGTTCTCTCTTCCCTCCGCCGGCCATGACGGAGGGAAGCCAAACTCGAGCTAGGCTTTATATAGTACAAACTAAGAATTTAACTTTTCGAGAAGCTTTATGTCCTTTCATGTTACAAGCAATCAGGAATTTTGTTGAAGTCGAAATATCGAGCTAAACTTCACCAAAGCATGACAACAATGATGAGACTCTTAGAAATAAAAACGGCAATTCCACATCAAACGAATTCTCATGAATATCATCTGTCAAAAGTAGCAACTGAATGGAAATAATCTGCACGCTGTGACTTATTTCAGAAAGGGTTCGAGTCTATTTCCTTGCTTTTTATTACTGTGAATTGGAAGAGTTCTTTAGAAAGCCCACTGAAAAAGTGAAGCCGAAGATTGTTTTGCCCCATCACCATCTGAAAGCCACAGTTTGAACAAGCCAATCGATCACTGAGGAATTTTGAGAATTCTTATGAAAATCTGAATTTTTATATCACACAAATAATTGAAAGAGAATCCCATTCCACGAATCAAATCACTTGAAACGAAAATCCGGATAGGAATCAATATCAATGGACTTGTGGCAACTCACAGACCCGAGAAAGATGATAAGTCTCACAAATTGATGTGAATAACTAGTGATTCAAGAATACGGATCCTCAAATCGACCATTTTCCACAAATTTGCTTGACATGTGAATTTTAATGAAGACTTGGAAAAGTAAGTCAAGCATGCTTGTCCTATGAGCAAAGTACACTCCAAACTGATTGAAAACGGGAAGGGAAAAAGATACCAAAAACCCTAAATTTTGTCCAGTGTGACGAAATTACCTAAACTGTTTTTGTAACACAAAAATCCCAAACTTTGCCAATTATGACACATTTATCCCATACTATAGGGCATTTTCATCTTTTACTTTTAATTTTTGTTTCTTGTTGTTTTCTTTTTCTTTTTATTTTCTTCTTCTCTCTTCCCTCCGCCGGCCATGACGATGGGAAGCCAAACTCAGCGAGCCCCCCCGCGAGGGCGGCCTCCCTAACGCAGGTGAGGGCGACCCTCACTGGAGTCAGGTGAGGGCATTCCTTGCTAGATCCGGCCCAAGTGAGGGCTGTCCTCATTGAATCTATCAAGGGCTATCCTTGCCTAGGTCGACGAGGGTTATCTTCGCCGACCTCGCCGGCCAGTGAGGGCAGCCCTCGCCTAATGCCGGCGACAACGGCCCTCGCCTAACGCCGACGACAGCGGCCCTCGCCTAAGTCCGCCTTCCCTTCGGCATGGCCGATGGAGGGAAGAGAGAAGAAGGAAAAAGAAGGAAAAAAAAAAAAAAAAAAAAAGAGAGGAAAGACGGAAATTTTTTTAAAAAAAATTAAAATTTAAAAATTAAAAAAAAAAAAAAAAGCCCTTGGAAATAGAGTTTAGGCAAATGTGTCATAGTTGGAAAATTTTGGGATGGCTTGTGTCAAAAAAAAATTGGGGTATATTTGTCATTCTAGGCAAAATTTACAATTTTTAGTGGCTTTTTCCGAAAATGAAAAGATATATTATTTTAATGAAAAACTACTTTAAAGTATTAATTTTGAAATCTACTGTTGATTTTGGTCCTCTCGCTTAGAACTGATATTTATGGAATTATCATTTTCATCTCACTCTTTTTCATATTTTACTATCTTGATTTTTCCATGAATTAATTTTCAAGGAACTTGTCTTAATAGTATGATACAATAACGTGTAGTCTCACATGGGATTATATATCTTTCTCAGATATCAATAGGATATCAACAAATCGATAAATTGTTTTGGCACAAACAAACATAAGGGGGGTGAGTTTGTGATCTAAGGAAACTTCAAAATTTTTCGAGTGAAGAGCATGCACTAGTGCTGTGGAGAGAAACGTGCATATACAAAATACTTATCTTCCATCAGTGAAAGGCATTTAAAAATAGAAGAATTGCAAAGCATATTTATGGGATTTTGGCCTGTCCATTTGGCTTACTCAGCTCTCTCAGCTTTAACTGTCCAAACAAATACTGGAATCCACTATATAATCCTTGAGATATTACTGCATCCAAAGATAGTTCCTTCTACTTGTAACTTTTCTTTTACATATAATTTGTATAACGTATTTACAAAGTTTCTCTACTATCTTGTCATCAATTCATGTGCCTACTATTACTCTCGGATATTTAAAGAATATAATCCGTTATGTTCAAGATTAGAACATGAGGATAATGTTTTTGGTAGTGTGGCATAGTAGCTCAACAACAATGAATTTGCGCGATGGTCATTGATTGATGACCGGTGTAATTCTTGTCTTTTGAGTGACCAAAAGCAAGTTGGAAGTATGGAAACGCGGGTCGAGAGCACCTAGTATCTAGGAATGTAATCCCTTCCATCCTTTGGATGGTCGTAGCTGATATTAGCAGGATTTACTCGTATTGATCCATCAATCGCGCATGGCCATGACCATCCAACATGTACATAGACCGTATGGGGATAGATCCAAACATATTAATATCAAGTAATAATCAAAGTGTGCTCCTTGACTATATAAGAAAGATTATGTTAAGTAATCGGTTGGTGTATATAAATAACCTAGATGGGACCCAATTGAATTTCATAATTTTTTTACTGAACCGAATTCGATTCGTATAAGGTTGAACTGCTGCCCTTGTAAGGGAGAGAAGGTACTACATTCTGGAAATGAGAGAAAAGGCATGCTAAAATGAGTGGCCTCATACTTGCATCATCATTCTCCGATAATATCGATTATCACTCTCATACAGTTTTGACTTAAGACTTGAGCAAATCAATAACTTGCGATTTGAGTATCCGACACTTAAGTTGATCAATTTTTCATAGATTTACTTGACTGGCAAGGTCAATTTCAGTGAAGACTTGGAAAAGTAAGTCGGGCATGGATATTAAAAATGATCAAGATGCCATAAAATGCCCCCTCAGAAGTACGGGTTTCTGATTTTGGCACCGCACGACTATTATTCATCAAAATGGACTGCATTAGCTGGTATTATCGACTACATCGCTCTAGGTATTTATGACCTTTATAATTTCTTTCCTTTTCAATGACATTAAGGATCCAGAAAGGCATTGTAATTGATCTGGCTAGTTCGACGATACTAAATTTATGTAATCAAAATTATATCTGCTCGTAATTTTTTACGTATACCCATCACATGAAGAGGAATCCATGTCGTTGACTCAAGTGTAGCTGATGAGGTTATGAACAAGTTGTGATATCTTTACTTGCAGAGCTGGCTTATTCTACAATACCAACTGAAAAATGCGATGTGTATAACTTTGGAGTCATCACGTTAGAGACAATCATGGGAAAGTATCTGGAAGATATTATCTCTTGGAAATATCCATCATCCACCAAAATTGAGTTGTCAATACTGTTGAAGGATGTGCTAGATCAACGTCTGCTGCCTTCGAGATGCGGAAGACGTGATCTCTGTCGCACGGCTAGCATTCAAGTGTTTGAGAGCCAATCCACGGCTTCGACCGTCCATGAGACAAGTTTCTCAGAAGCTCCGCGTTCAAGTACCCCTGGAGATGCCATTCTGTGCAGTCACGTCGGAGCAACTTTGTGATCTCAAAGGCAGGAAATTTCGAGCATCGGAAGGGATTGTAAGTTTTGAAGTTAGCTTTAAGGGTGCACCGTTTTGCTGTTTGTTTGTTTTTTTTTTTTTTCCTGGGTGTTCAGTCTATTTGGTATTTAAGTCACTAGCAAAAAGTTAATACTCTTGCTAAGAACAGTTACTTCTCTTTTGCGGGCTAATCAGGATTATAAGAGCCAATCTTATCCGACAATTTGGATTATCTTCTTAGTTCTTACCAATCCCACCATCTTAATTATTTTCACTTCAGAGCCTGCTTACCTTTGAACATTATTCGATCACTGCCGCGTCAGCAATTGTACTTTGGGGTCGCGGCATAAAAAATAATCACGGGAAGGCTTCTGTGGAGGTCTTACTTAACTATGGTTTCCAGCTTGTCGCAATGAGATCAGGAAAGAATTTGGAAAATGCATCGGATCGACATCGTTCAATGTAGTTTTCCATTTCAAAAGGGATAATGACCCTACTAGTCAGTAAAAATTTGTTTGGGTGCAATTCAAACTCTAGTTGATTAAATTAACTCCCTCAACTTTTGTATGTGTGCGATATAAGTCCCAAACTTTCAATTGGTTCTGTCAAATCCCTCTACAATTTTAATAAAATGACATGGGACATCGATTCAGTAAAACTTAATGGAGAAAGGCAAGGATAACAGTGACTCCGAAACTAATCAAACCATTTATGGAATTGTGAATACGGAGGGTAAGAAACCTTCTGAAAAGGTCTAAATCAATTGAGAACAAGATGATGCGATAGTTTTAATGTTGGGAGTTTATGAAAATTTCGAGTATGTATACCTGATGGAACCCTCAAAATTAGATTAAACCAACTTATGGGCTGGACCGCTTACGAACTGAAAGCCTAATCTCACATCATGTTGAAACTAGGGGTTTGCGTCGAACTAAAATTCACGGCGACTTTACTTGAATAGCTCAAGAAGACCAAAACGCAAGTCGATGACATGACAGCTTAATTAGAGCACTAACATCATAAACGCCCTTGCGGTGTTATATCTTACTCAATTATTCAGTTCCAGTGGATGAAATCGAGACCATAATGACTACTATAATGAGACCCATCATTTACCGAGATTAAGTGGCATAAATCAAGACAAATCGACATTTCCATCGTGGGCGAGCTCAAGTTAACTGGATTTATGCAAAGCTTAATATCCAGTTCGACCTTGATTTAGCTTCCAATAAATTCAAGCCCGACTATTCGATTCTACAATTAGCAAGTAAATCTGCTGTGAGCTGGAGTCTAGCTCGAGTCTAACTCAAGTAAGAATTGAGAGATACTACAAAAGGGAGTACAAAAAAATAATGCTGTTTTTCTATGTATTGTATTTATAGTCTGATCATATGCATGCACTCAAATGTAATTCAACAGCTTGATTAGCTTGGCTCCAAAGTAAGATACTCAAGCTGGGCATTTTCAAGCATGAACTCAGCCCAATTAAGAACTTCTTAATTGGACTCGGCAAAATTCAAAGAATCCATCTCGTATCTCACGAGTAGCTTGATTAGTTTCCATTTCTACATGCGACTTTTGCGTTACGTATACCTCGAAACAATTATGACTTGATTAGTACTATCTAAAAGTGGGCATTTCGCATTAACAAGATTCGTTCATTGAGTTTGATAGGGAATGAGTGACCACTGGCTTCCCTTTTTATCCACCGTGAATAATAGAAGAAGAAATCTATACACACTCCAATAGGATTGGTGTCTTTCTAAGGTTACTAGAAATGGCACGCGCATTGTCGGGAAAAAATTAAATTTTTGTGAAATACTTTTTTTTAGTGAAAAGATTATAATCAGTGGTTAAAAAAAAAAAAAAAAAAAAACTCTTGTGGTCACATATCGTGCAATTTTCTTATATTGTAAGTCAATACCCCACGCTAAACTTTTAATTGTATATATAATACAAAATAAGAATTTAACTTCTCGAGAGGCTTTGCGTCCTTCCATGTTACAACCAATCAGGAATTTTTTGAAACTGAAAGATCGACCTAAACTCCACCAAAGCATGACAACAATCACGAGACTTCAGAAATAAAAACGCCAATTCCAAATCAAACGAACTCTCATGATTATCATCTATTAAAAGCAGCAACTGAATATAAATAATCTGCACGCTGTGACTTATCTTGGAAATGGTTCGAGTCTATTTCCTTGCTTTCCATTAATATCAATTGGAAGAGTTCTTTAGAAAGCCCGAAGAAAAAGTGAAGCCAAAGATTTTTTTGCCCCTTCACCATCAGGAAATCACAGTTTGAACAAGCCAATGGATCAAGAAATTTTGAGAATTCTTCTAAAAATCTGAATTTTTATATCACTCAAATAATCAAAAGAGAATCCGATTCCATGAATCAAATTACTTGAAATGGAAATCGGATAGGAATCATTATCAATGGACTTGTGGCAACTCAAAGGCCAGAGCAAGATGATAAGACTCACGAATTGACATGAATAACTAGTGGTTCAAGAATATGAACCCTCAAATCGGCCATTTTCCACAAATTTACTTGACATGTCAATTTCAACAAAGACTTGGAAAAGTAAGTCAAACATGCCTGTCCTAAGAGCAAAGTACACACCAAACTGATTGAAAAAGGAAAAGATATAATGTTTTAATGAAAAACTGCTTTAAAGTACTAATTTTGAAATCTACCATTGATTTTGGTCCTCTCGCTTAGAACTAATATTTATGGGATGATCGTTTTCATCTCACTCTTTTTCATATTTTCCTGTCTTGATTTTTCCGTGAATTAATTTTCAAAGAACTTGTCTTAATAGTATGATACAATAACGTGTAGTCTGACATGGGATTATATATATTTCTCAGATATCAATAGGATATCAGCAAATCGATAAATTGTTTGGGCACAAACAAACATAAGGGTGGTGAGTTTGTGATCTAAGGAACTTTCAATTTTTTTTCGAGTGAAGAGCATGCACTAGTGCTGTAGAGAGAAACTTGCATATACAAAAAAGTTATCTTCCATCGATGAAAGGCGTTTAAGATATAGAAGAATCGCAAAGCATATTTATAGTACTTTGGCCTATCCATTTGGCTTACTCTATTCTCCCATCTCTAACAGTCCAAACAAGTACTGGAACCCACTATATAATCCTTGAGATGTTACTGCATCCGAAGATAGTTCCTCCTACTTGTAACTTTGCTTTTACGTATAATTTGTAAAACTTATTGACAAAGTTTCTCTACATATCTTGTCACCAATTCATGTGCCTACTATTACTCTCGGATATTAAAGATTATAATGCATTATGTTCAGCATTATAACTTGAGGATAATGTTTATGGTAGTGTGGCATAGTAGCTCAACAATAATGAATTTGCGTGATGGTTATTGATTGATGACCGGTGTGGTTCTTGTCTTTTGAGCGACCAAAAGCAAGTTGGAAGTTTGGAAACGCAGGTCGAGAGCATCTAATTTCTAGGAATGTAATCCCTTCCATCCCTTGGATGGTTGTAACCGATCGTGGCAGGATTTACTCGTATTGATCCATCAATCGCATATGGCCATGACCATCCAACACGTACATCGACCATATGGGGATAGATCCAAACATATAATATCAAGTAATAATAAAAGTGCGCTCCCTGACGAGAAATTACTTGATGCATGAACAAATGTGATCTTCTCTATGTTATGACATTCATCATGGTGATTTAATCCAGCAATCACTAGATAAACTACTATATAAGAAAGATTATGTTAAGTAACCGGTTAGTGCATATAAATAACCTACATGGGACCCAATTGAATTTTATAATTTTTGACTGAACCGAATTCGATTCGTACAAGGTTGAACTGCTGCCCTTGTATGGGAGAGAAGGTACTATAGTCTCCTAATGAGAGAAAAGGCGTGCTAAAATGAGTGGGCCCATACCTGCATCATCATCCTCCGATAATATCAACTATCACTCTAATAGACTCGCTTTGACTTAAAACCTGAGCAAATCAACAACTTGCGTTTTCAGTATACCGACATTTAAGTTGATCAATTTTTTCATGGATTTACTTGAATAGCTAGGTCAATTTTAATTAAGGTTTGGAAAAGTAAGTCGAGCATGGGTATTAAAAATAATCAAGATGCCATAAAATGCCCTCTCAATCTGAAGAGCAAGATAATTACTGTGATTGAGATTCATCATTTTGTACTGTTTACTCATTATTTCCGTACTTCTGAATATGTGATAATTTTTTTTAAAAAAAAAAAAGATTTATCGCGCAATATTGTCAACGAGAAAAAAAAATTTTTTTCAACAAGGACGAATTTTCCCCTTCATTCGATGGCACTTGAAGCCCCATAGATGGAGTAACTTTTTGCAATCAACACTGATGACAGATTCACTAGAGAAAATCTGATTGCGCTGCCCACATAAAAAGAGAAGTGAAAATAAAATGGATCATGCTAATAAGGACGATACAGTTGTTAAACACATTTAATACAGAAAGATCCGATTTCAAAATATTAATTCCGTATGTCACAAAAATAGTCAATGCATTATAATTTGCAGTATTTTGTTAATAGGGTTCTATACATTCCATGGTCACTATTTAAGTAAAATCCAAGTAAAATTTATTCTTGTGCAAGCAGAGCATCAACCTAGCATGAGAGTGGGTAAAACTTGTGCAAAATTGAACCATATAGCACACTTACGTATAAAACTCTATGTAATTTGTTTTTGATTATCACTTTAGCAAATCTTTAATCCTAACATATCTCTAACTCTACATCTCTAGTCTTATGCAAATTTTGATAATAAGATTTATTACTGGTATACTTTCATATATTCTTATCCATAATTCTAATAGAACTATGCATATTTTCAGTAATAAATGCTCTAATAATTTTTTTTTATGTATATATAGATTCTATCCCGAAATACCTGCAATTTTTATCTTTAAAGAAACTTGTTCAAGACAAGGTTTTGAAAGAATTTAACAGTATAAGGATACCTATCTCATAATTGGCTCATATTTAACAAATAATACATTAACAGATTAAAAGATCAAACTGATATAAGGCTCATATTTGACAATTAAAGAATATTAAAATCATATCTGAGAAGTAATTATATTGCACGATCAATCTCAAATTGGTCTCATATTTGACAAATAAATATATTAGAAGATCAATGAAAAAATCCATTATCATAGGACTATTTATCTCACCGTTTACTTACATTAGAGTAATCTATTTGAAAGATCAATCTCATATTGGCTTCATATTTGACAAATGAATAACACTAAAATCATGTTTAGAGTAATATTACATGATCAATAACATATTGAACTAATTTTTGGCAAATAAAAAATATTATCTTTATATATTGTATTTATATTACGCACTTCGGCCTGCATTTTTTGTTTCTTGGTCAAAGATTCATGTATTTTAAGTCCCATTGCTCGCATGATTTCTTGCCATCAACTTCAAGAACCTCGAAATTGAGCGAGCGGCTCATTCTAGATTTTATTTGCAGAACCCAAGATCAACCCCGTGCCTCAACTCTGTCGTCAACCGTCTGCGAAGAATCAAAGTGAACGTGTCTAAAGTCGATTAATGTTCCTTTTGTATGTGAAGGTTTGCGGGTCCTACTGTCGATGTGTTTAGTGTTGACTATTCAAAGTCTTCCCGAGATAACATTGAAAGGGACATTCCTGCTAAAATAATGGCCTCGATACGAAATGTTGACACGGAAAGATAAGAGATGAGAGGAGAAGACTCATTAACTTCTTGGTCCCCGCGATGATAACATAATTTCCTCAAATAGTTTGTCAGCTAGTAATAATTCACAGCACAAGTCTTTTCTCAATAGCATCATCATTTTCTATACTCCAACGATTTAATGGTGACGCGAATTGACAATAAAACGAGATGAGAGATAATTTCTGAATTACACAGAGAAAGACTTATAATGTCTTATGCTAATAGAAATTGACGTGAACTATAAACACTATCACGAATTGTCTAGCTTTGATGAAATTTTAAATTAAAGATTTTGCTGATATAATTTTTAGAAAGGATATTCATGAGGGAAATAAAACTTTACATATGAAATGGTGGATCGCACAACCCATTAAAGCAGGTTGCGTTATAAAAAGCATAGAGGCTGTGTAGCATGATCTTCATATGGACATTACAATTGTAGGTAGATTTAAATTTAAGGGGTTGATTGAGGGATTTCGATTGGCGTTGAGTAGTTTTTGGATATGTGAGTACTACTGAAACATCTTTTGTTTTTTTCATTTGGTTTGTCCATGAAGGGAATCAACATAGTTGCTGGAAATAAGAAACTCAAAGTTTCCATTTTTTTTTCCTTAATCATGGCTTTTTTCTGCACCATAAGGCCAAAAATCAGGGAGTCCCACGCTTTCTTAATCTCTTTCTGAAATGGTCTGAACTCAATTTCCTAATTTCTCAAATTAAAACCCTATTCCCCCAAATTTAGGTGGAGAATCTCCAGCGTCGGTGATGGTAGGATTGTAGGGAGAGATTGCGGTGCCGATGGAGAACACACAGAGAGACAGGTAGAGAGGATCGGAATTTCAAGAGAATTAGGGGGGATGATTAAGGCACAATCTACCTTTGGAGAGGCCAATGCAGGATAGAGAGAGGGCAAAGCCCGGACTCAGCGATGATGTCCTTTTTTTCCCTTGTTCTAGGATGACTAGAGATTTGAGTCCCATTGTTCGGTACTATTTACTTATTATACCTCAATGGCACACGCTAAACTGTTTGGAAAAGCAAAAGATATTATTTTGCAATATATCGTCAATCACCAAAAAAAAAAAAAAATTGTTAACAAAAGGCCTCCATTCGTGGGAGAACGTTGTCCAACTTTAAGGCATTGGCCTCGACTAAGGAGCTTCAGGAATGACATTCCATCTATAAATATGTCATCCATCTTGTTAATGTTATGTAGACTTGAACCATCTTCCACCTCCCAAAAACCGTCCATATCCCCCAAAATCATGGTTTATTCATCATTGTTGTCCATCTTGTCTCCTTTATATGTCTTCTTCTTCTCCTTGCTCTTCTTGGTCGGCACCACTTCACTTCAGGGGGTGGACGTTTCCGCTTCCTCCACTTCTTTGTCCACTGTCCACATGACCGGGAATAAGGATGAAGTAAAGGCTCTCTTGAATTGGAAATCTACTTTTGACAACCATAGCCAATCTCTCCTCTCTTCATGGCATGGCGACAATCCTTGCCGCTTTACCGGTGTCGCTTGCAACTACTATGGAGCCATCATCCATCTAAATCTTTCCTATGTCGGTTTGAGAGGAACTCTAGATGGCCTTGACTTCTCATCCTTAACCAGTGTGGTTAGCTTTGAACTCGCCAACAACTCGATCTATGGCTCCATCCCCTCAAGTATAGGTAACCTTTCCAAACTCAACTCTCTTGATCTTTGCTTCAATGAATTGTCCGGGGAAATTCCTCCACGTATAGGTATGTTGGAGAGTCTTCATTATTTGGACCTTGGTGCCAACAACTTGAGTGGATGTATTCCTACCTCTCTTGGAAAATCAAGCAATTTAGTTGTACTAAGCGTTTTGCAAAATAATTTATTTGGTTCCATTCCACAAGAAATATGCAACTTGAGGAGATTGACGGTTCTTTCCCTATGGGGAAATAGATTGTCAGGATCCATTCCTTCAGAAATCGCAAGACTCACTTCTCTCCATACACTTTACCTGTCATTCAACAATCTTACCGGCTCAATTCCTCATTCCATCGGAAACTTGTCAGATTTAAGCATATTTGACATTTCACAGAATGCCATTTTTGGTTCCATTCCACAAGAAATATGCAACTTGAGGAGCTTGACGTTTCTTTCCCTATGGGGAAATAGATTGTCAGGATCCATTCCTTCAGAAATTGCAAGACTCACTTCTCTCCATACACTTTACCTGTCATCCAACAATCTCACCGGCTCAATTCCTCATTCCATCGGAAACTTGTCGGATTTAAGCCTATTTGATATTTCACAGAATGCCATTTATGGTTCCATTCCACAAGAAATATGCAACTTGAGGAGCTTGACGGTTCTTTCCCCATGGGGAAATAGATTGTCAGGATCCATTCCTTCAGAAATTGCGAGACTCACTTCTCTCCATACACTTTACCTGTCATCCAACAATCTTACCGGCTCAATTCCTCATTCCATCGGAAACTTGTTAGATTTAAGCATATTTGACATTTCACAGAATGCCATTTCTGGTTCCATTCCACAAGAAATATGCAACTTGAGGAGCTTGACGGTTCTTTCCCTATGGGGAAATAGATTGTCAGGATCCATTCCTTCGTCAGTCGGAAGCCTGGCCAATTTAACTATATTAATGATTCGGGACAACATGTTCTCTGGGTCCTTGCCTTCTGAATTTAATAAGTTAACCCATTTCGCTCACTTGGATATGAGTGACAATGAACTAGAGGGGGAACTGCCAAAAGATGTGTGCCTTGGGAGATCATTAGTATATTTCTCTGCCTTCAAAAATCATTTCACGGGGCCCATCCCAACAAGCTTAGAGGGTTGTAGTACATTAATTAGATTGAGGCTAGAAGAAAACCAACTTACTGGAAACCTAACAGAAGCTTTCGGAATATATCCACATCTAAATTATGTGGACTTAAGCCACAATAATTTGAATGGTGAACTTTCTTGGAAATGGGAGCGTTGTCCTAATTTGACGAGCTTAAGGATATCAAACAACAACATTTCTGGTGAGGTACCTGCAATATTTGGAAGGATGGCTCAGTTACAATTACTAGACCTTTCTTCAAATTTTTTAAGTGGGGAGATTCCAAGGGAATTGGGAAATCTATCGATATTGTTCAAACTCGATCTAAGCAGCAATGTTATCACGGGAAATGTCCCGACTGAGATTGGACTTTCATCTCGTTTGGCACATCTGAACTTGGCATCAAACAATTTGAGCGGATTGATGCCAGTGCAGCTAGGCTCATGCAAAAGCTTGTTGACCTTGAACATGAGCAGAAACAAACTTTGGACAAGCATTCCTCCAGAGATAGGCAATGCACAGTTCCTTGAGGTTCTTGACATAAGTCATAATTTGTTGACTGGAAACATACCAGGAGTACTTGGACAGTTGAGAATGCTAGAAGTTCTAAATATCTCCCACAACAGCCTTTCTGGTTCTATTCCACGTACTTTTAGTGATATGTCAGCCTTAACTTCCATCGATTTATCCTACAATAACCTGGAAGGTCCTCTCCCAAATGTCAAAGCTTTCAATGAGGCTCCATTTGAGGCAATGCAGCATAACAAAGGGCTCTGTGGAAATGTTAGTGGTCTACCGAAATGCAATTATATCGAGAGCAAGAAACCCAATTCCCATGTTAGAGTTAGAATCACAATTATCCTCTTTTTGTTGTTGTTGGGAATTATCCTTCTCCCTTGCACCTTGGTCGTTCTTATAATCATCAATCGTCATCGAAGAAGAATTATCAAGAGAGAGAACAACAAACGGGAAAATGATTTGGATTTCATGCATATTTTGAGTTATGATGGCGAAGTTTTCTATAATCGAATCTTCGAGGCCACAGAAGGATTTGACCCAAAGTACTATGTGGGCGAAGGAGCATATGGAGTTGTTTATAAAGCCAATATATCGGAAGGTCAAACGTTTGCTATAAAGCAAACCTCATCATCCCAGGACGATACTGAGATTGTTGATTTGATACCATTTGAAAGGGAAATTCAAGCCTTAAGAAATCTACGCCATCGTAATATCGTGAAATTTTATGGCTTTGCTCTCATGTCCAACGTTGTTTTTGGTGTATGAGTACATGGAAAGAGGAAGCTTGAGAACAATTTTGAACGATAATGAAAGAGTAGTAGAATTTAATTGGGACAAGAGGGTAAATGTGGTCCGAGGAGTTGCGGATGCTCTGTCCTATATGCATCATGAATGTTCACCTCCGTTGATTCATCGAGACTTGACCAAGAACAACGTTCTATTGATCGCAATTATGAGGCTCGTGTTTCTGATTTTGGCACTGCAAGGCTATTGAGGCCGGATTCATCAAACTGGACTATTGTTGCTGGCACCATTGGGTATATTGCGCCAGGTACTTTGTAATTTTTTCAATTTCGCTGGCATTCAGTGTCAAACATTCCTTCTTTTGTTATTTAATATTCTTATGGAAATTTGTTTATGCATTTAGAGCATTCAAGTTTAATGTTGATCAGAAAGCCTTCTACTTTCCTAAGAAGGAATAATTGGCAAAAGAGGTAAAAATTATAGTCGATCCATCTCAAGGATATGAAATTTGTGTTACCTAAATGACACGAGCATCAAACAAAATCCTTTGAACGCCCCTAAAGTGTAAACTCCCATGCTCAAATCAGTGTTGTAAGCATAGATTAAGTAGAAATTTGTACCTGTAACTATTACCTCATGGGAAGCAATGTTGTCAATTTGAAAACAACATATGATCAAGGTTATAAAAAAAAACTGTGAATTCCCACTCGCAGAGCTGGCCTATTCTTCAATTCCTACCGAAAAGTGTGATGTATATAGCTTTGGAGTCGTCGCATTAGAGACAATCATGGGAAAGCATCCAAGAGATCATATCTTTGGGGAATGTTCATCATCCACCCAAATTGAATTGCCGATATTGTTGAAGGATGTGTTGGATCAACGTCTCTCGCCTTCTAGACTTTGTCTTCGAGATGCGCAAGACGTAGTCTCCATCGCCAAGCTAGCGTTCATGTGCTTGCAAGCAGATCCGTGGCTTCGACCGACTATGGGACAAGTCTCGCGTGAGCTTTGCATTCAAGTACCCCTAGAAACGCCACTCTCTACTATCACCTTAGAGCAACTTCGCGATCTCAATGTTAGGAAATTTGGAGCATCCACAGGATTTGGTAAGTTTTGAAGTTACTTTTTCATGTGCTATTGCGTTTGATCTTTAATCATGATGATGATCGGCTTTTAAATACTTTCTTAGCTCTCACTAATCCTAATTCTGTGATTTACAATGTTCACTGCAGAGCTAGCTTCAACGTTGCATGAATAGTGCAATGTTTAAGTTTGGAATCGTGGCACCAAAAATAATTAGGGACGGCTTTCGGGGAGATCTAATTTCATGATTATTTCCAACTTTTTGCAAAGCGATCAGCAAGTGAATTTGCAAAATGCATAACATTGACATATTTTCCTTCTTTCAATCGAGATGTAACAACATGTAGTTTTTATTGCTAGAAGAGATAATAATACCAGTAGCCTGTGCAATTTTTTGATATATAATGTCATAATTGAACTTTCAATTTGGTCATTCATCTTACTTTTCATTGATGTGCACTATCGTCCTAAAACTTTCGGTTGGTCCAATGAGATGCTAATATATTTTGAAATGTTTATTTTCATTCCTTCAATGATTAATTTAAATGAAATTTGGCATGGACATCAATATAAGAAAGCTAATGTTTGATGGAGAAAAGTACGTGAATTTTGCATTCGTCATTTTGACTTGAAATTGGAAAACTATAAACAACTGATTTCAGATTGATTGTGCAATTCGTTGTTCACCCTTTTCCGCTATTTGACATTATTAAAGTCGCTACTTTTAAAACTTTGAAGATGAGGAATAAAGATGAGAACAAAAAGTTATTTTTCTTCCCCTTCCGTACGTTTTCGAAAAACGTTAATTAATTTAAAGAAATTCTTTTTTGGCCAAATAATTTGAAGAACTTATTTAAAAATGCCCTTTTTACATGTCCAAACCCACCACAAATTTATGTATCTGCAATTACTTTGGGGATTAACGATTTCAAGATCATTAGGTTCGCTTCACATGAGAAGAGGATAGCTAACGTTTTTTCAGTACTTTCGCATAATAGCTCAGCAAAATTAATCCCCCTGAATATCATTGCTCATTGCTGACTACTGGCTCTTGCTAAGGGGATTTGTCGCTTTTTCTTCATAATTAGCGCAATGTGCTTATAACCGATATATGAATAAATAGTAAGGACCGGACCGATAAATCTTGCTGCATCAGCCTTTAAAGTTACCATCTTGATAACGAAATTATTTTTTCCAGGGTGTTATATATACTGAGGAAATTATTATGACAACTAGCAAGTACAAAAACGAAATACATGACGTAGTACAAAAGACTCAAACTTAAACCAATACATCTCATTATAAAATCAAATAACACCATACAATTTGCGCCCATTGAAGTCCAAGTACATAAGAATCAGACTTAGATAAATACAATCTCATAAACAAAATTACAGCCTAATAATTAAAAACACCATACTAAGCAGACCGATAAAAACACATTTATTTCATCACTAGAATACAAACAAATACACTTTTATAACATTTAGTACAGACAAAAAAAATAAAATACAAATCTCAATGACCCGTTTCAAGAGAGGTGGCAGAACTCAGTTGACCATTTCAGTGAGATATTTATCTTGGTGCCTTTTCACATGGCCCGTCCTACCATTAGGTTCCAAAGATAATTTCATAGCACATACCGTGCAGATGACCTTCAGGTCAATGATGTTGAACATCTTCCATAAATTCGATCCTTATTAAAAAAAAAAAAATTGGAGTTGGCGAACCATCTAAGAAATGGGTTAGGTATTGTTGATACATAAATTTGACCATTTTATTATGAGCTTTATCACGTATAAATTTAGGGATTAATTTTTAACCCCTAAATAACAATAATATCCATTAAAATTGCATTGCATATAGACACTTTGTTTGCATCACTAGTATTAAAATTTTTAAAAATTATTATTATCATTATAATCTTTTTTAAAAGAAAATTTTATTAATTTTTAAAAGAAAAAAAGAAGAAGCAGCGAAACCAGGCCAGGGGGCAGGCCGGCCCGGCCTTCTTTCTTTTCCTTCTTCTTCCTCTTTCTCGTTTAGGCCAAGCCCATTTTTTCTTTCTTTCCCGCCAAGCCCGGCCTTCTCCTTTTCTCTCTGGCTCCCTTCATTTTGTCCCGAACGTTGGCTGGAGTGAGGGAGGAGAGAGAGGACGGCAAGGGAAAGGAGACCACAAGATGCAGAGAGGGCGTCGACCGGGAGTTGGTGGTCGGGGCCAGGCGGGCCAGGAACAGCCGGGACGTCAGGGGCCATGCGCGCCGGTGCTTAAAAGCGAGAGAAGGAGAGTCGGCCAAAGGGTTTTTTTTTTTTTTTTTCAAAGAGGGAGAGAGACGGATAGAGAGTGAGATGAAGAGCGAGGGAGCTTGAAGCTGCCTGGTTTGAGCATCGCTCGCCCATCCTCGACGCCAGTCGCCGACCTCTAGCCGACGCCCTCAAGCGCAAGACTTCTCGTTCCCAAACCTCGGCATTTCCGGTGAGTTTCTTTTCAGTTCAAACCCGCCGTTCCCGAGGATCTCGGCTCGGAGACATCGCCAGGCGGCCAACTGAAGTTCGATTTGTCTCGAACTGGCCCTCGTGCCGCCGTCTTCAAGCCGAGTAGGGGTTTTTGTGACTGAAACTCATCCCCCACGAACCCTCTTAGCCTGCCCTAGCCGAGCGAGTTGCATTCTGCCCGATTTGTTTTGGCATTTCCATAGTTCAGTTCGAGTCCTAAGAAGTGGCCAGCGTCGTTCTCCTCACTTCTTGCCCACCACGTGCCTGACGAAATGCTTGAACCGAACTAGTGTAGACCTCTCTTTGTGCTGAGCATTCTAGCCGACTGCCATGCGTTCGTGATGATGCCTAAACAGAGCTGCGTCCCTGTTCGAAGAGGGTCTTTTGAATCAAAACACCTAAATTTTTAGAAAAATTATAACTTTCGACTTTAGATCATTCAGTTCGCATCTGTTTACCTGAGATTTGAGTTTGCGGTTATACATTTTTATGTCTAAAGATCGAATGTGTCAGTTTGTCGATCCATGAGTGTTCTTTTACTGGGAAAAGAGCGTGTGCATATTCATGAGAGGAGAAGTCGGCATTGAAGTGGCCGTGAGTTGCGAGCAATGGGCTTGCTAGGTTTAATGAGATTTGGGTTTTTGGTTGATTGAGAGAGCTTGGGTTGGTGTGGGCTCTAACAGATTCTAGGCCTTAGTTTTAGACGTAGGGGCAGCTTGGTATTCTGCTTCTAGGCCGAGAGAGAGAGATCGGAGAAAGAGGAAGCAACCGAGAGAGAGCGAGCCTTGAATGAGAGGGAGGAAGATCCGAGAGTGAGCCCGAGATAGAGAAGAATCTAAGGGAGAGGAACGTTGGCTCAGCGACGCCTAGTGAAGCCCACTCTTCCCGACTGGCTGAGCAACTGCAGCTGGCGACGCCACACCCACGAGGTAAGCCCGTGTCCCCATTCGCCCGCCTTGATCGAACCGTCGGAGTGAGGCTTGCTGGCCCGGACTTGCTCATGCCTCTCTCTCTCTCTCTCTTCAGCGCTGGTCGTGCTCGACTCGTTGGCTCCGGTGGCTTATGCACCCCCTGCAGTGTATGCTTCTATGCACTGATGAGTGTGTGAGTGTTTCAAATCAATTGAAAGCAAATTTTTAGTGTTTTTAATATTGAGAAGTTGGAGCGAATTTTTAACTCTTTTGATTCCTCCGTGCTTCTTGAGCGAAATGCAGTTAGGTTCATGTATGACTTTTCGCATAATTCTGAAGAAGTGATAAAAGCAGTGTTTTAACCGAGGTACTATGTTTCGCCATGCAGGCTAATGTTATGCATAATTAAGAACTGTTGATGAAATTATGAGCAAGTATTCGAAAGATCTCAACAAGGACAAACAAATCCCGTTCATTCTAGCCCTTCCATCTTCTACATCAATCGCGAGTTAGCTACGTCAGCCTCACTACTAACTAATTCCCCTATTTTGACAAGATTCAACCCATCCTGCAGTTTGTCTGCAAACTAAGGGGGGGAAAAGACATGAACAAGAATAGTACATTTACAAGAGACGCATGCCGGTGGCTAGTCGCTACTAGTGGCGGTGACAGGAGCTCTCCTACACTCGATTTCTCTTACACTTTTTAACTATGTTGCAACCCCACATCAGAATGCAAATCCCATGCATGACATTAAGTATTTTCTTGGAAAAGATCAAGCTTCAGCTGATTTAAAATCCCATAATAACTTTATCATCCAAAACAATAGAAACCCCCGCATGTTAGGTAGTTGAAAGAAAGGATCAAGTCACCACGAGGATTCCTAAACAAGGAAGCATAGTCAAACGAAGCTTATTCTGATGCCTTTAATACAACTAGTTTCCCTCGGTTGAGCTAGGTGTTCTAGGAAGCTAATTTATACAAGTTTATCGTAATGGAACTCATTTACTTGTCAAAATAAATCAGAAACATGTTGTCAAGGGTTCTGAGGCAACCAATACCTCAGTGACCAAGCCTCCCGGTGCTCACGCTTATCAGTTATCACTCCAGATTAATATATGGCTGCTCCCAAGGTAATCCCTTCCGTGCTATCTTCTTCTAATTACACTCAAGTTCCCAGCGCAATGTGTTGTTGCGAGGCTTAACAAGAGGAGTAAGTCAAGCACTTGTCGGCCAAAAAGAAAATAGGAAACGATAGCACTTAGATTTTAGGACATTATTTGCAGTGCAAAGACCCATTACCATTGGATTCACGATTGTCATTCCTTTTAATTTTTTAGTTCAATTGGACCCGTTTGTCCAAAACCAATGTTAACTGAACTCAATAAGAAAGCAAATTCAATCGAAGCTCGAGCTCACATGCTGAAAGTACTATAAATTTGAGAACCAAATTATTTCTCTATTCCTCACATTGACAAATGTGAAGTAGGGAAAGATCTTGTTTATTTGTTTGTGACGTGTCTAACGTGCTTAAAGCATTTTGGTTGTATGAAGGTCGGATGGAAAATGAATGTTATACTAGATATTAGAAAGCTTCAAACAATGTTTTATGGCATCTTTTAAGCATCTAAGTTAAGAGGCTGTTTAGTTAAGCTTTTTAAAAGTAAAAAAAGCAATTTCTTGCTTTTCGGTTAAATTTTTAAAAATCATTTAAATTTTTTAAAAAATATGATAAATTTGTTTGTGAATTTATGTATTCATTATTTGTATATTGTGAGAAAATTTTGAATGTTTCGGGTTAAGAAAAGGTAAAAGTGCGTCTATCAAAATATTTAGAGGAAGTAAAGAACAAAAAGTAAATTTCTATTCATGGTTTTAATTCAACTACATGATCCTCGTATGGCATTACAATTGTACGTAGATTGACATCCAAGGGGATGGTTAAGTGATTGTGTTGGTGCTCAGTAAATTTTGGATATGCAAGTGCTAATGAAACATTATCTATTCATTAATTTAGTTTATAAAGATAATCAACAGAGTTGTAAATGTTTTATGATAAGGGAAAATGACACAAATAGTTTATGAAGTTTGGCCCAATATATAGTATCATCGCTTAGCTTTTAATTTATTCAATATAATCCTTGAATTTTAGTCTAATGTACAACATCATCCCTGAACTTTTAACCTATTTTATGTAATCCTTGAAATTTTGGTAAATACATAATCTAGTTCTTGAACTATATGAGAATGTTCAATATTATCCATGAACTTCAGTTAATGGAATGATAACATTGGATATCTTTGTAAAGTTCAAGGACTAGATTAAACTCCACATTACATATTGGGCTAAAATTTATGGACAACATTGAATAAATTAAAAGCTGAAAGAAGGCATTCCATATTTGACCAAAGTTCAGGAATTATTAGTGTAATTTCTTGTGAATATAATAGAGAAGAAATTGATATCAAAGTTCCATTTTTTTATAAATCATGGCATTTGTTCCCCATGAGGCAAAATCAAGAGTCCCACGCTTTCTTAATTTTTGTCCGAAATGGTCTAAATTCAATTTTCAAAATTGCCAAATTAAACCCTAATCCCCAGAATGTGGTGGCCCCCCCTTCCCGGCGCTTTTTTTGGTCAGTGGTGGCCCCCTTCAATGCACTTGATAAAAGAGAGAAAATTTTCAACTATCTACTATAATTTTTTATTACCAATTCATGTCTCTTAAAATCCTAATCTCTACTTTTGCATGGAATATTTTAAGAGAAAAAGTGTGAGATAGTGACCGGATTACCTTGAAATTTTTAAATCTTTATGGATTACAGTATTTTATATAGACATTACAATAAAACATGTATGATTATGAGCAAAGAATTTTTTCAATGGATTATAGCAGTAAAGGCGATGTAGACTCAAATTGGATTTTAGGCCTAAATTTTGACTGAAGACCCTCATCATAAAAGCATACCTATTTTAAATTTTCCAATGGGACATGATTTTATTCTGGTCCATCACGTGTAGCACGGAGACAGTCCATGACTCGAGGAATTAAGTCCATAAAGACTAAAAAAGAAACAACTTACCGGTTGAAAAAAAAAAGGGGGGGGGAAAAGGAAACGATTGCTTCAAAAATGGAGGATGTTAGAGCACGATGATTCCTTTCAATTGGATCCAAGATTGCGAAATTGAATCGCTCTGCACTAACATTAACATAATCAGACCATTTGAAGGGTAGAATTGAAAAGAAGACGAAAAAGTGAAGGTCTTCACGGTCAAGGCCCTCCACATGATTAAGACAAATTCATTGGAATAAAGAAAGTTGGGGCAAAAGAAAAGAAAGATAAATCCTTCACCATTGAATTCGAATGCAATAAATCTTAGTCATTCAATAAATGTGACTGTGATTTTTACCATTCGATCTAATGTTGAAGGATTTGCATTTTAATTCAACCCATCACGTGTAACATGATAAGAAAGTTCTTTCATCATTAAATGATTCGTATGTTTTTTTCGAGTGGGGCCGGACTTTATTTGGGGCCCGTCACATGTAACATGATGAGAAACCATGACTTAGAGAGAAGAGCTAGCCCATGAAGACCATAAAAGCAAGTCAAGAACCTATAGGTCGAAAGTAGAGAAAAAGGGACACGATAACTTATAATAATTGAGGACCTGATAGCATGGTAACTCTTTTCGATTGGATCCTTGATCGACATTACTCTAATTATTGAGTCCAATCAAATTATAAAATTTTCATAACTTTGGACTAACAATAATATAATTAGACCATTTAAGGAGAAAGGAGGGGGGGGATTCAAAAGCAGGTGAAAAAGTTAAGAGAATTTCATGATCAATGCCCTCCGCATGATTAAGACAAATTGATTGGAAAAAGGAAAACTGGGGCAAATCAAAGATAAAGCTAACATTGATTTTGTTCTTTACGAGGATTTCATGCATTCATGCCTTCATGAGTGTTTTAGGGGTTGAAGACTTGGTGAGCAAAAGCAGAGGAAGCCCCACACAAAATGAGACACACTCCTTTCGAAATGTGAAAAAGTTAAGAGGACTTCATGATCAATGCCCTCCACATGATTAAGACAAATTGATTGGAAAAAAGAAAATTGGGACAAATCTAAGATAAAGCTAAGGTTGATTTTGTTCTTTATGAGAATTTCATGTGTTCATACCTTCATGAGTGTTTTAGGGGTTGAAGACTTGGTGAGCAAAAGCAGAGGAAGACCCACACAAGATGAGTCACACTCCTTTCTAAATGTGAAAAAGTGAAGAGGACTTCATAATCAGTGCTCTCCACATGATTAAGACAAATTAATTGGAAAAAAGAAAATTGGGGCAAATCAAAGATAAAGCTGATGTTGATTTTGTTCTCTACGAGGATTTCATGCGTTTATACCTTCACAAGTGTTTTAGGGGTGAAGACTTGGTGAGCAAAAACAGAGGAAGACCCACAAAAGATGAGTTGCACTCCTTTCAAAATGTGATCTCTTTTAAAATGATTTCAAACTAAAAATTTCACAGAAAAAAAAAAAGGAATTATGTGGGAAGAGGAAGCTCCATTGAGCTAGAAGACGTGAGACTTGCAAGGACCATCTACTTGAGCTTCAAAGAACCGGAAGAAGAGTGCCATTAACCATATACTGAAAATTATGAAACATTGCATGTGAATTCGCATATCATTATTTGTATATTTATAATGTTTTATTACCAATTCATGTCTCTCGAAATCCTAATCTCTGCTTTTGCATGGAATATTTTAAGAGAAAAAGTGTGAGATAGTGACCGGATTACCTTGAAAAATTTAAATCTCTATGGATTACAGTATTTTATATAGACATTACAATAAAACACGTATCATTATGAGATAAGAATTTTTTTTTCAATGGATTATAGCAGTAAAGGCGATGTAGACTCAAATTGGATTTTAGGCCTAAATTTTGACTGAAGTCCCTCATCATAAAAGCATACCTATTTTAAATTTTCCAATGGGACATGATTTTATTCTGGTCCATCACGTGTAGCACGGAGACAGTCCATGACTCGAGGAATTAAGTCCATAAAGACTAAAAAAGAAACAACTTACCGGTTGAAAAAAAAAAAAAGGGGGGAAAAAAGGAAACGATTGCTTCAAAAATGGAGGATGTTAGAGCACGATGATTCCTTTCAATTGGATCCAAGATTGCGAAATTGAATCGCTCTGCACTAACATTAACATAAGCAAACCATTTGAAGGGTAGAATTGAAAAGAAGACGAAAAAGTGAAGGTCTTCACGGTCAAGGCCCTCCACATGATTAAGACAAATTCATTGGAATAAAGAAAATTGGGGCAAAAGAAAAGAAAGATAAATCCTTCACCATCGAATTCGAATGCAATAAATCTTAGTCATTCAATAAATGTGACTGTGATTTTTACCATTCGATCTAATGTTGAAGGATTTGCATTTTATTCGACCCATCACGTGTAACATGATAAGAAAGTTCTTTCATCATTAAATTATTCATATGTGTTTTTTCGAGTGGGGCCGGACTTTAGGGCCCATCACATGTAACATGATGAGAAACCATGACTTAGAGAGAAGAGCTAGCCCATGAAGACCATAAAAGCAAGTCAAGAACCTATAGGTCGAAAGTAGAGAAAAAAGAACATGATAACTTATAATAATTGAGGACATGATAGCATGGTAACTCCTTTCGATTGGATCCTTGATCGACATTACTCTAATTATTGAGTCCAATCAAATTATAAAATTTTCATAACTTTGGACTAACAATAATATAATTAGACCATTTAAGGAGAAAGGAAGGGGGATTCAAAAGTAGGTGAAAAAGTTAAGATGATTTCATGATCAATGCCTGCCGCATGATTAAGACAAATTGATTGGAAAAAAGAAAACTGGGGCAAATCAAAGATAAAGCTGACGTTGATTTTGTTCTTTATGAGGATTTCATGCATTCATACCTTCATGAGTGTTTTAGGGGTTGAAGACTTGGTGAGCAAAAGCAGAGGAAGCCCCACATAAAATGAGACGCACTCCTTTCGAAATGTGAAAAAGTTAAGAGGACTTCATGATCAATGCCCTCCACATGATTAAGACAAATTGATTGGAAAAAAGAAAACCGGGGCAAATCAAAGATAAAGCTAAGGTTGATTTTGTTCTTTATGAGGATTTCATGTGTTCATACCTTCATGAGTGTTTTAGGGGTTGAAGACTTAGTGAGCAAAAGCAGAGGAAGACCCGCACGAGATGAGTCACACTCCTTTCTAAATGGGAAAAAGTGAAGAAGACTTCATTATCAACGCCCTCCACATGATTAAGACAAATTAATTGGAAAAAGAAAATTGGGGCAAATCAAAGATAAAGCTGATGTTGATTTTGTTCTCTATGAGGATTTCATGCGTTTATACCTTCACGAGTGTTTTAGGGGTGAAGACTTGGTGAGCAAAAACAGAGGAAGACCCACACAAGATGAGCTGCACTCCTTTCAAAATTTGATCTCTTTTAAATTGATTTCAAACTAAAAATTTCACAGAAAAAAAAAAAAGGAATTATGTGGGAAGAGGAAGCTCCATTGAGCCAGAAGACGTGAGACTTGCAAGGAGCATCTACTTGATTTTAAAGAACTGGAAGAGTGCCATTAACCATATACTGAAATTATGAAAACATTGCATGTGAATTCGCATATCATTATTTGTATATTGAGAAAATTTCGAACCTTTCGGGTTAAGAGAAAGAAAAAGTGTGTCCATCGCAAAATGTAGATGAAGTAAAGAATGAAAAGTAAATGTCTATTTATGTGGTTTTAATTAAACTACGTGGTACTCGTATGGACATTACAATTGCACGTGTATTTAACTTCAAGGTGTTGGTTAAGTGATTCCGTTGGTGCTGAGTTACTTTCGGAGATCTGAATGCTTACGAAACACTATCTACTCATTTATTCTGTCCGCGAAGATAATCAGAGTCACTGGAATAATAGAGAAGAAACTGACATCAAAGTTCTATTATGTCTCAATCATGACTTTTCTACACCATAAGGCGAAATCGGGGAGTCCCACGCTTCCCTAATTTCCTCCTAAATGGTCTGAATTAAATCTCCAAATTTCCCAATCAAACTGATTAAAAAAGGAAAAGATTTGAACTCACAATGAGGCCCCATTTGCAAAGAATTGGGCATTTGTTGTGCATCTGAAGTGGGATTGATTGGTTTGGCTTTGAGTCACCTGTAGTTTTATGCTCTGCAATGGCGTAAAAAATTATTCTCATTTGCCCAATCTTGCATAGCCGGCTTAGTTTTCGTCGCTGCTGCCACTGTTCCTATGGTTGATCTTTTTGGAGTCAAATTTGGAAAAGACTATAATCCAATTTGTCTTCTCGACATTATGTTCGCATATATATGTGCAGGTCCTGAAAAGGCTGCTAATCCAAACTGCACTTGAAATTTGTGCTTGGTGAAGACTATCCGGAAATGGATAATGTGAGATTGCCAAAAAAATAAAAAAAAAAATTGTAAAAAGGACGACCGATATCTACATCATTTATTTTCGATCAAAATTGGCTCGAATGATAAAATTGGCATATCATTAAAAAGATTTAAGATTATATTGACCAAATTAAAATATTTAAAATTAAATTGATAAAAATGTAATAAATTTAGAACTTTTTAAATAATATCCGCTCAAAAATGTGTCAGTGTATGAGTTTTAGTCTTTCCTTTGCTGTGAATGTTTGACGGGTGACTACGCTCAGAGGTCCAAAAACATCCAACGGGAAGGGGGTCGAATAGCTGGGTACAAGTTATGCTTGGTATGGGGTCCATTCATATACAACCTTTTTGTTGCCAGGAACCTCGTATGGGATTGTTGAGAGAAGACATGATTCCTAAATGCTGTAACAGGAAATAATTGACACTGGATGATGAAGAAACGATAAGCCATCGGCTATCACAAGTGTCTAAGTGGCATCTTTTTTCCCCCCAAAAGGAAACTTACATTTATTACAAAAATGATACCTAAAAAGACTCATAAAAAATCTCAGAAATCACCATAACAAAGCAAGCCCGTAGACTTCCAAAACAAATCAAAATCCAGAAATTAAGGTATATTGTTAGAGCATGGTTAGCAAAGGTGAACATATGCTTGTCCTTCAAGAACATATTTGTGATTGCATGTAAGCAAAAAAATCGGCAGTTGATCACTAAATCACACGTCGTCATCAATGATGAGCACACCTCAGGATCTCCATTTGTAGCCATGACTTTGCCTTTTGGTAGTGTGCACTTAGGTTCAATATCCCCAACACCAAATGCGTTTTGCATAATTTCTTTTTTCCTTTAGATTGAAATTGAATTTTCACCTTCAATCTAAGGTGAGCATGCTTTTCTTTTCTTTTCTTTTCTTTTTTTTTGGAGGAGAAATAAGGTGAGAATGCTCGAATGAAAATAACCGGGAATTCTTGTACATCTGACAAGTGAAAAATAGGAAGTAAGTTATGGGTGTTTTAGACTTATCATCTTATCCTTTTTTTCCAGCTCCAACAATGCTTTGAGTCAAATTTTGTGGTTTTATTGCTATTTGACTTGACACAGAATTGAGTGCAATGGCGCAAAAGATGATTCATATGCCCAACCCTACTCAACTGGCTCAGTTGTTGTCGCTGTTGCTGCTGCTTCTATGGTCGGTCTTTCCGGAGTCAAATTTGGAAAAATTAAAATTTTCTTCTAGACATTATGTTTGCATAAATTTTATAATGGATGATGCAGAAATAAACCATTGGCAATCACACGGGTTTTCAGTAGTATCCATGGAGATGAATGCATGTTTTAAGGGATTCGTTCCCCTTTTTTTTTGCATTTTTTTTTTTTTTCGGGTGGCTTGAGGGATTCGTTCCTCTCTTGCATGCTCCTTTTATTCGTCTTTCGCAATGAAAAAACTTGGAACTTGAAGGAGCTTTGGTTTCTAATTTGAGAAGCAGCGACAGTTTCAACTGGAGTCGAACCGCGAAGTAGTGGGTTTTCATTTGACGCTTTCTTCAGGTATTTCCAGCAAGCAATCACTCTCCTATTTCTTGAAATGAGAACACTGTAAAAAGATCAGAGTTGGATGAAGAAAATTACGTCTTCTATTGTTCTTGCAGATGGGCACATTGCAACATTATAGATTTAAGTTTCATGTGATCTTAATAAGGAAGGTCGCGATTTTTCATTTTTCAAGCTAACGGTGAAGGGATGCACGGCTTTCCAGTTCTCCTTTTCTTTTAAATAATGTAATAATAAGAATTGGCCAAGAAGAAAGCCTTAATCATCTTTTCCGTCTTTTGAAGTTTTTTCCGATCAACATATTTTTTTTTTTTTTTTCCACAGAGATCTATAAAGAAGAAAGTCATTAACCACTGTTGAAACTCAATCATCCAGACCAATTCATATGAAAGAGATCAATTCTGAAATTTATCATTCGATGTGTTGACACTTGAGATTTACTAAATGTTTTCATCTATCGAAAGACTTTATTTTATGGTGTATGGAGGAAAAAATTTAATCATCTTTATATATATTATTGTTTGAAGTCTCTTTTTTAATGTCGTGTCCTTGTCTCTGCTTTTGCATCCAATATTTTATAAGAAAAAGGTGAGATTGTCATTGGATAATCGTATATTTTCACATCTTTATGGTTATATATAAACATTATAGTAAAACTCGTTTGATTATGAGCTACGGACTTTTTTCAATGAATTGTAAAGGTAGAGGTGATCCGTGCTCCGATTAAGGCGTCCAGCCTAAATTTTCACCAAAGTTCCTTCATCATAAAAGTATGCTTTATGTAAATATTCAAGTGAGACATGACATTATTCTGGCCCATCATGTGTAACACGAGGAGAGTCCATGACTCACAAGTGAAGACCAGAAAAAAAGTAAGTCGGGAATTTATCGGTTAAAAAAAAAGAAGTAATAATCAAAGTGGGCTCCTGACGAGAAATTACTTGATAAATGAGCAAATGTGATCTTCTCAATGGTATGACATTCATCATGATGATTTATTCTGGCAATGGCTCGATGAAACTACTATATAAGAAAGATTATGTTTAGTAACTGGTTAAAGCATATAAAGAACCTATATGGGAACCAATTATATTTCATAATTTTTTACTGAACCGAATTCAATTCGTACAAATATTAGGTTGAACTGCTGCCCTTGTAAGGACAGAAGATCCTATAGTCTGGAAATGAGAGAAGGAAAGCTATAATGTGTGGCCCCGTGCTTGCATCATCATTCCTCCAATGATATCGACTATCACTCTCATAGACTCGCGTCGATTGAAGACAGAAGCAAATCAATAACTTGGGGTTTGAGTAGACTAACACTTAAGTTGATCATTTTTCCACAAATTTGCTTGACTAACCAGGTCAATTTTAATGAAGACTTGGAAAAGTAAGTGGAGCATGGATATTGAAAAATGATCAAGATCCCAAAAATGCCCTCTCGGTCAAAAAAGCAAGATAACAAATATGATTGAGATTCATCATTTTGTACTGTTTACTCATCATTCCCATATTTTTGAATGTGTGCTAAAATAAATAAAAAAAAAAAAAGGAAAGATTTATCTCACAATATATTGTCAATGCGAAAAAAAAAAAAAAAATCTTCACAAAAAGGCCCAATTTGCCCCTTCATTCGATGGCACTTGAAGCCTATAAGTGAAGTAACCTTTTGCAAGCAACTTGGACGACAGATTCACTAGAGAAAATCTTACTGCGCCCCCTACTTAAAAAGAGAATGTGAAAATACAATGAATCTTGCTAATAAGTGTCCTCGAGACACTTGTTAAACATGTTTAATGCAAAAAAAAATCGATTTTCAAAATATTAATTGTGTATGTCGCATTATAATTTGCAATATTTTGTTATTGTGTTACTTAACAAATGCCCTGCAGACATTGTTCAAGTAAAATCCTAGTAAAATTTATTCTTGTGCAAGTGGAGCATCAACCTAGTATAAAAGTGAGTAGTCTTAAGAAGTTGAGCCACATAGCACGCTTACGCATGAAGCTGTTGGTAATTTGTTTTTGATGATCACTTTAGCAAATCTTTAATCCTAACATATTTTTAACTCTACATCTCTAGTCTTATGCAAATTTTGATAAAAAAAAATCTATTATTGGTATACTTTCATAATATTTTTATTCATGATTCTCTAATAGAACTATGCATATTTTTGGTAATAAATGCTATATATATAGATTCTATCTCAAAATACCAGCAATTTCTCTCTTTATATAAACTTGTTCAAGAGGAGGTTTTGAAAGAATTTAACATTATAGGGATACCTATGTTGTGATTGGCTCATATTTAACAGATTATATATTAAAAAAATCTCATATGGGCTCTTATTTGACAATAAAAGAGTATTAAAATCGTGTCTTACATATGATCAATCTCAAATTGGTCTCATATTTGACAAATAAATATATTAGAAGATCAACGAAAAAAATCCATCATCGCAGGACTATCTATCTCATTGTTGACTCACATTTTAGAGTAATCTATTTGAAATCAATCTCATTTTGGCTTAATATTTGACAAATAAATAATAATAAAATCATATTTATAGTAATATTACATGATCAATAACATACTGAACTAATATTTGGCAAATAAACAGTATTAAACGACCCGGGTCATATTGAATTTATATTTATGCACTTCGGCCACCAGCATTTTATGTTTCTTGGTCAATCTAGATTCATGTATTTTAATTCCCATTGCTCGCATGATTTTCTTACCATCAACTCCAGGAACCTCAAAATTGAGCGAGCAACTCATTCTAGATTTCATTTGCAGAACCCAAGCTCGGCCCCGTGCCTTGACTTGGTCGTCAGCCGTATGCGAAGAATCAAAATGGATGAGTCCAAAGTCGATTAATGTTCCATTTGTACGTGAGGCTTTGCGGGTCCTAGTCCGTCGATGTGTTCAGTGTAGACTATTCAAAGTCCTGCGGAGTGCAATAAAAGGAATACTATTGCTACATGATAACCTCTGTACGAAATGCTGACATGAAAAGATAAGAAATGAGAGAAGGAGACTCATTAGCTTCTTGGTCCCTACCATGATAATATCTTCCCTACGAATAGGTTGTCAGCTAATAATAATGCATAGCACAAGTCTTTTCTCAATAACATGATCATTTTTTATACTCCAACGATTTAATGGTAACCTGAATTGACAGAAAAACGAGACGAGAGCTAATATCTGAATTACACAAAGAAAGACTTTTAATCTCTTATGCTAATAGAAATTGACGTCGATTACAAACACTAACACGAATTGTCAGGCTTAGATGAAAATTTAAATTAAAAAATGGCCAATATATTTTTTAGAAAGGATTTTCATGACGGAAACAAAACTTTACATATGAAATGGTGGATCGCACAACCCATTAAAGCCGGTTGCGTAAAAAAAAAGGATAGAGGCTGTGTGGTTAAGATGAATTCAGGACATACGTGACAAGCACTCCACATTTAACTGTTTTAAATCGATAGCGATAGGTGCATTGTCCATGATTGAGGCTTCATCTAATAATGATTAGCCATCTATAAATATCTTACCAATCTTGTTGTTGAGAACGTGCGAACTTGGACAATCTCATATCGTCAAAACCACCCCAAAATCATGGCCTCTTCTTTATTTCTGTGGAAGCCGTCTTCTTTAGGAGTCTTCTTCTTATTTTACTTGCTCTTCTTCGTAAACAACATCACCATCTTTGTTTTCAATCCATTTCATGGCATAGTCGTTTTGGCTTCCTCCGCTTCTTTCACTCCCAATGTGATCAACCATACGGATGAAGTAGAGGCTCTCTTGAAATGGAGATCTAGTCTCGAAGACCACAACCAATCTCTCCTGTCTTCATGGCATGGTAACAACTCTTGCCACTTCATGGGTGTCACTTGCGACGACTACGGATTCGTTGCCCATCTCAATCTTTCTAATCTTGGCCTGAGAGGAACTTTAAATAGTCTCGACTTCTCGCACTTAACCAAGGTGGTTAGTCTTGACTTTTCCAGCAACTTGATCTACGGTCCTATGACCTCAAGTATTGGTCACCTTTCCAAACTCAAGTATCTTAATTTTTATGACAATAGATTGAGTGGAGACATTCCTTGGGAGATTGGATTGTTAGATTCTCTTTCTGAAGTTGATTTTGGCAAAAACAATCTTATAGGTCCTATCCCTACTTCACTTGGAAAATTAGGCAACTTAACAAAATTGGGCATACCAGGAAATGACATTTCTGGTCCCATTCCAAGAGAGATAGGTGACCTAAGAAGATTGAAGTTTCTTTACTTATGGAGGAACAAACTTTCGGGATCCATACCTTCAGAGATTGGGAGGCTAACCGATCTTATTGAATTAGATTTTTCTGATAATAAGTTGGTCGGGCATATTCCTACTTCACTAGGAAGCCTAAGTAGTCTAAATGTTCTCTATCTTTCCAAAAACCGATTTTCAGGGTCCATTCCTCATTCTCTTGGAAAATTAGGCAACTTAAGAAATTTGAGCATGGCAAAGAATGAGCTTTCCGGTCCCATTCCAAGAGAGATAGGCGACCTAAGAAGATTGAAGTTTCTTTACTTATGGACGAATGAACTTTCAGGATCCATACCTTCAGAGATTGGGAGGCTAACCGAGCTTATTGAATTATCTTTTCTTGATAATAAGTTGGTCGGGCATATCCCTGCTTCACTAGGAAACCTAAGCAGTCTAAATGTTCTCTATCTTTCCAGAAACCAATTTTCAGGGTCCATTCCTCCTTCTCTTGGAAAATTAGGCAACTTAAGAAATTTGAGCGTGGCAAAGAATGATCTTTCTGGTCCCATTCCAAGAGAGATAGGTGACCTAAGAAGATTGAAGTTTCTTTACTTATGGATGAATAAACTTTCAGGATCCATACCTTCAGAGATTGGGAGGCTAACCGATCTTATCGGATTAGATTTTTCTGATAATAAATTGGTCGGGCGTATCCCTTCATCTATTCAGAATTTGAGCAATCTGAATGTTTTAACGCTATTCTCAAACCAACTTTCGGGTTTGATTCCTGAAGAGATAGGGAACCTAACATCTCTTGTAGAATTAGGTTTGTATAATAATACTTTGACTGGTTCAATCCCTGCATCAATTGGAAACATGGCCAATTTAACTAAGTTGCGCCTTAGAGAGAACAACTTTATTGGTTCCTTGCCTCCTGAAATTAATAAGATGGTTCATTTGAGTATTTTGGATCTTTCTGATAATGAACTTGAAGGGCAGCTGCCGGAAAATATATGCCTTGGGGGATTATTGCAAAATTTCACTGTGAAGAATAATCATTTCACAGGTCATATCCCTAAAAGCTTGAGGAATTGTACTTCATTAGTTAGAGTGAGGCTTGAAGGAAACCAACTTACTGGAAATACAATGGAGCTTTTGGAGTATATCCGCAGCTGAATTATATGGACTTGAGCCACAATTATTTGCATGGTGAACTTTCATGGAAATGGGGGCATTGCCACAATTTGACGAGCTTAAAGATATCAAATAATAACATTTCAGGTGAGATACCCCGATATTTGGAAGGATGGCTCAATTACGGGTACTTGACCTTTCTGCAAATAATTTAAGCGGAAAGATTCCGAGGGAATTGGGAAGCTTGCAACTACTGCTAGATCTTATCCTTAACAACAATGGGATCACGGGAAATATTCCCCATCAAATTGGATTTTTATCTAGACTGGAACATCTCAATCTAGCATCAAACAATTTGAGCGGAGCCATTCCACCACAGCTCAGCCTATGTGCCAACTTGCTGAGCTTGAACTTGAGCCAAAATAAAATTAAGAGAAGTATTCCTCCTGAGATAGGCAATGCGCGATTCCTAAGCGTTCTTGATTTGAGTCAGAATCTATTGACTGGAAGAATACCACCAGATCTAGGAAAATTGAGAGTCCTAGAAACCCTAAACGTCTCCCACAATGGCCTCTCTGGTTCCATCCCACATAGTTTTGCTGACTTATGGGCATTAACTTCCGTTGATGTGTCCTACAATAACTTGGAAGGTCCTCTCCCAAATATCAAAGCTTTTAAGGAGGCTCCTTTTGAGGCAGTTCAGCATAATAAGGGGTTGTGCGGGAACGTGGTTGGATTACAGAAATGTAATATTTCTACCATGAGCAAGAAACACAATCAACAAAGCCGAGCTAGAATTTTGGTTATCCCCATTCTCTCATTCTTGGGATTCCTCATTCTCTCTTCCTTCTTGATTGTCCTCATAATCATTTATTGCCATCAAAGAAAGGTTACCAAGAGAGAGAGGAATGCATCGACAGAGACTAATGATTTAGATTTCTTGCACATTCTGAGTTTTGATGGCAAAATTTTCTACAAGCAAATCATGGAGGCGACAGAAGGATTTGACTCCAAGTACTATTTGGGAGAAGGGGCCTATGGCGTTGTTTACAGAGCCGATCTACCCACAGGTCAAACTGTTGCAGTCAAGAAAATTCCATCATCCCAGGAAGATGAGACCGTCAACATCGTTCTTTTTGAAAGGGAAATTGAAGCTTTACAAAATGTTCGCCACCGCAACATCGTGAAATTTTATGGGTTCTGCTCTCATGCACAACATTGTTTTCTAGTATACGAGTTCATCGAAAGAGGGAGCTTGAGAACAATTTTGAATGATGATGACAGAGCATCAGAGCTTGGTTGGGACAAAAGGATAAACATGGTTCGAGCAATTGCGAATGCGTTGTCG
The DNA here is from genome assembly GCA_014182395.1 of Eucalyptus sp. ANBG9806169. Taxonomy (NCBI): domain Eukaryota; kingdom Viridiplantae; phylum Streptophyta; class Magnoliopsida; order Myrtales; family Myrtaceae; genus Eucalyptus; species Eucalyptus sp. ANBG9806169. The sequence goes on from CM024583.1 coordinate 24,579,197, forward strand.
TATATACATCACGACTGTTTTCCTCCATTGATCCATCGAGACTTGACCAGCACCAACATCTTGTTGGATGCTGATTTCGAGGCTCACGTTTCAGACTTTGGCACCGCAAGATTATTGAGGCCAGATTCCACCAACTGGACTGCTACTGCTGGCACAATCGGATACATCGCTCCAGGTAATGTTCTTTGTAGAAGTATATTAATTTACTGTCATTGGAAATTCCGTAATTATGTGAAAGCAAATGTTTGAGTCTTTAATTACAACTAACAAAATTATCAACGGACGTTGAATCATTCAATTGCAGAGCTAGCTTATACCAACATTCCGACTGAAAAATGTGATGTATATAGCTTTGGAGTTGTAGTACTGGAGATAATTATGGGAAAGCATCCAGGAAATTATGTCTCATTGGTATTTTCATCCTCTCAATCCGAGTTGCAAACCCCATTAAAGGATGTGCTGGACCAACGCCTCTTACCTCCAACAAATTGGCATGCGCAAAACGTAATCTCTGTTGTGGCACTAGCACTCGCATGCTTGCGGACCAATCCTCAACTTCGACCGACCATGACACAAGTCTCGCGAGAGCTTCAAGTTCAAGCACCATTAGTTTTGCCGTTCTTCGGAGTCACCTTAGAACAACTCCGTGATCTCGATGGCAGGAACTTTTAGACCGCATTCGGGAGGTTGCAAGTTTATGATCGAGTTACTGTTGTGTGTTCACCTTTTCCGGCTTCTGTGTTTGGCAGTAAGATGTTGATTAGTTAGTTATAGAACTTGGAAGATGCATAGTCTAAATGTTTTTTTTTTTTTTTTTTTTTTTGGTAGGAGTAGAATGATAGTTAATTTTCCTCCTTTCATGTAAGCAAGCATCTATTCATAGTTGATATAAATCACCTGTTTCTTAACAAAATCATCTGAACTTGTTTAAAATACCATCTCACATATCACATTAGGAAGTCTTGTATGTGCAATTGTTCTGGGATACTTCACAGTTTTGAGATCATTATGTTCGGGGAAACAAGTATGAAAGAAAGGAATCAGACTCACATAACATGAGGACAATGTTTTCGACATAATAGCCCATCAAAAATGAATTTGCAGGGCGGTTCTTGCTTTTTGAGCAGCCAAAACCGAGATTGGAATTTTGGGACGTCCGGAAATGACATCAACTTGCGGGGGGAGTTCTTCATGGGGGCTAAATCAATTACTAAATGGAATTTGTGTGCCCAAATTAGCAAAAGCTAGTATTTCTCAATTAACAACTTCTTACTTTATTGGCAAAATCAATGAATTAATCTCAGGTACCTCACGAGTAGATTGTTTAGCTTCTGTCCTTACGTGCAACCTCTTCCTCATGAGTACCTCGGAAAGATCATCACTTGATTTTTTACTATCTAAAAGTAGGCATCGGATTCGCATGAACAAGGTGTCTCCATTGACTTTGAAAGGGAATGGGCGACCCCAGATTTCCCTTTTCTTCCACCGTGGAAGATACGGGAAGAAACCTATGAACACCCCAGTTGGATTGGCGGCTTTCTAAGGTAACTAGAAATGGCACGCTCGTTCTAGTTCCCGGGAAAAAAATTAAAATTTTGTAAATGTCAGTTTATTACCTTGAAGAAGAATAAGATCGCATTGTTCATACTAAGTGAGTGGTTTTGTCCTGGTTTGAAAGCTTTTCTTTGACACTAGGTAGAATTCGTGTGCGCTGTACGGGTTCTAACTATCGGTCTATGAAAAATTGCTTGAAAGTATTAATTCGAATTCTAATGTTGATTTTCTTCCTTCAATTAGAACCAATAACTAATGGAACTATTTTCTTCATCTAATTCTATTTTATATTTTTCAATCTTGCTTTTTCGTCAATTAATTTCAACAGAACTTGTCTCAATACAATCATTCAACAATGTGTAGTTCGACATTGCATTATGTATATTTTTATATATTAATAGGATACGTGCAAATTGATCAACAGATTAGGCACAAACAACCAAGAGAGAAATGAATTGGTTATCTATGGAAACTTAAGCCTTTTCGTGAATAGGTGGTAGGCAGTGTATAGAATATGCATTGTGCTATGTTGACACATAAATTTTTACTTTAATTATATAGAAAATTAGAGATTAATTTTTAACCTCTAAAAAAATCATTAAAATTGCATAGCATATAGACATTAGAGCATTTGCATTAATAATAATAGAATTTATAGAAAATATCAAAAAAATAAAAGAAAAAAAATTAATGAAAAGAATTAAAAAATTAGCTGTTATTAAAAAAGGAGGCGGAGTCGGGCCGGGTCAACCCGGCCCCCTATTTCTTTTCCCTTCTTTTCTCGGCTGGACCCGGCCCACTCCTTTTTTCTCTTTCTTTTCCCTTGCATCGCACACGCCTCGGCAACACAGCGACGTACAGAAGCAGATTAGCAGGAACAAAGGCAGAGGATCGCGAGGGGGAAGGTGGCGGCGTGATCCACGGGTCGGGATCAGGCCGACCGACAAGCTGGCGGTGGCAGAAGTCATGTGCGCCTGCTGGTTACCCTTAAAAGCGAGAGAGGGGCTCGCTCGTTAGGGAGGTGTTCACTTGAGAGAGCGAGAAATTGGCAGAGAGAAAAACCGTGAGAGATAGGGCCTATTTGTTTGTGTTCTTTGTTTCTGTTTATGAACAAATTTTCTGTTTTTTTGTTCCCAGAAAAAAAAAAAAAAAAAAAAAAAGAGAAAAACGCGTTTGTTTACGTTTTTGTTCCAAATCTGTTTTTTTGTTCCGGGAACAAAAAAAGAAGAAAACAAGAAACAAAAAAAAAAGTTGTTTCTTTTTTGGAATAAAAACAAAGAACAACTTTTCTCTCTCTTCTCTTTTCTTTTCTTCTTCTTCTTGCTTTGGCTGGTGGCGGCCTCGGCCATGGCCGGCGACCGACCGACGAGGGCCGGCGGCCTCGCCCAGCCCATGGCAAGGCTCGCCGGCCCCCGGCGAGGTCGAGCCTCACCGTGGTTGGGCGAGGCTCGGCCTCGCCTTGGCGGGCGAGCTCGGGCTTCGATCCAGGTGGCTCGAGGCTCGGCCCCGGATCTGGCGAGCCCGAGCTCGCCTAGCCGAGGCGGCTCGAGCCTCGCGAGGCTCGGCCGAGCCTCGCCGTGGCCGGGCGAGGCCGCGGCCCTCGTCGGCCGGTCGCCGGCCATGGCCGAGGCCGGCGACCGGCCAAAGCAAAAAAAAAAAAAAGAAAAAAAAAAAAAAAAAAAAAAAAAAAAAAAAATTAAAAGAAACAAAAAAAGAACATAAATTTACCAAACATGTTTCGTTATTTTTTTATTTCAGAACAAGTTTACCAAACGTGTTCTTTTGTTCAAAAATTTTTCAAGGAAGAATTAATTTTTCTATTTCTGTTCCCCGGAACAAAAAAAAAGAACATAAACACAAACAAACGCACCCATAGCGACCGAGAGGAAGAGGGAGTTCTGCCGTCACTCGGCCACGCCCGAGTCCTGTTCGACGATCCCCGGCTGTTATCCTCATCGTCCCGACCTCGCTTTCTCGATACCCACATCTCCAGTAAGTGTCTTTTTGGTCCGAACTTCTCTTGCCCCAAGGATCTCAGCTCGGGGGCATCACGAGGCTGTCGGCCATTGCTCGGCTCGTCTCAAGCTCACCTTATAACCACCATCTCCGAGCTGGGTAGGGATCTCCGCGATTAAACGCTCGTTCCTCCGAACCTCTTTCTCTCCGTTCGGTTTTCGTTGAAGTCGAAGCCCAGATGTAGCTCTCTATGTTAACAAGTGGTTTATACCGGGATGAGATGTTTTTCCCACTGATCTCGTGCTTGGTTTGATGTTTTGTCTGAGTCGACCCTCGAATCCCATCTTCAGGTAGCTTCGTTTGTTCCTAGCCGGTCGCACATAACTCGTTTGACAAAATGCTCATGAAAACCGTGCAAGTTAGCTTCGTTTCCTTTGGTCATACGAGAGCGTTAATTGATCCTCAAGTCATTCCCACGATCAAATGCTTTTCTACACCACCATTTTGTTCGCGTTTCTTGCTTTGTGTCCGCGAACGGCAGACTGGAAGCGGTGGCTGGCGTCGGTCCAATGAAGACAGGTGTTTGATGGTGAAGTATATCTTTTTTAGTTCGGGATATGATAGTAGTATATCGTCGCAGGATCTTTGATGTTCTGGGTTTTTTGTTTTGCTTTATGAGTTCATCTCGGGGAAGGCTATAAAAAATTGGTGAAACAAGAAGAGAAAGAGGAGAGGAAGAACGACGTGATGGAGGGTGGGCTCAGCTTTAGGAATATTAGACAATGATTGGATTTTAGGCCTAAATTTTGACTGAAGTCCCTCACCATAAAAGTATACCTTATTTAGATTTTCCAATGGGACGTGATCTTATTCTGGCCCATGACGTGTAACATGGAGACAGTCCATGACTCAAGAGGAACTAAGCCCGTACAAACTAAAAAAGAAAGTCAACAACTTATCGGTTTAAAAAAAAGGGAAAAAAACTACCTGCTTTCAAATGGGTCAAAGTTTGACTCTTGAATCTACCCATAAGCACGTTTATGAAGAAAGTTTAGCGTCAGTTCCTCTCTACCTGATGGTAGTCTCTCCCTACCCCAGGGTGGTTTTGATCCCCGAATCCCGCATAAACCCTAATCCACCTCACCGCAAAACCCCAAATCCTCTTCTCTAAGATGATTTCATATAGATCCATCCTTCCCATCCCCATACCCAGCCATCTTCCCATTTAACCAGTCATTCCCAAACCCTAAATGGCCGAACTCCACCCCACGAATCGCAGGTCCATCCTTGGTCTTCTTCGGACATCCTCTTCCTCTCAAGGACGCATTCAAGATGGCTCCTCTGTAATGTAGTTCATGTGATGCGAATCTGGTGAAATCAGTTGCTTAAAAGGTATGTTTAGAGCTCCCTTCATCCAAAAGACACACCAAATGGGTATTCCTGGTAGTATGGTGTTAGCCAGTTCTCTCCCCCCAAATATCTTCTAGTAAGTTGTCCGAGTATCCTGCTGTTGGGGTTTGCAGTTTCGTTTCTTCCCCTATGTGTTCTGTATTTGCTGCAAGAGTAAAATGGAAGGTCAGAATCCAGAAGATAGAAGGTTAGCAGCTCTATGTAAAAGCCTAGGTAAGCTATGGTCAAAGGATGATGTGATTCATGTCAAAGATAGTATGCCTGAAGATAGATTAGCAGAATGCAGATTAACTCTGTTCGGAAAACTTTATTCCAAACCTAATGTGAATTTCCAAGCGTTTTTAAACACAATGAAAAGAGCATGGAAGACTGAAGCTGTTACTTGCACCCTACTAGAACCCGGTCTCTTTTCCTTTTCCTTCAAATCAGAGGCTGAAAAACAAAAAGTGCTAGATTCAGGGCCTTGGTCATTCTCAAGCAATCTCCTAGTGCTACAGCAATGCGACCCAAACAATCCAGAAATGTGTTATGAATTCACACACTGTCCTTTTTGGGTGCATCTTTATGGACTCCCATTTGGGAGAGTATCAAATGAAACAGTAAAAGAAATAGCCTCTAAACTCACGGAGGTAATTGAAGTCAAGCTGGAAGCAAAAGGGAATAGCAACTACAAAGTAGGCAAAGCTATAGTAGTTCTGAACCTAGCTAACCCTCTCAAGACAGGCATTGTTATCAACCTAGGAACGAAAAACCTCTAGATAGAATTTAAATGTGAGCGGCTCCCTCATTATTGCTACTCTTGTGGTAAGATTGGGCACTATGTCACGGCCTGCAAGGAAATCCCATATGAGCAGTCAGGGTTGGAGGAAAACTTACCAGGAATTTTTGGGCAATGGCTTCGAGTGGAGGTGAAAGAACTAAGCCTTATGGGAAAATATTCTATGAAAAACAAGTTGACACCGAAATAGCAACAAAAAGGGGCTCGGAAACTCCTATTTTTGCTGCTACTCGAGAAACTCAAAAAATGAAGAATATAGTTGGGAAGTCAAATCAACTAGGGAATGGACAACAGCTCACTACAGAAATTGCTGAAAAGGAGGGTGAGAACTCCTCCCCTTCATTAGCAATTATGTTGGTTGATGACAAAGGTACTCAAAAAAGAGGAAGCAGCTGCTTAGATGAGGAGTCTACATTGGTTTTATACAAAGAACAAATGAGAGAATTAGAAGCTGAAATGCTGGAAGTTCCAGAAATCTCTCATAACCTAGTAAGGTGTAAAGCAAAGGACACCAAACTTACATCAGCGAAGAAGGGCAAGAGATTCTGCCCTTATGGCGCAAACTCTTCCAAATCAGCCTCTCTTGATACATCACAGCTGGTGGATAACCCTATCACATTGGAGGAGAAGGAAATTAAATGGGCTTTGGTGGCTAGCCCTAATAAGCCACCGGGTAAACCATGAAGTTTCTGAGTTGGAATTGTTAGGGGTTGGGCTCACCCCTGACAATTCAAGCACTGCGAGTCTTAATGACTCAAGAAAAGCCCAATTTAGTTTTTTTAATAGAAACAAAAAAATAAAGAGCAAAAGGTGTTAAAGCTAAGGAGAAGGCTCAAATTTCATAATAGCTTCCTGGTAAACCTTGTAGGAATTGGCGGGGGCATGGCTATCTTCTAGAATGACCAGGTAGATATTTCAGTTGAAGCAGCTACATATCACTTCATTAATATTCTTTGTCAACTAAATGAAAGCAGACAACTCATGAGAATTACACTTCTGCATGCCCCAAATGACTTTAAAGAAAGAGTACTATTATGGGAGGATATACAAAAAGCTTGTGCTGTAAATATTCTACTATGGTTATGTATGGGCGATTTCAATGAAATTTTATACCCTTGGGAGAAAGTGGGTAAGAAGAAGGCAGAACACTTTTGGTTCACAGCATTTAGAGACTTTCTTCATGCTTGTTCTTTAATGGACTTGGAATCAAAGGGGTGCGCTTTTACTTGGACTAATCGAAGAGAATGGGAGGATTTTGTAAAGAAGAGGCTGGAGAGGGCTTTATGTTCAATGGAGTGGAGGGTTGCTTATCCAAATGCTAAAGTAGTAGCCCTACCAGCTATTGGCTCTAACCATAGCCCACTGATTTTGTCAATTTTCTCGAAAAGGAAAAATAGGATAAAGGAGTTTAGATATGAGGCCTTTTGGACTGAAGATGAGGAGTGTGAGCGTATTGTTAAAAGAGCTTGTTCTAATTCAGCTTCCCCTGGAACAAATATAGTTGGGAAACTCAATCTAGTGACTAAACAACTTGCTGATTGGAGCAAAAATCGCTTCCCCAATGCACAAAAAAGAGTACTATGGCTGAAAAATGAACTCCAGATTCTATAAAATAGGCCTGATATACATGAGGATAGTCTAGAGAGTTAAGCAGATGAAAAAAGAGATTGAAACTTTATGGAGACAAGAGGAGATGTACAAGGGAATGAGATCGAGAGTTAACTGGCTAAAATGAGGTGACGAAACACTAAGTTTTTTCATGCAACAACTATTCAAAGGAGAACTCGAAACCGAATCTCTATGCTCAAGGATGTAGAAGGGGTTTGGGTTAGAAATGAGGATACTCTCAAGGATATGACCGGCTCTTTCTTCACTAATCTTTACACGACAGTGGGTTCCCGAAATTTCCAGCCTATCCTAAGCAATATACCTATCTTGGTTGATGCAACTACGAATCAAAAGCTGACGAACCTGTCACTATGGAGGAAATTATAGCAGCTACTTATCAATTAGGAGCTATTAAAGCTCCTAGGGCCGGATGGATTAAATGGGATATTTTTCCAAAATCATTAGCAAGACATTAACCAAGACATACTCAAAGAGGTGCAGCAATTCTTTGAGACTGGACAACTAAACCCTGACTTAAACAGAACCGCTATCATCCTCATCCCCAAAATACCTAACCCGAAAAGCTGGAACAATTCTGCCCAATCAGCCTTTGCAATTTTGCATACAAAATCATCTCCAAAATACTTACAAATAGGCTAAAACCTTTGCTTCCAGATCTAATTACAGCAAAACAAAGTGCCTTTGTAGGGGGCAAACAGATTCAAGATAACATTCTGATTATGCAGGAAGTTCTACACAAATTAAGAACTAGAGAGAGGAAGAAGAAATTCCAAGCTGTCTTAAAATTAGATATGCAGAAGGCATATGATCGAATAGAGTGGGATTTTCTCTAAGAATGCCTTACTAAGATGGGTTTTTGTGGGAAATGGGTGCAGTGGATCATGCATTGTGTCTCTACGGTCTCCTTTAGCATTAAATTTAATGGGGATACTCTACCATATTTCCAGCCAACTCGAGGTATTCGCCAAGGGGACCCGCTCTCCCCCTATCTCTTCATTATAGTGGCTAATGTCTTATCTTATATGATGAAAGAAGCCATAGAAGCAGGTTCTCTTAGGGGAATTACGCTAAATAGAAATTGTCCTACTCTCTCCCATTTACTATTTGTGGATGATTCCATTTTCTTCCTAGATGGTACAGTATTATAGTGTCAAAATCGGCATCTATCTTGCATCAATATTGTTTTGCATCAGGACAGGCCATAAACTTAAACAAATCAAGAATCTACTTCAGCAAAGGCTGTCCGGAAGGCTTAAAAAGGAATATGGCAGCGAGTTGAGAGTTCCAAAAATACTTAAAACAGGAAAATACCTGGGAATTCCGTCGGATTGGGGTGCCACCAAGAAGGACATGTTTGCTTGGATACTTGCGAGGGTCAACATGAAACTGGAAAGTTGGAAAGAAAATCTGTTATCAAAAGTTGGGAAAGAAATACTTATCAAATCTGTGGTGTAGGCAATTCCTCAATATGCGATGTTTGTGTTTAAAATCCCAGTTTCCATTTGCAAAGCTATTGACAAACAAATAGCTAATTTCTGGTGGAGGAATAGCAACAAATCAGCTGGACTACATTGGAAAAGATGGGAAATTTTGAAGCTTCGCAAGGATGAAAGGGGACTCGGCTTCAAGGACCTTATAGCGTTCAACAAAGCTATGCTAGGTAAACAAGCATGGCGAATTTCCCAGCTTCCAGACACTCTTTGGAGTCGAATTATGAAGGGGTTATATTTTCCAAATTGTGAGTTTTGGCAAGCAGGGAAAGGCTCGTGTCCTTCGTGGGGATGGCAAAGCCTTTTAACAGGTAGAGATGCTATTGCCCCACAAATTATGTGGGCAGTTGGAAACAGAAAAAGAATATCTATTAGAGAAGATAAGTGGCTCAAGAATGGACCTATAGGTGGCCCAGCAACTAGAGATGAGCCACTCAAAGTGGCAGAGCTAATTGATATGGAAACAGCGCAATGGAATGAAACTTTGTTGAGGTCCATGTTTGATGATCAGCTAGTATCATAAATCAAAAGTATCCCTATAGGCCTCCCGTCCACTGAAGACAAATTAGTTTGGATAGATAACAAGTCGGGGAACTATACAGTGAGAAGTGGATATCATCGTAACCAGAGTACTACAACCAACCCACACTTACTGTCTCCAACTACTTCCTACCAAGCTAAACCAGAACTTGGGAAGCTCATCTGGAAATCAGTAATAACCCCCAAGATTAAATTCTTCCTATGGAATGCATGTCAAAACGCCCTGCCAACCATGGAAAATATGTACAAAAGGAAAGTAGTACCTGCACCCATTTGCCCAATTTGCAAACTCGAACCAGAAACGATGGAGCATACTCTGCTACTTTGCCCTTGGACTTCTCAGATCTGGAACGCCTATACCCTGCAAGAAAAAATTTCAAGAGTGGGTTTAACTTAGTTTGATGATTGGCTGTACAAAGTTAAAGAAGACCCACAGAGTTTACCAAAATTTGCTCAGATCGCTACAGTCTTGTGGTGGATTTGGAAGGACAGAAACCACTTTATATTCAGGAAAATCCCCCTGAACCCGTTTACTACCCTGTTCAAAGCCTCAACATCACATGACAGCTTCGCGAACTGGAATGTAAAACAAAGAGAACAACAAAAACAGGGCACCTCATCTCAGAAGTGGCAACCCCCAAACCCCGGAACGATTAAGATCAACATTGATGCCTCCTTCATTAACATCCCCAAAGCCTACCCAGTTGCTGAAACATCGCTGGGCGTGGGTCTTTTTAACATAGATACATCTACCAGGAGGATCCTCTCCATCTCAACCCGATGAACCCCCAGATTTTTCAACAATCTCAGAACCGATCCTATGCAAATCAGTAGCTAGTCTGGAGAGGCATTGATTCACTCGAAGAAGCTGCCCTCAGCATCCAACAGGGACTACGCACACCAACTGCAGGGAAGCTCACCCAGTAGCTGACCAAAACAGGGGAGCCGACTCCTGCGATTTCACTTCCTCCTTGGTAGCAAACCTGACCTAAGCAGAAGAACACCCCAGATTTGGGGCAAACAGAGGAGCGATCCCCTGCTTCGTTAGTGGTCTTCCAGCTAAGGTTCGGAAGAGATCTGAACCCTCCTCGGCCGCGAACTAGACCCAGACAGATAAACACTCCATCTTCAAGGAAAACAGAGGAGCCGTCCCTAGCGTCGAGAACCGTCTTCACGCTGAAGCTCTGAACAGCAGGGATGACGACTTCCATGATCCAGCCTCTCTAGCCAACGATCCAAATCACGAGTCTGCCTCCAGATCCAACACGGCACTGCTAAGCCCCACCCCAAACCAAAGAGCCGTTGCTTGCATATGTCGTGACTCCATGGGTAGAATAGTGGACGGCTTCACCAAATCAGTTGAAGTTAACTCGGCGGAACAAGCGGAGGCTGCGGCGCTTGTCAAAACCCTAGATTTTCTTCTCCTCATGCTTCCCTCGAACAGAACTCAACTCAAACTGGAAGTTCACTCTGACTGCTGGGGTCTCGTGAGAAGCATCTACAATCCGGAGAAGAGTAGCTAGGACGTACGACCACTGGTGGACTGGGCTAAAGCAAAGATGCAAGCCTAACTAGGCCTTACACTGGCCCATTGCAACAGAGAAACCAACATAGTAGCGGATTGGCTTGCGAAAGCCCATCGTTTAAATTTTCTTCCTACAAATTGGGTCTCCCACCCCCCTTTTGCTCTATTAGATTTACTTTGCGTAGAGGCTCTTGATGTAATTACCAAGCAATCGGCTAATTAATATATATCATCCGTAATTTTGACCCAAAAAAAAAGGGAAAAAAGGAAACGATTGCTTCAAAAATGGAGGACGTTAGAGCACGATGATTCCTTTCAATTGGGTCCAAGATTGCGAAATTGAATCCCTCTGCACTAACAATAACATAATCAAACCATTTGAAGGGTAGAATTGAAAAGAAGAAGAAAAAGTGAAGGTCTTCACGGTCAGGGCCCTCCACATGATTAAGACAAATTCATTGGAATAAAAGAAATTGGGGCAAAAGAAAAGAAAGATAAATCCTTCACCATCAAATTGGAATGCAATAAATCTTAGTCATTCAATAAATGTGATTGTGATTTTTACCATTCAATCTAATGTTGAAGGATCTGCATTTTAATTCGACCCATCACGTGTAACATGATAAGAAAGTTCTTTCATCATTAAATAATTCGTATGTGTTTTTTCAAGTGGGGCCGGACTTTATTTGGGGCCCGTCACACGTAACAAGATGAGAAACCATGACTCACAGAGAAGAGCTAGCCCATGAAGACCATAAAAGCAAGTCAAGAACCTATAGGTCAAAAATAGAGAAAAAAGGACACGGTAACTTATAATAATTGAGGACATGATAGCATGGTAACTCCTTTCGATTAGATCCTTGATCGTCATTACTCTAATTATTGAGTTCAATCAAATTATAAAATTTTCATAGCTTTGGACTAACAATAATATACTCAGACCATTTAAGGAGAAAGGAGGGGGGGGGGGGGATTCAAAAGCAAGTGAAAAAGTTAAGAGGATTTCATGATCAATGCCCTCCGCTTGATTAAGACAAATTGATTGGAAAAAAGAAAACTAGGGTAAATCAAAGATAAAGCTGACGTTGATTTTGTTCTTTATGAGGATTTCATGCATTCATACCTTCATGAGTGTTTTAGGGGTTGAAGATTTGGTGAGCAAAAGCAAAGGAAGGCCCACACAAAATGAGATGCACTCCTTTCGAAATGGGAAAAAGTTAAGAGGACTTCATGATCAATGCCCTCCACATGATTAAGACAAATTGATTGGAAAAAAGAAAACTAGGGCAAATCAAAGATAAAGCTAAGGTTGATTTTGTTCTTTATGAGGATTTCATGTGTTCATACCTTCATGAGTGTTTTAGGGGTTGAAGACTTGGTGAGCAAAAGCAGAGGAAGACCCACACAAGATGAGTCACCCTCCTTTCGAAATGTGAAAAAGTGAAAAGGACTTCATAATCAATGCCCTTCACATGATTTAGACAAATTAATTGGAAAAAAGAAGACTGGGGCAAATCAAAGATAAAGCTAATGTTGATTTTGTTCTTTATGAGGATTTCATGCGTCCATACCTTCACAAGTGTTTTAGGGGTGAAGATTTGGTGAGCAAAAATAGAGGAAGACCCACACAAGATGAATTGCACTCCTTTCGAAATGTGATCTCTTTTAAAATGATTTCAAACTAAAAATTTCACAGAAAAAAAAAGGAATTATGTGGGAAGAGGAAGCTCCATTGAGCCAGAAGACTTGAGACTTGCAAGGAGCATTTACTTGAGCTTCAAAGAACCGGAAGAAGAGTGCCATTAACCATATACTGAAAATTATGAAAACATCGCATGTGAATTCGCATTTCATTAGTTGCATATTGAGAAAATTTTGAACTTTTCTGGTTAAGAAAAGGAAAAAGTGTGTCCATCGCAAAATGTAGATGAAGTAAAGAATGAAAAGTAAATGTCTATTTATGTGGTTTTAATTAAACTACGTGATACTTGTATGGACATTACAATTGCACGTGTATTTAACTTCAAGGTGTTGGTTAAGTGATTCCGTTGGTGCTGAGTTACTTTCGGAGATCTGAATGCTTACGAAACACTATCTACTCATTTATTCTGTCCGTGAAGACAATCAGAGTCGCTGGAATAATAGAGAAGAAACTGACGTCAAAGTTCTATTATGTCTCAATCATGACTTTTCTACAATGGTCTGAATGGTCTGAATTAAATCTCCAAATTTCCCAATCAAACTGATTAAAAAAGGAAAATATTTGATCTCACAATGAGGCCCCATTTGCAAAGGATTGGTTTGGCTTTGAGTCACCTGTGGCTATGCTCTGCAATGGCGTAAAAAATTATTCTCATTTGCCCAATCTTACATAGCCGGCTTAGTTATCGTCGCTGCTGCCACTGTTCCTATGGTTGATCTTTTTGGAGTCAAATTTGGAAAAGATTATAATCCAATTTGTCTTCTCGACATTATGTTCCGCATATATATGTGCAGGTCCTGAAAAGGCTGCTAATCCAAACTGCACTTGAAATTTGTGCTTAGTGAAGACTATCCGGAAATGGATAAAGTGATATTGCCAAAAAAAATTGTAAAAATTATCCACGATCGCATCGGTCATGCCACGTAGGACGGCCGACATCATTGATTTTTGATCAAAATTGGCTCGAATGATAAAATTGGCATCTCATTAAAAATGTTTAAGATTATATTGACCAAATTAAAATATTTAAAATTATATTTGTACAAATGTAATAGATTTAGAACTTTTTTAATAATATCCGCTCAAAAATGTGTCAGCGTATGAGTTTTAGTCTTTCCTTTGCTGTGAATGTTTGACGGGTGACTACGCTCAGAGGTCCAAAAACATCCAACGGGAGGGGGGTCGAATAGCTGGGTACAAGTTATGGTTGGCATGGGGTCCATTCATTTACAACCTTTTTGTTGCCAGGAACCTCCTACGGGATTGTTGAGAGAAGACATCATTCCTAAATGCTGTAACAGAAAATAATTGACACTGGATGATGAAGAAACGATAAGCCATCGGCCATCACAAGTGTCTAAGTGGCATCCTTTTTCCCCCCAAAAGGAAACTTACATTTATTACTAAAATGATACCTAAAAAGATTCATAAAAATCTCAAAAATCACCATAACAAAGCAAGCCAGTAGAGTTGCAAAACAAATCAAAATCCAGAAATTAAGGTATATTGTTAGAGCATGGTTAACAAAGGTGAACATATGCTTATCCTTCAAGAACAGATTTGTGATTGCATCTAAGCAAAAAAATCGGCAGTTGATCACTGAATCACACGTCATCATCAATGATGAGCACACCTGAGGATCTCCATTTGTAGCTATGACTTTGCCTTTTGGTGGTATGCACCTAGGTTCAATATTCCCAACACCAAATGTGTTTTGCATAATTTCTTTATTCCTTTAGATTGAAATTGAATTTTCACCTTCAATATGAGGTGAGCATGCTTTGCTTTTGTTTTGTTTTCTGTTTTTTGGAGGAGAAATAAGGTGAGAATGCTCGAATGAAAATAACCGGGGAATTCTTGTACATCTGACAAGTGAAAAATAGGAAGTAAGTTATGAGTGTTTTAGACTTATCATCTTATCCTTTTTTCCAGCTCCAACAATGCTTTGAGTCAAATTTTGTGGTTTTATTGCTATTTGACTTGATAAAGATTTGAGTGCAATGGCGCAAAAGATGATTCATATGCCCAACTCTACTCAACTGGCTCAGTTGTTGTCGTTGTTGCTGCTGCTTCTACGGTCGGTCCTTCCGGAGTCAAATTTGGAAAAATTAAAATTTTCTTCTAGACATTATGTTTGCGTAAATTTTATAACGGATGATGCAGAAATAAACCATTGGCAATCAAACGGGTTTTCAGTAGTATCCGTGGAGATGAATGCATGTTGGCTTTTTTTTTTTTTTTGGGGAGGGTGGGGGTGGCTTAAGGGATTCGTTCCTCTCTTGCAAGCTCCTTCTATTCGTCTTTCGCAATGGAAAACTTGGAACTTGAAGGAGCTTTGGTTTCTAATTCAGGAAGCGGCGACAGTTTGAGCTGGAGTCGAACCGCGGAGTAGTGGGTTTTCATTTGATGCATTCTTCAGGTATTTCCAGCAAGCAATCACTTTCCTATTTTTTGAAATGAGAACTGTGCAAAGAGATCAGAGTTGGACGAAGAAAATTACGTGTTCTATTTTCCTTGCATATGGGCACATTGCAACATTATAGATTTAAGTTTCATCCGATCTTAATAAGGAAGGTCGCGATTTTTCATTTTTCAAGCTAACGGTGAAGGGATGCGCAGCTTTCCAGTTCTCCTTTTCTTTTAAATAATGTAATAATAAGAATTGGCCAAGAAGAAAGCCATTAGTCATCTTTTCTGTCTTTTGAAGTTTTTTTTCCAAGCCACGTATTACTTTTCTTTTTTTTTGCCATAGAGATTGATAAAGAAGAAAGCCATTACGCGCTGTTGAAACTCAATCATCTAGACCAATTCATATGAAATAGATCAATTCTGAAATTTATCTCTCAATGTGTTGACACTTGAGATTTCACTAAATGGCTTCATCTATCAAAAACCTTCATTTGATGGTATATGAAAGAAAAATTTTAATCATATATATATTATCGCATGAAGTCTCTCTTTAATGTAGTATCCTTGTCTCTGATTTTGCATCCAATATTTTATAAGAAAAATGTGAGATTGTCATTGGATAATTGCATATTTTTCACATCTTTATACATTACGGTTATATATAAACATTACAGTAAAACTCGTTTGATTATGCGCTGCGACTTTTTTTCAATGAATTGTAAAGGTAGAGGTGATCCGTGCTCCGATTAAGGCATCCAGCCTCAATTTTCACCAAAGTTCCTCCATCATAAAAGTATGCTTTACGTAAATATTCTGGTCCACCATGTGTAACATGAGGAGAGTCCATGACTCGCCAGAGAAGACCAGAAAAAGTAAGTCAGGAATTTATCGGTTAAAAAGAAATAATAATCAAAGTGGGCTCCTGACGGAAGAAAAAACTTGATGCACGAGCAAATGTGATCTTCTCAATGGTATGAGATTCATCATGATGATTAGCCATTTATAAATATCTTATCAATCTTGTTCTTGAGAACATGCGAACCTGAACAATCTCACACCGTCAAAACCACCCCAAAATCATGGCCTCGTCCTTATTTCTGTGGAAGCCGCCTTCTTTAGGGGTCTTCTTCTTATTCTACTCGCTCTTCTTCGTAAACAACATCACCATCTTTGTTTCCACTCCATTTCATGGCATAGTCGTTTCTGCTTCCTCCATTTCTTTCGCTCCCAATACGACCAACCATACGGATGAAGCAGAGACTCTCCTGGAATGGAAATCTAGTCTCGAAGACCACAACCAATCTCTCTTGTCTTCATGGCATGGTAACAACTCTTGCCACTTCATAGGTGTCATTTGCAACTACTATGGATTCGTTGCCCATCTTAATCTTTCTAATCTTGGCTTGAGAGGAACTTTAAATAGTCTCGACTTCTCACACTTAACCAAGGTGGTTAGTCTTGACTTTTCCAGCAACTCGATCTACGGTCCTATAACCTCAGGTATTGGTAACCTTTCCAAACTCAAGTATCTTAATTTTTATGACAATAGATTGAGTGGAGACATTCCTTGGGAGATTGGATTGTTAGATTCTCTTTCCGTAGTTGATTTTGGCAACAACAATCTTAGAGGTCCAATCCCTGCTTCACTTGGAAAATTAGGCAACTTAAGAAATTTGAGCGTAGCAAAGAATGACCTTTCTGGTCCCATTCCAAGAGAGATAGGTGACCTAAGAAGATTGAAGTTTCTTTACTTATGGGAGAACAAACTTTCGGGATCCATACCTTCAGAGATCGGGAGGCTAACCGATCTTATTGAATTAGGATTTTCCAATAATAAGTTGGTCGGGTATATCCCTGCTTCACTAGGAAACCTAAGCAGTCTAAATGTTCTCTATCTTCACGAAAACCAATTTTCAGGGTCCATTCCTCCTTCTCTTGGAAAATTAGGCAACTTAAGAAATTTGAGCATAGCAAAGAATGACCTTTCTGGTCCCATTCCAAGAGAGATAGGTGACCTAAGAAGATTGAAGTTTCTTTACTTATGGGAGAACAAACTTTCGGGATCCATACCTTCAGAGATCGGGAGGCTAACCGATCTTATTGAATTAGAATTTTCTAATAATAAGTTGGTCGGGTGTATCCCTGCTTCACTAGGAAACCTAAGCAGTCTAAATGTTCTCTATCTTCACGAAAACCAATTTTCAGGGTCCATTCCTCCTTCTCTTGGAAAATTAGGCAACTTAAGAAATTTGAGCGTAGCAAAGAATGACCTTTTCGGTCCCATTCCAAGAGAGATAGGTGACCTAAGAAGATTGAAGTTTCTTAACTTGTGGGAGAATAAACTTTCGGGATCCATACCTTCAGAGATTGGGAGGCTAACCAATCTTATTGAATTAGGACTTTCTGATAATGCTTTGACTGGTTCAATCCCTGCATCAATTGGAAGCATGGCCAATTTAACTATGTTGATTCTTAGAGATAACAACTTTCTTGGTACCTTGCCTCCTGAAATTAATAAGATCGTTCATATGAGTGTTTTGGATCTCTCCAATAATGAACTCGAAGGGCAGCTGCCGGAAAATATATGCCTTGGGGGATTATTGCAAAAATTCATTGTGATGAATAATCATTTCACAGGTCATATCCCTAAAAGCTTGAGGAATTGTGCTTCATTAGTTAGAGTGAGGCTGGAAGGAAACAAACTTACTGGAAATATAACGGAAGCTTTTGGAGTATATCCGCAGCTGAAATATATGGACTTGAGCCGCAATTATTTGCATGGTCAACTTTCATGGAAATGGGGGCATTGCCACAATTTGACGAGCTTAAGGATATCGAACAATAATATTTCCGGTGAGATACCCTTGATTTTTGGAAGGATGGCTCAATTACAAGTACTTGACCTTTCTGCAAATAATTTAAGGGGAAAGATTCCGAGGGAATTGGGAAGCTTGAAACTACTGCTAGATCTCATCCTTAACAACAATGGGATCACAGGTGATATTCCCCATCAAATTGGATTTTTATCTCGATTGGAACATCTCAACTTAGCATCCAATAATTTGAGCGGAGCCATTCCACCGCAACTCAGCCTATGCACCAATTTTCTGAGCTTGAACTTGAGCCAAAATAAAATTGAGAGAAGCATTCCTCCTGAGATACGCAATGCAAAATTCCTAAGGGTTCTTGATTTGAGTCAAAATTTATTGACTGGAAAAATACCACCAGCTCTAGGAAAATTGAGTGTCCTAGAAACCCTAAACATCTCCCACAATGGCCTCTCTGGTTCCATCCCGCAAAGTTTTGCTGACTTATGGGCATTAACTTCTGTTGATGTGTCTTACAATGAGTTGGAAGGTCCTCTTCCAGATGTCAAAGCTTTTAAGGAGGCTCTATTTGAGGCAGTTCGGCATAACAAGGGGCTGTGTGGGAACGTGATTAGATTACAGAAATGCAATATTTCTACCACAAACAAGAAACACAATCAACACAGCGGAGCTAGAATTTTGATTATCCCCGTTCTCTCATTCTTGGGATTCCTCGTTCTCTCTTCCTTCTTGATCGTCCTCATAATCATTGGTTGTTGTCAAAGAAAGATTATCAAGAGAGAGAGCAATGCAATGATTGGGACTAATATTTCAGATTTCTTGCACATTCTGAGTTTTGATGGCAAAATTTTATACAAGCGAATCGTGGAGGCAACGGAAGGATTTGACTCCAAGTACTATTTGGGAGAAGGGGCCTATGGCATTGTTTACAGAGCTGATCTACCTAGAGGTCAAACTATTGCTGTCAAGAAAATTCCATCGTCCCAAGGAAGATGAGACCGTCGACATCGTTCCTTTCGAAAGGGAAATTGAAGCCTTACAAAATGTTCGCCACCGCAACATCGTGAAGCTTTATGGGTTCTGCTCTCATGCACGACATCGTTTTATGGTCTATGAGTACGTCGAAAGAGGGAGCTTGAGAACAATTTTGAACGATGATGAAAAAGCATCAGAATTTGGCTGGGACAAAAGGATAAATATAGTTCAAGCAGTTGCGGATGCATTGTCGTATATGCATCACGATTGCTTTCCTCCATTGATCCATCGAGACTTGACCAGCAACAACATCTTGTTGGATGCTGATTATGAGGCTCGCATTTCAGACTTTGGTACCGCAAGATTATTGAGGCCAGATTCCACCAACTGGACTAATATTGCTGGCACCATCGGATACATCGCTCCAGGTGATGTTCTTTGTAGAAGCATATTAATTTACTGTCCTAACTCGTGTTGTCATTGGAAATTCCTTAATCATGTTAAAGCAAATGTCTGAGTCTTTAATTACAGCTACATGATTATCAATGGATTTTGAATTTTTCAATTGCAGAGCTAGCTTATACAAACATTCCGACCGAAAAATGTGATGTATACAGCTTTGGAGTAGTAGTACTGGAGATAATCATGGGAAAGCATCCGGGAGATTATGTCTCGTTGGTATTTTCATCCACTCAATCCGAGTCACAAACCCCATTACAAGATGTGCTGGACCAACGCCTCTCGCCTTCGACAAATCGGCATGCGCAAAACATACTCTCTGCTGCAGCACTGGCACTCGCGTGCTTGCGGACCAATCCTCAACTTCGACCAACCATGACACAAGTCTCACGAGAGCTTCGAGTTCAAGCACCACCGGTTTTGCCGTTATTTGGAGTCACCTTAGAACAACTCCGTGATCTCGATGGCAGGAACTTTTAGACCGCATTCGGGAGGTTGCAAGTTTCCGATCGAGTTATTGTTGTGTGTTCACCTTTTCTGGCTTCTGTGTTTGGCAGTAATATGTCGATTAGTTAGTTATAAAACTTGGAAGATGCATAGTCTAAATGTTTTCTTTTTGTAAGAGTAGAATGATAGTTAATTTTCCTCCTTTCGTGTAAGCAAGCATCTATTTACAGTTAATATAAGTCATTTGTTTCTTAGCAAAATCATCTTAACTTGTTTAAAATACCATCTCATATATCACATTACGAAGTCTTGTATGTGCAATTGTTCTATGATACTTCACAGTTTTGGGATCATTATGTTCGGGGAACCAATATGATAGACAGCAATCAGACTCACATAACAAGAGGATAATGTTTTCGACAAAATAGCTCATTAAAAATGAATTTGCAGGGGGAATCTTGCCTTTTGAGCAGTCAAAACCGAGATTGGATGTTTGGAATGTCCGGAAACGATATCAATACTTGCAGGGGTGTTCGTAAAATTCTAAGCGCAAGCGACCGTGTCGAACAAGTAATATAATGATGAGAAAGAGTATCGTCACACGGAGATTGATAATTAATAAGCTAATTAAATACTAAAAATAGATTAATTCTAAAATTTATCCAACAAATCAAAATAGAATTGAGAATAAATTTAAACTAAAAATCTTAAAAGCAAAATTAGGAGGCTAAATGTAGTAAATCAATCATATAAATATATTAGAGCATCCGATTTCATCATAACCACTATATATTTATTTCATATTATTACGCGTACAAGAACGATATCAAACATGCGATAGCGGAATTTCTTAATCTATTTACTATCATATCTCTAGGTATAGCAAACTTACTCAATTTAGTGATCTACTATATCTCTATGTGAATTAAAATAAACATAAGTGTATTAAAATCTATGAATATTCCCAACTAACGTTTTTTTTTTATTTGACAATTTTCGCAAAAAAATTCAATGTATTTCACTTTTATTATTATGAGAATCAATCCTACTACTTCGGGTCAATCAACTAGGACAGAAATAAAGCATTGGGTCGAACTCTTCTTTTGTATCAAGGTAAAAGCTATCTTTTGGATCATCTTATCACCAAAAGTTACACAAATATATCCACGTTTAATTCATGGTTATATATTATAATTAGCAATTACATATTATCACTTCTCAGTCTTAGATATGCACATCAAATCATTCAAGTGATGGCCAGTCACTTAAAAGAATTAAGCACAATAATATGTAACTCACATAAATGGAATCACTTGCACACATAAAAATCATGAAATTTACATCATCATAGTTAGGCTACATCATAGCCCTAACAAAAGAAAATTAAAATATAGTAGAATAAGAAATAAATATATAAATCAAACCCAGCATCTTGAATCAAAGAACAAGAATTCCGTTACCACATTTGTTTTCTCTTCAAAATATTTGAAAAACACTCATAACAAAAAAAAACGATCTAAAAAAAACTAGCTGTTCACTTAGGCTCTCAATGTTCTCCTATTTATAAAATACATCCAGGACCCTTATCCCCAAGTAATTGCTTATTTTTCGCATGAAATTAGGGAGGAAATCAAAGAATCTTTGACTTGATATATATCTCCCAACACTTGCAGATAAATTTAGGGAACAAAATCAAGGATTCCCTAATTTGATATCCATCTTACAATGCCTTCTGATTTGAATTCCTAATTTTTGCCACTCTTTTCCTTATTTTCTCCATATCTCATTATTCTATACAAACAAGGAAAATTCGAATAATCAAAAGAAAATCTAAATATTTTTTCACAGATATTGCATTAGTTATTACCTAAAATAGGTCAAAGAACTCTATTTTTATAGTTATTAGGGTGGTTCTTCATGGGAGCTAAATCAATTACTAAATGGAATTTGCATACCCTAATTAGCAAAAGCTAGTATTTCTCAATTAATAACTTCTTACTTTAACTCGGCAAAAATCAATGAATCAATCTCAGGTATCTCACGAGTAGATTGTTTAGTATCTCACGAGGATTATCACTTGATTTTTTTACTATCTAAAGTAGGTGTTAGATTCGCATGAACATGGTGTGCCCATTGACTTTGAGAGGGAATGAGCGGCCCCAGATTTCCCCCTTTTCCCCCGTTAAAGATACGAGAAGAAACCGATAAACACTCTAGTTGGATTGGCGGCTTTCTAAGGTAACTAGAAATGGCAAGCTGGTTCTCGTTCCCGGGAAAAAATTAAAATTTTGTAAATGTCAGTTTATTACCTTTGGTCTTTCTTTTGCTATAAACGTTAGATGCGTGACTAAGCCCAGATGTCCTAAGTCCCCGAACAGGAAGAGGGCCTAGAAGCTCGACGCAAGTTATCTGGGTTAGGGATCCATTCATATACAACCTTCTTGTTGCCAGGCTCCTTCTATGATATTGTTGAGAGAAGACATGATTCCTATATATGGGAAAACTATAAAAAAAAAAAAAAAAAAAGTCTAAATATATTGCATTGGTACCGATTCAATCATAAACCTTTTAATCGAGTCAATTTAATCATAAATATTTTAACTTTCGTATCAATTCAATCCATTCGATCAATTTAAATTGTAAATTACTCACATAAATACTGGCAATCTTACGTGGCATAGCCGATGCTGACATAGATATTTTTTTTTTATATTTTTTCCTTTGTTTTTATTTCTCTTTTCTTTTTGTTGGTAGCCGGCAAGGGCTGGCCTTGCTTGGGTGAGGATCGCTCTTGCTAGCCATAGGCAACGGTCAATCTCACTAAGCTCCGCCTGAGCAAGAGTTGGCCTTAGCGAGGCCTAGCTTTTTATCATATTTATTTCTTTTTGTTTTCCACAAAATTCAAATCATTGAAAAAGAGGACTCAACTCCTTTTCTATTTGACTTCTCTTGTTTGTTTTGGATTATAACCAATGGAAATGTAAGAGTGGTCAAATGATACGTCATCAAATGATTGTATAAGGCAGGTAGCAACTTACAAAAAAAAAAAACAAAAATGAAGAATGAAAGGAATGAGAAATTCAAATAAAAAAGAAAAATAAAGTGATTGGGTCAGGAATCCAATTTTGGATTTGGTATGGATAAAAGATCCCCGACTTAGGCAAGGGTTGCCTCGCCGATGCTCAATCCTCTTTTCCTCCAGAAATTCCTTTCCACAAAATCTATTATTTTTACTTGTCGAACTTAGTAATATAATCTGCAAAGGAGTATCCGGAGGCTTTAGCCTTTAGGGGTCATAGAAACGGCAAGGTTGATAATAAGTGGAACTTTGAGGTCAATAGTTCTGAGTAGAAGAGGATTAGGGTTTAAGGTTGAATACGAAGAAGGAAGTGAGATAAAAATCAAATCTTGGCAGAATTCATACTTCCCAAAAACGGCCCTCTATACATAAAGATGTGATTCATGATACTAGCAATTGATGAATCGTGTCGATTGAGGTAACGTGTCAGGAAGCTATGAGGCAACAGACTAGGAAGCTATGACGTACAGTGTACAAAGCTTCAGAGGTACAATACGCATTAGTTTTGTCCACGAAACAAAGACCCACATATTTTGGATATTTTAAAAGAAACCAAATTACTTTTAATTCTTTTAAAAGGAGGCATACATTTCCACCAAAAATAACTAGATCATCAATATGAATAGGCACACGACTCAAATACAAGTTATTATTTAATGCATGAGCCATCGTCGACGACCATAAAAAAATGTTATTAATATCAACATACATCCTTGACCATTAATCAACCGTCGATATAAGATAGCATACAATTGATGATTATGAACATCATAGTAGAATTGGTTGGCAAAGATACCAATTAAAGAGAATCATTGATTGAGACTGCGAATAGGGAAGGGATATATGAGAAGTGCCAAAAAACAGTTATGACATTCTAAATTGAAATCATTCGTGGAAGAGACAGGGTTAAAGTTTAGTGGATCATGGAAAAAAGATTAAGTTAAGGCAAGGGTGAAGGATCAAGGTGCACTTTTTAAGGAGAAATCACCTTAACACTATATGGGAGAATTACCAAAAAAGTCCTGAACCTATTATTATTTTTTTTTCTTTTTGCCAATTTAGTCCTAAATCTTTTACAATTGTGCCAATTCAGTCCATCTGGCCAAAATTGGCCGGCCGACGCTGACGTGGACACCGGCCAGAGATAGCTGGTCGACGAACACTAATGTGGCAAATTTTTAATATTTTTTTTTTTTTTTAGAATTTTTTTAATTTTTTTCTTTTTTTCCCACCTTCTTCTTCCTCGGCCGACCGACGCCGACCAGAGGTGAGGGCTAGCGAGGTTAGCCTCACCGACCACTAGCAAGGCTCGCCCCCGCTAGGCACTGGCGAAGGCGAGGCCGCTGTCGCCGGATCTGGCGAGGCTCAGCCTCGCCTTAGCCAATGGTGAGGACCGTCACTACATCTTGAGGGCGTCCCCAGAGAGGGTGCGAACGGCTGACAAGTCCGAAGGGGGCAGCAGGGCCCTGGCCCGGGTCGCCGAAGACCAAAAGTGCGAGAGGTCGCCAGATCTGGCGATGGCAGTCGGCGAGGCCGCCGTCGCTAGGCGAGGCTCGCCTTCGCCAATGGCCGGCGGGGGTGAGCCTCGCCAGTGGCCGGCCAAAGGAAGAAGAAGGTGGGAAAAAAAATAAAAATTTCGAAAAAAAATAAAAATATTTAAAAATTGCCACATGAGCATTCGTCGGCTAGCTGTCCTCAGCTGGCGTCCACGTCAGTGCCGACCGGCCAATTTTGGCCGGATGGACTGAATTGGCACAATTGTAAAAAGTTTAAGACTAAATTGGCCAAAAAAAAAAATTTATGATCGAATTGGCACAATTGCAATAAGTTTATGACTTTTTTGGTAATTCTCCCGCACAATATTGTGGTGTCATCGGAACATAGGATCGAGATTCTTGGAGATATGGAGGCATGACTAAAACCGCAAGGAAACTAATTTTGAGTGGTTATGTCGCAGGCACTTCATTATACTAGTGCTCAACTACTAGAGACCACCCCGCTCTCCATGCTCAGTGCACAAACAAATAATATGTTTTCTTCCAATTATATATATATATATATATATATATATATTATAACCCAGGGAACCCCGTAAGCCGACAGCCGGCGAGCAAACCCCGGGGAAGCGACTGCAGAACCCACCACCACAGTACTCCAAGTAAGAATCCCTAACGCCGCCTCTGGGATTCGAACTTCTCCCCTTCGTGAGGAGGAGAGAGCCCGAGCCAACTGCACCGCTGAGGGCGTTGGTCAATTATATTTATATTTCTACACAAGAATTTTAGGTTTCAGTCTTCTATCGCCGATTAAGTTTCGATGTGTTTCTTAGTTGTAGTTACCATATTCACATTGTCGATTACATTTCTATGTTTAACTTTACTGTAAATCCTAGGTGCCTCGTCGATGATTATATTCCAATGTTGCATCTTCACGTTTTCAGGCTTTGTTGTCGATTAAATTCCAACAAAGTTTTGGTACGTTTGGCTATGTTTGAAGTAAACTTATTGATTCTTTTGTCTACCTGTGATATCTCTTGTTCGGAATTGCCACGGAACTCGTCTCGTCTAATAAAATCAAAGAACGACTTTCGATGAGAGGTATTTTGTCATAGAATCCAATTCAAGTGAAACAGTTAGAAACTCAACTTGAAATTGATCAGTATTAATACTTCAGCTCAAGCGCAACCCTATTGGAAAATCGAGGTAGTTGATTAGACTCGACAACAATTAACTTGTGAAGGAACTTGAGCTCGAATTTGAATTCAAAATTAAAAAAGCTCGAACAATGTGAGTATATTTTGTAGTTTTCAAGATATTTATATATATTTTATTAATATTTTTTAAAATAATAAAAAAAGCTCAATTACACTCGCAAGCCTATGGAACTAGAAATTGGCGAGCTCAAACTTGACGCGTCGAGGTAGTTTGAGTAAACTCAAGCTCGAGCTTGACTAGAAGGATCTTTATCCTCGTGCAGCCCAAATAACTTGATTCAGTTTCAATCCTGCGCCCTACGGTAGTGTCGCTTCCAGTACCCGCTTGCTTCCAAGCCCTAATTGGATAGTAAATATATCCTTTTAAGTCTAAATTTCGTCCCTCATCTCCTAACGAAGAGCGCTGACCACGACCAGCACAACAAAATGGTGCATCTCAAGAATACATCTTTTAGGGCGCATTTGGTAATGCACTCGGAAATAGCTGATTCTGTCCTGTTGTTCCCGGGAACGAAAGAAGAACATAAATCCGTT
The DNA here is from genome assembly GCA_014182395.1 of Eucalyptus sp. ANBG9806169. Taxonomy (NCBI): domain Eukaryota; kingdom Viridiplantae; phylum Streptophyta; class Magnoliopsida; order Myrtales; family Myrtaceae; genus Eucalyptus; species Eucalyptus sp. ANBG9806169. Next base: position 24,605,225 of record CM024583.1, read on the forward strand.
TGGTAAAATTTTTGTTCCCAAGAACAAAAAATCTATTTTTTTTTGTTCCCAAGAATAGATTTGGAACAAAATAAAGAAGTAGAAAAAAGTTGCTTCTTGTTTCCGGAAACAATTTCTAGAATCAACTCTAATTTTTCTTTTCTCTTCTTTTTCTTCTCTTTTCTCTTCTTCTCTTTCCTTTTCTTCTTCTTCCTCTTCTTCCTTTTGGCTAGTTGCCGGCCTTGGCCATGGCGAGCGACCGGCCAACGAGGGCCGGTGACCTCGCCGTGGCTAGGCAACGAGGGCTGGCGACCTCGCCTAGCCTTTTTTTTCCCCCAAAAGAAAACTTACATTTATTACTAAAATGATAGCTGAAAAGAGTCATAAAAAATCTCAGAAATTACCATAACAAAGCAAGCCTGTAGAGTTGCAAAACAAATCAAAATCCATAAATTAAGGTATATTGTTAGAGCATGGTTACAAAAGGTGAACATAAGCTTGTCCTTCAAGAACATATTTGCGATTGCATCCAAGTAAAAAAATTGGCAATTGACCACTGAATCACACATCATCATCAATGATGAGCACATCTCAGGATCTCCATTTGTAGTACTTTATCTTTTGGCGGTGTGCACCTAGGTTCAATATCCCCAACACCAAATGTGTTTTACATAATTTCTTTTTTCCTTTAGATTGAAATTGAATTTTCATCTTCAAAATAAGGTGAGGATGTTTTTCTTTCCTTTCTTTTTTTCTTTTGGAGGAGAAATATGGTGAGAATGCTCAAATGAAAATAACTGGGGAATTCTTTTCTTTTCTTTTTTGATGACCCTGGAACCACCATATAGCCGGCAATTGGCGGCGCAAACCAGGGGGAGCACTAGCGCGGGGGCCCACCTCCCACGGCACTCCACTTAAGTCGCGCAATGGGAGAGCGGAGTTTCGAACCCCTCCCCTCCCGGATGAGGGGGCAAGGCGTGAACCAGCACGTCCACCGCGGGGTGGGTATAACTGGGGAATTCTTGTACATCTAACAAGTGAAAAATAGAAAGTAAGTTATGAGTGTTTTAGACTTATCACCTTATCCTTTTTTTGCAGCTCCAACAATGCTTTGAGTCAAATTTTGTGGTCTTATTGCTATTTGACTTGATATAGAATTTAGTGGAACGGCGCCAAAGATGATTCATATGCCCAAACCTACTCAACCGGCTCAGTTGTCGCTGTTGCTGCTGCTTCTATGGTCGGTCTTTCCGGAGTAAAATTTCGAAAAATTAAAATTTTCTTCTAGACATTATGTTTGCATAAATTTTATAATAGATGATGCAGAAATAAACCTGTTGACACCTAAATTTTGGCAACCCATTTAATCATTGATCACATTAAAAAATTAGGGATCAACCGCGACCCCTAAGCAAAAATATAAGTTAATTGCATGGATGTTAGGAACATTATCATAACAATGAGTCCACGTAAAGTTGCATTGCATGGATCTCGTGCGAAATTCAGAAGTGGACGTTCAATATTGCGGACAAGGAGCCCACTCACGTATGAACTTTTAAAATTGGCTTGGGCACAAAAAAAAAAATCCAAAGGGCTGACCAATGTTTCTGCTGAGGAAGATAACGAAGAAAAATGAAATTTGGAGATACTAAATGTATATTCTCTTCACACATATCTATAGCAGTATATTTGGTTTGTCTTGAATAGATTTGAAGCAAAGAGAGCAATTGAATAATTCGGCAAAGTGCAAGAGGTGTGGGAATCGTGAAATAAGATAATAATAAATTATGCTTCCCACAATTCAAGATAAATTCGTGCCGATAGAATGTGAAAGAGAAGCAAGGCGGCAACAAAATATCGCCTACTCTTATTGGTATTTCCAATTCGGTAACGCAAGGAAAATATTGAGGAAAACACAAGATACACATGCAAGAGGTAATGGAGGAAATGTGAATTTCAACTATTCTTTTTCTTATACAAATTTCCTCTTTTGCAATACAAGGTAGGCAATATAAAAGGGAAGGCCACACAATTGGATGAAAAAAAAAAAAATTCGAACATTCTTGATACGAGAGAGAGAGAGAGAGACGTGAGAAGGGAAAGAGTGTGAGCCTTCTCGGTCAATTCTAGGCCAAGACTCACGCCGACGCTCCTACCGCGGTGCTTTCATCGTCCGCGATAAATTGTCAACGAGCCGCCATCCCGTTGGAGTTATTACTCGACCGCTTGACAACGCCACCGCTGTCACGCCCCGATCCTCGATCACGTGCTCATCCCTCACCTGGTCAATTAATAGCGACGTCCCAGGACGCATCGCCGACCCTTTCATTTATATTGCATATGCGGAAGCATATAATAAATCCCCAGACAATAACATATATGGGATAGAAAAGCAGGACAACCAATTTCAAATCAAATACACTTTTATAAACACTTCAAGCTTATACAGAAGGTCTATGTCATAAAGAACTACTGAGCCACCTATGCTCCTGACCCTTCCGCTTCAAGCTTCGGTTTCTTCACACAAGGGACCTGAAAATGGTTATTCAATAACCAGTGAGATATAAATCTCAGCGAGTTACACCCCTAAGCCCCAGTTAGTACACCAACTCAACCTAGGGTATCTATCTAGAACCACTCCACTAACAAGCAACAACCAATAGCCAGCAACCAACAAACAACAGTCGATTCACATACAACCTCACCTGGTATGCCATACCCTGCACGATATCACTCAGCATGATACACACAAAGCACATGACCATTAGATGATGCAGTTCATCAATCACACACGAGTCGCATCATAAGCGATCTCACTGGCCATTGCCACACCCTGCACATTATCGATTCATGTGTGCATACCATAAACGATGTGATTCACTCATGCATATAATTAATGCATATAACAATTTCACACGTCAATTCATCAATTCATATCGAGTCATTGATCAATCGACTCAGTCGATTCCATGTCAATCCGACCATTCCCCGGTCGTCTCCCTTATTCAATCTCAAATCTTACACACGGCTCCACGAGCACGGTCTACCAAATTTCTCGGCAACAATTTACGGTCCAAAGGACACAACCTATCTTTAGGTGGCAAATTACGGCCCAGTGGGCGCGACCTTTAATAGGTGGCAGGTTACGGCCTTATCAGGCGCGACCCTTATCGGGTGGCAATTTACGACCTCAAAGGCACGACCTTTAATAGGTGGCAAATTACGGCCCAACGGGCGCGACCTCTATCAGGTGGCAATTTACGGCCTCAAAGGCGCGACCTTTAATAGATGGCAAATTACGGCACAACGGGCGCGACCGATTCCAAATTCGGTGGCAGAACTCGGCCCCACTGGCATAATTTAGGTTAAGTGGTCATCACGGCCCCACTAACTTTAACAGCCCACAAATCCATTTTGGCGTTGTAAACCGACGCCCGGTATTTTCTAATTAAAAATACCTATATATCACAATCATCACACAATTACACAAATCATCACTCAATTCATGCGGATGCCCATACATTTACACATCCATTCACTTCATAAAATCAACACACATGAAACAAGACAATTTTTCAATCTCGGGTGAATAGTGTCGTGAACAGTACCGCGTGAACAGTGCACGTGAACAGTAATTTGTGAATAGTGTCGCGCGAACAGTAAATTTCAAGAATTCAATATTTAATAAATTAAATTCAGAAATTAAACAAAAAAATTAATGAAAGCAAACAAACAATTAATTAAGCAAAACAAGCTTAATTAAACACATAAGCACAATTAAGCAAATAAAGCGAGATTAAGCTAAACTAATCTAATCCATCCATCTAACCACCTATCTTAGGGCTAATACAACTTAATTAAATCACATAAACCAGAATTAAATCTAACTAAACCAACCCTAAGCAAGTTTAGGCACTAATCGAAGGATTAGGAGCTAAACTCACCCGTTAAGCGGGCCGAAGGCACCGACGCGGCGGCGACGACGGTGGCTACGCATCGGAACCTCTACCACGATGATCCAAGGTGGTCCCAAGCTCAACACAGCAACCACAGCTCGGACTCCCACTGAAAACACTGAAAAACAGCCCTGCCGGAGAAGAAAACAAGTTGAACGGCTTGGCCGGAGCTCCGGCGAAGGGGGTGGCCGACAACCGGAGGCTCCCGGGCGTCTTGGGGGTCTTTCTGGAGGTTAGGATGGGCGGAGGAATGGCTGGAATGGAAGAAAACGGGCTGCAAAGTCGAAACAGTCCAGGCTGCAGGCGGACCGACGGACCGGCGACAGGCGGCTTGCGACGGCCGTACAGGACGGACGGCGGCTCCGTTTGGAACAAAATCAGGCTCGTTGGAACGGTCTGTCTCTCCCGGTCATGTTGATAGGTGGCTCGTTCTCTGATTCATCTGGGAAGACCACTTTTGACTCGATTCTTCACTGAAGGGTCAGCTGGAGCAGAAACTGGACGAGGGAAAACGAGGAGAGAGAAGGCTCCGTTCGAGATGGGGACCGAATGAGAGAGAGAGAGGGTGATGGGAGAGCTGTTGCACTCCTCATTAAAGCCATTAAATGGCCACTTTAACTCCCCATGCATGACATCATCATCTCTCTCTTCTTTTGCCCTTATCCCTTTGCTTTTGGGGGCAATTTGATCATTTCCACCTTGCACAAATTACCAATCTAACCTTGGGCTGAAATTGGTGGATGGGCCTAAGGATTGGGCTTGTCCATGAATAGGAATGGGCTTAGGAATTTGTTGGGGCTTGAAATGGCCAAGAATTGGCCCATGGGCTTAAAATATGAATAGTTGGTTTGGCCAAATGGGCTCATTTGCTTGACTTAGGCCCATTTGGTGGTTGTCCCAACTTGGGCCTAAGGCCCACACTGACCTGGCCCGGCCCACGTCCTCACGGGCTTGCTTCCTCGGTCCGAAAATCCCTTTTTTCAATTGCTCGGCTTAACTGGCTCTGTCGACTGTTTGATGTAGCTTCATCCAAAGTCCGTCCAGGACATTCCCGATAATTCGAAGTCTAATCTTTAGTTCTCATGCCATGTCAATTTCGCCCTAATACCATTTTGGGTACAACTCAGACTGAGAGGTGGCTTTGAGGATTCCCGTGTAATCGACTCGTGTCAAACCACGTTCAAGACATCTCGACACATGGACGTCCTTGATTACATGAAATTACGGAGGATAGATTCTTATTTCAAAGTACACGATTACTGAGGATCGACATAGGGTCGTTCGTGGATTCGATAATAGTAAACGGAATCACCCGTCATTCTATTATGTTCTGTCCGCGAATCAACTTCTAGTCGTCCTTAGAATCGGCCTACTTATCTACAGGATCGTCCTCTCGCAAGTCTCACGGTCAAGTCGTTTTCCCAGATCGAGTTCTTTAGTCACACGAGTTATGTTCTCATTAGCCTTTCCCCTCAAGGTCAGTATCTCGGGGTGATCGATTTCAGTGAGATCAACCAACAATGCATTGACGAAATTCACATCCATTCATTCCTCAAAGGGCTCGAATTTCAGGATGTCACAACCGCAGCCCCTTCATCGATGACGTCACTACAGCTCCGCTCCTCGTAGTTGCTGTTTTGACTATTACCTTAACGTTGCCGCGCGCTGGCGCCATTGCTTGCTACCCCACTGCCGATGATCCTCCACTGACGATCGCTGCCTCATCGAGTCGGCAATCTTATTGTTATTTCTATTTTGCAGCAATTCTCTTTTTTGCTGTTCAAGTCTTCTGGCGGACGCCCCCTTGCTGTGTTGGTCAACTTTGTGACCTTGTCGGGCCAAATCGGCGAAGCATCAGCCACCTCTTGAAATTTGCTATTGTTTCGAGCGAGACACCATCTTTGAGCAGCACGTCGTCTTGATTTGCCACCCGTGAGTCATCCCGCCGTCCGTTGTTTGACCGAACTCGGCAACATGGTCCACGTGACACCAAATATTAGGTAAGAATATCTTTTAATTCAAATTTCATATATCCTTATTACCTAATTTATGGGATTAGATCATATGAATATTTGAATGATGTCATCATATCCACAAAATACCGGTTAGCCTTTTAAGTTGGGAAATCTTCCTAATTTTGCAACGTACATATGATTGACGGTCCGATTTCACGCGCGAAATACGACCCACAATCGTATGGAAAAATCACCAATCCAATCTCAAGCTCGAGATATAATTCGTGATTTTATTAAAAATTGGCCAATCCGATCTCATGTGCGAGATACGATTCGTCAATTTATTTCCTGAAATTAAATGGACGTGGATGATATCTTGCTTGATATTTGGTGCCGTGCTGTTCTTGATGCCTTATTTGTTTGCTCCCGTAAAAGAAAAAATATTTGAGTTAGATTAGATGCATGTTAGGATATTACTTGTTTTAGGTTATTTTGCATGTCTAGAATAGGAAATTTATTTATTTCGAATTTCTTAAATAAAAATACCAAAAAACATAAATTTAGGATGTTAGATTTCTGTTTCACTAGTTTAAATTGCATGTTTAATTATTTGGCAATTATTAATTTCGAAATTAAAAAAAAAGAAAAAATTAAAAACAACAAAAAAAAAATCATCATGCATATGTGATGTAGAGTTAGGGTATATTTTGGACGTCATTGCATATTAGGATAAAAATTGCACTTAGTTTAATTTTAGATAATTTTTTAATTTATTATAAGTTTAGGTATTTTTTTAGATATATTGCATTTTAGGATTATTTAGGTTAAGATAATATTTTAGTTTAAATTAGGATTTGGCTCAACCTAATTCCTAATATAAATTAAGTAGGATTTTAATCTAATTAGGTAATTTTCACATTTTATTTAATTCCGAATTTCATAAAAAATACAAAATATGTCATAAGCTGAATTAGTTTTATTATTTAGGATAAAATGCATTCTTTTAGGAAAAGGAAAAAATGTCATACGCACGTCATTAGGGTTAGATTCATTGAGATGCATGCCATTTAGTATTTTTGCTAGGCCTATTTAATTAGAAATTACATGTCATTAGAATTAGGTCATTTAGTTAATATTGCATTGCATATTGCATGATTTTCATTAATTAAGTGAAAACAAAAAAAAAATTGCGTGTTAATTAGAAAACATATCTAGGGTTGTTGATGTGGATTTTAATTTAACACTGTAGATGCTTTCGTTGCTTTGAGGTAAGTTTTTGCAATTTATTTATTGTTTATCTGGGTGTTAAATTGGTGGATTGCGCACCCGCATGATCACCTCACATGTTAGGGAAATAGATTTAAAATCAACTTAAGCTGCCTGCAAAAAACATTTTTGAAAATAAAAGAATGGTACCGAAAGGGCATTAGAGAAATCTAATGTAACCAAGTCCCCGTACCCATAGTCTCTGGTTCATAGGAGTAAAGTAAAATTCCCGTTACTTTACTTGGGTTTCTAATCGACCTACCAAAAAAAGATTAGTGGCGACTCCTAAATAAAATCCATTTGCATGTTTAAAAATTTGAACCTAAGTCACGAATTGGTATAGGCTTGGGAGAGCCCGAGTTAAGTCTAGGCTTAACAATCCATTAGCCAAACCCTAGGTGGTTCACACCCAAAAATTTGGTCGCGACAGCTTGGCGCCTTTGCTGGGGATTAGAGTTAATACTCTTAGTGGACTTAGACCAATTTTTCTTTTCTTTTGAAAAATTTTTGTTTGGCGGTGAGGATTCCATGTACGTCCCTAACATTTAAGGTGTTAAATGTTTTTGCAAGATGGGAGGTATAACGGGAAGTGTTTGCTAACCTTTATTTTGCAGGGAGGTGTAGGAATATATGGTTTATTTTCATGAATGAAGTGTTGTTTGATATAAATTGTTGTGCATGCTTTGCATTTACACTACACTTTTGCACACACAACCTGCCACTGGACCTAGGCCGCATAGGATCATCTAGGATGGTATTGAGATGAATGCCACTCCGATCGCATGCTCGCGGTACAAGTCGCCCATCTCAATCACGAAGTTTTTTTCATGGTGTCAAGAGTACCCACCTCGGTCCGCATGCTCGCGACCCGGGTCGGCTCTTTGACCAAGCCGGAGTCATGAGGACCCGACATAATCCACAAGCCAGTGGCTAGTCTGATCATCCTTGTGGCTCCACCTTGATAAGCCTTATAGATTATAAATCGAGCCACTTACCATGCGCATGTCTTTGTGATTGCCCATCATTGGTAAAGTAAGTTCTCTAAATTTTTTGCCTTTGCAATTTACTTACTTTATCGCATTATTTTGTCGGTCCATGGCATTAGGATTGTCTTGAGTCTTGATCAATATACAATGGGGACACCGGACATTCGAATTATTCTCCCTCCAAAGGAAGAGCTTAGCACTTGGTGGGACAAGTTAGATCAAGATGCCCGTCAGTTCGTAGAGTCACATATTGGTCGACTGCTTCCACTGCTGCGTATCAACATCCATGTCGGCCTCGTCCAAGCACTCGCCCACTGTTGGTGTTCCGAGACTTCTACCTTTATCTTCGGCGGTAAGCATGAGCTCACTCCCACCTTGGAAGAGTATAGCATTGCCATAAGAAAATCCTTGAAAGCTGAATTGATTAGTCTGCCTATCGGAATAGATCCTGTTATGGCTTTATCTGATTTTCTGAGAATTAAGGAAGATGATATAAGAAAGGTTTTAAAGGCTCACCGCAATACATGTCATTTATCCTTCCTAAAAGAATGTTTTGAGAAAAGCACCTCATTTCAAATGCGTAGAATTTTCCTTTTAGCTTTCTTCGGGTTTGTAGTATTTCCTTACTGCAAGAATGCTATTAACCCTTTGATTGCTCAATTAGTTAGACAAGTGTTGGAAGAAAAAAAAATTGTAAATACTGTCCTGACTGAAACTTTTCTTTCTCTCACTCGATTCAAAGGAGGTGGTGATAAGACTCACATTCCTCTCCTGAACTTTTGCAAATTTGGTTCCTTTCTCATATAAAGGGTTTTGGTGGTCTAATGACTATACATGATGTTAGTAATTCTAATGACCCTATTATGAGATTTGAGAACAACCAAAAACATGCACCGAATTATCATTATTCTAGGTGGCTAGCTTTCATGAAAAAACCAACTTCCAATGGTTTCCTATGGCATGCTAAATGGTTCCAAGTTCACATAGCGAGACTCTCGTGTGGAGGAGTTGGCCCAATCCCTCTATTGGGATTCACTGGAGCATTGGAGTACTATCTGACTAGAGTGACCCGTCAGTATCAAGTCGTACAAGAGCTTCCCCCGGTGTTACAAGCGGATCCGCTCCAAGTTAGCTTCGTGGATAGAAGCCAAGGCCATGAAGATTCCATTCTCACTATCAAATCGATGTGGGACATGTGCCATCCACGAAAGCTCAAATGGCCCGAAGAAGAGTTGAAGGGCAAAGAAAGGAAGTACTATGCCTCGACTAAGTACATTCAACAACACAAGATTCCTGAGCTGCTTCCGAAGATACCAGAGGTGCCGTTGAAGATCACCAATTGTGCTGAGAATAAACGCCTCAAAAAAGTTGCTGAAAAAGCTCAAGAGGAGAATAAACGATTGCGCCAAATGGTGTCCCGAATTTATATTGATCAAGCCAGATGAAATGCTTGAATCAATCTTGCTATTTTCATGTTTAGATTAATGTTTAGGAAGTTGAGTCATTTACTTTCCTAGTTTATTTGTTTAGGACATTTCAAGTTGATGAATAAAAGTTCTAGACCGTTGCCATGGGCCGGCTTATTTCATATGAGATACTTATTTTTGTTCATTTCTCCAAATATTAGGTGATAACGGATCCTCCACGCTCGCCCATTATTACGCGATTAAGAGCTAGAATGGCCGACCAATCCGAAATGCGTGATCGTATCTCCGCTATGGAAGGTCAACTCCAATAGTTAGCCGCCTCCATGGAGCTTATAACAACTCAAATCCAATCCCTCCGAGTGAATCCGACTCCTGCACCCGCTCTCCCTGAGATAGTCGTCCCGAAGCAGACAAACAAAGTCCAAATAGGTGATGACGATATCCCTGACCTAGAAGATGACCCTTCGCCGATCAAGGTGCAAAAGGCTAAGCTTGACAACATCCCTAAGGCGGAGCATGATGAATGCTTCACAAAGCTGGAGGAAAAATTGAAACAACTGCAAGAGTCGCAGAATTCACTCCCGTTCGACCTGTCTGTGTATGAGAAGGTCAAGATGCCAAAGAAGTTCAAAATGCCAGATTTTGAGAAGTACGATGGTACTTCCTGCCCAAAAGCTCATTTGCAGATGTACCACGTGTGTATGGCCCAATATGTCAAGAACGAGCCCCTCATGATTCAATCGTTCCATGCGAGTTTGACTGGACCTGCATTGAATTGGTATGTCATGAAGAATGTGAACCTTCTCGACACTTGGAATGAAGTAACTGACGCATTTCTCAAGCAGTACAAGTTCAACATGGATATTGCACCTTCCCGAGAGGATCTTGAGAGGATGGAGAAAAAGAAGAACGAGTCGTTCAAAGAGTATGCCATGAGATGGCGAAATCTGGCAGCTCAAATCACTCTCAAGCCTACTGATAAGGAGTTGATGAAGTTGTTTATCAAAACCCTCCCGTCTGAGTTCCGTAATTGGATGGCTAGCACGTACGTTGAAAACTTCAATCAGCTTATTCTCGTGGGAGAACAACTCAAGACGGGGATAAGGGAAGGATGGTTTACTGAACCATCGAGTAGAAGATTCTCTGCCAAAAAAAGAGAAAGAAGCTGTTGTAGACGTGAATGTGGCTTATGGCCAAGAAAAAACCAATCATGCCCCAGCTATCCAGATGAATCAAGGGCAACAACAAACTGCCGGCCGTCAATCATTCACCCAAGCAAGAAGGCAATTCACTCCTCTCCCCGGATCTCCATCCCAAGTGCTGACAATCTTAAGAAAGAAAGGTTTGCTTACTAGTGAATCAAAGCGTCCTAACCGTGAAGAAGTGTGACTACCATAGCAGTGAACTGGGACATTCAACCGATGAATGTTTCACCCTTAAGCACAAGATCCAAAACCTTTTGGACACAAAGGCCTTCTCATTTCAAACTGCTCGGCCGAACGTCTAGAAGAATCCACTACCAGAGCATGAGGGTACAGTCAATGCTATCCTGGAGCCTGAAGTCGGTCGGATCAAGAACTCAAAGGTGGATGTGGTAGATGCCTACAACGGGCTGGTGAGAGCTGGATATTATCCAGATCATGAGAATGTTCCTCTGTCACTGATGAAGGAAAGAGTCACCAGGATGGCGGATGACGGCATCATCGTCTATGCTGACCATAACTGCGTAGTTTCCACTATTTTCCACATCATTATTAATTGGGAGGAGGAGTAAGCTACACTCAATGCTAATAAGGAAGAAGTTGATCCTTCGCTCTTGGACATGCCTCCACTTGAAGATGCATCTGACAGAGAGATAGTGATTGAAATGCCTCAGCCGTATGAATATGTCAACAATAAGGCGGTCCCCTGGTCCTATGATCTAGATGTTGACCTCGTCACAAGGTCTGGTCGGACTTATCCTCAAGCCAATGCTCAGCCCGCGAAACCTGTCACCGATGAAGAAGCTAAGGAGTTTCTGGCCGTGATCAAAGCAAGCAAGTATAAGGTGGTCGAACAGTTACGAAAGATGCCAGCTCAGATCTCTTTGCTCGAACTCCTGTTTACATCCCCTGTGCATCAAAAGTCACTGATGAAGGTGTTAAGTGAAATTCATGTGCCGGAGACGGTCAAGGCGGACAAGCTAGAATATTTTGTGAGGTCGATCCTTCTCAAGGACATGATTGCTTTTTCCGATGAGGAGTTCCCTCTTGAGGTTAGGGGGCATAACAAAGCACTTTATATATCTGTCAAGCACAAGGCTTCTCATGTCTCTCGAGTGCTCATTGATAATGGGTCTGCCCTGAACATATGTTCACTGGCCACTCTTCATCGCCTCAAGGTAGACCCATCCAAGATACATGCTGCAATGACTTCTGTGCGAGCTTTTGATGGCACTAGGAAAGAGGTGCTTGGGGAGATTCACCTCGATGTGCAAATAAGGCTAGTGGTTTTCAATGTTCCCTTTCAAGTAATGGATATCCCCACTGCCTTCAACTTTCTTCTGGGTCGTCCCTGGATTCATACTGCTGGAGCTGTACCATCAAGTCTGCATCAAGCTGTGAAGTTCGTGATCAAGGGGAAATTGGTCACTGTCTATGGCGAAGACGATCATCGAATCTACCATGAGACAGCTATACCTTATGTAGAGCCAGACTCCGAGTTCGAGTCAAGTTACCACTCATTTGAATTGGTGTTCACCATACATGCACCCCGAGACTCACCTCCGCCCACTCTTGAAGTTTCAAATGCTGCCCTTATGGTGGGAAGGGTGATGGTTGGGAATGGTTTTGTTCCTGGTAGCGGCCTTGGAGAAAATGGTCAGGGAATTCGAAACCCCATTGAAGCCCCTCAGAGGTCTCGTGTTGCTGGATTAGGATACCATGGAAGAGGTGGGGAAAATTCTGGAGGACGAAGACAGGAAAGGCGGAACCCGCCACCTAACCAAGGGCGAGGAAGGAAAAACACACCACCCCCGAGCATTCGCGAGACATTCCCTGGTCCTCCGATAACGATGCAGGATGAAGAAGAAATAATGGACACCCTGGGGCAGCCAAGCAGAAAATTTGACTATCTGATGAAATATTCGGCTCCTCCCAGTTTCTACATTGATCCCCGTGACATTGTCCCAGATGGATGGGGTGGCATGGATGATCCGACACCTTCGAAAACAGAAAACCCTGGAGATGCATTGGAAGGAATCACTAGTCTCTTCGATGACGTCTTCATAGGGACCATTGATGAAGGATCTCCGGAGGAGATGGGCTCTGGCCCACAAGAGTAACTCATTTACTGCTTTCTCACATTCCCCTACACGGGAATTTTTATCACTTTCTAGGGCTTGTTTTTTATTTCTTCTTTTTCGCTTTCTTTTTAGGGCTTGAAAATTGCATTTCCATTCAATAAATGTAATTGATTGATGAATATCAATAAAATTACAAGTTTTATTTTGAGGGCATCTTTGAGGTACACCAAACCAGCCCGGTGATGATATCCAACCGATAAAAGAAAAAGAAAATCCAAGGAGAATTCTGAGGCACAGGCTTCATCATGCTTTCTCGTGTCAAAATATTTCAAAAAAATGTTTTACGCAAAATTCTTCTCAAAAGAAATAATATTTAAAAAAAAAAACAAAAGGATGTAGATTACTTTGTTTGTTTTTCTAATTTGTTTACTTCCTATTTCAGGAACAGTCTTGTGGCATACAAAGGTGTGGAAATGGTCCAGCCCAATGCAACAAATGCTGACATTGATAACCTCGAGGACTTGATTGAAGATGAGGTGCAGCGAAGCTGGGAACAACATGAAAAAGCCAAGGCTCTCACATCCGAGCAGACTATCACTATTAATTTAAGTGACGCTGAAGAAGCTAAAGAAGTTAAAATTGGGGCAAATCTCCCTAAAGACGAAGCCGAGCGCCTAATTCAACTACTGAAGGAATATCAGGATGTCTTTGAATAGACCTATGCTGACATGCCTAGTTTAGACCCATCGATTGTCGAGCATTGCTTGCCTACTAATCCGGACGTACCACCTAAGAAGCAGAGACTACGGAGAAGTAAGCCCGAGCTCTCGAAGAAGATAGAGGATGAGGTGACGAAGCTTCTGAATTTGGGATTCATTGAAATCTCACAATACCCTGAATGGGTGGCTAACATTGTGCCGGTAATGAAGAAGGATGGTTGAGTTCGAGTTTGTGTCGACTATCGAGATTTGATCAAGGCGAGCCCAAAAGATGATTTCCGCTCCCTCACATTGATGTCCTCATGGATAGTACCACCGGATTCAAACTATTCTCGTTTATGGATGGGTTTTCCGGATACAATCAGATAAGCATGAAAGAGGAAGACAATGAGAAGACTGCATTTATCACCCCGTGGGGGACCTTTCATTACAAGGTCATGCCCTTTGGACTCAAGAACGTAGGGGCAACCTACCAATGAGCCATGGTAACACTATTCCATGATATGATGCATCAAGAGATTGAAGTCTATGTTGACGATATGATTGCAAAGACCCGGCTTGGAAAAAGCCATATGGAAACCCTGAAGAAATTGTTTGACCGACTTCGTGAATTCAAGCTTCAGCTAAATCCCGCTAAATGCGTGTTTGGAGTAACATCCGGTAAATTACTTGAATTCATTGTAAGCAGTAAGGGGATTGAGATCGACCCATCTAAGGCTAAGGCCATATGCGAGCTACAACCTCCATCAATGGTGAAAGAAGTTCGGAGTCTTTTGGGAAGACTGAATTACATAACCCGGTTCATTTCTCAACTATCTGAAACTGCCAAGCCATTCTTCAAACTCCTAAAGAAGAATGCACGAATCAACTAGGATGACGAGTGTCGAGAGGCGTTCAACAAGTTGAAGCAGTACCTAATAAATCCACCAGTTCTTGTCCCACCATCACCAAGGCATCCCACCATTCATAGTGAATCATTGGGTGCAATGTTGGCTCAGGAAAGTCCTGTTGATAAGAAAGAACGAGCCATTTACTATCTGAGTAATAAGTTCACTATATCAAAGTTGAAGTATTCTGATGTTGAGAAGACTTGTGCCACTTTGGTATGGGTATTGCATAGATTGAGACAATACACATTGCATTACCAGACATTTCTCGTGACAGAGAATGACCCCATCAAGTACTTACTTGATCGGCCAGCTCTGGTGGGTAAGTTGGCCAAATGGAAAATTTTGATTTCCGAATTTGATGTGCAATTCATGCCACAAAAGTCGGTTAAGGGTCAAGCGATCGCTGATCTATTTGCAAAGAATTCAGGTGTCTCTAACGACAATGACAATTTCCTTGATGACCGTGTCTTCAGTGTAAATGAAGGCTCATGGAAGATGTTCTTCGATGGAGCTGTAAACTTGTCTGGTTCTGGTACTGGGGCAGTTCTAATATCCCCAGATGGACAGCACTATCCGGTAGCTGCAAAATTGACCTTCCCATGCACCAACAATGTGGCCGAGTATGAAGCTTGCATCCTCGGACTTCAAGCCGCAATCGAGATGGGTGTGGCCAAGTTAATGGTATTCGGAGATTCAGCACTAATCATACTACAGACTGTAGGTGAGTGGAAGACCAAGGATGCCAAATTGCTCCCATACCACCAGTATCTAGAAGGTCTCGTGAAGCAATTCAAAGAAATTTCGTTTGAATACTTACCAAGGTCTCACAATCAATTTCTTTGATGCACTCGCAACTTTGTCATCTATGTTGCAAGCCGCCGACGGATTAGAAGTCGAGCCATTGAAAATAGAAGTTTTGCCGAAGTCTTTTTGTATGATCATAACTGAAGAACCTGATGGAAAACCATGGTATTACGATATCATGAACTACATTAAAATGCAAGAATTTCCTGAAAGAAGCACTCCCGCTGATAGGAAGTACATCACGAAGATGGCCTCAAAATTCTTCGTCAGTGGCGAGAATCTCTACAAGAGATCCTATGATTCAGTCTTGTTGCGATGTGTGGGGACAGCAGAAGCCACTCAAATCATGCAAGAAGTGCACGAAGGGATATGTGGCCCTCACATGAATGGGCACATGATGGCTAAGAAGATTATGAGATTAGGCTACTACTGGCTCACACTAGAAAGTGACTGCATCAAACACGTACGAAGTTGTCACCGCTGACAGATTCATGGTGATAAAATAAATGTTCCTCCAACTGGGTTGCACCAGTTTTCTGAGCCATGGCCTTTCTCGATGTGGGGGATTGATGTGATCAGCCCAATCAATCCTAAGGCTTCAAATGGGCATCGATTCATTTTAGTGGCGATAGACTATTTCTCCAAATGGATTGAAGCTACATCCTTTGTGAATGTCACTGCCTGCAATGTTGTGAAGTTCATCAAACGTGACATAATTGCTCGCTATGGCGTCCCTGAAGCAATTGTCACCGACAATGGGACGAACTTGAACAATAAACTCATTGACGAGTTGTTCAGCGAGTTCAAGATCAAGCATTTGAATTCGTCCCCTTACCGCCCTCAAATGAATGGGGCTGTTGAAGCAGCTAATAAGAACATTAAGAAGATCTTGGCTAAGACAACCGAAAATTATCGAGATTGGCATGACCGGTTACCTTTTGCACTAATGGCATACCGGACATCGATCCGCACTTCTATTGGGGCAACCCCTTTTGCTTTGGTGTACGGCATGGAAGCAGTTCTGCCTGTGGAGGTGGAGATTCCTTCTCTAAGAGTTTTATCCCAAGTGAACTTGTCTGAGGCTGAATGGATGCAGCAAAGACTTGAGCAATTAAACTTGATAGAGGAGTAAAGACTAAAGGCTCTTTGTCATGGCCAAACTTATCAGTAGAGAGTTGCCAGATCCTTCAATCGAAAGGTACGACCGAGACATTTTGAGATAAATGATCTTGTTCTGAGGAAGCTGTTGCCGATTTTTTCAGATCCTGGGGGCAAGTTTGCCCCGAATTATGGCGGCCCATATGTGGTGAAGAAGGTACTTCCTGGAGGTGCCCTGATTTTGGCAGAAATGGATGGTCGTGAGTTTTCCACTCCAGTTAATTCTGATGCTGTAAAAAAGTATTACCCATGATAGAATTTGCCGTGTCATGTCGTGAACTACAAGTATTTCTATGATGAATAAAATGCCTCAATGAGTTGAATTGTTCAAATTTGTCATAAATCTTGCACTTTTCTTTCTTGATGAATTGTGTGAGATAAATTGAATGTGTCAAATGGAATACCTTGGAATGATGAAAGGCAAGCCTTGTTCCATACACTATCCCATACACTAATCATCGGTGAGTTGTGTCGAGGAGTTCCATGCCCGCAGGGAAGAGGGTGATCTCGCAAAGGGTACGCCATCTAAGGTGATGAGAGGCAATTTCTTCCTCTACCCGAAACACTACAGGTATACCCATCGTTTAGCCCTTTGAGCCCACATACGTGAAGAGTTTTTAAATCATCCCTGTCAAGGATCATCCCACATTGGGACAAAATTTGAGATGAATGATAGGAATTTTCTTAGTCACACTTGCATCAATCTTCGAGTATTGCTTTCGCGTTGTAACTCGTACGATGGTTTAAAGTGCCCTAGGATGATGAAGAGCAGTTATTTCTCTATCCTATATACTTTTATCCATTGCATAGCCTAGTTGAGCTTATGAATTCATTTCATATTAAACCCAGTTGGTGATCATTCCCCACACTGGGGCAAGACAAAAACATTCAAGTAGCATGAACTAGAATGTTGACAAAATGGAGACTCTGTTCAAGGAAAATTAGTGCAAAAAATGGGGCATGAAAAAGCAGTGTGCCTAGTAAAAGCAAGGCCAATGCCCAAAAGAAAAATCAAACTCTTGATATAATGAGTCGTATCCCCAACAAGGCGGTACTAAAATGCTGTTGCAATCAATGGAGATTTAATGAAGAAAAATCTTCGACAGTGGAGAAGGAAGGTGGTGGAAATGTCAAGATGATCACTAACTTTGACCCTCTAAACACTTTTTGAGCCTAATAATCCTTTCATTTCATAGCCCATGAACCAAACCTACGTTACGTCCCTTGCAAAGTCTTTTCAGATTATGGCACTTGAATTAACGTAAGAGTTTTGCTTGAAGAAGTGCGAGTAAGATAATTTCTGCCTCATTTCGTGTGTTTCTTGACTTGGAAATTCCAAGACAATTGCGAAATGTCATCTTTCAATAGCTTCGACTCAAAGAGTCCCCTTTGTTAAGCCATTGACCAAGCCGACAGTACGGTCCCTATTAAAGACCCCTCAAATTGGTGAGATCGTACCACTTGTGAGATTGCTCAAACCCTTGTCTGGCATGACAATGGTGAGATAGAATGATTGTCAAGATCCTATATCAAAGGTCAGGACAAAACAGCCCATTTTAAAGAGGATGAGTGAAAAGTCCTTTCAGATCGAAGGATTCCTCATTTGACACATCCATGACACTCATACGTTTAGATTAGAATAATCTTTCAAAATCATTCCTATAGGAATTAGGATAATGCATGGTTGATAGAAATCATTACACATGAACCTTACTGGAATTAATGCATGTCTGTGATTACAAATGCATATTGCCTCTCCTACAATCATGTTTTACAGGAGGCATGCCCCCAAGGAACAGAGATGTCACCAGGTAAGTATATCCCTATCCATACCTTGAATACTTGTCGTTGCAAGGTATTCCCCTTTTGAATACATTGACACTCAATTGAGTTGTTTTCAAAGATTTTTCTCAAGATTCATCGATTAAGGCGACCGAAGAACGGTTCGGGTCCCGGGTCGATGATCGTGTCGCAACGCTAGGCAACCGAAGAATGGTTCGGGTCCTAGCCAAGCAAAATCTCTGTTTAGGCGACCGTAGAATGGTACGGGTCCTAAACAACATTTATTGCTCTAACAGGCGACACTCATACGTTTAGATTAGAATAATCTTTCAAAATCATTCCTATAGGAATTAGGATAATGCATGGTTGATAGAAATCATTACACATGAACCATGGAATTAATGCATGTCTCGTGATTACAAATGCATATTGCCTCTCCTACAATCATGTTTTACAGGAGGCATGCCCCCAAGGAACAGAGATGTCACCAGGTAAGTATATCCCTATCCATACCTTGAATACTTGTCGTTGCACAGGTATTCCCCTTTTGAATACATTGACACTCAATTGAGTTGTTTTCAAAGATTTTTCTCAAGATTCAGTCTGATTAAGGCGACCGAAGAACGGTTCGGGTCCTGGTCAGATGATCTGTGTCGCAACGCTAGGCAACCGAAGAATGGTTCGGGTCCTAGCCAAGCAAAATCTCTGTTTAGGCGACCGTAGAATGGTACGGGTCCTAAACAACATTTATTGCTCTAACAGGCGACCGTAGAATGGTATGGGTCCTGGAAAAGCAATTTCCCCATTCAAGCGACCGTAGAATGGTACAAGTCTTGAAAAAATCAATTTTCAATCAAGGCGACCGTAGAATGGTACGGGTCCTCGACAACACCTATTCCTTATTCAGGCGACCATAGAATGGTACGGATCCTGGAAAATGAATCTCCGTTTAGGCGACCGTAGAATGGTACGAGTCCTAGACACAACCAAACACTGTTATACTGGGCGACCGTAGAATGGTACGGGTCCTGGGAAAGCAGTCTCTTTGCAAAGCCATGTTACTATTCTAGAGACCGTAGAATGGTATGGGTCCTGGACATGTAACACCAACTATCTCGAATTACTCTATCCTCTTTGAAGGTAAGTTATTCCAGGTAGGTTCATTTATCATTTGCGTTTCCATGCATCATATAAATTGCATTCAAAAATGGAATTCATTTTCCAATAAAAAAATCATTCAATGCATCTGCATAGTCAAAATTTAGGTCTCAATTTGTCTTTGAATGCAACCTCTTTGAGCTCACCTTCAAAGAGGGGCAGCTGTTGACACCTAAATTTTGGCAACCCATTTAATCATTGATCACATTAAAAAATTAGGGATCAACCGCGACCCCTAAGCAAAAATATAAGTTAATTCCATGGATGTTAGGAACATTATCATAACAATGAGTCCACGTAAAGTTGCATTGCATGGATCTCGTGCGAAATTCGGAAGTGGACGTTCAATATTGTGGACAATGAGCCCACCCACGTATGAACTTTTAAAATTGGCTTGGGCACAAAAAAAAAAAAAAATCCAAAGGGCTGACCAATGTTTCTGCTGAGGAAGATAACGAAAAAAAATGAAATTTGGAGATACTAAATGTATATTCTCTTCACACATATCTATAGCAGTATATTTGGTTTGTCTTGAATAGATTTGAAGCAAAGAGGGCAATTGAATAATTCGGCAAAGTGCAAGATGTGTGGGAATCGTGAAATAAGATAATAATAAATTATGCTTCCCACAATTCAAGATAAATTCATGCCGATAGAATGTGAAAGAGAAGCAAGGCGACGACAAAATATCGCCTACTCTTATTGGTATTTCCAATTCGGTAACGCAAGGAAAAATATTGAGGAAAACACAGGTTACGCATGCAAGAGGTAATGGAGGAAATGTGAATTTCAACGATTCTTTTTCTTATACAAATTTCCTCTTTTGCAATACAAGGTAGGCAATATAAAAGGGAAGGCCACACAATTGGATGAAAAAAAAAAATTTCGAACATTCTTGATACGAGAGAGAGAGACACGTGAGAAGGGAAAGAGTGTGAGCCTTCTCGGTCAATTCTAGGCCAAGACTCACGCCGACGCTCCTACCGCGGTGCTTTCATCGTCCGCGATAAATTGTCAACGAGCCGCCATCCCGTTGCAGTTATTACTCGACCGCTTGACAATGCCACCGCAGCCCCTTCATCGATGACGTCACTGCAGCTCCGCTCCTCGTAGTTGCTGCTTTGACTATTACCCGAATGTTGCCGCGCGCTGGCGCCATTGCTTGCTACCCCACTACCGCTGATCCTCCACTGACGATCGCTGCCTCATCGAGTCGGCAATCTTATTGTTATTTCTATTTTGCAGCAATTCTCTTTCTTGCTATTCAAGTCTTCTGGTGGACGCCCCCTTGCTGTGTTGGTCAACTTTGTGACCTTGTCAGGCCAAATCAGCGAAGCATCAGCCACCTCTTGAAATTTACTATTGTTTACTGAGCGAGACACCATCTTTGAGCAGCACGTCGTCTTGATCTGCCACCCGTGAGTCATCCCGCCGTCCGTTGTTTGACCGAACTCGGCAACGTGGTCCACGTGACACCAAATATTAGGTAAGAATATCTTTTAATTCAAATTTCATATATCCTTATTACCTAATTTATGGGATTAGCTCATATGAATATTTGAATGATGTCATCATATCCACAAAATATCGGTTAGCCTTTTAAGTTGGGAAATCTTCCTAATTTTGCAACGTACATATGATTGACGGTCTGATTTCACGCTCGAAATACGACCCGCAATCGTACGGAAAAATCACCAATCCGATCTCAAGCTCGAGATATGATTCGTGATTTTATTAAAAATTGGCCAATCCGATCTCATGTGCGAGATACGATTCGTCAATTTATTTCCTGAAATTAAATGGACGTGGATGATATCTTGCTTGATATTTGGTGCCGTGCTGTTCTTGATGCCTTATTTGTTTGCTCCCGTAAAAGAAAAAAAAATTGAGTTAGATTAGATGCATGTTAGGATATTACTTGTTTTAGGTTATTTTGCATGTCTAGAATAGGAAATTTATTTATTTCGAATTTCTTAAATAAAAATACCAAAAAACATAAATTTAGGATGTTAGATTTCATTTTCACTAGTTTAAATTGCATGTTTAATTATTTGGCAATTATTAATTTCGAAATTAAAAAAAGAAAAAATTAAAAACAACAAAAAAAATCATCATGCATATGTCATGTAGAGTTAGGGTATATTTTGGACGTCATTGCATATTAGGATAAAAATTGCACTTAGTTTAATTTTAGATAATTTTTTAATTTATTATAAGTTTAGGTATTTTTTTAAATATATTGCATTTTAGGATTATTTAGGTTAAGATAATATTTTAGTTTAAATTAGGATTTGGCTCAACCTAATTCCTAATATACATTAAGTAGGATCTTAATCTAATTAGGTAATTTTCACATTTTATTTAATTCCGAATTTCATAAAAAATACAAAAAAATGTCATAAGCTGAATTAGTTTTATTATTTAGGATAAAATGCATTCTTTTAGGAAAAGGAAAAAATGTCATACGCACGTCATTAGGGTTAGATTCATTGAGATGCATGCCATTTAGTATTTTTGCTAGGCCTATTTAATTAGAAATTACATGTCATTAGAATTAGGTCATCTAGTTAATATTGCATTGCATATTGCATGATTTTCATTAATTAAGTGAAAACAAAAAAGAAATTGCGTGTTAATTAGAAACCATATCTAGGGTTGTTGATGTGGATTTTAATTTAACACTGCAGATGCTTTCGTTGCTTTGAGGTAAGTTTTTGCAATTTACTTATTGTTTATCTGGGTGTTAAATTGGTGGATTGCGCACCCGCATGATCACCTCACATATTAGGGAAATAGATTTAAAATCAACCTAAGCTGCCTACAAAAAACATTTTTGAAAATAAAAGAATGGTACCGAAAGGGCATTAGAGAAATCTAATGTAACCAAGTCCCCGTACCCATAGTCTCGATTCGTAGGAGTAAAGTAAAACTCCCGTTACTTTACTTGGGTTTCTAATCGACCTACCAAAAAAAGATTAGTGGCGACTCCTAGATAAAATCCATTTGCATGTTTAAAAATTTGAACCTAAGTCACGAATTGGTATGGGCTTGGGAGAGCTCGAGTTAAGTCTAGGCTTAACAATCCATTAGCCAAACCCTAGGTGGTTCACACCCGAAAATTTGGTCGCGACAAAACCATTGGCAATCACACGGTTTTTCAGTAGTATCCGTGGAGATGAATGCATGTTGGCTTTTTTTTTTTTTTTTTGGGTGGTTTAAGGGATTCGTTCCTCTCTTGCATGCTCATTTTATTCGTCTTTCACAATGGAAAACTTGGAACTTGAAGGAGCTTTGGTTTCTAATTCAGGAAGCAGCAACAGTTTGGGCTGGAGTCAAACCTTGGAGTAGTGGGTTTTCATTTGATGCATTCTTCAGGTATTTCCAGAAAGCAATCACTCCGATTTTTTGAAATGCGAACTGTGTAAAAAGATTAGAGTTGGATGAAGAAAATTACGTCTTCTATTTTCCTTGCATATGGGCACATTGCAACATTATAGATTTAAGTTTCATCCGATCCTAATAAGGAAGGTCGCGATTTTTCATTTTCCAAGCTAACGGTGAAGGGATGCACAGCTTTCCGGTTCTCCTTTTCTTTTAAATAATGTAATGATAAGAATTGGCCAAGAAGAAAGCCATTAATATCTTTTTTGTCTTTTGAAGTTTTTTTTGCAAACCACCAATTACCTTTTTTTTTTTTTGCCATAGAGATTGATAAAGAAGAAAGTCATTACCCGCCATTGAAACTCATTCATCCAGACCAATTCATACGAAATAGAACAATTCTGAAATTTATTGTTCGATGTGTTGACACTTGAGATTTCACTAAATGTCTTCATCTATCAAAGACCTTTATTTGATGGTATATGGAAGAAAAATTTTAATCATATGTATATTATCGTGTGAAATCTCTCTTTAATGTAGTATCCATGTCTCTACTTTTGCATCCAATATTTTATAAGAAAAAGGTGAGATTGTCATTGGATAATCGTATATTTTTCACATCTTTATACATTACGGTTATATATAAACATTACCCTAAAACTCATTTGATTATGAGCTACGACCTTTTTTCAATGAATTGTAAAGGTAGAGGTGATATGTGCTCCGATTAAGGCATCCAGCCTAAATTTTCACCAAAGTTCCTCCATCATAAAAGTATGCTTTACGTAAATATTGGGATATCATAATTTTCAAGTTCTGATTTCGATTTGATAAGTTGAGCTTTTCATCGACACGCCTATAGTTCTTTTCTCTGAGTTGGCCACTCACGAGATAATTAGCCCATCAGATGAAGCCGTTAAGGAATTTTAATGCAATAGACTTAAAAATTCAACTAGGAATCGACTGCTCAACCGTGCTAATCTGCTAGGGTCATTACGGCATTGTCAAAATTGACTAGAGATCAGGGATAGGTCTGTCACGTCCCGATCCTCGGGCACGCACACATCCCTTACCTAGTCAATTAATAGCGATGTCCCAAGACGCATCGCCGACCCTTTCATTTTATAATACGCATACGGAAGCTAATATAAAATCCCTAGACAATAAAACAATGGGATAGGAAAGTAGAGCCGCAAATTTCGACACCAACACAATTCTTTTTATAAACAAATAGGTACATATACACTGTCAGGTTGTTTACAAAACTATCGGCTTAACAAAAAGGAACCGTCCTATGACCCTCTGGTCAAACATGTTCGCCAATCTTCGATCTCCACCTTCCCCAAACCTCGGGGCTTCTAGTCCTCCACCAACACCACCTAAGGACCTGAAAATGGTTATTCAATAACCAATGAGACAATGTCTCAGCAAGTTCTACTCCCTAAGACCTGATTAGGAAACCAATATGCCATAAGGGCTGCCTATGCATAACACAAATCAGAGGACTTATCTTGGCCTCAGTTCCACCCTGCACATCAATACAGTTCGAATAGGCACCCAATCAATCAATTCACCACATCAGATCAAATCATTGATCAATCGACCTAGTCGATTACATGTCACCACGACCTTCCTCCGGTCGGCATTTTCAATACTATCTATAATGTCCTATCAAGTCAGGACCCGCTCACCCTAAGATAATAATAGATAGTATAGCTCTCACTAAGCTGATAAATAGTATACTACTCGCAATCTAAGCTAACATATCAGATCCCTTAGGATGATATAGTACACTAATAATGTTCCCTTTAAGCTAATAAAGTATACAACTCGCAATCTAAGCTGACATATCAGAGCCTGTGGGATGATATAGTATATTGGTGTACTGCTCGCAATCTAAGCTGACATATCGCCCGTGGGTCGATATAGTACACTGTTAGTGCTCTCCCTAAGCTAATAAGGTATACTACTCGTAATCTAAGCTGACATGTCAGAGCCCGTAGGATGATATAGTATACCGGTGTACTGCTCGCAATCTAAGCTGACATATCGCCCATGGGTCGGTATAGTACACCACACCCAATCATTCAAATCAATTCTTCAATTTTATTATAGGTATACTGGTGCAATCTAAGTTGACATATAGAGCCCTTAGAATGATATAGTATACCGGTGTACTACTCGCAATCTAAGCCGACATATCAGAGCCCTTAGGATGATATAGTACACCACACCCAATCGTTCATTTAATTTACCGTTTTTATCATTCCATATAAAAATACAAGTGTGTGGATACACGGCCGGCCTTAGCTAAAATATCATAATTTCTTTTCCATAAATCTCACCATTTTTCGTAGTTCACTAAAATATTTTTGGTCCTGTCAACTGACAGCCGGTTATTTTTCAATTAATTACTATAATTAATTAATTTAGGAAATAAATCCTAAAATCACCAATAAATCAATTCAGCACAATCTAGCACTCAATAAATTAAATAGACTGATCCACGATGATCAGCATAAAATTCCAGTCGTCGACCATCCTAGTCTAATTTCCGGAAAATAAATAAATAATTAAGTAATTACGAAAAATATTAAATAAATGCAATAAATCCAACTTAGGCCCGTTATAGCCTAATTGGAAGCTGAGACGAACCCGAAAAATTTCCGAGACTCGCTCAATAATTACCCGAGCCTATCTACTCGCTAATTACACTAACCATTTGCCTAACATGCATAGGTAAATCCCTAATTTAATTATTCTAATATAATCTATCCACCTAATTACACTTAATTAAATATAATCAATCACTAAGCATCATTAGTCTACTAAGTAGGGATTAGTGAGTTAAACTCACTTGATTAGCGAGCCGAGCGATTCCAAATGACGGGAACGCAACGGGGGACAATTCTTCTCAAAGCGGGCCAAGCTTTCGAGGCCCAGAACCACCTCAAAACGGGCCCAAAGATTGCTGGATAACCCACCAACAAGCTCTCTATTTGCTGGGTGGTCGAAGGCGGGCCACGAAGATCTCACGGCTTGCTGGTTTCTGCTTTTGATCTTGGTTGACCCAAGAAAGGAAACTAGTGGCCGCAACGGTGAAAACGGTCTGATCGAAGCTCCAGCGAGCGAGTGGTCGGCAACCGACGGCACCCGAAGGTCAAGGGGGACCTGCTGGTGGTTGGTATGGGTGGAGGTAGGGTCGAAATGGAAGAAAAATGGAAGAAAACGCTGAAACGGCGAAACCGGGCGAACCAGGCGACGGACCGATGGACCGACGACCGGCAGCTTGCGACGGCCGTACGGGACGGTCGGTGGCTTGCGACAGCCGTACGGGATGACCGGTGGCTTGCGACGATCGTACGGGACAGTCGGCGGCTCCGTTCAAGGCGAGGTTGGGCTCGTTGGGACGGGTTGTCTCTCCTAGTCATGGTGATGGGTGGATCATTGGCTAATTCACACAGGAAGTCGACTTTTCACTTCGGATCTTTGGCGAAAGGTCAGCTGGAACAAAAACCGGTAGAAGGAGAAAGTAGAGGGGGAAATGGGGTCTACGGGCAAGCAACGGTGGAGGGGATGGTGTGCTCGATTTTCTCTAGTTCACTTGAGCTTCCAAGGGACCTCAAAAATGGAGAAAGCCACACATTAAGGAGGAAGAAGGGCTGCTACAAGAGGGGATGGGGGAGAAGAGATAAGGTTGGGGGCCACCATGGCCAAATTTTCCACAACTTATTCCCCAAGACTCATCCTTGGCCAAGCATCTTCCTTGGCTGTCCATGAGCCACCAAGGCTCCTCCTTTCAACCTTGAATTGGTCCAAAATGGTGGTGGATGGGGGGAGTTACGAATTTGCAAGCAATTAGCTTCAATTGGACACCGATCTTTGCTCGATTCAATCCCATTTGGCCTCAACAAATCCCGTTGTCAAGTCTTCGATCAAATCGATATTTTTCCTCACCCATATATCCATCTTGCATCCCAATTGCACAATAAAAAACGATCCCCGGCTTTTTCTGGACAAAAACGACCCTAGGACGATTTTTTCTCAAAAAGTCTCGGGCTGCAGAAAAATCTTCTGAGACTGAGTCGATGCTCCTAGAATTTATTGTGACATAACAGAATCGTCAATTTCTGAAATCAGACTCGAATTCGCGGTTAATTTCCATTCGGCGCGTTTTTAGGGTGATCTAGACTACCGGGTAACTTTCAAAACTTTTTAGTGCAAATGACCCGTGGTCGATTTTCTTCGAGCCACAATGAACCCACTCGACTCATTGGCGACTCTCAGTTGTCGTGAAAATCTCGAGGATTCAAATACGAACACAGGGTACCAAAACGATAGATAAATCAGTCTAGTGCCGGTCGACGAGAATTTTCCAATTTAGTGGAGTCACCCACATTTAGCCACACATCTCAGTCGAACCGACCTATCTCTGATCTCTAATCAATTTACGTCTGTGCCGTAATGATCTCGGCAAATGAGCATGATCGAGAAGCCGATTCCTGATCGAATTCTCAAGTCTATTTACCTTAAAATCTTTAATGGCTTCCCCAGATAGTCTAGTTATCTCGAGAGTGATCAACTCTAAGAACAGCCCTATAGGCGCGTCAATGAAATGCCCGATTTATTCAGTAGAAAACAGAACTGAAAATCTGGGATGTCACAAGGTCGATTTGGCTGAGATACGTGATCAAAGTATGGCTAATTCTCGTCGATCGACACTAGATCGATTTTTCTGTCGTTTTGGGTACCTTGTGTCCGTATTTGGAACCTAGAGATTTTCACGACTACAAATGGTCGCCAATGTGTCGAAGATGTACATTGTGACTCGAAATAAATTGATCACGGGCCAATTGCACTAAAAATTCCGGAAATCTACCTGGTGGGCTAAGCCACGCTAAAATCGCGCCAGATTGAAATTAACCGCGGATTTAAATCTGATTTCAGAAATTAAAAGTTTTGTCATGTCACGAGTCATTTTAGGAACGTCGATTCATCCTCTGAAGTTTTTTCTAAAAATTGAGATTTTTGGCGAAAATTCAAAATAGGGCCGTTTTTGTCCGGAAAATTCACAGGACCGTTTTTTATCGCGTTTTTGGGATGCAAGTTGATTCTATTGGCAAGGAAAAATGTCAATTTGATCGAGGACACCATGGTGGATTTTATAGGGCCGAAATTGACTTCAATTGGAGAAAGATTGGTCCAAATTGAGGGGAAAACCCTTCAAATTCGCATGCCATGGCCACCACCACCTTTTGAACCATTTGAGACATGTTCTAGGGAGAATTTAGTGCACAAAATTGGCTGAGGATAGGGCTGAACTGGTGGGGGCCAAAGCAATGAGCATTTGAGAGATATTTAGGCTAAGGGGACCCTCCATTGTGGGCAGCTGGATTCATCTTCTCCCTCAGCCTACCTTTCTCCATTTATGTCCCTTTTGAAGCTTAGGAAACCAAAGGAACCAGCCAGCAACTCCCTCCTACCCGTCGACCGCCCCGAGGCCGCTCGAGTAGCCGCACGTCCGTCGAAGCCACTCGTCGTGCCCGTCTGCCCCTCCGCCCCTCCGCCTGCCCTGCTCGTTCCACGACTCCAGGCCGTTCCCCGAGCATCCCTGGAACGCCGTGAGGCTCAGCCGGAGCCCAGTTGACATCATCCCGCCGCCAGAACCACCACCGTCACTCACCGTAGCCCGCTGCTACCTCCGCCTCCTTCCCCGAGCCTTTTTAGCCGTTGGTTCCAGCCCCTCTCAACCCAAGCAAAACTGAAGTCCAGCTAGAAACCATGGGCTTCGAGGCCCATTTCGGACCGCTTCCGGGCCTCGCTTGGTGTCCCCGCTTCGGAGTTTCTCGTTCATCTCCGCCTCGCCGTCGTTGTGGACTCATCGGATTTCAAAACCGGTGAGTTTACTCACTAATCTCCACTTAGATAGTTAATTATGCTTAAGGGTTGATTAGTTTAGGTTAAGTATGGATTAGGTGGTTAGAGTAGTGTAATTAGAGACTAGATAAGCTGTAGTATTTATCTAGATAGGTTCGGAAATTTTCCGGACCCGTTTCGGTATTTAATTAGGCTTTTCTAGCCTAAGTTGCATTTATTGGTATTTATTAATTAATTTTGGTAATTATTTAAATAATTATTATTTTCCGAAAATTAGATCGAGATAGCCGATGACTGGAATTTTGTGTTGATTGCAATGGCATAATTAGTTTATTTAATTGAGTGCTAGATTGTGCAAATTGGGTATTGATTGTAATTTTGGGTATTTATCCCAAAATTTATTAATTTCAGTATTTAATTAGAAAATTACTTGGCGTCGGTTTACAATGCTAAAAATGTTTTATTTGACTATATAATTAGTGGGATTTTATGAAATAAAGATATTATACTTTTGGGTGAGGCCTATCATGTACCCACACACGATTATTTTCATCGGGCATATTTTAACATGATGAAATTAGGCCAAGTTCGTTATTTAATTGAGTTGGTGTGTAAGGCACAAAGTTTTTGGCCCGGGTGAGTTTATCGTAGTTCAGCTTGTGTGAGCATTGGGTGTTCAGCTTGTGAGAGCAGTATACTATATCAGCCTATAAGTGCTTGATATGTCAACTTGTGAGAGCAGTATACTTTATCAGCTTGTGTGAGCAATGATCGTTTATCAGCTTATGAGAGCAACGATCCATATATCAACTTGTGGGAGCTACTATTTATCTATATCAACTTGTGCGAGCTACTATCTATCCTTTTCAGCTTGTGTGAGCATAGTCGGTGTTGACAATACCGGATAGATAGTATTGACTTGATAAATAGTATTGATTGGATGGATTGATAGATAGTATCGTTAGGGCTTAATCGATTGAATTGAATTAATTGGTTGAGTGTGTGAAATGTACTGACTTGTAGGAAGGGACAGAGGCAAAGGTAAGTCCTCTATCTCGTGCGTGACTAGATAGCCTTTAGGCGTATTTCCTTTCTAGTCGGGACTTAGGAGGTGAACTTGCTGAGATATTGTCTCACCCCATTGTGGGATAACATTTTCAAGTCCTTAGATGGCAGCTCCTCCCGAGCATTTTGGACAGCTGAAGAAGGTCACCAGGCAAATGTCTTATATTCCGCTTCATGGGAACCCAAGGGGATGGGTCTATGAACTCATGAGGGCCGTGGTCTGGGTTGATGCGGGTCTACCCCATAAGGTACCCCATCAATACAGATCATGGTACCGTCGTGAGCGGAATGGGCACAGAGAATGTCCCATACCGAAATATGAGGTTCCTATGTCAATGCTGGAGGTTACTTTTGGAAAAGGTATGGCAGATCCTCTTGATGGCTCAATGGTGGACCCAAGTCTGTCGGATCCAGGATCCTCGGAGTATTCAGTGGAAGACTCAAATACTTAGAGGATCTATAGCACTCTAAACCCCCCCCCCCCCCCCCCCTTCTTGTTGCAAACCTTGTATATAGCGGCTAATATTGGATACATCATAGTTTGATATGCATATATAAGTGTGATGCGGTTTTTGAAAAATTTGTGGCCCTACTTTTCTATCCCATCTTGTTGTTGTTTGGGGATTATTTATTCGCTTCCGCATGCGCATTAAAATGAATGGGTCGGCAACGCGTCCTAGGACGTCGTTAATTAATCGACCACCGAGGGATGGGCACGCGCTCGGAGGATCGGGACGTGACAAATATTCTGGCCCACAATGTGTAACACGAGGAGGGACCATGACTCGCGAGTGAAGACCAGAAAAAGTAAGTTATGAATTTATCGATTAAAAAAAGAAATAATAGTCAAAGTGGGCTCCTGACGAAAAAAAAAAAAAAAAAAAAAATTTTGATACACGAGCAAATGTGATCTTCTCAATGGTATGACATTCATCAATATGATTTATTCTAGCAATTGCTCGATGAAACTCCTAAATATGAAAGATTATATTTAGTAACTGGTTAATGCATATAAAGAACCTACGTGGGACCCAATTATATTTCATAATTTTTTACTGAACCGAATTCAATTCGTACAAATATTAGGTTGAACTACTGCCCTTGTAAGGGAGAGAAGGTTCTACAGTCTGGAAATGAGAGAAGGAAAGCTATAAAGTTTGGCCCCGTGCTTGCATCATCATTCCTCCGATAACATCGACCATCACTCTTATAGACTTGCGTCGGTTGAAGACCTGAGCAAATCAATTTCTTGGGATTTGAGTCTACTGACACTTAAATTGATCTTTTTTCCACAAATTTACTTGACTAATTAGGTCAATTTTAATGAAGACTTGGAAAAGTAAGTGAAGCATGGATATTGAAAAATGATCAAGATCCCATAAAATGCCCTCTCGATCAGAAGAGCAAGATAACAAATATGATTGACATTCATCATTTTGTACTGTTTAATCTTCATCCCCGTATTTTTGAATGCGTGCTAATATAAAAAAAATAAAAAAGGAAAGATTTATCTCACAATATATTTTCAATGCGGGAAAAAAAAATCTCCAACAAGGCCCAATTTGCCCCTTCATTTGATGGCACTTGAAGCCTATATAAGTGGAGTGACTTTTTGCAAGCAACATGGACGACAGATTCACTAGAGAAAATCTTACTGCGATCCCTACTTAAAAAGACAATGTGAAAATAAAATGAACCTTGCTAATAAGTGTCCCGGAGGCACTTGTTAAACATATTTAATGTAGAAAGATTTGATTTTCAAAATATTAATTGTGTATATCACAAGTCACGAGGTGCATTATAATTTGCGATATTTTGTTATTTTGTTACTTAACAAATGCCCTGCAGACATTGTTCAAGTAAAATCCTAGTAAAATTTATTCTTCTACAAACGGAGCATCAACCTAGTAAAAAGTGAGTAAAACTCCCGAGAAGTTGAGCCTTATAGCATGCTTACACATGAAACTCTTGCTAATTTGTTTTTGATGATCACTTTAGCAAATCTTTAATCCTAACATATCTCTAACTCTACATCTTTAGTCTTATACAAATTTTGACTAAAAAAATCCATTATTGGTATATATTCATAATTCTCTAAGAGAACTATGCATATTTTTGGTAATAAATGCTTTAGAAAAGATTTTATATATATTAAACGACCCGGGTCATATTGTATTTATATTTACGCACTTCGGCCACCAGCATTATATGTTTCTTGGTCAATCTAGATTCATGTATTTTAAATCCAATTGCTCGCACGATTTTCTTGCCATCAACTTCAAGAACCTCGAAATTGGGCGAGCGACTTATTCTACATTGCGTTTGCAGAACCCGAGATCAACCCCGTGCCTTTACTTTGTCGTCAACCGTCCACAAAGAACCAAAGCGGATGAGTCGAAAGTCGATTAATGTTCATTTGTACGAGAAGTTTTGCGGGTCCTAGTCTGTCGACGTGTTCAATGTAGACTATTCAAAGTCTTGTGGAGATAATGCCGGTCTTCTGAGCAAAAAAGCGATAAATGGAATACTATTACTAACATGATAATCTCTGTACAAAATGCTGACATGAAAAGACAAGATACGAGAGAACAAGACTCAGTAGCTTCTAGTCCACGCCATGATAACATCCTTCCCACGAATAGGTTGTCAGCTAATAATAATGCATGACACAAGTCTTTTCTCGATAACATGATCATTTTCTATACTCCAATGATTTAATGGCAACGCGAATTGACAGAAAAACGAGAGGAGAGATGATTTCTAAATTACAGAGAGACAGACTTATGATGTCTTATGCTAATAGAAATTGACGTGAATTACAAACATGCTTAGATGAAAATTGAAATTAAATATTTTGCCAATATATTTTTTAAAAAGGATTTTCATGAGGGAAACAAAACTTTACGTACGAAATGATGGATCGCACAACCCATTAGAGCAAGCCGTGTTAAAAAATGATCAAGATCCCATAAAATGCCTTCTCGGTCAGAAGAGCAAGATAACAAATATGATTGAGATTCTTCATTTTGTACTGTTAAATCATCATCCCCGTATTTTTTAATATGTATTAAAATAAAAAAAAAAAGATTTATCTCACAATATATTGTCAATGCGGAAAAAATTTTCACGACAAGGCCCAATTTGCCCCTTCATTTGATGGCACTTGAAGCCTATAAGTGGAGTAACTTTTTGCGAGCAACATAATCGACAGATTCACTAGAGAAAATCTTATTGCGTTCCCTACTTAAAAAGACGATGTGAAAATAAAATGAATCTTGCTAATAAGTGTCCTGGAGACACTTGTTAAACATGTTTAATGCAGAAAGATTCGATTTTCAAAATATTAATTGTGTATGTCACGAGGTGCATTATAATTTGCGATATTTTGTTATTTTGTTACTTAACAAATGCCCTGCAGACATTGTTCAAGTAAAATCCTAGTAAAATTTATTCTTCTACAAACGAAGCATCAACCTAGTAAAAAGTGAGTAAAACTCCCGAGAAGTTGAGCCATATAGCATGCTTACGCATGAAACTCTTGGTAATTTGTTTTTTATGATCACTTTAACAAATCTTTAATCCTAACATATCTCTAACTCTACATCTCTAGTCTTATGCAAATTTTGATTAAAAAATCAATTATTGGTATACTTTCATATTATTTTTATTCATAATTCTCTAAGAGAACTATGCATATTTTTGGTAATAAATGCTTTAAAAAAGATTATATATATAGATTCTATCTCGAAATCCCAGCAATTTCTATCTCTATATAAACTTGTTCAAGGCGAGGTTTTGAAAGAATTTAACAGTATAGGGATACCTATCTTGTGATTGGCTCGTATTTAACAAATTATATATTAAAAGATCAATCTCTTATGGGCTCTGAATTGACAATTAAAGAATATTAAATCCTGTCTGATAAATAATTATATTAGATGATCAATCTCAAATTGGTCTCATATTTGACAAATAAATGTATTCGAAAATCAATGAAAAAATCCATCATCGCAGGACTATCTATCTCATTGTTGACTCACATTTCAGAGTAATCCATTTGAAAGATCAATCTCATTTACTCTTCATATTTGACAAATAAATAATATTAAAATCATATTTACAGTAATATTACATGATCAATAACATAATTGAACTAATATTTGGCAAATAAACAATATCAGACGACCCGGGTCATATTGTATTTATATTTACACACTTCGGCCACCAGCATTTTATGTTTCTTGGTCAATCTAGATTCATGTATTTTAAATCCAATTGCTCGCACGATTTTCTTGCCATCAACTTCAAGAAACTCGAAATTGAGCGAACGACTTATCCTAGATTTCGTTTGCAGAACTCGAGATCAACCCCTTGCCTTTACTCAGTCGTCAACCGTCCACAAAGAACCAAAGCGGATGAGTCCAAAGTCGATTAGCGGATGTCCAAAGTCGATTAATGTTCTATTTGTACGTGAAGTTTTGCGGGTCCTAGTCTGTCGATGTGTTCAGTGTAGACTATTCAAAGTCTTGTGGAGATAATGCCAGTCTTCTCAGCAAAATGCGATAAAAGGAATACTATTTGTTAACATGATAATCTCTGTACAAAATGCTGACATGAAAAGATAAGAAACGAGAGTAGCTTCTTGGTCCCCGCCATGATAACATCCTTCCCACGAATAGTTTGTCAGCTAATAATAATGCATGACACAAGTCTTTTCTTGATAACATGATCATTTTCTATACTCCAATGATTTAATGGTAACGCGAATTGACAGAAAAACGAGAGGAGAGATAATTTCTGAATTACAGAGAGAGACTTATGATGTCTTATGCCAATAGAAATTGACATGAATTACAAACACTAACATGAATTGTCGTGCTTAGATGAAAATTTAAATTGAAGATTTTGCCAATATATTTTTTAGAAAGGATTTTCATGAGGGAAACAAAACTTTACATACGAAATGGTGGATCGCACAACCCATTAAAGTGGGTTGCGTTAAAAAAGGATAGAGGCTGTGTGGTTCAGATGAATTCTAGACATACATGACAAGTACTACATGTTTAACTGTTTCAAAACAACAGAGATATATGCATTGTCCATGATTGAGGCCTCATCTAATAATGATTAGCCATCTATAAATATCTTATCAATCTTGTCGTTGAGAACATGCGAACCTAGACACTCTCACATCGTCATAACCACCCCAAAATCATGGCCTCTTCCTTATTTACTTGGAAGCCATCTTCTTTAGGAGTCTTCTTCTTATTCTACTCGCTCTTCTTCGTAAACAACATCACCATCTTTGTTTCCACTCCATTTCATGGCATAGTCGTTTTTGCTTCCTCCACTTCTTTTGCTCCCAATACGATCAACCATACGGATGAAGCAGAGGCTCTCCTGAAATGGAAATCTAGTCTCGAAGACCACAACAAATCTCTCATGTCTTCATGGCATGGTAACAACTCTTGCCACTTCATGGGTGTCACCTGTGACAACTACGGATTCGTTGCCCATCTTAATCTTTCTAATCTTGGCCTAAGAGGAACTTTAAATAATCTCGACTTCTCGCACTTAACCAAGGTGATTAGTCTTGACTTTTCCAGCAACTCGATCTACGGTCCTATAACCTCAAGTATTGGTAACCTTTCCAAACTCAACTATCTTAATTTTTGCTCCATGTATAGGCATGCTAAAGAATCTTCGCTTCTTGGGCCTATGTGCAAATTACTTGAGTGGACACATCCCTTAGGAGATTGGATTGTTAGATTCCCTTTTAGAAGTTCATTTTGGCAAAAACAATCTCAAACGTCCTATCCCTACTTCACTAGGAAATCTAAGTAGTCTAAATATCCTCTATCTTTGAGAAAACCAATTTTCAGGGTCCATTCCTCCTTCTCTTGGAAAATTAGGCAACTCAACAAAATTGAGCTTATCAGAAAATGACCTTTATGGTCCCATTCCAAGAGAGATAGGTGACCCAGGAAGATTGAAGGGTCTTTACTTATGATAGAATAAACTTTCAGGATCCATACCTTCAAAGATCGAGAGGCTAACCGCTCTTATTGAATTAGATTTCGAGAATAATGATTTGGTTGGGCATATCCCTTCATCTATTCAGAATTTGAGTAATCTGAATCTCTTATCCTTATTCTCAAATCATTTTTCAGGTTTCATTCCTGAAGAGATAGGGAAACTAACATCTCTTGTAGATTTAGATTTGAGCAATAATACTTTGATAGGTTCGATCCTTGCATCAATTGGAAGCATGGCCAATTTAACTATTTTACACCTTAGAGATATCAACTTTCTAGGTTCCTTGCCTCCTGAAATTAATGAGATCGTTCATTTGAGTGCTTTCGAAGTGGGTGGTAATGCCCTCGATGTCACGCCCCGATCCTCCGAGCGCGTGCTCATCCCTCTTGGTCTATTAAATAATGACATCCTAGGACGCATCGCCGACCCATTCATTTTAATACGCATGCGGAAGCAAATAAATAATCCCCAGACAACAACAAGATGGGATAGAAAAGTAGGGCCAT
Source organism: Eucalyptus sp. ANBG9806169 (assembly GCA_014182395.1). Lineage (NCBI taxonomy): Eukaryota > Viridiplantae > Streptophyta > Magnoliopsida > Myrtales > Myrtaceae > Eucalyptus > Eucalyptus sp. ANBG9806169. Next base: position 24,641,453 of record CM024583.1, read on the forward strand.
AATTTTTCGAACTGAAAATCACAACACGCATACATACATACATACATACATACATACATACATACATACATACATACATATCAAGCCGTGTCATTACAAAGGCAGTCTATAAAAACAAGGTCTGCAAAACAGGGGGGTTTCATAAAACTACATATCCTCATCTTCCTCCTTATCCTCATTGGAGCCTTCAGCTGAGTACACCAGAGTTCCTGGATTTGACAGGTACGGGTCCACCACTGAACCACCGGGAGGATTTGTTGTGCCTTTCCCAAAAGCAACCTCCAGCACATACACAGGTATCTTAGATTCCGGTATGGGACCATCTCTCTGTCCATCCCGCGCACGTCGGTACCATGATCTGTATTGATGGGGTACCTTATGAGGTAAAGCGTCATCAACCTAGACCACGGACCTTATGAGCTCATAGACCCATCCTCTTGGGCTCCCATGAAGCGGGATGTAAGATACATGCTCTGTGACCTTCTTCGGCTGTCTAAAAAGCTCGGGAGGAGCTGCCATCTAGGGACCTGAAATTGTTATCCCACAACTGGGTGAGACGACATCTCAGCAAGTTCACCCCCTAAGACCCGACTTGGAAAAAATACGCCCCAAGGGCTACCTAAGCACAAACACGAGTCAAAGGACTTACCTTTGCCTCAGTTCCTTTCTTGCAAGTCAAAATAATTCAAACAATCATCCAATCATTGCAACCAATCAGATCGAACCATCAATCAATCAAATTAGTCAATTCAATGTCATCAAGACTATCTCCCGGTCATCTCAATCAATCACTCATTCCACTATTAAACACAGCCCCACGGGCACGGCCTACTAAATGTCCAGCGGTAAATCACGGCCCGATGGGCACAGCCTATTCCAAGTTAGGCGGTAAATCACAATCCTATAGGCACAGCCTGCTTTGGCGGTTAATCACGGCCCTATAGGCATAACCATACTTCGGCGGTTTTCTTGACCCATCTCATATCGTCACGCACAATATACATCACCTCCTCTGTCAATAGTCATCTTACCACGACTATAAACCACCACACGATTATTCACCCACGGCCAAGGACATTGAGCTTCCCACTTGAATTCCTCAATTAAAATAATGTTCTGGCCTATTTTCTTCATGTTAAAAATACCCGATAAAAATATTTGTGTGCGGATACACGGTCGGTCTAAGCCAAAAATATAATATTTTTAATTTATAAAATCTCACTATTTTCAATAGTCTACAAACACATTTTTGGCGCTATAAACCGACGTCCGATAATTTTCTAATTAAATACTAAAATTAATAAATTTTGGGATAAATACCCAAAATTGCAAATCACACTCAAATTGCACAAATTAGCACTCAATTAAATAAAACAACCACATCATTGCAATCAGCATAAAATTCCGGTCACCGACTATCTCGGTCTAATTTTCGAAAAATAATAATTAATTAAATAATTCCGAAAATTAATTATTAAATACCCAAAAATGCAACTTAGGCCGGAAAAGCCTAATTAAAAGCCGAGACGGGCCCGGAAAATTTCCGAACCACTCTAGATAATTACTATAGCTTGTCTAGGCTCTAATTACACTACTTTAAGCACCTAACATGCAATATTTAACGAATAAATTGCTAATATATTCTAACTATCCACCTAAATCATACTTAACTTAAACTAATCAACCCTTAAGCATCATTAACTTACTAAATAGGGATTAGTGAGTTAAACTCACTTAATTAGCAATCTGCTCATACCACAACGACGGGGAGGCGGAGACGGGCCACAAACTCCGAAGCGGGTGCGCCTTTCAAGGTCCGAAAGCCCACAAAAACGGGCCAAACAGTGCTGAAGAGACCCAGAAATTTCAGTGTTGTTCGGAGGTTGAAGGGGCTGCTCGGCTCGGCGGAAATGGCAAAGCTAGACTGGCGAAGCTACTGCGGCTTGGACGGGCGACTTCGGTGGCTGCACTGTGGCGAGCTGAGCTCTGATGACCTCCACACGGGCTCAGGCAGCTTGCTGGATGGTGAACAGATGAGTACGATGCAGCTTGGATAGTGGAATGGGGACGGCTTGCACAAGACTCGCGAGCGAGCGCGAACGAACGACGACGGTTGTTCAAGCTTCGGCGGGCTTCGACGGTGGAGGGGAGTTGGTTCGGTCGGCTTTTGGGATTTTCAAAGGCTTCAAGGAGTTGGAAAAATGGAGGGATGGTCGACGATGAGGAAGGAGGAAGAAGGGGGAATCGACTGGCTTTGATGGGGCCACCTTGGTCTCTCTCTCATCTCTTTGTCCCCCTAGCTTGGTCCCACCAAGGCAGCTGGTTTCCACAGCCATTGCAGCAGCCAATCTTCCTCTAGAAGCCAAATGAAATGGTCCAAATGTGGTGTCCATGGGGGAGCTACGAAAATGCACATTTGCACCTCAATTTCCATTCAATTCCTCTTTGAATTAATCTAATTTGGCTCTCAAAAATTCCATCATCGAGTCTTCGATCAAATTGGTATTTTTCCTCGCCAATAGAACCTGCTTGCATCCCAATTTCACGATCAAAAACAGTCCTCGGAATTTCCCGATCAAACACAGCCTTACTTTGAAATTTTGCCGAAAATCTCGGTTTGCAGAAAAATCTTCAAGACTGAGTCGATGTTCCTAAAATGACTCGTGACATAATAAAACTTTCAATTTCTGAAATCGGATTCAAATTCGCAGTTAATTTTAATCTAGCACAATTTTAGCGTGACCTAGGCTATCGGGTAGCTTTCAGAAATTTTTAGTGTAAATGACTCGTGGTCGATTTTCTTCGAGCCACAATGAACGTCTTCGACACATTGGTGACTCTCGGTTGTCATGAAAATCTCGATGTTTCAAATACGGACACAGGGTACCAAAACGACAGAAAAACCAGTCTAGTGCCGGTCGACAAGAATTTTGTAATTTAGTGGAATCACTCATGTTTAACCACACATCTCAGTCAAACCGACCTTTTTCTGATTTCTAATCGATATTTACCGTGCCGTAACGATCTCTGCAGATGAGCACGGTTGAGTAGTCGATTTCTAGTCAAATTCCCAAGTCTATTGCATTAAAATCCCTTAATGATTTTCCCAGATAGTCTAGTTATCTCAGGAGTGATCAGCTCTGAGAATAGCACTATAGGCGCGTCGATGAAAGGCCCGATTTATTTAATTGAACGCAGAACTGAAAAATTTAGGATGTCACACTCGAAGGGCAACTGCCAGAAAATATATGCTTTAGGGGATTATTGCAATATTTCACTTTGATGAATAATCATTTCATGGGTCATATCCCTAAAAGCTTGAGAAATTGTACTTCATTAGTTAGAGTGGGGCTCGAAAGAAACAAACTCACTGGGAATATAATGGAAGCTTTTGGAATCTATCCTCATCTGAATTATATAAACTTGAGCCACAATTATTTGTATGGCAAACTTTCGTGGAAGTGAGAGCGTTGCCACAATTTGACGAGCTTAAGGATATCAAGCAACAGCATTTCCGGTGAGATACCCTCAATATTTGGAAGGATGGCTCAATTACAGGTACTTGACCTTTCTTCAAATAATTTAAGTGGAAAGATTCCGAGGGAATTGGGAAGCTTGCAATTACTGCTAGATCTTATCCTAAACAATAATGGGATCACAAGTGATATTCCCAATGAATTTGGATTTTTTTCTCAATTGAGACATCTCAACCTAGCATCGACCAATTTGAGCGGAGCCATTCTATTGCAGCTTAGCCTATGCACCAACTTGCTGAGCTTGAACTTGAGCCAAAATAAAATAGAAAGAATCATTCCTCCTGAGATAGGCAATGCATGATTCCTAAACGTTCTTGATTTGAGTCAGAATCTATTGACTGGAAGAATACCACCAGATCTAGGAAAACTTAGAGTCCTAGAATCCCTAAACGTCTCCCACAATGGCCTCTCCGGTTCCATCCCATAGTTTTGATGACTTACTGGCATTAACTTCTGTTGATGTGTCCTATAATGACTTGGAAGGTCCTCTCCCAAATGTCAAAGCTTTTAAGGAGGCTACATTTGAGGCGGTCCAGCATAACAAGGGGCTCTGTGTAAACGTGACTGGATTACAGAATTGCAATATTTCTACCATGAGCAAGAAACACAATCGACACGATGGAGCTAGAATTTTGATTATTCCTGTTCTCTCGTTCTTGGGATTCCCCATTCTCTTTTCCTTCTTGATCGTCCTTGTAATCATTGATCACCGTCGAAGAAAGGTTATCAAGAGAGAGAGGAATGTATAGACAAAGACTAATGATTTAGATTTCTTGCACATTTTGAATTTTGATGGCAAAATTTTCTACGATCAAATTATGGAGGTCACAGAAGGATTTGACTCCAAGTACTATTTGGGAGAAGGGGCCTATGGCGTTGTTTACAAAGTGGATCTACCCACAGGTAAAACTGTTGCAGTCAAGGAAATACGATTGTCCCAGGAAGATGAGACCGTCGACATCATTCCTTTTGAAAGGGAAATTGAAGCCTTACAAAATATTCACCACCGCAATATCATGAAGCTTTATGGGTTCTACTCTCATGTACGACATCGTTTTCTGGTGTACGAGTATGTCAAAAGAGGGAGCTTGAGAACAATTTTAAATGACGATGAAAGAGCATCAGAGCTTAGCTGGGACAAAAGGATAAACATGGTTTGAGCAATTGCCGATGCGTTGTCGTATATGTATCACGACTGTTTTCCTCCATTGATCCATCGAGACTTGACTAGCAACATCTTGTTGGATGCTGATTATGAGGCTCGCGTTTCAGACTTTGGCACCACAAGATTATTGAGACCATATTCCACCAACTGGACTGCAATTGCTGACACCATTGGATACATCGCTCCAGGTGATGTTCTTTGTAGAAGCATATTAATTTACTATCGTAACTCGTTTTGTCATTGAAAATTCCTTAATTATGTGAAAGCAAATGTCCAAGTCTCTAATTACAGCTAACAAGATTATCAACGCACTTTGAATTCTTCAATTGCAGAGCTAGCTTATACCAACATTCCGACCGAAAAAAATGTGATGTATATAGTTTTGGAGTAGTAGTACTGGAGATAATCATGGGAAAGCATCCGGGAGATTATGTCTCGTTGTTATTTTCATCCACTCAATCCGAATTGCAAACCCCGTTAAAGGATGTGCTGGACCAACACCTCTCGCCTCTGACAACTCGGCATGCACAAAACATAATCTTTGCTACGGCACTAGCACTCGCATGCTTGCGGACCAATCCTCAACTTCAACCAACCATGACACAAGTCTCACGAGAGCTTCGAGTTCAAGCACCATCGGTTTTGCCGTTCTTTGGAGTCACCTTAGAACAATTCCGTGATCTCGGTGGCAGGAACTTTTAGACCGCATTCGGGAGGTTGCAAGTTTCCGATCAAGTTACGGTTGTGTGTTCACCTTTTCTGGCTTCTGTGTTTGGCAGTAATATGTCGATTAGTTAGTTATAAAACTTGGAAGATGCATAGTCTAAATGTTATCTTTTTGTAAGAGTAGAATGATAGTTAATTTTCCTCCTTTCGCGTAAGCAAGCATCTATTTACAATTAATATAAGTCATTTGTTTCTTAGCAAAATCATCTGAACTTGTTTTAAATACCTCTCATATATCACATTACGGAGTCTTGTATGTGCAATTGTTCTGGGATACTTCACAGTTTTGGGATCATTATGTTCGGGGAAACGAGTATGATAGAAAGCAATCAGACTCACGTAACACGAGGATGATGTTTTCGACAAAATAGCTCATCAAAAATGAATTTGCAAGGCAGTTCTTGTCATTTGAGCAACCAAAACCGAGATTGGATGTTTGGAACGTCCAGAACTAACATCAATACTTGTAGGGGTGTCCGTAAAATTCTAAATGTAAGTGAACGTATCGAACAAGTAATATAATAATAAGAAAGAGTATCGTCCCACGGAGATTGATGATTCATAAACTAATTAAATATTAAAAATAGATTAATTCTAAAATTTATCCAACAAATCAAAATAGAATTGAGAATAAATTAAAACTAAAAATCTTAAAAGCAAAATTAGGAGACTAAATGTAGTAAATCGATCATATAAGTATGTTAGAGCATCCGATTTCACCATAACCACTATATATGAATTTCATATTATTACGCGTATAAAAACGATATCAAACATGTGATAGTAGAATTTCTTAATATATTTACTATCCTATCTAGTAATCCGTTATATCTCTATGTGAATTAAAATAAACATGAGTGCATTAAAATCTATGAATATTCCTAGCTTACAATGAGTCTTTTAGATCACCTTATCATCGAAAACTACACAAATAATGCGATATGTTTCTATCCACATTTAATTCATGATTATATATTACACGAAGCAATTACATATTATCACTTCTTAGTCTCAAATATGCACATCAAATCATTCAAGTGGTGGCTAGTCACTTAAAAGCATTAAGTACAATAATATATATTTCACATGAATGAAATCACTTGCACACATAAAAATCATGAAATTCACATCATTATGGTTAAGCTACATCATAGCCCTAACAAAAGAAAATTAGAATATAGTAGAAGAAGAAATATAAATATAAATCAAACCCAGCATCTTGAATCAAAGAACAAGAATTCCATTACCACTTTTGTCTTCTCTTCAAAATATTTGAAAAACTCTCAGAACAATGAAAAACAATTTTAAAAAACCTAATTGTCCCCTCAGGCTCTCAATGTTCTCCTATTTATAGGATACATCCAAGACCCTTATCCCAAGCAATTACTTATTTTTCACATAAAATTAGGGAGTAAATCAGAAAATCTTTGATTTGATATCTATCTCCCAATGCTTAAAGATAAAATTAGGGAACAAAATCAAGGATTTCCCGATTTAATATCCAACTTCCAAATGCTTTCTTATTTGAATTCTTGATTTTTGTCATTTTTTTCCTTATCTTCTCCATATCTCATTATTCTGCATAAACATGAAAAATTCGAATAATTAGAAAAAAAAAATCCATATATTTTCTCATAGATATTGCATTATTTGTTACCTAAAATAGGTAAAACAACTATATTTTTATAGAATTATGAGGGTGGTTCTTCATGGGAGCTAAATCAATTACTAAATGGAATTTGGGTACCCTAATTAGCAAAAGCTAGTATTTCTCAATTAATAACTTCTTACTTTAACTCGGCAAAAATCAATGAATCAATCTCAGGTATCTCACGAGTAGATTGTTTAGTTTTTGTCCTTATGTGCAACCTCTTCTTATGAGTACCTCGGAAGGATTCTCACTTGATTTTTTTACTATCTAAAGTAGGCATTAGATTCGCATGAACATGGTGTGTCCATTGACTTTGAGAGGGAATGGGCGGCCCCAGATTTCCCCTTTTTTCCCGTGAAAGATACGAGAAGAAACCTATAAACACTCGAGTTGGATTGGCGGCTTTCTAAGGGAACTAGAAATGGCACGCTGGTTCTCGTTCCCGGGAAAAAATTAAAATTTTGTAAATGTCAGTTTATTACCTTTGGTCTTTCTTTTGCTATAAACGTTAGATGCGTGACTAAGCCCAGAGGTCCAAAGTCTCCGAACAAGAAGAGGGCCTAGAAGCTCGGCGCAAGTTATCTAGGTTAGGGATCCATTTATATACAACCTTCTTGTTGCCAAGCTCCAGCACTATGGCTTTCAACCTAAATGGTTTCAATTTCAACCAATCCGTAGTTGATAGTCAAGGTCATGTAATTAATACCTGGGCTGATATTATTAATCGTGCTAACCTTGGTATGGAAGTTATGCATGAACGTAATGTTCATAACTTCCCTCTAGACCTAGCTGCTATCGAAGTTCCATCTACAAATGGATAAGACTTTGGTCTTAGTATAAGTCTAGCCGAGTTTTTGATTGGATATTGTTGAGAGAAGACGTGATTCTTATCTATGGAAAAAGTATCGAAAAAGTCTAAATATGTTGCATTGGTACCACTTCAATTATAAATCTTTCAATCGAGTCAATTTAATCATAAACATTTTCACTTTCGTATCAATTTAATCTATTCGGCCAATTTAAATTGGAAATTACACACATAAATACTAGCAATCTTATCGGCATAGCCGATGCTAACATGGATTTTTTTAAAATAATTTTTTCAATTTTTTCTTTTTTTTTTTTTTTTTATTTCTCTTTTCTTTTTGTTGGTAGCCAGCAAGGGCTGTCCTTGCCTAGGTGAGGATCACTCTTGCTAGCCATAGGCAATGGTCACTCTCACTAAGCTGTGCCTGAGCAAGAGTTAGCCTCGGCGAGTCCCAGCTTTTTATCATATTTATTTCCTTTTATTTTCCACAAAATTCAAATCATTAAAAAAGAGGACTTAACTCCTTTTCTATTTGACTTCTCTTGTTTGTTTTGGATTATAACCAATGGAAAAGTGGTCAAATGATACGTCATCAAATGACTGTATAAGGCAGGTAGCAGCTTACAAAAAAAAAATAATAATAATAAGAATGAAGAATGAAAGGAAGGAGAAATTCAAATAAAAAAGAAAAGTGAAGTGATTGGGTCAGGAATCCAATTTTGGATTCGGTATGGATAAAAGATCCCTGACTTAGGCAAGGGTTGGCCTCGCCGATGCTCAATCCTCTTTTTCTCTTTTCCTCCAGAAATTCCTTTCCACAAAATCTGTTCTTTTTACTTGTCGAACTTAGTAATATAATCCGCAAAGGAGTATCTGGAGGCTTTAGCTTTAGGGGTCATAGAAACGGCAAGGTTGATAACAAGTGAAACTTTGAGGTCAAGAGTTTTGAGTAGAAGAGGATTAGGGTTTAAGGTTGAATACGAAGAAGGAAGTGAGATAAAAATCAAATCTTGGCAGAATTCATACTTTCCAAAAACGGTCCTCTATACATAAAGATATGATTCATGATAATAGCAATTCATGAATCGTGTCGATTGAGGTAACGTGTCAGGAAGCTATGAGGTAGCAGACTGCACACAGAGTACAAAGGTTCAGAGGTACAATACGCATTAGTTTTGTCTGCGGATATTGTAAAAGAAACCCAAATTACTTTTAATTCTTTTAAAAGGAGGCATACATTTCCACCAAATATATCCAGATGATCAATATGAATAGGCACACGACTTGAATACAAGTTATTATTTAATGCATGAGCCATCGTCGACGACCATAAAAAATGTTATTAATGTCGACATACATCCATGACCATCATAGTAGAATTGGTTGGCAAAGATACCAATTAAAGAGAATCACTGATTGAGACTGCGAATAGGGAAGGGATACATGAGAAGTGCCAAAAAACAGTTATGACATTCCAAATTGAAATCATTCGTGGAAGAGACGGGGTTAAAGTTTAGTAGATCATGAAAAAAAGATTAAGTTAAGGCAAGGGTGAAGGATCAAGGTGCAATTTTTAAGGAGAAACCACCTCAACACAATATTCTGGTGTCGCAGAACATAAGATCGAGATCCTCGGAGATATGGAGGCATGACTAAAACTGCAAGGAAACTGCTTTTGAGCGGTTATGTCACAGGCACTATATTATGCTAGTGCTCAACTACTAGAGACCACCCCCCTCCAGTGCTTGGTGCACAAACAAACAATATGTTATCTTCCAATTATCTTTACATTTGTACACAAGAATTTTAGGTTTCAGACTCGTGTTGTCGATTAAATTTCGATGTGTTTCTTAGTTATAGTTCTCAAATTTTCATTGTCGATTATATTTCTACTTGTATCTTTGCTTTAAATCCTAGGTGCCTCGTCAACTAGGGGTGAGCGCGGTTCCCGGGTAGAACCGGGAATCGGAGAACCGAACCGGAGGTTCCGGTTCGGTTCCCGGTTCTTAAAGGACCGGTTCTGGTTCCCGGTTCCATTTTTCCGGGAACCGGAACCGGTCGCGGAACCGGAACCGGAACCGGTCGCGGAACCGGTTTCGGAACCGGTTAGGATTCTCATTTAGACCCAATTTCTTGGGGACAACACTATTTTTTTGTAGCTTTCAATAACCGAATAGTCATCATATTTACAAATTTGTTATATATGTGCAAAAGAGGGACGAAAAAAATTGTGACATTTGTGTTTGGAAGATCACGCCCAGTGGTCCTTGTAGGCTTGATCAAAACACTTTGGAGACTTCACGATTGTTATCCATGGGAGTGAACCTCTCCCATAAATGTATGGTACGAAAAAATGATGTGGTGAACTTATACATCACAATTAAGATAGAATAAAAATCATCTCACTTTTTTTTTTTTTATTTATCAATATACTCCCAAATGTTGTTTGTTTCTTCTAATATCCTCATCAGTTCACTTTCTATTGGCATGTCACAAGTGAATCCCAAGGGCTAATGGTTTAGTATACATGAGTGAATAACCCTCTTACGAGGTGATGCTTACGCCTTGCACACACTCTGCCAAGTCGCCTCTATCATATTCTAGGTCAATTAAGGGAGCGAGTAAGACGCCGGAGATTGCCTTTCTTTATAAATCACATATTTCTCGTTTGGAGATTAAGTTATGCTAGTTTTACCTAACACCCGTTATCGGTAACGTGCGCGTACGTTATAGTTTTTTTTTGGTAACGTGCACGTACGTTATAGTCCAAATCTGAAAATAACAAAAAAAAAAAAAAAAAAAACCTGTTGGAACCTGGAACCTGTGATAGGGTAGGTTCCAGGTTCCTCATTTTGAGGAGCCTGTACCCGAGGGTAGGTTCCAGGTTCCAGACGGAACCAAACCGGAACCTGGAACCGCTCACCCCTATCGTCAACGATTAAATTCCCACGTTACATCTTCATATTTTCAGGTAAGTGTGGCTATTTTTGAAGTAAACTTGCTGATTCTTTTGTCTACCTGTGATATCTTTTGTTCAGAATCATCACAGAACCCATCTTGTCTAATAAAACCGAAGAACGACTTTTGAAGACATGTATTTTGTCATTGAATCCAATTCAAGTGAAACGGTTAGAAACTCAACTAAAAATTGATCAGGTATTGAAATTTCAGCTCAACCGCACATACTGGCGGGTGTCAAGGCGGCTGTTGACGGTGGACATGCTCGTTGCCAGGCGGCTCAATGAAACAGCTCCAATCCAGAGAAAGTGTGTCGACGGCATGTTGACATGGATTGGGGAGGCGGCAGCCACGGATAAGGTCCGACTCGGAGAAGGTGTTCACCTGGCACGCTTCGTGTTCCTCATGGCATTCAATTTGTTGGGGAATCTCATGCTGTCCCGAGACTTGCTTGATCCGGACTCAAAGGTTGGATCTGAGTTCTTCGAGGCAATGAGCGGATTGATGGAGTGATCAGGCCATGTGACCATTGAGGACCTATTCCCGTGGCTGCGGTGGTTGGGCCCGCAAGGGCTGAGGAGGAAGATGGATCGGGATATGGGGAAGGCCATGAGGATCGCTTCCGATTTCGTGAGGGAGAGGATTGACGAGAAGAAAATTAGGGGAGACGATGATCGGAGGGATTTTCTTGATGTGTTGCTTGAGTTCGAAGGAAACGGTAAAGACGAGCCGGCCAAGCTTTCCGAGAAGCAAATCAAAACATTCATACTGGTATGACCACAAACTTTGAATTGCTAGTTCTGTAAGGATTCCTGTGTCCAATCATATGCGTAGGGGATAGATCGCAGGTGAATATCACTTGATTATTCAATTATCTCCCTAATGTATAACACATCATCTTACTCAATTCTAAGTCATTTTTCTATTTATAACTTTACTTTGAAACGAGATCGACATCCTTCCATTAATATAACCTTTTGGCTTTATGGTTAGGGTTCTTAGCATTGTGAAATATGTGTCAAGAATTCGATAGAACCATTGTGAGAAACATGCAAGTTTCTGAGTATGTCAACAAGGACAACATTAGACATGTAAAAATATGTTTATGATTGTTTGGTAAAGTATTGTGGTAAATTAGTAGCTTACTTGGTATAACTTCCCACAGTTGCTACGTACTTAAAAAATGGTATGGCTATGGTTCCATTGCCTTGGCCTAGAAAAATTTACGGATATGGCTCCATTTCGTGAAATTTTGCCATGCTTGCTCTCACATACTCTCCTCTTGACATCACAGGAAATGTTCTTGGCCGGTGCAGAAACATCGAGCAGCACTGTCGGATGGGCACTGACAGAACTCCTACGGGACCCGAACTCCATGGTCAAGGTCCAAGCAGAGCTGTCCCGGGTTGTTGGGTCCAACCGAAAGGTCCAGGAAACCGATATAGACCAGCTCTCCTACCTGCAAGCAGTTGTGACGGAGACCCTCAGGCTCCACCCGCCACTGCCATTCCTCGTGCCACGGAAGGCCATGGCCAACACCATTTTCATGGGCAATGACATACCCAAAAACACAGGTCTTTGTGAACACTTGGGCGATCGGTAGAGACCCAGATGTCTGGGAAGACCCTATGGCTTTTAAGCCTGAGAGGTTCATTGGATCGAAGTTGGATTATAAGGGCCAACACTACGAGTTCATTCCGTTTGGAGCAGGTCGAAGGATGTGTGCCGGCATGCCCTTGGCACATCGCGTGCTTCATCTGGCTTTGAGCTCGCTGCTTCATGAGTTCAATTGGGAGTTCGATAGCCGCATTGATGCAAAGACGGTTGACATGAGAGACGGTGGGGATGACCATGAGAAAGTATGTCCCCTTGCTGGTGGTGCCCAAAAGAAGAACAATGTGAGACTGGGTTCAGCTCGGAATTTGTGCTTGTTTGACGTATTGGTCTGAGCCTTTCTTTGCTTGCTCAAATGCGTATCCTCCATGGTTTTACTTTCTAGTTATTTGCTAGGCTAGAAAATGAGTAAATGACAAGATGTAATATGATGTATCTAAAACCAGCGAGATTGGTCATGTAAGGTTGCTCTTTTGTTTTGACATTTTCATCGGGTAAGATGTTAATCTTTCGTGAATAGAATCAAATTTCAGATCATGCTAATACGTAGTTGTACAAATAAGCTCCGTTTCATGAGTTCAGAGAACTTTCACAACCTATTATAGTCCCGAGTTCAGTAGACTAGAAGCTAAAGACGGCAGGAATCAACAAAGAAGAAATGGACCCAGTCAATTATTTGCGTAAAAATTGTCAGCTTAGTGGCCACCTCTCTAAGTGCCAAATTTACCAGACTGCAAGATGAAGAAAATGGCACATTTCAGTATTATGCCTCATGTTATCTACCGTCACTATAGGTTTTATATATTGAAAAGTCAACATTTGACCCGAAAATAAAGACTAATGTCTTGCAAGTCTAAGTGCCGCACTCAGTCTCCGGAAAAAACCTCTCAGCTCTCGCTTTCACTCTGCCAATCCTGCATATATGGTTTAGACCCACCAGAAGTTCGACAATCGCGACGTACAACATCTGTACCAGAAGCACATTTGCCCCAGAATCGCGATTTTGCTTCTCGAAGCTCCACTCAGATTGCCATTTTATCGTGTTGTGAGCGAGCGGAGCTAGCCATTCCAGCATTTGCGCCACTGTCATCCTCCATTTCTCCACGATCGCACCATCATGCACCATCAACGCCAAACTCATGGCATGCAACCTTAGCCTGGCCCTCAGAGCAGTTCGAATGGAAGCAGGCAACATATGATAGAGGTCCTCTCTCATGTCGAGGGTGATTGAGTGAGGCGAAGATGCTAGCTCCTCGATTAGAACAATCACATTAGCATAGTGCACAGTTAAGGCAGCATGGCCAAGAGTATGAGGAGGGGTGATTAAGCACCCGCACTTTGCATAGAAAGATGCGAGCTTAGAGTAAATTCTGTTGCTCACGAGCAACCTCTTCATATCTTTGTAGTCCATTGTTCTGACATCATTTCCAAACACACTTGTCGCTCTCGTTGATTCAACCATTTCTGTTCTGCAGTAACCGTCGATAAGGGGAGAATCGGTTTCCACATTAATGCACCCCTTGAAAGGCCCAATGTAATGTGACTGTTTCATCGGTCCGTGCCTTTCCCTCAGTGAAGAGGACTGCCGATGATGAATTTGGTGCGCCTTTTTGTTTGGTATATCCTTGTCAGGACGCAGTGACAAATAGAACGGATCGAGGCTGTAAGCAGATGGATGGACCGAAGATTGCATTAGAGCAGAGAGGGAGTGGCCCTTGGAAAAACAAGTGGGATGGATTTCCTCTAATTCAAACTTATCTTGGTCACCCCCAAAAGCATGTATCATTTTCTCAAGAATCGTGAAAAGCGATCTGGCGAGGAGCCGAACGGTATAGTCATAAGTTCTGTTACAAGGAGACAACTCACGGAGATTACGCACCACCTGAATCTGCCACATCGCCTTGTGCTGAAACTCAAACAGTTTGACGTGGTACGACATGGGATTGGCCTTCATCCTCCTAACTGTCTGTTGAAGCTCCGCCAGCACCTCCTGCTCTTGGGACAACTGCAGAGTGACGGCAATAAACCTTTCCATTTTCTTCACTCTTCTGTCCATCTTCTTCCATTTGTACTCCCAACCAAACCATTTGATATAGTTGTTCATTGGGTCATCGAAGAAGCTTCTAATTTGGTGGTACACAGGATCGGCACACCTCCTCGCAAGCCTGACCACCGCCCTGGCCACGTACACGAAATTGTCGATGATCTCGTCCAGCACAAGACTCATGATGTAGCTATCATCTTCACTCACAAGCTTCCTGATGCCCACGGATCTCGCCATCTCTTCTCTCAACTGCAGAATCTCAACATCGCTCAAGCAATGCCATAACTTAACCACTCTGGACATTAGGCTCACGACCTCGAAAGACAAAATCCCAATCGTGGCTTTCTCATGCTCTTGCGCCTTGCACTGTGAGCCCCGCCAGAAATTGCCCAACCATGATTCGGTCACCCTTTCACCTCCCATTGAAATGCTCCCAGTGGGATCAAGCAGAGATAAGTACCTGGAATGCACCTAGTAATTTCGACAAGCTTCTTGGTTCCTGTACCCGTATGAAAACCCAACCAAATCAGGTGACAGTAGAAAAAATGCTAAACTGCAACTCCATCAAAGCCACATTCAATTTTGACATTGAACCAAATGTCTACGCAAAAGAGACATTAAGTTAAACCAACCACATTCACGATGCCAACTTTCCCAGGGAAACTTCTTTTTTTCTTTTTTCTTGAAATAGCGACAGCAAAAGAGTCGCACAATCAAGAATCACAAACGAAACTCTACTGAACCGATCCTTTCGTCTAAACCGGATGTGGCAATACGCTTGTTTTTCCCAAGACATATCTCTGCTTACATATATTCACATCCAAGACAACAACGTTAATCCAGGAACCAAGCCAGCACCATAGTTAAACAACATGCAGGAGAGCGTGTGAAGACAACTCACTGCCGACTTGTAAGGCTACGAGATCGTCGTCCAAATGGAGCAACATGAAGCAACAGAAGGTGAGCGAGAGAGCGAGAGGGTGTCGCGCACTGTGAGGTGATGCCGGCCGTGAAATAAGAGGATGGCATTGCCAAATAAAAAAGAAGAAGAGTGAATGGGGATAAAAGAGGGGTGAGGACGAAAGTCACTCAGACCGAGGAAGGATCCAAGGGATCATTCGGGGTTTATGCTATGCGATTTCTCATTTGGATCTCCCGGTGTTAACAATTCACGAGAGAACAAATCCAATTACAATCATAATGAAATGTTCCTGGCGTGCTTCTGTCGTTTCCGCGGCGCTTACGATGCCGTCGCCCTCCTTCCCACAGTTCGCACGACCACGCCATTAACCGTGGGCCGAAACCATCGCGCATGGTTAAACTAGACTTTAATTTTATTTTTAGTTTTATTTTTTGGCTCTATTACGGAAAGTTGGAACTACTAACTCAGCGTTGCCCGCCCGCGTGATAAATCTTCCGCAAAAGAAATTTACGCCGTGGTTTATAGCCACGTGCTCTAATCTTCTGGGCTACAAAATCAGCCTCAACTGTTTGTTACTCACATTGCAATTTGCTTCACTTGGTGTTACGATCTGTTATTTGCACCTTACATTTTGTTAGGTGATCCACAATGGTACGGCGTCGGTGTCGGAAACCTCCATCAATAGGGCTCTAATTTTATCCGATCAGGAATGCAGATATGTCCCTCGAATAGGTTTTGTAGAAGTGGTGTTTTTCCCTGTCTGAGTTTCCTTAAACAAGTTTTTTATTGATGAGTTACGAGTGTGGACGCAGTTTACATGAAAAATTAAGTCCACATAAAGTATGTTATTTCAATGGCCTTTTTGGAATCTTTTTCTCTCTCAACCAAATGTTGAATTCATGGACATCGACTCACTTGTTAACACGAGCAAAGGTCGTCTTTAGTGTAACGTGGGTCTGCCATCGTATGCATAGTATCCGCTTTGAATATTAAGTCATCACGATTTTGTTCTTCTCAAGACATCTCATAATACCCCAAAAAATCGCGTATGTATAGTTAAAAAACCCAAAACTTTATAAGTCAGTCTAGGACTCTCTCCTAAGTGATGTGAGATAGGAGACATGTGTTTAGCCTCGTCCATGTACTATCGAGATGCCATCCCTCCATACTGCCTGAGTGTGGGTCTTCACATTTAGAAGTCTCCAACTCCATTTTACAGTTGGCCTCTGCCTGGCTGGCTCTCCTCCAACGAAGCTGCTCTCCTCTCATGCTCATAAATATACAATTATAATAGGAGTAAGATTTATTTTTGTATTTTTTTTATTTCTCAATGTTTTTATGTTTCCGACTATGTAATTGCTGATATAAAGCACATATCTTTTCATGTATTATTCTAGATGTTACGTGGTATTGCCATAACTATGGAATCTATAGAATTGACAATTCCAGATTGACGGTGGTTTTTTTGGAACCATTGCCCATGAATAAGATTTCAGGATTGGACAAATGTAGCATCGAGTGCGTGTCAATTGTGGGAACGTCTATGGATTGTTCTTATCTAAGGAAATGGACGACATTCATTATAAAATTTAAATATTAAACAATGTTTTGATCTAGCATATTATACTTCTAATAATTATTAGCGGATTTTAGATGATATCAAATGGTGTTCTTAATTAAAAAATCACCACAAGTCTCTTATTAAAAAAAAAAATTGTCCAATCAATTATAAACCTATTATACGGATACCAATTCAATTATAAACTTTTTAATTTTGCAATTTAGTCTAAAACTTTATGCAAAATACCACGTATACCTTCTGGTCAGTTTTTGCCCTAAAGAGTATGCCACATAGGACAAGCGGCAATGACAAGACCACCACGTTAGCGACTCCTAGCAAAAATTGATTGGAATGATTATATTGAAATTCTCTATGCAAAGATTTAGAACTGAATTGTCAAAATTGAAAAATTTAAAACTGAATTGACATACGTGCAGTAAGTTTAGGACCGATTGTGTAATTTTCTTGTCCCTTATTTATCTCCACTATTCTCAGCATTCACGGTTTATAGGGCCAAATCGCAGCCACCGCTGGGGGTTGTTGCTACATTTAAAGTCGGGCCAATTTACAAAAAGACCATAGTTATTTTTTAAAAGTATTTCAATCCTCACAGAAACTCAAAGAAGAATATACACCCACTCAGACATTGAAGTAATTGGTACTAAACGATTCTTACAGACAGACTTCGAGAAGCCATCTTACTAAAATACAGACAAACCTAAACAATTATAAGAGACTTAAAATCACGTAGTTAAAACTTAAAGGCTACAATTAAGATCCTATACCGCACCTAATTGACTCCAAATTATTGAATTACAAGAGACATTCACAAACATGCCGGCAGGGAAGGACAAAGCAACACGAATTTTCTCCGCGTAAATCATGTAATCCCCCGAAATAACACCAAACTAAGCATATATCGACGCGCCTTATCTTTGGATGTGCGGCAGGACAAGACAATTAGAAACGTGATGCTTGAGATGACTCTTTGCAACTTCTAAATCGACTTGGATTATGTATTGGGCCCTTGGTTTTGAGTAGCTCGCATAGTTCTTTTCGATGAGCGCGCGTTGATATCAACTTATGTGGCGTCACATCAAGGACTCTTGATGTTTGCTATGAGATTTTGTTCTTCTCTTGTTGCTCAATGATGAGAGGAATATGCGCTAACTTCGCACTTGTTAATTTTGGAAACCATAGGGAGCAACGGTGACCCCGAGAAGGAAAAGCTTGGGCGGATCTTGAGCTCCTTATTTTTGCTGGGCGACCTTTGGTTTGCCCTCCGGCTTTTTTCGAATCCGAAAGGTCAAAGTTCGATACGAAATAGAGCGTTGTTCCATTTTCGACACGATGATGTCATCACGAGGAGGAGAACTACGATGGAGTTGCGACATCGGGGCCAGTGGGATTGGGATTTCTTGTTCTAGACAGCCCAATAGGAATGCTTGTGGCCAAACTGAAACAACGAAACGGAAGACCGTTCATGGTGAGGAGCAAAATATAAACGAGTCTTCCCACTTTGAATCATGTGAAGAGTCATTCTAAACGCTCAAATTTTATAAAGATTTTAAAATTTTTTGCATCTCATATTTTATATATTTCAGTAACAATAAAAGCCAAAAATCAAAACCAGCCGTCCCAACATTGCCCTATATTTTCTTATCATTAATAGGCACGATCACGTGAGGAACGCACAACACACCTGACAAATGCATAAGCCATGCAAACATTTGGTTACTATTCTGTCAGTAACTAACAAATTAATTAGTTTTACTTGAGTAATTGATTTGTTTTGTATTAGACTAATTTATTAGAACTCAGTTTTAATTAGTTTCTTTATTCTACGACAATTAGGTTTGAGCCCAACCTTACTGAGCTGAACTGGACGGAGAAAGACTTTTTTTCCGCTAAAGCCTATGATGATGGTGGACCTCTTAGGTTGATTGACTGCGAGGCCCATGGGTAATGAGTAGGTCACCAAAGCTAGATAGATCTCGACTTATCACAAGCTTCACAAGCAAGTATATTGTTTGAAATATTTTCATTAGATCAAATTGCACATAATTATTTTACGGGAGTTTTTTTTTTTATTTTCTTGTGTTTATGAAATATTTTCCAAATTAGTAACAAATGTCCAGTATAAAGTGTTTGTCCAGCATGCCAATCTAACTGATATTGAGCTATTAAAAAAAACATAATATCGTTGCGAAATTTCTTGATTAATTTTAAATGCAATTTAAATGCATTGTCATTACAAAATCACACTTGATTTTCCTGGACATCTTGCAGTATGGTGTTTGCGAATTCACATAGAAGTTGTATTAACATGTCAGATGCCTATATTACCAACTTGATTAATTAAACTGACCAAATTGGATGTACTTATGGAGCACAATGACTGAACTGAACAAAAGAAGCAAAATTCAAGAATCAAATTTAACACCGCATGCATATAATCAAAAGACCATGTTACCCCTAAAAGTAAAATGAGTTTTGTTAAGAAATATCTATCCAAGAAATGGGCTTCGATTACAAGGTTTACTGGTTATAATCAAAACAAAAGAAAAATGCATATTCGATGTCTTTAATCAGTAGCCTAGCATAAACTTTCTTTATTTTTATTTTTAGATTCCAACTGAAGTCCTAGACATTTCCAGCACCATCTTCGTCACTCTCCGGCACCTTCTGGCATCCCAAGTTCTCGATTTTTCCTACATATATAAATATGCTTAGACCATCACAGAGTCTTCACCAACACATCGACTACTTCCATCCGAAAAACACTTCACCCTTCTCGAGCTTGGTTCCTTCTTCCGATCTGCGACAAGATAATGAAGCGTGTCGACCGCAGGAAAGATACCACGACGCTCCCCGTCGTGACCCGCGACGAGGAAGGCAGGAAGAGGGTGGAGAAGATAGAGGTGGAGGCTCACAAAGTGGACACCGTCGAATACTTAGAGAGGAAGCTGATGGACAAGGGCGTGCAGCGGATGGAGCGCCACCCTGCTGACGGCCTCGGCGGCATCGGCCGCCCACCGCCCAAGTCCGGTCGTGGCGGCAAGTACACGTGGGAGGGGCCGGAGGATCCAGCAGAGAGCGAGCTGGCCCCGACGCCGCCGGCAATTGACGAGAAGGATCCGAATTACGTGGATGAGGAAGCGGAGGAGAAGGTGATCAGAGGGGAGGACGGGGAGGTGGCCGGGCTGGTGGTGGGGGAGGTGGAGGTGCCCAAGGCTCACGAGGTCGGGGTCGCGAGGATCGAAGTTGATCCTAACTTGAAGGTGTTTCAACAGGAGGATTGAGTAGTTTGATGAGATTGTACATTTTTTAGGATTTACGTCGACATTCTCGACTAATCCCATCTTGTCTTCTTCAGCTTTGTCTTTGGGATTCCGCGTGTATGTAATGTCTTTCGTTTTATAGTGTCTTCAGCTCAAGCACAGGGATTTGGGATTTGCTTTTGCAGCATGCCAGAACAGACCCAAATTGATTTTCTTGGACCGGCCGAAAGAAACTATCTTTTGAGACCAAAATTTGTTTTGCATAGGTCAGGGATAGCAGCTTTTGTTCTGTCACTTTTGATTATGAATAACATGTGAGACATATTCTTGTAAAACAGTGCCGTCTCTTAACCTAAACTATCACTTCTATATATAATCACTAATGTAGTATACCAACAGATAATCCGAGCGCTAACAGCAATAGGCCACTTGTCATCAGTGGTTGAACCGTCTGATATTTTAAAATTAAAAATTACATATATGGTCTGCAAGAAGAACGAAAAAGGGAGGAAATGGCCCAAGTGAAGGTGGACCACTTGCAAATGGCCTCCTCTCAACAAAATCGCCTCCACTCCACTATGGATTTTGGGCATTAACTTTAGACTCTCCCAAAACTCACCTCTATTCCTCCCGCAACGGAGCTTTGATGAAATCACTCGACCAAAAGCTTTAGAACAGACTCAATTTTTGGACTCTATCGATGTCCCGAGTTGTCCTCAGATGTCATTTTTCTAACCCGCACCGAAGCCTTCGAGAGCAGCTGGTAAGGTCTCTTCGATAGAGCTGGCATTGGAACTTGATGTGGGTGGGAGGTGGCGAGTGTGTTTGAGTGATAATGATGTGATGTATGAGATTACGATCACTCCCAAGTTCTGAAGGAGACACCACCTGTCAAGAACAAAAACTGAGATTGACGAAATTCACCACAAGGCTTAAAAGGACAAGCCAAATGTCTCTTCTAGATAGGAAAAACTTATTAACAGCGCTTAGAAAAATTATCAATCAAGAATAGAGCTACTTCTTAGCTTATCAAAGGATGAGCATCAATTCAGGATCAACTTTAGACTAACTTGGATCAACCTAACACTATCAGTCGTAGAAGAATCCACCAACCAAGGTTAAGATCACCGGTTAAGGATAGAGCTTCTTAGGAAGAATCCACCGACCAAGGTTAAAAGATTGAAATTGCCCTTTTTTTCTTTTTGGACGGGATGTGAATTTGCCGTTGGTCAGTACCGTTCTTCACGAAATCAATTATGTGACAGTTCCCTTATCTTTTAGATGAAAATGCTGCAAGTTCTGCACGAAATCGCCTTATTCATAACATCAAAAGCCTTTTCAGCTCTTGAAATTGTGCAGAACTGGAAGAGGATTTGCCAGTGGCCAATGCAATCTGTTCCGACTCCCGCATTTACAATTCAATTCAATTATTTCTCTCCACCCACAAATCACTGATCGTCGCTCAATCCAACATTCAGTCGCCTAAGCCACACGGAATGAAGTATCATGTGAAACACATCATATCTCTTGGGCGGAGAGTGAACCTCGAAATGCCTTCGGACCTGCGCGACCCTCCTCTGCATCCTTATGTACTGCCTCGACGAGATGCTAGCGAGTATCGTCTTCAGATTCGTGATCTCCCTCACAGTAATCTCGACCGAGAACGACCTCCAGTTCAAGACGTCGCTGAACGGGGGCACGTAGTGGTCTGAGATCAGCACCGGCACACATCCCGTGTAGATAGCCTCCACCACTCTCGGGCTCGCAACCTCGTAGCCACTCGGGCAAATGCAGAACTTGCTCCTCCTCATCATGTCGTAGTAAGACGCGCCTCGAGGGAGGTACCGATGGACCTTCACGTCCTCGTCCTTGTTTTCCCAGTGCTGAAGGAGAATAGGCCTGATGGGCCCGTGAAGCCCGCCGGCAAAGAATGCCAATATTGAGCGGTGCGACGGCGATGGCCCCCCAATTAGGCCACTTATCGCACCAGTGTGGAGATTTACTTCTGGAAACGAGACATCCTTGGATGGGTCGAAGCCTTCGGAGGTATTTGCATTACACAAGACTCTGATCGAGTTCCTGTGAAGATGTGGAACAGCAAAGGAAGCCTCCGGCCCCTGCAAAAGAATCTCAGATTTCAAGGTGTACTCAAGTGTTACTCATGTTGTCCTCAAAGTCTCATGCAGTTTTTCGTTCTTGCATGCGTCGAGTGGAGCAATCTAGACAACAAATCAAAGACCTACCCAGTCATGACAGGCCAGCATAAAATGATCAGCGCCCAAGCTGCGATTCCAATATGGGTACTTGCTCGCCACAACATCGATGTAGTCAATCACGGTTCGCTTTATGGGGCCGAAATCATGCGAATCCCGTACATACACAAACTGGACCATCATCGCCACACTGAAAGGGAGGAAGAAGACGTGTGCTTTGCGGGGATCTCCGGTGCGGAATCGCTTGTTTATTTCGACCATGTGGATGAAATTACCTTCCATAGCATAAATGCTCTTGCAAGGACCGTTGTGGAACACAGGGGGATCACCCTCCTTGTAAACAAATATCTTAAACTGCTTTTCCATTTCTAGGTAACTCCTGCAGTTGGAATTCGAGTCTTTTATCAGATGTGAAATGTCAAAGGGTCCATCAATGTGTTCCATACAGAATCAAACAAAATTTTTATCTTACCTGTTTTTCTTGTTTTTTGTAAATTCTATGAAATATTAGAAGCGAGATATATGTCCTTCCACTGACGTGATATTAACTAAAATTAAGAGGCAAACATTCCACCCGAGGGTATTGTAGTCAAAAAAGCCTATTCCAGATCACTTGTTAATGCTCTTAATTTCTCCATCAAGACCCACTGATCTTCCATAGCTTCTTATCTAAAGATGCAATAAATTGCGTCCCAGTGGTTGGTGATCACTGATGTTTAATGACTTGTGCAAATCTACGGAGACATCCCATTAATCGGGTCAATGTTGGATGATCTGATAGTGTCGCTCCAGTTAACGTACAACCACTTTTTTGTCTGCATCAACATGACGGTGTTACAGCCTCGTTCTCTAATTTATCTTAATTTCTATCCCTCACTTTGTAATTTAATCCAAGTACATGTCAATAGGTAAAGGTTGGGAACAACGCCAAAGAAAAAAGCGAAAGCCTTGTACGTACTTAGATCCCAACTAAATGAGTCCTAATTGTAAGTTTGAATGATTATACGACATTGCTAAGTTCATTCATCAGAGACTTGGGAATACATTACCTGTGAAAGGCATTGGCATTCCTGTACATTGGACCTACGGGGACATAGTCTGGGTCCTCCATCGGGTTCCCAGTCTTAGCTTCTCTAATCCCGGATCTAGCTCTTCTTAGCCCCGCTTCTAGCCTCTCTAAATCAGTGTCTACCCTTTTTTGCCACGCTTCCTCAACAAAACCATAAGACTCATTAAAAGCGGGCACATTGCGGGCGACATTTACGGAAAAGTCTGAGGTACCTTCCTTCGTGGCGCTCTGCATAAATGTAGGCATGAATCAGCTTCATATTACCAAATTGAGGGATGCAAATAAATTGAGGGAGGGCACTTCAGAAATGCTGACAAGGAACCATACTAGCAGTGGCGGTCACTATCAGTTAACAATAATGAAACTCTCACTAAATGAGGAAATACTTTACATAAGGTGATCACAAAGCGGAGTGGAAACTAAGGTGCCATCAGTTACTAACATAAATGCAGGCAGATTTCATTATCTTGTTCCAACACTGGGTTGCCTCCTGTGCTCGGCAGACACTCTTGAAGGTCATTTCTGAGCATAAATCAAGACAAATTTTGCAGAGAGAGAGAGAGAGAGAGGGAGAGGGAGGGAGTCTACGCTGTCACATAGCAGAGAGGCTTATGAAGTTTGGCACTGACACCAATTAGAGACTCTACTTAGGTTTCTCGACAGAGCAATGAAACAAAACAGGATGCAACCAGGAATGATTTTACTAGTCCCAACAGGTTAATTAAGCTTGTAAGAACTAAAACCCAGAGAGCTCAATGAAGAGTTGATGGGCATTTAAGAACTAAAATCCAGAAAGCTTTATGAAGAGTTGATGGGCATTTAAGAACTAAAACACAGAAAGCTTTATGAGTCTTGTTCGTGCACACAACCAATTGAAGAGCTACTGATGAGAATTTTCTGGATTATTGATGTAGGTAATATCTTGGCCCCAACAAGGAAAAAGAAGAAATGTGTAAACAGCGAATTTCCTGTTACACAAGCCATCCCATCAGTAATTAACTAACTTATCTATAAAATCAGCGTTCTGTGTACCGTATATCAAATTAGATGTTAAGAAAAGGGAAATTACACTCGTTTTATTTGGTGGCCTTTCAGCTGCAAGTGGCGGAGAAGCAGAGGGCTCAGGGGCCAAAGAATCATCTAAGACTGCTCTCTCCATTTTCTGAACTCCGACCACCACCAGCGGAGGGTCCGGCGCTGGAGGCCCCTCCGTCGACCCACCGCTGCCGCTCCTGCCGCCACCGGCCTCTGCATGCAAAACGGGAATCTGCAAAGCGGCATCCAGGATTGAAGTCCGAGTGGGAGAGGAGTAAGAGCGAGAGGAGCTCCATAACCACGAGTACTCGGATACCAGATCCCCGGCCGGTGACTTCCGCGGAGCGGCGACCGCAACGAGTCCCGCCACTGCAACCAGCGGCACCATCAGAAGAAGGAGCTTCGTCGACGGTGACACGAACCAACATGCACGAAGCTTCTTCTCACAATCCATCTCTCTCTCTCTCTCTCTCTCTCGCTGTGCAATATTGCAGGGGCCAAGAAGTGAAAAAGATGAAGATGGTCGTGCTAACGTTGGTAATGTGGACTTGCCAAGTGTTTTGCTCTGGCTCTGAATCTAACTGGGACTAGGAAGGAAAGAACACACTTGGACATTAATGGTTTGCTCAACCGTGCCAAGCGTCATCGTGCCTGGACCTCAATCTATGAGTTTCGCATGCAAACTTTTCCTATTCCCCGCTCTGCCCTTCCTTCAATTTCTTTTCCTGGATTCATTCCGAGAAGAAAAGTGTGATCTTTTGCTCTCTTTTTCACGTAAAGGAAAAGGTTTGGACAGCATTGGCGGCTACCTCACATGAAGATTAGATTGCTCATGAAGGGTCGAGTGCGAAGTGGGGGAAAGAAAAACTTTTTAGAAACGTCGGAAATAGAGAAATATTTTTGTACAAACTTTTTATTCGAACGGAGTAAGCGGAATTATCAATATCAAACACTTTATACACCTCCGTGCTTTACTTCCGCTTGTTCAACGTCCCTTTTTTATCCAAAAAAAAAAATCTATTCATTATCAAACTAAGACATAAAAGGGAACCTCAAAAATCTCTTTTATACGGTCAGAATATCAAAGAAATATAAAAAATCCCTTGATTATTCGAGTACTGCATATTTATCCCTTATCTTTCACCTATTACGATGGATTCGCTCGATTTCCATTTCTTAATGTCTCAAATTTTATCGAATCATTAATTTGAAAGCTTTCAAGTTTTGAAACAATTTTAGTTTGTTTTTGTTATAAAATTCATGAATATATTTTTTATTACTTATTCAAAACCTAGATAAAGTATCAAAAAAGTCATAAACATATTACATTGATATCAATTTAATCCTAACATTTTATATTTATACCAATTGAATTCATCCGGTTAATTTTAACCAGAAATTGTTGACCAAGACAATCATTGTACATGGCACGATTGGTGCTAATGTAAACAAATTTTACAAATTTTTTATTATTTCCCTTCAAAACCATTCTGTCTATTTTTTTCGTGAAGAATACAACAAGCTTCTAGTATACTGTTTTCACTATATTATCCTGAATCCCTACTCAATTTCTAGGGGAGAAGTCATTCTTTTGGGTGTTATTTTTGTAACTTGAAAATGCCACTATACAATATTCAACTCATTGCATTAAATTTATTCAATTAGACCAAGGATTTACTCAGTTTATCCCTGTCAAATCGATGCTTGTATATTCATAGGACAATTGCATTTATAAAGAATTGCGCTTCTTCAAGAAGAAAAATTTCTCTTACAAGTAAAAACAACAATTGCATAAATAGGCGTATTAGTTCTTCACATTAAAATTATATGATGCTGAAATTTAGTTCGTACTTTGTAAATTTCAGTGGGAAATTTTATACTATTCTTTTTACAATCCAAGAGCATGGGTGCACGAGTCTAACAATTTGGAAGTAGATGATACGTCTTTCACGTCCCATAAAACATGAACTCTAAATCTTTAGCAAAGACACTGAAAGTAAGATCAAGTCTAGAAAGATTAACTTTTGCCAAAAGAAGTGCCACAACACTATTGATCGGTGATATGGTACTGTTTGTTCGCAATGTAAGATGTTACTTTATGAAACTAAAGCAATCTATCTAGGCTTATACTTCAGATTGCCTAAGAAATATATATACGCATATTATCTTGCGGGCATTCGTTAAGCATACTACACGAGAAATTATTGAAAATAATCAGTACATTTGAAATTGCAATATTTCTCTAACAGTTCATCAAATGCTCTCATGACGCTTTTTAACGAGATCCTATATATACGTAGCAAAGAGAACTCCAGAGGGCAATTTCGCCATGGGAGCGGCAGGTCTCGGACGATCTTGCCGGTTGGCTGGCCTGCCTCTCTCGTGCGCACCGCCCCTCTCCTTTACAGCAGCGACGGTCAAAAACCGGCGGAGCGAGGATAAATTTACGAGCGACCGTCCCCGCCCGCTTCGCGGATCATAATGTCCCCCCCGTCTACGGGACGGAATCGTCTCCAGATAATTACGTATTAACCTCGTTGCACCTCCCAACAATTTCTTCTCCTCCTCCTTTTTACATTTTTATTGACGCTTTCATAGGAGACCCAGTTCGAATGATTTTTCACGGCACGTTCTCTTCGTCTTTGTCCCCTTACGATGTGATGACCCATTTCTTTAGAAAGACTTGGAAAGACTTCTTCATTTTTCTCGCCCCAACCCCACGTCCCAAGCTCTGTTTCTCTAAAGTAATAAATTTGCATCTCGAGGTTTTTTTTTTAACTGAACATCAAATTACATCTCATGTTGATTTTGCTAACGAGCATCTCAAGATACTTGTTAAGCATGCGTGATCAATGAAGATATTCTATTTTTCAAAGTGTTGATTGTACATATTACAAGAACGGTTAATACATTGAGAATGACAATATTTCTTTAAGTGCTCCAATTATCTTTTTAAAAATGACACAAATGGTCATTAAACTTTAGCTGAACATATTATGTGGTTTTTAAACTTTAAATTTTTTCAATGCTGTTAGTTCAATGTGTAGTATTGTTCTTATTAAACTTTAACTCAACATGTATTGTGATCGCTGAATTTTAAATTTCTTCAATGTAATTAGTTTAATGTGTAATGTCTTCTTGAATCTTTAATTAATCCTTGGACTGCACGAAAAAATTTAGGTAATAGTATCCCCAAATGACTTTGTTAGAGCCTCGAGGGGCACTTTACTAGAATGCCACTTTTGCCAAAATAGTGGAAAAGATGTTTCTGCACGTGACGTCACTGAACAAAAGGACAGAAGCCCAT
Source organism: Eucalyptus sp. ANBG9806169 (assembly GCA_014182395.1). Classification (NCBI taxonomy): domain Eukaryota; kingdom Viridiplantae; phylum Streptophyta; class Magnoliopsida; order Myrtales; family Myrtaceae; genus Eucalyptus; species Eucalyptus sp. ANBG9806169. The sequence continues at coordinate 24,669,343 of CM024583.1, forward strand.
GGGCCACATTCACCCTTCGGAACCAGGAGGTGAGGGTTTCGATCGTCACCCCTTGCAGTCCGTCCACATAGCGATGCGAAAGTGACGGTGCTGGTTAATCACGCGTGCGAATGCTGAGCCAATTCATCTTAAGGTGCTCACCTCAGATTCATCCAAGTGCAACGAAAGGGCTCTATTGCAACTCATGGAGAGTTCGCCCCCGGTAATCGACATATATATTGCCCTACCAATCATCGCTGAAAGCAAATCCTCTGTCAGAAATGTAGCAGCATGTGTGATGTACTGTAACGGAACAAGACAAACAAGACAATCCTTGGCCAATCACCTCATAAAATGGCTCTCGCTCTCTCACTTTAAGGTACAACATCATTTGGTACCCTTTACAATTGGAGAAGAGTAACTTTTCCCCTCTACACTTGTATCCCATGTTTTAGTAAGAGAAACCTTTCCTACCTGTATCCCTGGTTCAGCATACGTTTCTCATTGTATCAATTGCTACCACTTATAAAGTTGGTTTTACTTTATGCAGAATATCATATGTTTAATCACTCTTACCATTTTATATATTATTTATATCTCATTTGGGATAAAATGATTTTCCGAAATACTATACCGTTTGGTAAATTATAATTTCAAATAGTATTAGAAAATAACTTTGGCATAAATACCATTCGGTAAAACCAATATTTATAATGTGCTTTTACTATATTTCTTCTTCTTCTTCTTCTTTTTTAAGTTAAATAATTAAATCCAGTTAGGGTCAGTCATCGCTAACTACCGAACAACCACTGGATGACCAAATTGCCAGATCAAGCTGCTAGATGACCAAGTCTTGTGGCCTAGGGTCACGCAAACCCTAGGCGAGGCTGCTTTAGGTTGCACAACCTCAAATGTCAATGCTGCCTAGGGTTGCACGGACCCAGGTGGCACCGCTTGAGTTGTGGATCGCGCCACCCTAGGCAGTGGTCATTAGAGACGCACAACCCCTAGGCGACGGTGACAGTTGCCGAAGAAGCTTGACTTAGGCAGCAGATCGAAGAAGACGAACACTGTGATGAATGGGGAAGAAGATGGACAATGATGGATGCATAGTAGACTTAACATTTCTAAAATGTTGAAAGCCCAAATTAGATGACTTTCAGTATTCCGAATGTTAGCATTTGGTTAAGGGATTCTAAAAAATACTTGCTAAACGCTTTGTATTTTCCCCCAGAGCCCCTTGCAAATGCTCAACCAAACAAACCATAATTCCCTCAATTTAAAAAAGATTATGTGAATCCCCCATGCAATAGGATCTTCAATGTCAGAGCAACTTGACGCCCTGTGGAAACCGAAGGCGTAAAAACCACCTAACTATCCCTGAGAATAGTTATTCATCTTAATGCAAATCACGCCATCAAAATAGAAGCTTGACTTAGGCAGCAGATCGAAGAAGACGAACACTGTGATGAATGGGGAAGAAGATGGACAATGATGGATGCATAGTAGACTTAACATTTCTAAAATGTTGAAAGCCCAAATTAGATGACTTTCAGTATTCGAATGTTAGCATTTGGTTAAGGGATTCTAAAAATACTTGCTAAACGCTTTGTATTTTCCCAGAGCCCCTTGCAAATGCTCAACCAAACAAACCATAATTCCCTCAATTTAAAAAGATTATGTGAATCCTCCATGCAATAGGATCTTCAATGTCAGAGCAACTTGACGCCCTGTGGAAACCTAAGGCGCAAAAACCACCTAACTATCCCTGAGAATAGTTATTCATCTTAATGCAAATCACGCCATCAAAATATATACCAACTCGACATAAAATTAGACCGTATGGTATACTCATGAAACTGCAAAAGACAAAGATCAAATTTTGCCTCCAGTTTCATAAAATCATTAAGTTCGACCTAGGATTAATCGATACTTAAGCAAAGGTTGACCAGCCAAATCATTAAATTTTGTAAATGTCGCAATTAGAGATCGCTAACATTGGAAATGTTATGGTGCGTTTAGTAACGTTTCTGTTCAAAATTGTTAGGGAGAACAGAAATAGAAAAAACTATTTCTATTTCGAGGAACAATTTTTTAATAGAATAACGCATTTGATAAACTTGTTCTTGAAATAAATAAATAAAAGAAGAAACACGTTTAATAAATTTATATTCTTTTGTTTCTTTTAAGTTTTTAATATTTTTATTTTTTTTCCTTTTTTTTTTTCTTTTCTTTTTTTTTTTTTTTTTCTTCCTTTTGGCCGGTCACCAGCCTCGGCCATGGCCCAACGACCGGTGACAAGGGAGCGGCCTCGGCCATGGCGAGGCTTCACCCGGCCCATGGCGAGGCTCACCAACCCGGCACAAGGTCGACTTCACCTTGGCTGAGCGAGATCGGCCTTGTCAAATCTGGGTGAGCCCGAGCCCACCTAGCCAAGGCAATGCTCGGCCTCACCGGGGGCCAGCAAGGTCGCTAGCCACCGGCCAAAGAAAAAGAATAAGAAAAAAAGAAAAAAAATGAGGAGAGAAAAATTGTTTAACGCTAACAATTTTTTTTTTTTTTTGCTGTTTACGTTCAAAATTTGTTCTCTAAAAAAAAATGATTTTGAACAAAAACCCAAACAAACACATTTCTATTTTATTTTTTTGTTCTCGAGAACAAAAAAAACAGAAATTGTATTCATAAACAAGAAACACGAACACAAACAAACAAGGCCTTAGACAAAGGAAGGGAGTAATCTCCGATAAAACGTTGGTCAAACCTTCCAATTCCTGAAAGAAAAATCCCAGGGCCAAAAACCATATTTAAAATTTCCAAACCTCTAAGTTATGATAAATAATAACTTTTTAAAATAATAAGTTATCGAACCTAAACACGATTCATAAACCCAAGCCTTAGGCCCCCATACAGGCCCAAATCTCGAACCTATGATTTCCAATTTTACCTATCAGTATCAGACTCATTGGATAGCTCTCGACGCAAGTGTTCCAACAGCTCAAAGAAGTAGGAAATTTTAGGAGTTCTTTTTTATTTAGTGTTAGGTAATTTTAGGGATGCAAGAACATTGGGGTGAAGAAGTTCACCTCTTCGAAATAAACCAACTAAAACATTACCTCGCTAAAGAAGCAGCTTTTTTGCAAGTACCATGAAGTTTTCTCAGAATTTCAACTCCAGTAATCCAATTACCTGAAAGTCGCATAACACTTACAAATATTGTCGAAGACCATCCCTTCTTGAAAGCTGATCTGATGTTTTTTATGCTGTCGTCCATTCTTTCTTTATTGGGAGGTTGCACTATTGGTATACAATTTATATCTACTCTCTCTCGGAAAAATCTAAACAAATTCTATGATACAAAAATATTTAAAACAACCAGACACTGGGTCGAAAAACGCGGGGAGAATAACCTGCATGAGCTTTACCATCGGTCGTTGCACGAGCAGTGCCCACTTGAGAAGTAGTGAAATCCCGAAGCATCCCTCAAGAGTATTTGTCTATTTGTGACGGCTGAAGTGTATTTCAAGAACTGATGGCAGTCCCCACAAAGGCTGATGTTCTTCACAATCTTGATGGGTTTTCCTGGTCTATTCATCAAAAGACCGAATGCTGCAGCAAGTTTTGCACTGTGATAGAACAAGAAATCCAATTTCTGATGTTCTCCAACTTCATGAAGAACGAAACTTGTGTCAGGCTCATACCCAGCTTTTTGGCATTCTGAAATTAGGATTTCCAACCCGCTATAGATGTCCTTGGCTTGGGAATGGGACTTATCTCTTGTATAAAATGATATAGTCTTGTTCTGATGAATGACCCAACTCCGTGAAGGCTGTTTCTGAAACCCTTTCACTCTCATTTCTTTCCTCACTGTTTCAGAGCAATGCCATCTTCCAGACGCAGAGTACAGATTTGCGACAAGCACATAGGTGGAAGGATCTCGCGGTTCCATCAAAAGTATATGCTTTATAACCCTTTTACCAAGAATTGCATTGGAATGGATTCTACATCCATCAAGCAAAGCTCGCCAGACTGAAGCCCCCGGTTCAAAAGGCATATTGCTGATTGTTTTCTCTGCCAGCTCGAGAAATCCCCAGAAACCTAAAACACCAACAAGAGATGCATAATGCTCCTGTGAAGGTTCTATATCAAATTCTGTTTGCATGGATGAAAAGAATCCACAACATTCATCAACCAAACACATTTTAGTATATTTGTAAGCTGATATAACTAAAAGGACGCTGATCTTGTCAGGTTTTATCCCTGCATTGTGTAAGTTTGACCAGACAGTGAGGGCATCATCTCCCCGCCTGTGAATAATGAACCCCGAAATCAAGCCATTCCATGAAACTATATCATGTGCAGGCATAATGTTAAAGACTTTTTTAGCAGCATCCATATTCCAACACTTTGAGTACATACTGATCAACGCGTTTGCTACCTCTAAATCTGAAAATAATCCAGATTTAAGAACATGGCAGTGAATCTGCTCACCCATCTTATCAGACCCTAAAGTTCCACAAACACCAAGTATTGAAATTGATGCAATTTCATCAAGAATTATGCTCCCTTCTACTATACAACGGCAAAATAGCGATATTGCCTCATCTGGCAGCCCATTACGTGCATACCCACATATCATAGAAGTACAAATAATAGAGCTATCCCACTCAAAAGGCCATTGTTTGAACATTTTTCCAGCAGCCACCATCCTCCCACAATGAGTGCACATATCAAGCAAAGCTGCTTCCACACAAGCATTGGCCAGGAGACCAAACTTGATAATAAACCCTTGCAACTGCTCACTAAGTTTCCCTTCCCCAAGCAACCCACAGGCCTTAGCAACAGTAGTTAAGGTGTAGTCAGTCAACTCCAAGCCCTCCTCCACCATACTAATAAATAAATCTAGCACTTCAAAAGCTTTGCCATTTTCACAAAGTCCTGCCAAAAGGGCATTGCGAGAAACACAATTCTTCTCCGGCATTATATGAAAAATCTCCATAGCCAGATCAATCAACCCAAACTCTGCATATGCTCTGATCATCTCTGTCCAAGTGATAACATCCCTCGTGGCCATCTTCTCAAACAAGGCTTCCACATCGTCTATGGTTCCACATTTTATGTAAAATCCGATAAGTGCATTGTTGACACTCAAGTCAGTCTCCATACCAATTCTGATGGCATGAGCATGAATTTCTTTTCCTCTAATTAAACTAGCAGTGTCAGTACAGGCAGTCAAGAGCACAGAAAGGGTCATATAATCGACTCTAAAACCATCAATTTGGTCCATTTGCTGAAAAGATTCAAACGCTCTGTCGTACATTTGGGCCTTCACCAATCCCGAAACTACAGTATTCCAGGAAGCAACGTCCCTCTTAGGCATTTCGTCAAACAATGCAAGAGCAGAATCCAGACACTCGCATTTACTGTACATACCCATAAGTGCATTCGAAACGAAAGTGCTTTCTAAATAACCCGTTTTAGCCACCAAAGCATGGACTTGCAAGCCTAGCTCCAATTCAGTCAGCCGTATACAAGCGGTCAGAATCGCAACGAAGCTATACTCATTCGGGTGAATACCCGAACTCATCAATCTGAAGAAAACCTCCACCGCTTCGAGTCCTCGGTCCGCCTTAGCGAGACCAGAGACGACGGCCGTGTAAGAAACCACGTTGGGACGCGACAGCCCACCGAAGACGCCGTAAGCATCCGAAGTGCGGCCAAGCTTGAGGTAGGCCACGATGAGAGAATTGCCCAAACTGGGATTTTCCTCGAGCTCGAGCCTGAGGAACACAGCGTGCACGGCTCTGGCGAGGTCGACGTCGCCGCACCTCACGGAGAAGCGAAGCAAGTCGAAGCAGTCGTCGGTAAGAGAACCAACGGCCGCGGCGTCCGGCGGGGGAGGGCCGTCGAAGGGCTCGGAGGCGAAAAGGTGTCGGCTTTCGGGGCGACAGGGCGGCGGGAGCGGTGACGGCGGAGGTCGAGGCAAAGGGAATTGGGTGGAGGCGGAGGCGGCGGCGGCGGCGGCGGAGTGGAGGGGCTTCGGTTTAGGGAGGGAAAGCGACGAGGATGGCGGAGAGGAAAAGGAGGGGAGCTTCGGGAGGAGAGGAGGAGAGGGAAGAGTGGCGGAGGGCTGGATAAGGGCGGCCATGGATGCCGGGCGCCAACATAGTACGAACTTTTGCAGAGATTGCTGCGGACTCCCGTTGGCATTCTGGCCTGGCCTTCTTCTTCGTGTAATGCGGTTCGATCGGCGGTCCGGTTCGCCTCCTCAGCGGTCGAACCGCTGGCTAAATCGGTTCAATCCTTGAATTTGACCAATCTGAATTTGGGTGGTAAATTGGACCGGATTGTGGGGCAATGCCCGGTTCAATCGGCCGAGTCGGTCGGTCTGGTCTGATTAGAGTTTAAAAATATTTAAGTTGGTGAGGCACTCGTGTGAAATTTAGGGAAGAATAGATGGAAGATTTCAAAGAGAAACAAGAAGAATTCTGGAAGAAGACAATTCGATTTTGAATCAGAACTGAAATATAAATGGTGTTATGGATTAGAAATAAGTTATTAAATACATGAAGTGCATTATGAGTACTGAGTATGTTCCATTTTGTTCATCTCTAAAGATTAATATATGTGAAGGTACTTTCTCTTTATTGGTCTTTTGAAACGTAATGTAATAAGAGGAGAGAGTTTGTACACTCAAGTTCAAGATCAATACTAATAGTATTGTAATCTTTAAGTCATAGGATATATGTGTAATTTGATTTCCTTTTTTATTTTCCCTTATTCACTAAATTCACCTACTTGAACAAAATAAATTGTACTTAAAATTATTATTTGTTTTGGTTCAAGCTAATAGTTTTTATTAAAAAATTTAGTAGTGTCTACATTTGAGTTTTAATTTCAATGTATCTCTTTATTTGATGAATCTCTTTTGTATTTCAAGAATACTACATTTGAAAATATGATTCTTTATCCATTTTTCAAGTTTAAAGTACTAATGGATAGAGGTTTATACAATGCGAATTCAAGATAAAACAGGATGAAAATCTAGATTATATCTTAAAGAATGTATTGGTTACATGTTGACGAAATGGCAAAATCACTTTAAGGGTGCAAAAGGTCATGTGACAATTACAAAGATAAAATGAAGTGTCACGTGACGAATGGGAGGCAGACATTCTCTCAATTGTAGCTTCTACTTGGTATATAATGAACGTACTATGAATTTTCAGAAAAAGATGAATACCTTTGCAATTTCAATTTATTATGGTCTCTTGGAATTGGAATACCGACCACGTGTCCCTGTGATTTTTGTTCTTTCCTTTTCTTTTCTGGAAATGGCGAACGTGTTCGATCATCACCTCAGAAAGTGGTTAACTCGACGAAAAGGCAAAGAGATGCTGAGCACCGGGGAAATCACATAGCTTGGTCAAAAAGCAACAGACGCACTACTCCTCCTCTAAACAAAAGAAATGCTAATGCAACATAAAAGTGCAAAGAATCTTTTGGGCAGCAGCTTTATAGCAACACCGTTCATGAATTCCTTTACCTCAAAGATTGTCCACCCAATTCACAATCGAACTACTTGCTGTTCCATACCTCCTTTAATAGTCTGCGTTCGATTCGGTCGCCAAAAGGGTTCGATCGAAACGAGCCGGATCGCTTCAGGATGGATAGTACATCGTCAAAACCGGAGATCATGATCATGAAGCCTGTGTTTCTGAAGGCCGGAGTGCCTCTAGCTCTATCCATGGCGGGTTTCATATGCGCTAGAATCATTTGGAGAAGAAGCTGCAGCATGCAGTCTAAAGCTTCTTCGTCGCAAGGCCAGGTGAATTTGGACGACTCTGACGGTGAAGATGGTGGATATGATGAGCATGAGACCTCTCGCAGCTTGAATTCCACGTGTACAGACTCGATAGAGGACGAAGAGCGATTGGCGGCGAATCCACAATCTTTGATAGGAAGCTCCTTCCGAATTTGGGAAGGAGAAGAGATCTTAGCCCTGAGAAGCACGGTCAGGGACCTTCAGGAGAGAGAGCTGGAGCTGGAGATGCAGTTTCTCCGGTACTGCAATATGAAGGAGCGAGAATCGGTCTTGATGGAGATGGGACACGCGTTGCGATTGGGGATGTCTCAGCTCGAGCTTCTGGACAGGGAGGTTTCGCACATGGAAGAAGAGAACAAGCGGATTGCCGACATGGCCGCCGAATATTTCAAGGTCATGGAGGAGCTTCACCGTTGGAAGTCTAAGAATGAGAGGCTTCTTAGGAATGTGAGGAAGCTCCAGAGGAAAGTGAGGCAGCAGTCGAGGGTCTTGCGAGAGAATGACCTGAGGATCAAAGAGAGAGAAGGGGAAATTTGAAGATCCAGAGAGCTCTCGAATCGAAGACGAACGATGTCAAGAGAATGGAGGCTGAGATTGATGGCCTAAGGACCATGTTGGATCGATCGGAGCGGGAGAAAAATGAGCTTCTGATTGAATTGAGTTCAGCAAAAACATCAGCTCCGCCACCCTCCGAGGTTTGAATTCCTGGTTTTTCATTTCTGAGGTTTCTCGAACTGTCTCTGTCATTGAGAATTCATATGCATGATAACAACGAGAATCAGAAATCCATCTACCGAAGCGAGTCATCCAACTTTTGAAATGCTGGTGACGCTAGCTCATATTCGTATCCTCTTGTCCTACTAGTCAATTTGCCTGATAGGATTGGCCTTTTTGGACAGACCGGAGCAGATGCACCATCGACGGAAGATTGCAGTCGCCTGTTGAAGGAAATAGAGCAGCTCCGGACAGAACGGGCGGCGGAAGAGAAGGAACTGATCCACCTGAGATGGAGCAACGCTTGCCTGAGGCATGAATTGACGAAGAGCCCCAATGTCCATGAGCAGGATATGGTGAAGAGCCATTCTTCTGAACTGACCCTCACGGTTTCGACTAATAGTCAAGACTGCGACTACCTGGATGAACTGAGAAGGTCGAATTCCGCAAATGGCGGGTACTCCTCTCACGCAGGAACTGGCAACCATGGCCACTCGAAAAAGGCGAAGATACTGCACAAGCTCAAGAAATGGGTGGAGGGGAACGACAAGACGAACGCGAAAGAAGCGGAGAAAGTGAAGCACGAGATCGGGTGCTTCACGAGGCATTCGACTGCAGATGATGCAGCGGAGGAGCACACAGCCCAGGCAAGAAGATCGGGTTCCAGCCCGTAAATACGGCTGCGACCGAAGCGAGCAGGGCTGCCGATCATAAGTTGGTAACCCAATTCGCTAACGCCAAACCATAACACTGATTGTATAAGCCCATCCGCCGCTGTTTCACTTGAATCGTCCTGCACTCAACTGTTAATAATGAGGCCGGTCTTATCTCGCTGATCTCGCACCACATGAACGAGTATTTTCTGATGCTCGGATCCGCCCTCACAGTTTCTTTTCTAATGAACATGTATAGCGGCTAGATGGGGGTAGACGATGCTATAATGCCAGGTGCAAAACACAATTTGAGTTGAGAAATATAGAGAGGCTTTTGATAGATTTTCCTTAAAGACATTGAGATGTATGTAGTTTGTAAAATGACAAAAAGAACATTGGAATGTCAAGAAATCACGTTTTGTGGAAAGGAGTCGTCAATGATTCCGGAAAATTGCCAGCGAGAGTTGGATTTTCTTGACCAGCGGAAGGGTATAACCGAAGCAACACTTGCAATCATGCCTTGACATTACACTATTTCGTCATTAGATAATTTGCTTTATAATTAATTATTAAAATTATTTATTTAATGCCTTGACATTAAACTATATTGCCATTAGATAATGTACTTTATAATTATATATTAAAATTAATTATTTAATCGAATATGATTAATGCACACAATTCACGTGTCTAAATATAAGTCATGACTCTCCTAACGGAAGAAGATGGATTTAGAGGTAATGTCAAGCTGGGGATCAATGATCTTCAATCGGCACGGGTTCTTCTAAATTCTTAATTTGCACGATGTTGTAAAGTTCATTTGATTAATCTATTTATAAAAATATTATCCAAATTTGAAGTCATGACTACCCTACTAGGCTCAAGCGAGGTGCAAGAGGTTACATTCCCTATTGCATAACCAGAAATCATAGGTATGAAAACTCGATTACGTTAATTTATCTAATCAACCCTCTTTCGATACTTAAATTTGATCATTTATAGACTAAAATGTCCGCACAATCTTTTTACCAATTGTCAAGCCCTCCTTAGCTCTATATTATCAAGGCCCGTTTTTTGAAACTAACCCTCCATGACGACACGAAGCTTTAAGCCCAACTCTTGTTATAACTAACCATAGCCAATTTTCAAAAAAAAAAAAAATTATAGCCAATTTTCATTAGATCAACACTAAAACACCATTAGAGACCAATACATCAATACTTAAGTCACTAGTGTTCCGATTCCAAATTCCCGTGATTACCTATTTCAAAAGAAGTGGAATCGGTACTGTATAATTCGGTTCCCGATTTCTAGGCGAGAACCAAATCAGAAATCGGAAATCGAAAACCGAATTACTGCTACCATCTATCCGGTCGAGAACCCTACCTCGTGCTCGCTCCTATTATTTAGGAACAAGACAAATGAAGAAAGAGTTTTTGCCGCTTTCTAAGTGGAAGAATGAGGGCCCGTAGAAGAAAACTTATCCGAGGCATTCCTGATTTCGGTCTGGCCAAAATGTGGACCAAATTCATTTTCTATCCTCTCTCGTGCCTCATTTTCTCTCTCTATAATCCAAAAATTTCAGACAAGACCAAAGCCGCTATTTCCTATCTATTGGTTTCCTTGCTTTAACTGTCACTGCAACGAACTCTGCCATGGGACTCTCTCTTCTCCTTCTCCCTCAACAGCACACCTCCCAAATCCACCACCTTCACACCCTCTTCTCCCCAACATTCTCCATAAGTAAGTATCTGTCTCTCTCTCTGTCTCTCTCTCTGTGATATCAGCTGCTGATCATCCCCTTTGATCTTCTGATTCCACAGGAAGCAAACAACTAAGGAAGGCGCCGACCGTTGCTCTTTGCCGATGCTCATCATCTTCTTCCTCCGTGATTCTGCGAAAGCAGAGCTCGCGCCATTGCCGTCGCCCTCGGAAGGAAGGAGAGCACTCCTGGCTTGTCTCCTATTATCAGGTCAGTTCTTGTCGTCATCAGAGACGGCTGGCGTTTCACGCTCTTATGCAGCTCGGCTTCATTTGGTCTAAAGGCTATTTCAATGTGGTGTCGTTAGATTGACATTGGTTTCAAGATTTTCTTTTTCGATCCTTTTGTCAAGTGGATTGATTAAATTGACCAGTTTCGATCATCAGAAATTGGAATCCTGAGTAAATACGTGTGTGGCGTGCCCTGAAAATGTTGATTTTTTTCGCTTCTTTTGGAACCATAACACAACAATCGATGTTGCTGCTGCGCGATCGTGGAGGAAACTGCTTGTATGAATGAAAGGATGTTTCATTGCCCTGTGTAGTGTCTTCGAAAGACCAAAAAGAGAAACTTGACCAGAGCGCAAAACCTTTCCTTTTGCTTTTTCAACTTGAAGTCTTTTGACGGGTAACTTGGAGTTGTAGATTCTTTTTTCTCCCCTTAAGTTTTGAGTTTTACACATTGTATATATAAGAGCAGGGATTCGTCGATCAAACAAGTTTTTTGTATCAGAACCTACCTAAGTCAATTCATCAGGGTCCTGTCATCACTGACAGCTCTCTCAAGTTTATTCTTGTCCTAATGAGTTGCTTTTATCAGCTGCTGGCACGTGCGTATCTGATGCGGCTCATGCTGTTAGCACCAGTCGAAGAGCTGTAAATTTTATCGCCTTACTTCATTCTTTGTTCTAGAGTTGCTGTTTACATCAGCAATGATGCACTTTTGGTGGTGCTGCAGCTCCGAGGAGCAAAAATACCCGAGGATGATTTCACAACGCTCCCCAATGGTCTGAAGTTAGTCACCTGGATCTCTTTTCTTCTACTTTTTTTTTTTATTCCATTTATATTTTCAGTAGAGCAAGTTTCTAGTGAAGACTCTAAGTGCTGCTTTGTTTTCTACACTTTGGAAGCTCATTCTACTTAACATTCAATCTATCTTCAACTATTTGAGGGCCAATGTTAATAAATCAACGCTATATTATCATGTTATAGTTGAGGGAATGTGACTTCAAACTAGATTGCCTAGCTCATTTTGAACAATGGCCTAGTAAGGGAAGTGATTGATCCAGACTTATGCAGAATTTAAAAGAGGATATTCTGTAATAAATTTGCAGAAACTTCAGAGCGTCGAATGTCACAGAGTATCATTGCACTCAAACTGTCACGATTTTCTATTTTGAGTGCAATTTATGCTTTTATATCAAAAAAAAAAAAATTACTAGGAGGTGTGATTTTGGAGCGGGTGGACTCATGTATGGTAACTTTGAAAATGTTTTGCTCCAGGTATTATGATATAAAAGTAGGAGGTGGAGCTGAGGCTGTGAAGGGATCAAGGGTTGCAGTATGGTTGTAATTCAGTTTTGAATTTCATGTTTCCTGATAGACTTCAGCCATTTAAATTCTCCTTAAAATATTTTTGTTGATGTAGAAAGATATGCTTTCCTTAATTATATGTTATGATTAATCCAATAATGAATCACTATAACCTTCATCAGGTCCACTATGTTGCTAAATGGAAAGGCATTACTTTTATGACTAGCAGACAAGGGCTTGGCGTGGGTGGAGGCACGGTAAGATTTTAGAGTTCAAATTCCTAATCGGAAGCTATTTAGTAAGTTCTAATCATTTGGGCTCAACTAAAGCATATAGGAATCTGTGATTAAAGCATAATTTGGATCCTAGCGGAGCATTCTCTGTGTTTTATGTTTAACTTCATCAAGAGTTTCTAGTTGTTGCTGTCAGATGATAGAACTGATACGTGGTCCAGTTAAAACTCAACTTGACATCAGCTCTAATCTGGATCTATTGTTTGTTAGTAGAAAAAAATTGGGAGGATTGTGTGAATCTTCTTGGAACTGCAAAGATTGAACTATAGCCTTCTTTTTTTGAGTAAGCAACTTTAGTCTCGCGAGAGCAACTTCCTCTGGTCATTCCACAATTAGTACAACTCCATTAACAGAATTAGCATGGATGGAGTTTCAAAGCTAATGTTTGTGGCTTCAAGTTTCTAGAGTCCAGTTTGAGAATTACTACATTGTTGGCGTGCTCTTTAATACTTAACATTGTCTTCCTTTAATTGGGGTGCAAGTGTGACATAATACTACTTCTTTGACGCTTTTAAAACCTTTGATCAGTTTTTAATACTCTCAAATTGGTTTCAATCTGGTTTAGATCATCGGATATCTGTTGAAAAGGTTAAGGAAAGTCGACACAACACTTGACGGAGAGTGATGTGCAAGGGCTCATTATCCACACACCACATATCAGAAAACATCAACACTTCATTACTTTTCAATGGATAGCTGACAAAATGGCTTGCTTGAAATTATTCCAAAATCATGGTGAACGAATTGAAAGTGTTAAAAGCTCATTGACCTGGTTGAAATGGCATCAGAATGAACAACCAGGAAGGTAGCTCATCCTAAGCTCCTCCTAGCAAGTTTAGGTGAATAGATCTTATTCTGTTTTAAGATGCCAGAACCCCAGTTTCAAGGATTCATGCTCAGCTACTTAATTTGTTGATAGATATCTTAACTTCTATTTACATCTTTATGACATGATATATATGTTTCCAGTTTGTATAGTTCTATGGCATATCATCCTCATCACATTAGCTTGGTTAATACTAATTTTTATTAATTGCGGCAGCCATATGGATTTGATGTTGGCCAATCAGAGAATGGAGCAGTCCTTAAGGGTTTGGACTTGGGTGTTAAGGGCATGCGAGTAGGCGGCCAGGTACTATCTTTTGTATCGTAGCCTGATATATTTTTGTCCACTTTGACTGACTCAGAACATCATCTATTTTTATTTTTATTTTTATTTTTCCCGAAATGTAAATAACTGTTTGTCTGCTATGGGAAACAATCTTGACCTGCTCTGTCTACTGTTCCTATAAGGAACCAAATTAGGAGGTATGGCCTTGGCAAGTGGTTCTCGTAATTAACTGGCATAAGAGCTGCCACTTCACTTTTGCCGAAGAACATTAGTGAAGTATGATAGCGAGCTTTAGAGTACATGGTATGATATGATTATATGGAGTAAATGTGGTAGATAGGTTACGGTAGCGCATAAGTAGATGATCCATGAAGTGGCAATAAGACTTCCCTGTACTTGCCTCTGTTGTAATTGTATTCCCCTTTCCTTTTGCGTGTTTCCAATATATGAATCCCAGCTGTTCTTCTTGAACACAGAGACTACTAATAGTTCCACCTGAGCTAGCCTATGGAAGCAAAGGGGTTCAGGAGATCCCGCCAAATGCAACAATAGAGGTAGGCACCTCCTTTCTGGCCTTTCTGCACTTTGATTTATAATGGCCATTGTCTCATCCAGTGAAGAAGTTGTTCTCTGTTCCTAAGCAGCTTATTGTATTGTATAGACAAGTTCTTTCCACACTCAGGAGAAGCTTACATATCTTATTGGAAACTCGTAAATGATAAATAATGTGTGCATGAATATATTTTAAGATGGGAGGACTTCAAAATATTAACCCATCTTGAATTTTATCTAAAGGTGGAAGGGCAAGAAAGAAATCGTCGTCTATCTGACTCTTCTGTAGCCCTTGGCACAGCCATCTCCTCATTTGATTTGCATGAGACGTTACCTGCAAGTAAAGCAGTAAAAGTTTCTATGCTCCAGCTGTCATTTCTATTTATTGTCGGCAGAGCAGAACTTTTATTTGATTTTTTCTATACTTCTCTTTTGCCTTGGAAGGTTACATTTCTCACTGGACAGACCTAGGAGACATTTAAAGTAGGGTTTGTCACATTAATAAGATTGTCTCAATACTGGTGTTTGGATGCGTCTGGTGACTCTGATGAACTTCACTGCCATTGACCACTTTATTCCCTGAAGTTCATTAGGTCGCAGAACCTTTGATGGTCCACATGGGTACTTACATGGGCGATATTAGGCTCCTATTATTAAAGCAGGAGCATCGCCAGTCCACCTATATGTAAAATGCTTTGACTCAACTGCCTTAATTCTCAAATGAAAACAGCAAAAGTTTTATGCAGAACTAAAACTGTCTATCTTTGCCCGATTTCTTGTAGCCAACCTCACATAATTAGTCACTCTACTGTCTCCTTCGGTGTTTGCTTGACCTTTGCATCCTCTCTTGTGGAATTGCAGCTGGATGTTGAACTCCTAACTATCAAGCAAAGTCCCTTTGGGTAAGACATGCACATTGAGGAGAAACCAAAATAGCATAACGACCTTAATATGTCCTCAACAGTCAGTGAAAGTGATTGTTTGTTCTGCAGATCTCCTGTCAAAATCGTTGAAGGTTAGATCCTGTATCTTCCCAATTGCTCGTCATGCGGTGTTTCTAAGCAAGATGGAAACAAGAAGCTTGAAGCTTTTGCAAAAACTGAATCTTATGGAGCACAAGGTATTGCGGACGATATTGTGTGTGACTTGAGATGCACAAGTCTGCTATCCTGCAAGTTGCTCAATTTACTTTATTAGTCCTACTCTTTCTGCGTAAGAACGTGTCATTTTAGATGTCTGCTGAGTGTACTAATCAATTACGGTCGTTTTATACCTGATATTTACATCATTCTCCCCATGCGCTATCAGTTCAATTCAGAAACAGAGAGACTCTCGAAATATGCGAGAGAAAGATAAATGGATTACTTCATAAAAGAAAGCTGTTGAAGACACAATAATAATGCCAATTTCTGTCCAATGGCTTCGAAGGGTTGGTTAAAAAAAGGGTCAAATAACAAAAAAGAAAAGAACACCTGAATTTTTGGCCTGTCGCACAAAAATTTCCCGATTTATCAAACGATCAAAAGACAATCTAACTTTTTCACGAGGGACAAAAATGCCTAATGTTAAATTTAATGTGCAAGTAAACTGATGTGGCACATCACGTGATCAATAATGACGTTTTAGAGCAATAGATTAGTAGGGAAAAGAGCTGCAATGATATACTATAATGCACTTGAAACAAATTAGTTCTAACTCCCTGTTTGGTTCAGCATGTAGAAGAGGCTTTTGGGCTCTAAAGGGGTTTGGGCAAAAATAAAGGTGTTTGGTTCAATTTTTTGAGCACTTTGGGGAGATGCAATTGCATCTCCAAGGTTGAAAAGCTTTTGGGGGAATGGAGGGGTAGAGGTCCATTGGGAAAGTTGCATTTTCGGAATGCAACTTCCGGTACTGTTCATCGGAGGCCGACGACCGCCGGCCAAGGGGTCTCGCGCGCGGCGACCGCCGCCAAGGGTCGCCCGACCCGGTGACCGTCACCGAACCTCAAGTGACACCGAATCGCGCGACGCGGCCATCGCCTAAATCGCGCAAGCCAAGCGGCCGCTTGAGGTCGTGCAACCTCAGCGGCCATTGCGCGACCTAGGCGACTAGATCGGCCATCGGCCGCGATTCGGTGGTCCAGTCACTGGGTCGCGCGACCTCAAGCGACCGTCGCTTGGGGTCGCCCGACCCCGGCGACCCGAGGCGAGAGTCGTTAGGTCGTGCGACCCCAGGCGACGATCACCCGAGGTCGCACGACCCAGCGGCCAAAGCCAGCCATCTGGCAGTCCAATGGTCGGACTTCAAAAAAGAAAATAGATTTTTTTTTTGTTTTTTTAATTTAATAAAAGTTATTTACAAATGCAAATTTTACCAAACGGTATTTTATCCAAAGTTGTATCTCAATGCAAATTTTACCAAATGATATTTACATTTCGGAAAACCCCATTCACCCAAAGTTATTTGCATTCCGAACCAAATGGGCCTTAAGATGAGGAATAAAAAACGATGAAATTAGGGAGAACAGTGTTATTTGGCTTTTGTTGACATGTCTGCGGCCTCTTTTGGCTCAACCGTCACGTGGAGATTTACTGTGCAAATCATTACCTTCATCTATATCATTTGAAGACTTAACGGTGGGATTTTTGCGTATCAAGTAAAAGTTCATAAATAAAGTTTAGGATATTTTTGTCTCTAGTGAAAGTTCATGGGTTTTTTTTCGATGTGGCCTCAAAAAAAAAAAAAAAGATGGCACATTACTCTTGGGGACAAGGATACTACAAGTGCCAATGTTATAATTTTTTCAATCACTTGAGTGTCAAACCTCTAAAAAACGTTCTCTTGAATATTATAACTTTTCATTAATTACTTAAGTACCAAAAAAAAAAAAATTAAAAGCATTCACATAAGTGTCAAAAACCCAACATGGCATAACACTTGTGATGAATGTTTTTAAAAGATTAAGGGACTCAAGTGATGGATTGAAAAATTATATGACACTCAAGTGATTGAAAAAAATTATAACATTTAAGTAAGCGTCATACATAAGTAATGACAATTAAGTAATTGAAAACAGAGTTAGGGACATAAGTGAGCCCAATGTGAAAGTTATAACCCTTTTCCCTTACTTTTGGTAAAATCCTATAAGCATCTCAGGGGGAAGATAGACTTGTGAAGCAGGCTCAGTGTTTCATTATGCATGTAGAATTACCTTTCCTATAACTTCTCTTCCAGATCTCACATATAGAAGCATATCCATTGTGTCGCCGTCGCTGATACTAGAGAGCTAAGCTAAGTAGCAAAATGAATGGAAGAAGGTGGTCTCCAGCCCTTTTTTTCAAGTGATAACTGACTGAATTCTCTCATTGCATGGCAACAATGACGTACAAATTATCTTATCAACCCACGGTTTGTCTACTGCACTTTTGTCACCTTAGCTGTTTTCTGGGCAGGCTGGTCTTGCGATTCTCTCCATGAAGTTTGAGAAACATTTCTTGCTTATATGCACGTTTATACTATATAGAGAAGAAAATGTTCAGAACATCACAAACTATTGGTAGTGCAGCGGCCACTGAGCCATTGACTTATC
This sequence comes from Eucalyptus sp. ANBG9806169, assembly GCA_014182395.1. Lineage (NCBI taxonomy): Eukaryota > Viridiplantae > Streptophyta > Magnoliopsida > Myrtales > Myrtaceae > Eucalyptus > Eucalyptus sp. ANBG9806169. Next base: position 24,687,329 of record CM024583.1, read on the forward strand.
CCTCATTAACTATTGGCAACGTTGTGATGTCGGAATGTGATGTCGCACTGTGGACACATGTCAAATTTTTGCGGCTGTGAGGAAGAAAAAAATGCCTACCACATTAGCGGATGGTGGGGTAGTTGCTAACCACTGATACTTTCTCCTCCATAGTATGATTAAAGAAAAAGCATTGATCCCCATAAATTAGGAACAAAACCATATCTGGACAAATATTTTCCTTTCAAAGGATCACACTTCTTGAACATCACTTCCAGAGAATGCGAGGGGAATCAGATTTCCCCTAGGACAAAAAGTTTCAGTGACCCTAGATTCCTGTACCCACTTGAGAATTTTAAAATTTTTCACCCACTTTATTCCCGTTCTGAACTCTATATCTACCCAATCCTCCGCCTTCGTCGTAGCATCACAATTCATAACTTTCCCCTCCTCCTTTGCATGCAACAATGATAATGCCAAAGCCAAGGCCTAGTCATAAACTAGGCCTCCTCTGTGGATTTTTGGTAGTTCATCTTTGCCTTTTCCATCAGTGTTCTACACAAAAGATATGCCCAAGCTGTGGCTCCATGAGTATCCCCTACCCTCTGAGTACCAATCCAGCCTGTGGCGATCCGGATTACTCGCTCCACTGCGATGCGGGCTCGCAAAAACTTTACTTCAACGCACTCAATGGAAGCTCCTATCTGGTGATTCGGATCATCGCTTCCGCTCAACGGATGGTCGTGCAACCGTCGCCTTGGATCGGCAACTCGTGTGTCACCCGTGATGCACTAGTTAGCGAAGGCCTCTGGTTGAATCAAACTCTCCCCTTCAATGTAACTTCGTCGAATACGATCTTTTTCTTCAACTGCTCACCTCGGCTTCTTGTCTCTCCTCTCAACTGCACTTCCTCGAGTCTCTGCCACCGCTACCTGGAGAGCTCGGGACATATCGACAAAGCCCGAGCAGCTCAGTGCGCCGGTGATCTAGACCCATGTTGCACATTCGTTGCCGGGGGCATGCCTTCTGCTTACAAGATCCGGCTCCACAGTTCGGGTTGTCGAGCATTCAGGAGCATCCTTCATTTGGACCCGCTTAAACTGCCCAGTCAATGGGAAGAGGGTCTCGAAGTGCAGTGGTTCCCTCCACCTGAACCTCTCTGTAGATCGCAGCAAGATTGCTCTCCAAACTCCAAGTGCTCTGGAGTTGCACCAGATGGTCCCCTGCGCTGCCTCTGCAACAAAGGTTACTTTCGCGACCGCACTCTAGGGACTTGCTTGAAGACAAAGAAACATACTTATTTAACCCTTGCTATGAAGATATCGACCGGTGTAATTTGTTTTCTTTGCCTAGCCACAGTAGCAGCTACTATCACCCTAAGAAAGTGCTACAGGCTATCGAATAGGGCGAAACTGGCTAAGGCGAGAGAAGAAATGTTGAAGTCGAGCAACTGTGGGAAATCTGCCAGGATGTTCAGCTTGAAGGAGTTGAAGAAAGCAACTAGCAATTTCTCGAGAGACCGGCTCTTGGGAAGTGGCGGATTTGGAGAGGTCTACAGAGGCGAACTTCCAGATGGGACTCTCGTGGCCATTAAGTCGGCTAAAGTGGGGAATATCAAGAGCACACAGCAGGTGCTGAATGAAGTCGGGATACTATCTGAAGTCAATCACAAGAACCTAGTTAAGCCCCTCGGTTGTTGCATAGAAGCTGAAGTGCCATTGATGGTTTATGAGTATATCGCAAATGGGACGCTCCATGACCATTTGCACGGAAAGAGGTCGACATTTTTAGACTGGATGACGAGGCTTAAAATCGCTCTGCAGACTGCCGAGGCACTAACTTATCTCCATTCCGCAGCGTACACGCCCATTTACCACAGAGATGTCAAATCCACAAATATCTTATTGGACAATGACTTCAACGTGAAAGTTGCAGATTTCGGGCTCTCGAGGTTTGCCCAGCCAGGTCTTAGCCACGTTTCAACATGTGCTCAAGGAACATTAGGCTATTTGGACCCAGAATACTACCGCAACTACCAGCTGTCTGACAAGAGCGACGTGTACAGCTTTGGTATCGTGCTGCTCGAGCTTCTGACCTCACAGAAGGCAATCGACTTCACTCGAAACGAGGACGATGTCAACTTGGCCATCTTTGTCAGCCAACGAGCTAAAAATGGGGATCTGATGGGAGTTATAGACAGGAAGTTGCTTGTGACGGAACCTTCTACTGATATATTGAACAGTGTGAAGCTCTTCTCGGAGCTGGCATTCGCCTGCCTCGGGGACAGGAAGCAGGACAGACCAAGCATGAAGGATGTCGTCAAAGAACTCCAGTGCATCATCCAACCTGTATGTCAGGCCGACCGGCAGGGTGTTCCAGAGTTGATGGGACCGCAATCATCGGATGGAACTTAATTTCATGCTGTTTTTTGTCCGCCATGTCAATAGAAAGTTGTCATCTTGAATATTCACATCAGAAAAGGAGATGGAGCGTTGCTGATGTGGCGGAAACGACAGCGCTAAGCGGCTTCGATAAGAAAGCAGTCTGAGGAATATAGATTCGGTGGGTCAGGAGAAAAAATGAGGGAAAGTTAAAGGATCAGATGCAAAGCTTTGAGCAGAAAGTATGATCCATTGAAATGTGGACCTGGGGATCTCATCTGAGATTGTTGGAATCCTTTGAGGGTCTTGTAACTTTGGCATGATAAAAGATGAGTTCATAGATAGACTTTCAAGTATTAACTCTGCTTTCTTTTTATGTTTCTTTCTTTTTTGTTCTTATTTTCCTTGTCTGTACATATGATCCAAGGCTTTCTTGGTTCTGTCCTTTGTTTTATATCCAGCTAATACAGGAAGGCAATGATCTAGGCATGCTCTGTTGTCTCTAAAACATCATCATTCTTGTGATTTGGTTCTGGAAAGGGACTAGGGAGAGGCATTATAGGTGACAACTATTAAGGGAAAATTATCCATTGAAATATCAAAACCCTCGTTTTGGCGGATGCATTATAGGTGACAACTATATCCCTTAGTAGTAACAAAACGCATAACAAGCTAATTAGAAGTGGGTTGCATTGCACATGTAGTGTCTACACAGTGATGATTGATCAACTATTACCACATGGTCACTACCACGACATCATGACCATCTTAAATATAGTCATATGTGTGACGCTAGTGCGACGTGACTCGAATCAGCGCAATAACTAAAATAGTAGTATGACTCATTTATGCATTTATACTCGCGCATGCCATTCCTCCCCAATTTCGGGGTGCTCCAACTTCGAAACAAACATTTTTTTAAGTTCCTCGTCGGTTAATGCAGGAGCACGAAAGGGGACCTATCCAACACCAGCGAGAAAAGCAGGATTGGCATATATTTTTGCTTCACTTAGAACCAGACATATGCCGAATTGTTTCTTTCTTTCTACTGGCTGGAAGGAAGAAAGCTAACAAATCCGAATGAATTGACAAAACGAAAGTTATCAGAATGGCATTAGTCAAAAGCAAATGAGATTTGATCCATGAATTCTTTCGTGGAAGACTATCATTGTCCCCACAGCTTTTTCCCGGGGTGGAGAGGAGCAATCTTGCGCCCCACCTAAAGTTATGATGGCAGCTTCTCCAAATACTACAATGAAGACAAACGCATCAAAACAGTGAGAAACTTTTGTGACAACATTATTAGAAGAAAGGGTAGCCCACCAAACGCTTGGAAAACGAGGGGGGCACACAAACATATAAAAGTATAGACTGATTGGATTTTCCTGATAGCAAGCTAAACATACTCTAGTGATTTTTCCTTTGACGCCTAAAAAATTCTACTTCTTATGTCGGGGAAAACTTATTCCTTCGTCTCCGGTCCACTGCTCCGGTCCATCATGAACATAGCGAATCTCATGTGGACACTATATGGAGGACCCGCGAAATGGACAGGCACGATGCACATAGTCCAGGGAACTCGGGTGTCCTTGCGAAAGAAATCCTTTTGATTTGAGGCGAAGATATCCCACAGCATCCATGACCACTAGACCGATAACTTAGGTCAAGATCAACATGTTCTCTTGATTTAGGAAGAGGACCCGAATTATCTTCCCTCAGATTGGGCCATCCACATAAGCTTGTTAGAGTTTCCCACCCAAAAAAAAAAAAATTAAATTAAATTAAATCAGTCCTCGAATGAACTTACTTGCCAAGAAGTGTTGTTATGTGTTGTTGGGTAAACCTTGCTTTTGAAAGTGTTTTTTCACCTATAGTCGCTTGAATGTTTGAACAAAGTCGATCATCTTTGCACATGAATCTCACTTGTTTTAACTATTTCACCCGTTTGTTGCACTGGCAGAATGACATGTTCACAATACTGAAAATTTTCTTTTACATTCATTTTAAATTTTACATATTGTTGGCCCAACTTATCCTGATTACCTCAGCCACAATATCAATGATAACTCTTGAAAGTCCAAATGGCAAAATAAGTGCCATTCGTGTAAATAATTTTCAATTTTATCCGGACTTTTTCTTCTTATTAGAAAAATGTTCAATTGTCCAAATCTGCTTTAAATCTATCCTAGACCCTTTGCCACTACTCATGAGAGGGAAATAGTCCGTTAAATTCTTTCCCGCATTCCCATTTTGCCTCCACTTTTATTTTTCATCTTTTGCATGATTTTTTCCCACCCCTTTTCTTCCTTTCATATTTTGAGTTAGCAAATTGTAATATCTCTTCATATCAGCAACTTTAATTTCATATAAATTTTTTGAATTAATTTTAATAAAAATATCAAATTAGACCCTTTTAAAGAAAATATTACCTTCATAGGTGGCTTGTAAATACATAATGCTAAAAGAGAAAAGGGTAATTAAAATATATTTTTTTAGGGACAGCGTGGTGTCGAGATAGATTTTATGAGTGAAATGGTGGATTTATATTGATAACCTATAAATGTGGAGATAAAATTCAAAAATGAAAAAAAAAAGTGAGGATTTGTATTGCTAGTGGGCGGGGCCTTATTGAAAAGTAGAATGACAAGCAATATTTTCTATTAAATTGGGTAGATGGGCCCAAAAAAAAAAAAAAAAAAAATCTAGGTCTGGTAAATCCCCGGTGGTAAAGGGAGGAGCTTACCTTTTTTTCCTCTCCAGTCACTAGCACGGCAGCACTAGCTTAAATAATTTTTTCATTTTTTATTTTTTTTTCCTTTTTCTTTTTTTTAATTTCTTTCTTTTATCTCTTTTTCCCTCTTCTTCCTTAGTGAGTTGTCAAGTCTTGGATATGGCTGGTGAGGCTCGACACTTACCAGCTCGCTAGAGGTTGCCAAGGTTGAGCCTTGTCAGCCCTCACTTGTGACTGGACACTAGCCATCACCTAGCCCAATGACCAGCAAAGGAAGATGGAAAAATGCAAATTAGAAGAAATAAAAATTAAAATTAAAATTATACGCATCAACATTGGCAAGCAGTTGATCGATCTTGACTAAATCATCAACATAGCAATTTTCGATGAAAATTGACCGAGAATAACTAAATTAACAAATCGTTAAAATCTTTATAACTAAATTGGTAAATTGTTAAAAGGTTTATGATCAAATAAGCAAGTTACTAAAATGTTTAAGACTAAATTAACCGTCGTATAATAAATTTATAACTTTCTAGACAATTTTCCTCGTGAAGGGATTTTTAAATATTAAATTATGCAATCATCTAATAGTTAAAGTTTAAGAACAAATGACAACGGTTCTATAAAATCTCACGTCTCCATTAAGAAAAGAGTTACTTTCTATAAACATAAATGTCGATTGCCAATCAATTGTCGGGCAAATTATCCTAATCCAAGTACAGAGTTCGAGACAGTAGGGCGAGAAGACTTCTCGGTTGCGGAAATATAGTCTGCCTTTTCTAAATGAACTCCTTGGTATTGGCTGAGTGTTCAAGAACGGTATCGAGTGTGCCTGTAGAGATACGTTGCCACATTCTTGTACTCCTTTAATTGCTTGTACAAACCAGATTTGGAATTGTTCTTCAGTATCGTTTACTTCAATTTTGAGATTTCACATATTGCTTTAAGTGAAATTGACATTTTTTTGGAATTCATGTTAAATTAATCAATTGTATATCCATCAGCGACAATTTATTAACCATGGAGCAAATATCAACTATAATTGTGTTATGCAGCTGCCTCCCATATTCTTAGGAAGCAAATGTCGATAACATTGTACATTTAATGCAACTAAACACAACAACCTGTATCAATTTTCAACCAGTAATTATAAAATAGCTTGGCCAAGAAAATAAATAACAAATACAACCATTACAAGGTAGTGAGTAAAATAGCTGTCCAGCGAGTATTACCAGACTGTCAAATGAATATGCCATGATATAAAATTTGGTCTCCTAGCTTCTGAAATGGTCATCGCATTACTAGTTTAAGCTTAAACGTTAGATTACACATCCCGCTAGCAATTCCCAGTGTCAGAGAAGAGTCAAAACAAGTAGTAACTGTTCGTCTATGGTTTCCATTGAAAAAGACAAAACTGTTCATCGACGGTAGCGGTAACGTTTGAAGTTGAAATAAACATGCAGAATCCCTCTTTCAAAAGTGCATTTGAAGCCCTTCTTGTGCGAATATTCCCATTCTTTGTTCACGATCCTAAAAGCCTGCAGTATACCAGCAGTATGTAAATCATATGACAGCCAAAAGGTTTACGAATGCATAAAGGTAATTTTCTGATCAAGTAGACTCACAATGTCCTCATATGGGGGCCCGGCGTGGAACCGGATGATACACGTCTCTGTGCTATTCCCATCCTTTTCAATCGTGTATGTCGGGGCCTTAATTTTGTCGACAAGGTCAGGGTAAAAGATATTGAATTTATACCCTTGCACGATCTTTGGAGGTGGATTATCATGATCGTAATGCGTTTGATTGTACTTATTCCACTCATATCCAGTGTGGACACGGTTGAAATATTTTGGTTTTCTCGGTCGATACTTATCATGCCACCAATAAACCTGCATCCACATGGATAAATTCAAGGATCAGGTAATCTGAGAAAAAATATGACATGAAAAAGTCAAAACTAGTCGAGAAAAGGGGAGACATGAAGCACCTGTGAGTCCAGATTCACCTCCGCACCAGTGCCAAAAACCGCATCACCTTCCTCCATGGCTCCCATGACTTTGATGGCCTTCATTTCAAAATTATCTTCTGATGGAGCTGGCTTTGACGCCATTACTTCTTGCATCCGTCTTTGTTGTTCTTCCAGTACCTCCATTCTTTTCCGTTCCTAAGAATATATACCGGAAACCACAGGTTAGATGCACACCTTTACTCACCTTGCACTAAGTAGTCTGCAGGGAGCAAAGGAAGTTACCAGTGCAGCCCTGTCCTCTTCAGGGTCAATGGCCTCTTCAGTTTCATCACCATGCAGCAGTTGTGGAGAAAATGATCCAGCCTCCTCTTCTGACTCCATCATCTCTTCTTTAGGTAAGGGTTCTGGGGACATTGATCCTTCATCTAAACATCAAAACCATGGAAATGATAACTTAGTACCCAGCCTGAACTAAAAGGAAAAACAAGATTTCTATAGATTAGTTATTATCAGACAGAGACATACCATCAGGCAAATCTTCTTCTTGTATAGGACTGAGGACATTAGCAGTTTCTGGATTGTCAACCACATCCGCAGGCTGCTCCAGGCGTTGAAGATGCTTACGCAACATTTTCGCATGAAATTCTTTCAAAAAAGCCTATGTTTTGATCAGTCAAAATTGATGTACCAATTATACATTCTCAACAATGAAAGAACATCAAAATAAAAATACCTTTGCCTTGTATATGTGGATACGTTTGAGGATAACCTCCCAAAACTCCACAACCTTAGCTGTGCCAGAACGCAACTGATTCTCAACACCAACATGTATATCCTCCAATTCTCGGTAGGTCTTCTTATGCAGATAATCCCTTACATCTACTTCGATGCTAGAATGCATACCCCTTTCTTCTGCAAGCAACTCAGCAGGAGGCTCCTCCCCACGCACTCTAGCTCGATCGAGTACATCCTTTTTCCTAGCTTCTGCCAGTTCCCAATCGCAAACCACCAGAAGTGCCTGCTCAGTAAGATAAAGAAATAAGAAACTGTAGACCCAGAAGGTCAACTTTTCATATGCTAATCTGAATTATCCACCTTCTAGACACTACTTTCAGGTAACATCCTTCAACTGCTCAAAGGACAAACAACCATGTTAAGTGTCAATGATCTCATAGAGCTCATATAGCATTTCAATAACTAGGACAGATACCAAAATCAAGGATGCTGAGAAGTGAGTCACACAATGACTATCAGACATTAAATGAATCTCTAACCCATTCGACGAAAACTTCAAAAAAGCATATTACCTTCCAATATTCAACATGCGTCGGTGTCTCTGTGTCCAAATCAAGATGCATTTTGATGTCACCACGAAGCTCTTCCATTTCTTTCACTGTTAATCCCTGAATCAAACGCAATGGTGAGGACAGCTAAGCTACCATAATAATAAGCCCCTCCAAATTCAACTTATCAAAAATTTATTTTGAATACTTTCAGGATAACAAACAACACAACGACTTCTCATTTTATACATTTCTTTGGAGATGCCTACAGGGAGAATCCATCCCCTGACATTTTCAGGTTAGCCACAGATGAGGAGGGTATATTGTTGCTTTCCAAAAACATGTACAGAGATAATTCAGTGAAGCTATTCATGTACACGGATGGCTCAAAAGTGGCAAGTAAAACAACTTTTTGATTAGATGTATAAGCTACTTGTGTCGGGCAAGGTAAAAAGAAGCGTAGGAGGTGTTTAATGCTGAATGACATTTTTCAACCCTTACTGAATTCCCTCTTCAAAAGATTTTTTATCTTAAGCATTTTATCTCAAATAGATAATCTCAGTGACTTTCGCCGTATGGAGGCCCTTTAAGAGGGCATCTTAACAGGAACAGTATGCAGAATAGAAGTTACAGGCTGGTATATGAATCTCCTTATATAACAGAACATGTGAATTAGTAAACCATGGATCAATTTATTGCTCTTTATTGAGATGTCTCAAGCCGCTCCTGCAATTTATCGAATGCAGGAGGCGTGAGCTTTTTAAGTAAGCAAGTAGCTCAGGGCTTCGAAAGGCATTTGCTTTATCAATGACAAAAATGAGAGAACCCTGTTATGTCCTATTCCTCCTCCAATTTCTAGACTTGTTTCGGGGTGGGGAAAGTTCTATCCTTTGAGAGCAACTAGATATAGGGTGACATTACAGAAGTTGAGTTTGTATTAAGAAAAGAGAGACTTTTCGTTTCTAATCATAGTTATTAGCATCCTCTCTTTTCATAAATCTACATAGAAGAGTACCTCTTCAGTACCTTGTATATGTAACAAATCATTTAGCTTTTCAAAGAAAATAAAATACAAGTAGGCAAGGCAAAGAAGCACAATGTCTGTCAGAATGGGTAGTTTAATGTTAGAATAAATTAAATTTTCACCTTGAAGACCATGTAAGGTTCATTCAATTCAATATCCAGATCATCTGAACCATTGAGGTGCTTTGATAAAATATCAATTGCTTTTGCACGCCCTTCACGCAATCTGATGTCCGACCTGACTTTGCTTTGATCAAAATGAAACTGCAAGAGAAAATGTGTGAAAGACTCACCATATTGAGAAAAACAATTGTCAAAATGATGCCTCTGAAGACTAGACCACAGGAGATGGAGAGCTTGAAATACAGAATAACTAGTAGCCATACCTCCTCTTCTTTCTTCTCCCAATCTTGAAACTCTGCTCGAGCACGCTCTCTGGCTAGCATTGCCTGCAGAAAGCAGAAATATAGAAATCATCTCTCTGTACCAGAAAAGTTCTAGAGTTTCACGCCCATCACCAATTCAACAAGAGAAATATGGCTTTGGTGACTGCACCAAACATACCATTTCCTCCTCATGCTGAGCCTTTTCAATCGCTCTTTCTTCCCTTCTCTTCTTCACTTTCTCAATCTCTGCCTGAATAACAAGCAAAAACAAGCAAGGGTGTGATTAGAGAAACATTTACTTCAAGACTTTCAGCTTTCTAGTATGAAAGACTTCACATTTATTTCATACAGCACTACCTATCCTTGAAAACCTACAAATAAATCAATATTAAAGTCTCTTTCAAGTCTAAACTAATTTTTTCCCTATTGGCAGGAAAGTTAATAAGTAATTTTTTGCATATAGAAAGTGGAAACAAGTCTAAATAAGTTGATCTCACCAAAGGGAAAGTATAAAGAAGTAAACTTGAATACAAAAACCTTCCACCAAATGCATATGACTGTCGAGTGCAAGAATGAAAGAATAAATTATCCATGCACTAATGCTAAGAAAAGATCACTCAAGGCTCAAACAACATAATGAAAGATGCATGACCTAAAGAACCAAATGTAATTCGATAGCCTCAGAGAAAAAAGCATATAATTGGAATGCTCGATGTAGGAAAGAACGCAAGATAATTCCAACATTATGTTGCCCAAAAGAACATAATGGTTCAATCATTTGTCTTCGGTCAAAAGTGCTTTACATAAGAAATCCAAAAGCCTCAGCCCTGACCTAGCACTTTTCACTTGTTTATGGATAAAGCAAAATGCAAAAGGAATGTCAAGGTGCCCTTTTGTTTTTGTGTTCGTGTGTGTGTGCGCGTGTGTGTGTGGACATTGAATGGATGAAAAATCGGGATGCAGTCATCCTTTAAATCAGATTCTAGAGGTATGCTGTTAAACCTAAACGATTAAGTTGGATTACATAGGTTTAGTAACATAACTATGAAAAGAAAGAAAATGCCAACTAATGTATAATTAAAAGCCATAAGTCTCACCAGCTTGGGTTTCTACTTCATAGCAACTAAGACATACAAAAACATTGGTACTTAGTAAACTTAACAACATAACCAGAGAAGTTAAAGGGGCTCCATCTGAAAGGTCAAGAAACTTTGAGAGGACTGTTAGGCCAACTATCTCATAAAGGCATTCGAACACCAATTTTTAAGAAAATTAAAACTTAACTCTGCAATGGCAATGCATTTGAAGCATAGTACAGGAAATAGCAGATTCCTAAACAAGACTAGGTCAACAAAAAAACCATAACAAAACCCTAATAAATCTGTAGCGCACAAATAAAAGTAGCAGATGGCCATTAAGAAAATCTAAAAGATCCCAGAAGATGGAACCGGTAGGAGTAGGCAAGAAAATTATGTGATTCATTGCATCATATGAGGAACAACACCTTTTTCAAAGAACTAGATGGAGCAAAAACAATTCAAATAGTCTCCCCTGAACTTTTTGCCTTGCATATTTATGCACTTTATTTTGATCCCTTCTCAATTTATTATCCAGTTACAAATGCAACTCTGAGTTCCACTGTAAACACTAATTTCATTCCATTAAGCACCAGCGTCAACTTCGTAGACAATCCACTATATTTTTTATATGCCTCATCAAATCATGATGCTAAAGTTGAATAACATAAATATCATATGTTCCTGCATCCAGATGATTCAGCATCTAGCTAAATAAATTCACCAGAATCACTGCATAAAAAAACTAAAAGCCAAACATCAAGCACACAGATTGTGCAGAAAACAAAATATCTACAAGGAAAAAAAAAACCAAATAACATGAAATAATTTATATTTTTCTATACCATTCTTTCTTTCTGCCTCTTTTTCTCTGCTTTGATAGAGAACGTGTCAAGATCTGCACCCAGGGAGACATCACGCTCAATCTTCTTTTTCCATACAAACCTGCAATTTCCTTACCCTATGTCAGATATCATAATCATCAAGAACAAAAACTATAATGTGATTTGCACTCCATCTTGTTTTGCTTCTTTCGTGAAAACTTGCAAGCTCAAAACCACACAACCACACATGATGAAGGATTTTTGAGATAGGCTTACAACTGAAAAGATGCAGAAGACTAAGAAACAAAAATACCTAAAGAATTCTGTCAACTCCACCACAAAACTTCAGAAACTTAAAGTTTCATCTTGAATTTTAGGTACATTCGAGTTATAACCTGCCTCTAAAACTTAATTACTATGACCATTAAGTACTGATATGAAAGCTGGGTAGGCACTAACATGGCACTACTGTGGAGCTGATTCTTCAAACACAAGCTAGAAGAAGAGACAGAGAAAGGTAAGAACAGCGTCCATTGCTGCTACCATAACCAGCGACTAACAGGATCCATCGGATTTGATAGCTGGAACTGAATTTTACAGAATCCAGTTCTGTGACTATTTACCATTGATATAAAAGTGTCAGGTGGGATGCACTGCTTAACAACCAAATCCACTACACTTCTAGTTGCCGCTATCCATTTTACGACAATCCTAGCAGATTTGACAGCAGCATTAGATCTAAAATAAAATTGAATGTGCTTTGATTAGTTCTACGTCAAACAATATTAGATGTGCATAGTTAGCATCATATCATCACTGAGTCATCATGTCACCCTAATTGGATGCAGACTGACAGTACTAACTGCCAGGGTAAAATTGAAGGTTTCACAATTCAGGTTACAATTGAAAAAAGAAAAGATACATAAGGCTAGTTTTCAGTCCATACACATGAAGAGAGAACCCATTTCATTTAAAATTCTATTTCCAAATATCAACTAAATCAATGACAAAGAACCCTTTTGTTCACTTGGTGATTTCATCAATTGCTTATATCTGATAGTCTCTTCGTTGAGTGACCAGGGGCACATTAAAAAATTGAATCTACCCCACAGAAGAGTACCAATCAAAAGTATAGACTGTGGTCAGTTTCCAGTCACATACAATTGGAAAATCGCAGTTTGGAAGTAATTGAGAAAACTTCTTTCCACATTATCTCATAGGAGGAATAATATAGAAAACACAAGCAACCAAAGAAATACCCATAATACTCTGTTTCCAAGGAAGACAATACTTTTGAATTAACGTCCAAAAGAACTCTTTAAACTTTTTTCTCCACCTCCCAATCCCCCAGTAGATAGCTCACATCTGTGGACATTGTAAAGCATGTCAGACATCCCAGTCTTTTTCGTCCTCGTACTAAATAAGATTAAAATTATGTTTTTCCCTATCCAAAATGGCCAAGAAATGAAGGCTCATGCCGTTCATGAAAAAGGGCAAAATCGGCATTCAGCTTCAGAAGCACCAGCCACATTATTCCTGCCCAGCCCTTTGCAATATGATATAAAGACTGAAATCGAGAAAATGGAACCGGGACATTATTTTCTCTCAGGCACAATTTCAATTTTGCTACAGTAAATATAGATCCTATAATCTTACTCATAATAAAGCTACTAAGCTTGAACCGACAATCACTTCAAGGACAATCTTCAAATCAGAATCGAAAACTCACTTCTCATTGAGGTTTGCATCACCGAAAGGATTCGAGGCGTTGGAATATCCAGCGACTGACTGCGACTTCAACTTCTTTGCGACGCTCATCGCCTGAATAAATCACAAAAGGCCGATAATCAATCACAGAACATGACAATGAAAATCGAACCAACGAAAGACCGACGCCGCACGCGGCGGCGCGCGTACCTTCTTCTGAGCCCGCTTCGCCTTGTACGCCTCGATTTCTTCCTCCGTAATAACCCTCGAGCCGCGCTTCCCGTCGCTCCCGCTGCTGCCATCGGAGTCGTCGGAGTACCGACTAGGGCTCCTGCGGCGGCTCCGGCTCCGGCTCCGGCGGCTGCGGCTGCCGCTGCCGCTGCCGCTGCTCCTGTCCCGGCGCTTGCCGGAGCTCCGGGGCGGCGGCGACGACTCGCGGTCTTCGGACTCCGATTCCGAATCGTCCGATCGTCCTCTCCTTCTGCTGCTTCGATTCCGGCTCCGCTCCGACGAAGAGGATGCTTCTTTCTTGCCTCTATGCGATCCCATCGCCACTTGCAACCCGAAGATTCGCAAAACAGGATTTCTAGAGGCTCAGTTCAGGGCTTCAGGCGAGGCCGGGTGAGGAATAAGGTAGAAGATGAGAGGCGACGGACACGTGCTCATATTTCTAGCTTATTTCATCTTAAATTTTGGGGCAAATACCGTAATTAACCTTAAATTATGCATATTATGACATAGATATCCCAACCATTTTTACGTCATCAAAAATCTTAAAGCTGCCACCATATATTCCCACATTTTTTGTGTCCCCAAAAAACTCAAATTTATATATATATGATGTATATCTATCTTTTATTATAATTCATCCGAGGCATTTTAGTCACGCTATTATAAGTTTGGGGTTTTTATGATGGTATTTATTTCACAATGAGTAAATTTAAGATTTTTAGTGACATGAAAAAATTATAATATTTGTATCATAGTAAACATAATTTAAGATTTTTTGAGGTATTAATCTAAATTTTAACATATCCATGAGTAACGCAGTTAGTTGAAAATCCCTCATTCATCGTTGAGGTCGAAAGTTCGAAACCCTCCCGCATTCTAGTGATTTAAGTGGGGAGGCGGCAGGCGGTGGGTTCTTGTCTTAATCTTAGAGGTATAGGAGCCCAATCCTCGGGAGCCTTTCGGGCACGGGAGGCATGTGGCAAAGTTCTCGGTCATTAAAAATATAAATATATATATATTTTTAAGCATCAATAGACTTTTCACTGTTGTCTTCCCACTTTTATTATCCATGTATTATTTTTGTTATATTTGAAAATTAATAAAATCAATTCAATTTATCATTTGAAATATATATTACACTAAAAGTGGAAAGAGCCAGGGAATTGCAGAAAAAATCATAATTCATTTGGCGTAGAAATAAAACCAATGTAATTTATCTTAACTAGTCTGATTTGATTTATTTCACTATAAATAAAAATAATAATTACTTCAACATAGGAGCTTGTGAATCTGTAAGAGATCTTGAAGTAGAGGATATAAGCTATGTGACTCCGATATGAATAAGACCAAAATGCTTATCATCATGCGCCCAAGTCAATTATATATAATTTAAATTGTCGAAAGATTTTGCATTTTTTTCCAAAGACACGTGTTCATTAAAAACCTAGTGACTAGTGATCAATGGAGTAGACTAGGCCCTGCATGATAACATTTCTCTTCCTCAAAATTTCTGTTCTTTTGTTCAGGAACGAGGAAAAAGAAAAACCTTGTTTGTTAAAGCCACATAATTTTACATTAGGAATAAAAACCCGGGTGAGAAATGGTTTGGGAAGAGAAATGAGAAACAAAAAAATTCACTTCTCTTCCGGGAATAAAATTGAGGAACAAAAACCTAATTCCTCTTTCTCCCCCTACACTCACGCTCTTCTCAACTCGGCTCTTCCTTCCTACACGACCTCGTCCGATTTCGAAACCTCCCGTCGCCGCCCGTCCCGTCGTCGCCGCGCCGGTCCCCGTCGCCCGGTCCTTCGTCGTCGGTCCGGTCGCCGCGGCGGTGAGGTCGCCGCTGGTCCCGTGAGCGAAATCACCTCCCGTCGAAGCCCGTGACCTCGCCCGAGAGAAATCACCTCCCGTCGCCGCCCGTACCGTCGCCCCTGCCGGTCTCGTCGCCCGCCGGTCCGTCGCCCCTGCCGGTCCGTCGTGCCCGCTGGGTCCGTCGCCGCTGGAGCTCACCTCTTCCGAAGCCCGCGACCTCGTCCGGAGAAATCACCTCCCGTCGCCACCGATCCCGTCGTCGCTGCCCATCCGTCGTTGCCGGTCCGGTCGCCACTTGTCCCATCGCCGTTGGTCCGTCCTCTTCCCTTGCGAACTTGCACCGACAAGTCTCACTTTGCTATTTGTTTGGATGAGTTTCGTGGCGATAGAAGAGTGATGCCGCTCTGTGAAAAAAACTTGCAGCTAGGGTTGCGGATTGGTGTGCGTGGATTTCTTGGCGGTGGTGGCCTCTTACCCCAAGCCCGACAACAAGATCCGGAGCACCAACTCGGAGGTTTTGCTCGTTCTCTACTTTTTCCATAATGCCATTGCTTTTGTTAGGTTGTGATAGGTTGTGATTTTAAAATCTGTTCGGTACATCTTGCTTAAGTTCAAGGCGGTGGGAATGCTGGTAACGTTTTGATTTGCGCTGCACGTCGGGCTTGAATCCGAGGCTGATTTCGAAGGTTGCGAGAACATCTCTTTGCTGATTTTGGTCGGGTATAGTACATGAAAGATCAATATATTAAAGGTTGCAAAAGTCTTTAACTAATGGCATAACAAGTGCCTTTATTGGCTATATATATCACAAATTGAGATAAACTAGCAGCATCTTACAATTGGATTGTAATATTGGTTCATTATTAGTGAAAGTGATGATACGACCCCTCTATGCAACTTTGGATTCTGGTGTAATCCTTGTAGATGCCAAATGCGTGACGATTATTGTGGTTGAACAGATCTTTAAAGCTGCGAGGAGGGACTATTCGGGTGAAGTAGATTCTCCATCATTAGTTAACGGAACACTCCCAAATAAGCATTTGCTTTTGTGCTGCCGGGTTTGTATGCCTTTAGACTTATAAAGCTAGTGTTCTGCATGTTGATATGTCTATTTAGCATTAGATCAAAGTGCTTAGATCGAGGTAAAGTTCTCTATTGTTTCACCTATGGCCTTAATGAGAATAATTTTATAGATCACTTCTAATTTGTCTTAAGTGAGTATTGATCTTGGAAGTTATGTGGATGTTCCTGCATAAGTAACCGTCTTTTAGCTTCGGTGATGTTTCTCTTTTGAGTTCTATTATATAAGATCGCTCGCGACTTTTTGTTAAGTTTATAATCGGTTGTTTCAGCTTCTCTCGTTTGCTTTGGGATGACGGGGAGATTATCACGTGCTTAGTTGGTGTTTCGCACATTGCATGCATCGCAATCTATTTTACCTCGGTTAATCCATGTTCCTTGTCTCGTTATGTTTGCGGGAGGACTTGAAGGACTGGACAATCGATGTCTTTGCCGATGCACTTGCCCGAGTCGAAAGCGTTCACGACCCCAAGTGAGTCGTGACTTTGATTTAGTGCGTTCTCGGCATCCCCTTTCATTCATATATTGTTTCTCGCGGAAGTAGATCAACACCATGTCCTATGCTTAATACTATCGAAATTTGGGGGTTCTCAGACTGAAACGGAAATGTGATCGGATCTGGAGCACCGAACAACGCCAAAGGTTGCTGGGCACTAAAGGGTGACTGAAAAACCAGCCTGGATTTTTGTTTCACTTGGGTCACTTGTCAATCCATAAAGTTCATGCATAAGCTGAATAAAGCACATGGGGCATCGCCCGCGTTCCGGGAGAGGCTGTTCTTCGTCTCGAGCATGGTTCTGGGCGATGTTCCTTTATTTTTTGGGAACTTTAGTCCATATTTTAGAGCGTCTTTTCCTTTTACCTTTTAACTTTTCCTTTTCCTTTATTGTTTGAAATTTGATTTTTATAGACATTGTGCATCTGAAATCTTCTACAAAATATAGACTTTGGTAGTTATTGATGATTAAGATCATGTAGAAGTTCTTTCATTGTTTAAACCTAAGTAATATTTTTCCATTTATTGGTGTTCAAGATTTATTAATCGGCTTTTTATTTTGCGGCTGAAGGCGTGGGTTATGTGAAGTCGGAGCTATTCTAGTGGTGATTCTCACTTTTTCTAAAGTTGAATCCGCCGCTTCTAGTGCCGTCGCCTCCAATCGCCCGTCCGATCCCATTGCCTCTAGTCCCGTCGCCTCTAGTCACTTTTCTCCGGTTGCATCACCTCCGGTCGCATCGTCTCGTGGTCGTCTTGCCCTAAATCAGGTTTGTTGCTTTGATTCCTTTTGATTGTACCTATTCTAGTGATGATTCTTACTTTTTCTGAAGTTGAATCATGTCGCCTCCGTCGCGTTGCCTCTGTTTGTGCTCGCCTCTCTCATGTTGCTTCCCTCGTGCTTGTGTTGCCCTTGATTCTCACATGTATCAGCTAGGCTGAGTAACAAATACCAGAGCTGATATGATGATCAACACAAAAATTCTGGTGCACTTATCTCACTTTTTTGTCTCTCCAAACCAGTGGGAGTATGAAATGAAATGAGATAGTTGTGTATGTATGTAGCTTGCGTGAGTAGTTTGTCGATGCTCTGTTTTAGTTATAGCCTGTGATAAAGGATTTGTTTTAGCTAATCCGAGGGTTGTGAATGTGTGTGTCGATGCACTGCTTGTATAAGGCAATCGTAATATGTTTGTATGGCAATGTACGACCTATACAGAAGCTGTAATGAATGAAGGTATAGCGACATTTGCACTCTCTTTTTAATTGTCTTGAACTCATATGATGTTCAACTAGTGAAGGTTACATGGCATCCCAAAAAGAGGCATTCACCGCAAAGTGGATCGAGCCTCTAACCAACTTGTACGTCGGTTTGTTGGTAGAAGAGGTCAAAAAGGGAAATCGCACCTCTTGTACTTTCAACAAAGCGGCTGGAATAACATCCGGACAGAATTCAATAAACGAGCAGAACTTCAATATACTTCAATACGGTTGAAGAACAAGGTGAACAAATTGAAAAAGCAAAGTATGCTAGTTTCAAGAAGCTGCTTTCACAATCCGGATTTGGCTGGGATAATGTGAACAAAACAGTTGTTGTTGATGATCCAAATATATGGGAATCTCACATCAAGGTATGATTTAACCTTTGATCATTTTGAGATCAATATAGATATACATGGCAATATGTTTAATTGTATTGCTGATATACGTTGTCATTGTGAAAATTGCAGGATAATATTGAGTGGGCAAAATTCAAGAAGGATGGATTTCCTCAATATCCCGACTTGTGTACTGTATTTGGTGATACATATGCTATTGGGAGTATGTAGTAGGAAATGCCACAGATTTTGTGATGTCAGATGAACTTGGTGTTGGTGGTGATGATGCAGACAATGAAGCAGCGAACTTCAATGAACACCAGAACGATGAGGAAGTTTTTATGTCTGATAAAACTCCTACTCCAGTTCGTGACAAACATAGGATGGATAAAACTCCAAATAGTAAGAGAAGAAGGATAAGTCAAGCAAATGATGTTGCTAGCACCTGCAAAGTTTTACAAGAGATGATCAAAAGTAGGGCTAGTCAACATGTGAGTGGTTCTGTGAACTCACAAGTCACATCACCACCTATAGATCCATTCTCGGTATCTATTGTGATTGATATCCTACTTGCCATGCCTATGTTGGATCCAGATCTTTACAGCAAAGCGTGGAACGAGCCTGCGTTAATGCCACGTGGAGGGAGGCTTTTATCAAAACCCCAAGTGAAATGAGAAGCTCACTTCTCCGATTGCTTTAGTGGATGTTAGGGAATGTATCGTGGATTGAATTGAGTTTTATTAGACTATGTTTTTATATTGTTGGTTGTTATTTTATTATTCAAGATATTGATGTTGAGACTTTTGCATTTGTGTTGTAGTTTGGATATGATGGATTGTGTTGAATTTTTATATTTGGTTTGCTTTCACTCTATTACTTACGTTATTGGTTTTTTTTTTTTTTTTTTTGTACATGTATCTATATTGAATTTCTTGTATTTGTGTGATTGCATAGGTACTATGGAAGATCAATCAAATAGTGTGTCTAATGCGAGAGGTAGCAGCAGTTGAATGGTATTTGGATGAGGTTGATATTGACATAATAATAGCATGGTTATGTCTTGTTACTTTGGACATGTCTTTGCATACTAGAGAGCCTATTAGGGACAGTAAATTATCAGGAGCCGAATGGGTAAGGGAAATTGTTTACGGACATTCAGATAGGATATATGAAGCATTCAGGTTAGAGAGACATGTTTTTCTTAACCTATGTGATCTATTGAATGCAAGAGGCTGGCTGAAAGATACTCGATATGTAAGGGTAGATGAACAAGTTGGGATTTTCTTATCTATGATTGGTCACAAAAACTCCAATAGAGATTTATGTGAGAGATTTCAACATTCGGGACAAACAATCAGTAAGTTCTTTACTCTAGTATTAAAAGCAATTCTCGAATTATCAAAAGAGATTATCAAGGCGCCTTCTTTTGATATTGTTCCAGAAGAGATTCTTATCGATCCTAACCATGGACGTTACTTCAAGGTATGATTTTTATATCAGTTTTACATTATTAAAATATTTATATAGCTAATAATATTGTTTAACGCTATACTTTCATAAAATCATAGGGTTGCATTGGTGCTATTGATGACACCCACATTAATGCATCCGTCCTCTAGCGAAACAAATCCCATTTAGAGGCAGGGGAAAGGGACTACCACTCAAAATGTGCTGTGTGCTTGTTCGTTCGATATGAAATTTACGTATTAGGCTGGGTGGGAAGGATGCCAATGATTGTCGGGTTCTTTCGTCGCACTCGAGACTCCTCAATTGCAATTTCCTCGACCACCGCCTGTGTATTTGCTTTGTCTATATCAAGTGATTTTTTTTTTTTTTTTTTTATGATTGTATAGCTATTGCATATTATAACAATTTTATGTATATATTCTTGTAGGAAAATACTATGTACTAGATTCTGGTTATGCAGCACTTCCGTGGATTTATGACTCCATTTAAAGGTGAACGGTATCATTTGAATGAGTATAGGGGTAGAATTAGACGGCCCGAGATCAGCAAAAGAATTTTTCAACTATAAGCATTCTTCATTGAGAAATGTTATCGAGAGGTCATTTGGGGCATTAAAAATCGCTTCTCCATTTTGAGACACATGCCTCCATTTTCAATTCGAAAGCAAGCATATATTGTAATCGCATGTTGTACTCTTCATAATTATATTCGCGACCAAGACAAGATGGACAGGAACTTTGCCCTATATGGAGATCCGGAGCATCCTTTTGAACCTACACAAGACGAGGTTGTAGATGATACACCAGGTGATGAGGCGGCTGAGATAAACATGATCATGAAAAATATTGCAAATATGATGGCAAGGGATCACAATATGCAAGAGATTCCATGACTTTTTATTTCCAACTTTTGCGATGTGTTTTTGTTTTTTGGTGAAAACACTTTTGCGATGTGTATGTAAACTATTATGAATACATTTCTATTAATCGTATTAAGGTATTGCAAATTCTATATCCGCGAGCACAAATGTCATTGAATATATCATAAATGTGGACAAACAGAGGAGAGGAAAACACCTCCCTTCATCAAAATTAGCCAAAACCTTATAAGCTTATGTGAAACACGAAAATGAAATAGTTTGTAATTCAGAAGAAGCAAGGTAAAAAGTAGCATTAAGATGGGATGCATCGACGGCTCAAAATACAAGAGACCGAGGTCTTTACTAAGTGTTTTAGGAGCATATTATGAACTAAATACATAATGATAGTAAAGCAACGCCATGCATGAACCATTCCAATAGTTGGAAATTTCCAACCCCAACCCGACATCCATGTCAAGATTAGAAGACTAAAATCCCCAAGCCACGCATGCACTAGAATTACAATTTTTTTTTAAAGAGTAAAACTTAGTTCCAAGGAAATCACTACAAATTAATTTGGCTAACAATATCCAATGTGCTTTTTCCGTAATATTTGCTATACCAAACAACAAATTCGCAAAAAGATAATATATTCTTGAGAATTATAGTTCAAAACGCTACCAAAATTCGCAAAAAGATAATATATTCTTGAGAATTATAGTTCAAAATACTACCTAAATTCAATAGGCTATAAACTACGTGAGTGAAGATACTCACACACATATATAAGATAATAGTTCACGTTCCATTACAATACAACTTCATCTTCGACTAGAATTCTTACCCCTAAGTAAATGTATTATTATTCTAATAATATTTTGATCTTGTCAATTTTATGTAATATCTAATCTATTCCTTTTTCTTATTTTTAATTTTTTTAAAAAAAATTAAAATTTGGAATAGAAATTTTGTGCAGTTACCAAACAGGTTTCTGTTCTTTTTTTGTTCCAGAAATAGAAATTTTGTGCAGTTACAAAAGGTTTTTTTGCTCGAAATTGTTCCCCGGAACAGAAATAGAAAAGAACTATTTCTGAAAAAACTCTTCCAAACCAAGAAATTTTATCATGCATGCCTTATCAAAGCTAAGAAAAGTATTTCTTTCTTTGGAAAAAACTACTAAACTCATTAAAGAGTTCGCCTCATTATTTTTCGATGACCATTTCCTTAATTAGTAGATCTCTAATATTGATCAACTATGTTATGGTAACGTGGCAAGTCCATGTAAAAATCTGTAGGGCTAATGCTACAAAAAATCTCAAAGTTGTTACAAGTGTATTGTTAGATATATCTTAGAAGTATCGTCGAATTTGTTACAAGGGTACCAATTTGGGATTTTTCATAAATTTTATGAATTTTCATGTGAACTTGTCACATCATCATACCACATTGTCATGTGTCATCCACATTAGTAAATTTAATAGTAAAATTTGACGAAAGATGATGGAGTATCAATTTGTTGCAAGTGTATTAATTTGGAGTTTTTTATTGTCAAAAAATTAGTTTGGAGTAAATTTATAAAAAAAATTATACTAATTTGAAGTTTTTCAGGATATTAATCCTTTTAACAATTCTTACTTTGACTTCAAAACGAGAAAAATAAAGATGTTGGAAAAGGAAGAGTTTAAGGCAAGGAGTTTGACGATTTTGTTTGAGAACGAAGAAAAGCTCTTAAAAGTTGTCTTCATTTTGTGAGGGAAATCATAGGTCGGTGAATATCAACCCGTTTGATTTTTTTATTTTTTATTTTTCATATTGGAAAGAAAATGGTTCGTGGGGTAATTTTACTTTTACTCGCCACCGGTTTAGGAGTTGCTCGAGAATACCATAGACATAAGCCGGGTGTCATGGAATGGCCTATAATTTTTTTCTTTGGCATTTGACTGTAATTGTGTGGTCGGTCCGTCTGCTTTGTTTGGATAGAATGACATGTTAATTAGAGAAAATGATTCTAAATATATATAAAAAAGAAAGAAAATTGAAGCTAAAGCAAGCGAAATGAGAAAATAAAATTAAAAAATATGTTGTGTCAATGCCTCCATAATATCGAAAAAGTTCAAAGAGAAAAAAAAAGCACAATTATCTCTCGAAACCATAATAACCTCTCTCGTTTTAAGCAATCTAGATAAGAATCGGATACTAAAATTAAGTATAGAAAATAATGAGACACCACTCTAAATCCACTTTATTTCTTGTAGATAATTACTTTAATCTGACAAAATTTCTCATAAGTTCCTTATTAAAATCTCTCTCCTTCCATTTAAATCTCTATGATGGAAACATAGCTTTAATTGTATATCCATAAATCCATTGACAAAATAATTTATTGTAATAAATACCCGTTATAAATTTTGCAGAAAACTATGATCCCGATAATTAGGATCAAAGGCAAAAATATGTACATTGTGTATCAACCTTCAGCCATTAATAACATCTAGAATAGATATGCAGAGCCTGAACGATCATTAATAGGCACTTCTGATTAATTGCCTTCTCGATGTTAATGGTATGCTATTCAATTATCAGAAAATCAGAATAATGAGAATAATTAGAGGGTTTGGTTTAGATGACCTATTTTATATGTTCATACAAATCCTAATAGATATAGTCTTCCATCAAGACAAATCCTAGTAGATTTGGGTAATTTCTATAGTTATCAGCAATGAGATTTGAATAACAAAACCTCAATGAAATCTAATGTGAGCAAATTTTAAATTGTATGTGTGATCACATTAAAAATATTATAACAATATCTACATCAATTATACCTTGATGCAAAGTGCAATACGATCTTTCAATAAAATCCATGAGAAGAAAACTTTCTTGATATAACAAGAGGATTATGGGCGAATATAAAAATTCAACACCGTATATTGTGAATTGAAATATTACCGAGTCGGTCGGCGATTCTTGTCGGCTCGAAGCCAAGCTTCTACATATAAGAGTGCGTTTGTTTGTATTTCTATTCTTTTTGTTCCAATGAACTATTTTCATTCCTGCAGTTTTGAACAAAAGAACACGTTTAGTAAAACTTGTTTTGGAATAAAAAAAAATGTAAACATATTTGATAAATTCGGGTTCTTTTTTTGTTTCTTTTAATTTTTAAATATTTTTATTTAATTTTTAATTTTTTTTTCTTTTTCTTTTATTCTTCCTTGTGTAGGTCACATTGGCCTTGGCCATGACTTGGCACCGGCCGACGAGGCGGTGGCCTCGCCCGGCCACGACGAGGCTCGCGGCCCTCGGCCTCACCTTGAGTTGGGCGAGGTCGGTGACTCGGCCAAAGAAAAGAAGAAGAAAGAAGAAGAAAAAAAAAAAAAAAAAGAGAGGAGAGATAAAAGTTGTTTTTAAAAATTGTTCCATAAACAAATAATAACTTTTTTTATTTCTTATTTTTTTTTTTCGAAAACAAAAAAATAAATTTAGAGAACAAAAACGCAGACTTCTTTTTTTTTTGTTAGGGACAAAAGAACACAAAATGTGTTCATTAACAGAAAAAAAGAACACAAGCAAACACTATCTAATTCAATCACTGGCTGTCAGCGACGCTAATGCGGGAGCGGAGCCGTCTCCGTACTGTCCCCAACTCCCGAGAAAATATTCAGTGGTTCGTGCGCGCCACGTCATCTGCTGACCTGGCGCGCATGAACCACTCAGAGATCGACACGCGTCATGTGGGACCCGCTGGAAGATGGAGGGGCGGTCTCGGCTCGCTGCAGAAGAAAAGACAGCTCACAACTCCCGCCCAAAAGTTTCTCTCTCCTGGATTGAATTTTCTGCAATTTTTTCTCTCCCTCACTTTCTCTCTTCCTCCTCCTCCCTCTCGCGACGTCCGCTCTGCTCTCTCTCTCCCCCCTCCGCGAAGTCGTCCGACGCCGACGCCCCTCCGCCGGTTGCCTCCGTCGGCGTCGGAGTCCGTCGCCCCCGTCTCTTCCGCCTCCGCCTACGCGTCCGACGCCAACGCGTCGAACCACGACGGCGAAAATGGAGGAGAGAGAAACGACGAAGCAGAAGACTGAGACGAAGAAGCAGAAGCGCGCGCTCGGGGTTCTGGACATGGGTCGTCGCGTCGGTCGCGTTCCGGTCGCCCTCGTCTACCTCCCCAGGAACCTCCGCCTGTCCACCCGCCCCGAGGTCGCCAGCCCTCTCACCAGCATTCGCCGCCGTAACGCCGCCTCTCTTTGCTCCTTCGATCGATTCCCGATCCCGATCCCCGCCCCCTCCTCCCTTAAAATCTTGGAGGTCCATTTTCTGATACGATTTCTGGTTTTTCTTGTTTGTGCCGCCTGCAGTTGGCGAAGGTTACTGGTTGAAGCAGTCGGTGATGTCTCCCTACGCAGGTTCGGCTCCGTTTGATCTCTGTAGGAAGGAAGCTGCTTGTTTGCCTACTGGTGTGTTGCTGTTTGATGCTTTGATCCCTTCCACAGGTTCCATGTATCACGGTTCTCCTTTGCTGTTGCTCGTTCTCGGACCTCTCGCTGTCAAAAGGTAACCGGAGTATAATCGCTGATGCATTTTGAAGGCTAGGTTGATTGTGAGCTTTGCTGGTTATCTGCTAGAACTGAACTAGATTTATCTGGCGTTATCGAAGCGGAGGCTGTGGCTTGTGCGAAAAGTTGTTTTCGATTCCAGAAATTGAATTTCTTTTTAGGGGAGTCGT
The DNA here is from genome assembly GCA_014182395.1 of Eucalyptus sp. ANBG9806169. NCBI lineage: Eukaryota > Viridiplantae > Streptophyta > Magnoliopsida > Myrtales > Myrtaceae > Eucalyptus > Eucalyptus sp. ANBG9806169. The sequence continues at coordinate 24,712,954 of CM024583.1, forward strand.
AGTTTCTTGTGTGTTGTGAAGTTAATTATGTCCTGTAGCTTTCTCGCAATGCAGAATTGAAGGGCAACCAGAGCATCTTCTATACAGGTATCTACTTCTCTCGTGTTTCGCTTGCGTAGGTAGTTCGCGATTTACTATTTTCATGCAATGTGATGTGTGGTGATCTTTATTGTACTCGTCTCTTGTTCAAAGCATGAGTAATTCAGTGTTGTCAAATACCTGGAAGGATCTAACCTAAGTACAGATTACAATGCTTCTGGTCCTATCTTTGATTCTCTGAGTCGAACATGACTGCGGAAAACTTCTGAACTTGGAAATTTGCCATTGTTTCATTGTTTTGCTTTCGATGGATTACATTGAGCACAATACATGATTGTTACAACGTCGCAAATTTTTATAAACGTCTGCTGTATCTTATCTTGTGAATCTTGTCTTTCATAAGTTGGTATAATCTGTCAGATCTTCTCCAGAGCAATCTAAGATTATCCCCTGCATTCTTTATGTAATTATCTTCTATGTTGATAAGTTGCTCAGTCCATGAGAACAGCTCTTTTGGTCGTAGTCTACTTCTTGTGATTGCAGATATTCTCAATGCAATGCTTATTCGTGCAACTGGTCAGATTCTGCAGAAGGTGCATGCCCAGCATCTGGAAGCTCTGGATCTTTTTCAAGTTGTCACAAGAATCAGGTAAACTTGTTTCTCTAGAATCTAACAACTAGTGTTATATCCTTCTGCTTCTCTCCCTTTCGTAAGACTATTATTGCAATACATTAAGTTACACAAGCTAGTATCTCCTAGGCTTAGAACTATGGTGAGCTGGCTGCATTGAGGTTGCATTGGTCTAAAATTGGTCTAAATTGAGTATGTCATGCATATTTGGAGTCACTGAAGATTATTTCATAGTTCATTATCCTAAACAAGGCATGCTGGCTTGGCGAGGTCCATTTAAGTGACATAAGGGATTCTAAAGATATATAGTCTAAGCCTCTTCCTGGAGGCTTCTTTTTCTATCGTGGAACTTCTTTGGCCACTTCTTTCTGGGGACTTCGTGTATTCACTAATTCTTATTTTTCTAATTTCCATTTTATGAAGCTTCATAAATGATATGCTACCTTTGAGAAAAGAGCTAGTGAAGCTGCAACACTATGCTGCTTAAGTTTAGGTCTTATTTTGTTTCAGGGATGTTACCATCAGGAGACATTGCAGCCCTGGTCTATCTGTGGAACCCTTTCACAATAGTTGCATGTGTGGGTCTATCAACATCCCCTATTGAAAATTTGGCAATCCTATTAGCCCTTTATGGTGCTGTAACACAGAGCAAGCTTTGCTGGCTATGAAGATCTGGAAGTCCCACTGTAAGACTCTAATCTTCATTGGCCGTCGCTTTGTCATTTTCAAGGAGGTTGAAGTGTGAGATTTGCCTTAAAAACTCGATTAAGTTTTGGAGGAGCGTTGTCCTCCTTGGCCTTAGATATCAAATCCTGATTTGTATTCATCAACTTTCAGAAACAAACTCCAAAACAAGGCCATTCTTCGGTGGAGTCAGCGTCAACTGAGACATACTGATGGTGGATTTGGATGATGATAATCATGTCTCATCACCTAACAGCACCGTGTCGAGCATAAGTGGGAAGAGAAGTGAGAGAGACCCACATGGAGAAAATGAAGTTGAGGCTGAGAGAACTTCGTGCTCTTGTGAGAGCATCGAAGAAGATGGCAGCGGAGGAGATGGAGCGAGGAAGAAGCTCAGGCTGTCTAGAGAACAGTCATTGGTGCTAGAGGAGACATTCAAAGAGCATAACACTCTTAACCCTGTGAGTGGCAATTTTGGTCATTCTATTACTGATTAATATATGCTTTCTTTAAATGTGCGTGAGCATGTAATCACTGCTCATAAACCTGACATGGATGTTTGGTAGGAAAAATTGAATTTAAAGTGCATTTCTGTCATGAGATTGATGTTTATTTGTAGTTGTCATTTACTGGTAACAGTCAAATTGGGGATTTGAGACCTTTTTCTTGTTTTCTTTTTTGCAATGATTGGATCTGTGTGAATCACAAATTGGTTTTCATTTTTATTTTTGAATAATGAGATCATCTTTAGGTTCCCTTTGGATGTAATAAAGGGATGGTTTCGATGAGTTTAACTGGAGATTGTTTTGAGTTTCAGAAGCAAAAGCTTGCCTTGGCCAAGCAGCTGAATCTTAGTCCCAGACAGGTAGAGGTCTGGTTTCAGAACAGGCGTGCCAGGTAATTGATAGTTTTGAGTTCTTTTTGCCCAAATACATGGCTTTACATCTGCGTCTCATCTGCATCATTCTGATCATTGTGGAAGAAAAATGTCAGGAGTGGGAGAGAGGCGGGTAGGGGTGGGGGTGGTTGGTTCTCTCTTAATCATTTGATGGTAGTTTGACATCGAAGTTGTTGTTTTTCTTTATAGTGAGTGCATGTAATCTTTGGGTCCACATGTATCCCAGTTGGGCCATCTTGCACACAAGGTGTGTGAGCGTGTAGCGGGAGTCCGGTGATGTGACTTGTCACTTAATCTAGGAGTACACTTCACGTTCTCACTTTAGTATGGAGCACCGATATGTGGGATCCATAAATTCTAAGCCGCCAGGGGAGGAAGTGAAGTTATTAGGGAGTACTCAAATACCAAAAATTTTGTTATGTGAGGGCCCCAGTTTAGATTCATGCACTCATGATTTACAATGCAGCTCTGGAAAGCTCTGTTTATGGTTAGGATAATGACGTTGGGTCTTTTGCATCAAAGAATTGGTTTGATGAAGCAGCTTCTCTATGTTAATTTTGAGCAAATGTGCAATTCTTTTGTCTAATAGCTGCCATCTTGATTTTCTTAATCACATGGAAATGGGCTGAAGATTGTTATTCATACCTTACTAGATTGAGCTGATAATGTGTTATTATCATGCTGTAGTTTGGCACCAACAATCTGTGTGGGGTAGCTCTGTATAAGGATGTACCGTAACATCTTTTTTTCTTTTTACCAATTTGGTGTAGGACTAAGACGAAGCAAACTGAGGTGGACTGTGAGTACCTTAAGAGATGCCGTGACAATCTTACACAGGAAAACAAGAGGCTGCAGAAGGAAGTGCAGGAGCTCGGAGCACTGAAGCTCTCCCCACAGCTCTACATGCATATGAACCCTCCCACCACGCTCACCATGTGTCCTTCATGTCAGCGAGTGTCTGTTCCTTCGGCATCATTGTCGCCTCCATCTTCATCTTCAGTCACTGCCCAGTGATTGGCCCCACGGAGCCGGTCCATAATCCTTTTAGTCAGTCTGGACCATCCATCAACCCTTGGGCAAGGCTACAGATGCAACAAGGACTGAACAATTTGCACTCTTAATGGCTTTTCTGACATCTGCGCAGCATGTGCCAAGGCGTAAAGCAAAGAGTATCAGCTCATCCTGACGATACATTAGCAAGTATGACGTAGAAAGATCCAATGATTGGCAAAATAGAGCGTCTATTGTGCTTTTTGCTGATAATAGGACATTGATTGCTAGGATAGACAAATCTCATCCCTGTTTTTAAGGTCGAAAACATGTAGGGAATAGAAAAGGTGAACGTTAGTTCATGAAACTTGTTCACTTAGGTAATTTGATGATCTATCATGATGTGGGTGATTGTCGAATCTATTCAAATGTCGATGAATCATGGTCTCATCTACCATGTTGGGTCATCAATTGTTTCAAGCAATTCAATTGTGATATTTGTTGACGGGTGACACGGAATATGCCTTTCGAAAGTAAATTTAGGAGCAAAGTACTAAAACACGGGCAAGAGTTGTATGATGTCCCCTAACCATGGATACATACATGGCGGTTACATTCTATGATTAGGCAATTACCATATCGAATACGACAGTTCTCTTTCATCTTATTTTTTAAATAAATCTCGATCGCTGACGACGTTTCTGGTCTAGGAGTAAACTGGTTAGGTTTCTGGAATGCTAAAGTCAATTTCCTGACCAGCCCATTTGGCAGAGCAAGTAGTTACATCACATGGCATATGACGGCGGCTTAAGGTGTACCGATCGAAAGTGAGATTTTGGAAATTCAAGCATCGATTGAGTAGGACGAGGTACATAGTGCACATCAGTTGGGTGACTGATACATGAAGTACCTTTCCCATAAGGTGGCTTCAAGAAGTGGAAAAGATGGTTTAGAACACATGCGTATGTTTCAGCTTGTATTTGACCTGGTTTTTACGACTTCGAAGATTCTACACATCACCTCTGTCATGTAACAATGGCCATTTCGTCCTCCTTGTACAATCAATGCACAGAAGTCAGCTACCAAGATGAGCTATGGAGATTTCATTTTATTTCAGTTTGACAAAACTGGACTTAATCAAAATGTTGCTTTCGACTGTCTCAGTCCCCAAGTGACAATGCAGAATCGTCTACGTGAAATTTGGATGCAGTCTAAACTGTGTTAATTATCAGTTAGCTATACTTAAGTCCGGAACAAAAGTTTCTCATGTTCGTGTTGAGTTAATCTCAAGGGTAGACAAATGCTCAACTCCTCGAAATGATAGAATGCATGTTCTCTGGCAATCCAAGCAAGTTTAGCTTTGTAAGGACTCAGAGACGATACTTCGTAATAAAGTGTAATACCGATCACACTCATGTCAATGACGGATACACCGCAGCCCAAATCTACAGGAAAGGGAGGCGAGGAATCATTCAGTGGGCACTTTTCTCTCTTCAGATCACGATAGCAATAATCATCATACTGTATTTGTGGTGTCTGCTAGGGAACGAAGTATGCACCCAAGCCGGCCCTCTCCGTGAGTCTTTCGTGAATCCGCAGGCACTGGTCACAGGTGGGGCGATCCCCTGTAGACAAGCCTCTGTACAAGTATCTGGCAAGCAACGAGAGGATCAAATTAATGAGGTAGGTTCTGGTTTTGCAGATATGCTGTGCGTGGGAAAAGAAGAAGGCATTAACGAACGAAACGTAGCACACACGAACTACAACAGCGATAGCATTTGCACACTGAATTCTCTTACTACTCACTAGAGAAGGAATGCATGTTTAACTCCATCAAAGGCCTTAGCAATAACGGTAATCCAAGCAAGATGGTAATGATCAGATGAGGAATAAATAATACATGGGGAAACTCTGCTCTCCTCGAATCGGACTTATTGGCCAGCCAAACAACAAAACCAACTGGTCAATAAATATATCTACCTTTAATCTCAGTTAACCATGGTAAAATTAGAAGACAATGCTCAATTTGCTGGTCATGAGACCATAGTTGCATGATGAGCCCGAAGGTCAAAGCAAAATACATGATAAGCGTACATACATAAGGCAAACAACAGATGCCATCAAATCCCATCTACTTAATAACCAGTCCAAAATGACGATGTTCACAGCCGTAAGAACATTCAAGTACTTTGACGATAACCTCAAGACAATTTTTGTTGTATACAATCTTGTCAGTTTAGACTAACTCAAGTACCAATAGTGATAAAGAAACATCCCCAGAGCATTTGCATATAATTCTTCAAGGAGAGTTAGATAATGCTCTAAGCCATTCTTAAGCATTGACAAGCCAATAAGTCATATTTGCAGTATCCATAGAATAAGATAGGTTTCGAGTGCTGATGAAAAGAAGGAACATGTTCTCCAACCAGAAAGAAAAGTATCGTGCTATGAAACGCAATTTATCTGGTCAAATGACACTGTTATGGACAGGAAGGAATTTTAAATTCATTACTGCAGGGAGACTGGGGAAAACAGCATGCAATTGTCTTGTATGATCATTATATGCCAAAATTCAGTGAGTGAGAAGAACACACGAGACGAATAAACATGGTACTACTTTTTTTCTGGCTGAGTTGTGAAGACTATGGCAAGCCAATAGAGTATGGCACCTTGGTGAAAATGGAATCTAAACCAGAATCCTGCAGAAACAAAATTATTCTACTCCTGCATGAAACCGGCCTTGAGATCAAGCTAACCCCAAAAGTTGTCAATTTAATTCCTCTCCTTCCAATCACTCAGAACAGAAATATCATTAGATCAACCTACTCAGAAGTCTCAGGGATTTGATCTAGAAAGGAGATCTTTTAGGACTAGATTGCATGACTAGATTTTGGCACTCAATACAACCAACAAAGAAACAACCAATAAGGACTTTGTCGATAAAATTGATGAAATGCCTTGTCTAGAATTCAGGGAAAGCTACACGTCATCATAGTTTTGAGACAATCTAAACCAGAGTTGCTTCTGCTACTCTAGATCCACAACCACCCCAAGCATTAACACATATAACCCCAGGACAGAAGCAACTACCATTGAGCATATCTTACCATCTATTCCAAATTGACAACCTTACCTGCCCTGCTTTATCCTCTCCAGTCTATCATTCTTATACTTCGTTTAGAAGGCAAGGATGGGATGAAAATGGAAAGAAAATTTAAATTTCTGTCCTCTCTGCGCCAAAGTTTCAAACTTTACCCCAATTTTCCTTCCCCTCCCCTCCTTCCCAAACAAAGCATTGGTACCGATCCTTGGGAAGAGGCAACTAGAATGCCTAATACAAATCACATTGTAGCAACAAAGAAAGTCCAGCTTAGTCTGCGCATAGCCTCTAAAAGGGCTTTTATTTGGGAATAGGAATCCCTATACACTCTAACTTGACTGCCTTGCATAGTTTAACAAGGTTTGTTCCTTCAAAAAATGGGGTGTCAACAAATAAGTAGAGCAATCACAAGTAGCATAATTCAGTGAATTCACAATACAACAACACAAACATTTTAACAAGGCCTTAAATAGATAGACTATGATCAGCCAAAGCATACAATTAATAGTAGTTACTGGCGCAACCTATTCTTCATAAGCAAAATTGAGAAACTGATAACCTAAACCAAAGTAGTAGGCTATTCCTTAGCAAAGTTATGGTCAAATTTCATAAATGGTAATTCTTCCAAGATCACTTCATTAGTTTGAGTTATTCTCACCCAATTATTTGTAGGTTTGAACACCAGAAATAAGAAAATGTATATCAAACTAAGTCATTGGGGGAAAAAAAAACGTTAAGTCTTCAGAGATCCTAACGTGCCAACCCTGATGACACAGATAAACCAATGAACTAAAGAGACAGTTTGCTGTTTCTAGTCATTACATCACCCATGAATTCTTGATCTTTATTAAATATCTCTACCAAAAGCTGCAGCCACAACAAACAGCTCAATAATTAAGCCCTTCACAACCGATAATCATTAGGCATAATCGTCACTACCCAATGAGCCCATGATCCTTATGTTAATCTGTATCAAGGGACTACTGGAGTACTCAAATGTCCCATTGAAAGAACAAGACAGTTGAGTGAAAAGATTAAGCCCTTCACAAACCCCCACACACACAGTGGCATTTCGGCATTGATATCACTTGTGCCTTCAAGCGTTACAAACTTAATGGAAACAAGAAAACCATCCCCTGTGCCTTAAATTGCTACCATCACTCCAAACATTTCAATTCCACGGTAAAGATTACTAAGCAAACACGAAGCAATAAATCCGAACAAGCATCGACAACGGACAGGTACGAAAAACAGGGAAAAGACAGCGCAACACTCACTTCATGAGGATGTCGTAGTACTCGGGATCCAGGGAAGAGAACAGGGCGTCCAGATCCTTTACCGCGACTTCACCACCCGGAAAGATCTACCGATACAAGCAGCAAACACCCACCAAAAAAAAAGGGCGAACCTTGCATCGCTCGTCCCGCGTGTTCGGAGGCGATCCTTCGAGGGCGGTCTTGAGAGCCTCCACCGGCTTCGACCTGCACGCGACGAAACGAAACACGAGGAAAAGCGGAGGTGGGCCAGCTCAAAATCGATCCGGCGAAATCGCGGATGGAAAGGCGGCAAGAGAGGGATCGATGAGGGGAAGTTTACTGCTTGAGCAAGCTCTCGATCTTGCGGGACTTGTGCTCGATCCTGGAAATGATGGCCTCCGCGTTGTCCGCCTCCACGAAGTTGTCCGTCGCCGCCATCATTCCGGCGAAGCGCCAAAAGTAACTGAATAACCGGCACTTCATATAATGCGTCGGCAAGTAACTGAATCGCCAAACCTGCGTAGGGAGACATCACCGACTGCTTCGACCAGTAGCCTTCGCCAACTGCAGGCGGCACAAACAAGAAAAATCAGAAATCGTATCAGAAAATGGACCTCCAAGATTTTAAGGGAGGAGGGGGCGGGGGATCGGGGATCGGGAATCGATCGACGGAGCGAAGAGAGGCGGCGTTACGGCGGCGAATGCTGGTGAGAGGGCTGGCGACCTCGGGGCGGGTGGACAGGCGGAGGTTCCTGGGGAGGTAGACGAGGGCGACCGGAACGCGACCGACGCGACGACCCGACCCATGTCCAGAACCCCGAGCGCGCGCGCTTCTGCTTCTTCGTCTCAGTCTTCTGCTTCGTCGTTTCTCTCTCCTCCATTTTCGCCGTCGTGGTTCGACGCGTTGGCGTCGGACGCGTAGGCGGAGGCGGAAGAGACGGGGGCGACGGACTCCGACGCCGACGGAGGCAACCGGCGGAGGGGCGTCGGCGTCGGATGACTTCGCGGAGGGGAGAGAGAGAGCAGAGCGGACGTCGGGAGAGGGAGGAGGAGGAGGAGAGAAAGTGAGAGGGAGAGAGAAAAAATTGCAGAAAATTCAATCCAGGAGAGAAACCTTTTGGGCGGGAGTCGTGAGCTGTCTTTTCTTCTGCAGCGAGCCGAGCCGAGCCCGCCCCTCCATCTTCCAGCGGGTCCCACATGACGCGTGTCGATCTCTGAGTGGTTCATGCGCGCCAGGTCAGCAGATGACGTGGCGCGCACGAACCACTGAATATTTTCTCCCAACTCCCCAACTTTACCATAAACCTCGCCGACGCCGATCCCTGCGCAACCGCAATGGCCGACGCGAAGCCCGCCGCCACCGATGGCTCCACCTCCGCCCCGCCCCCGCCCCGCCCCCGCCCCCGACCCCGCCGCCGCCGCCGCCGCCGCCGAGAGCAAGCCTCAGGCGGCCGAGACGAGGCGGTCGTGGGGCGACGAGGTGGACGACGAGCCGGAGGAGCAGAGCGCGGCGCCCGCCTCGACGTCGGCGGATAAAGCCGGAGAGGAGCTGGATGTCGACTCCTTGACCATCGACGAGGGCAAGAAGATCAACAAGTTCCTCGACGAACCTGAGGATTCCAACATCAAAGCGGTGATCCATCCATCCTCCGCTAGGGTTTTCTAGTTTCGCTGCTCTATCGAGTTTTTTCCGCACGCTCTGATTTTCCTCCTCGCTAGATACACACAGGAGTGAATGCCTTGCTTGCTCACTGTTTCGGTGCTTAATCGATCTCAATCAGTGCAGGTTACGACTGGCGATACACCGTATACATCCGCAAGTACCTTCGAGGATTTGAATCTGTCGCCGGAGCTTCTGAAGGGTTTATATGTTGATATGAAATTCCAGAAGCCCAGCAAAAATCCAGGCGATCAGTCTGCCTATGATTTTGACCCTCCGTACAAAGATCTGATCGCCCAGGCGCATAACGGTTCCGGCAAGACGACTTGTTTCGTGCTCGGAATGTTGAGCCGAGTCGATCCGAACTTGAAAGCTCCTCAAGCTCTCTGTATTTGTCCCACGCGAGAACTGGCGATTCAGGTTAGATTGATGAAATTACCAGAATTTCTGACTGGCTCTGCGTATGCTCGATGTTTTAATCTCGTGGTGTCGAGAACAATTAGTCACATGAACTTTCAATAAATTCGACCAATCCACCGAGAGAAAGATATTGACTATTTTTTCAGTCATTTGACTGATCTCTCGGACGAGAGGTTTCTTTTTCTGGTTTTATCAGATAATTTAGTTTTCCAGTGAGTGGTCTAACTCTGGCCTTCAAAAATCTGAATGATATTTTCAGTGCGTCGTATTTGATTATCATAGCAAATAGAATTTGAGGTTTCAGCCGATCTTTCTGATTGCTTTTTTTGTCAGTTTGATGAAGTTATGTATCTTTTGTATGTACTAACGTAAGTCATGATCAATGCCTGTAGAACATGGAAGTCTTGCAGAAAATGGGAAAGTACACAGGAATAGTTGCAGAGGCTGCTGTGCCGATGGATAGCACTAACTATCTGCCGATTACCAAAAGGCCACCTGTGACTGCACAAATTGTGATAGGCACCCCTGGAACAATTAAGAAATGGATGTCATTAAGGAAATTGGGTGCAAGTTACATAAAGATTCTTGTATTTGACGAGCCGATCATATGTTGGCAGAGGTAGTCAGCCTCCAAAACTAGCTTGTTGTTTCATGGTTGGCTTCTTTTCCTTTTTGTTCTTGTCTCTGCTAGCTATTCTCGCTTCCTTGGTAGCTATTCTGCTTGTATCATCTGGAGTCTACTGAACCAGTGAATTTCCAGGGAGGAGTTGATGGATTTGTGCCCCAATGCTTTTCTGTCATTCCTTGTTGCTGATAAATGAACAGAATTTTGTTTTCTTCTATCAGAACTAGCTGAGCGGCACAAAGTTCTCTCTTCCTTCCCTCCTACTTTCTTTTCTTTTGTGTGTGCCAGCCCAAGGTGGGGTAGTGGTTGTGAAAGCAAGCATTGGGAAACTACTCAGCTAGTCCCACCCTCACAATGCGACATACTAAATCTCAAATAGAATGAAAAGAGGAGAAGGCATGGGCAAACTAGGTTGGACAGAATGTATTCTATTACCAGTGCTATCTTGCGTCCTCTTCGTTTCTTGTAGGATAGAAAATCTTCCTAGGCTAATTTTATATCTCACACACATTTTTGTTCTCTTGTTCAAAAATTACATTGAGCTTGATCCTGTGGTAATAACATGATGCCTTGGCTTATACTCTCTTTTAAAGCATTACAGTCTCAATTTCACAATTCTGTATTAGAATCTTATGTCAGATCCATCTTTTCCCCACAAGATTTAGTGGAAAATTCTATTCTGTGCCTTTTTTTAATTCCTGTATAGTTATTCTTATCTGCTCTATTGGTTTGTGATCCTTTTTTTAAGCTATTGTGCTCTTTCGATTCATCATTGGCTCAAAGTTCTATTCATTGGCTGCTAATCAATAAAGTCTTGGCAATTCTTGTGCTAATATCATCAAATGGTATCTTATACCTTCCCATGTAGTTTTAGCTGTAAATTTAATTTAAATTATAATTTAATAGTCATTTTAATGGTCCTCTTTTACTGGAGATCAGGATTTATATTTAATCTGTTTGGTTCAATGCAGGATGGGTTTCAGGATGACTCTTTGAGGATAATGAAGGACATTGAAAGGGTCAATGCCAGCTGCCAGGTATGTTCCTGAGTATGATTTGTAAAATCTTTGATAGACTTTATCTAGGGGTGGTATTCCTGGAAGTTAGTCGCTAATATCAGATGAAAGTGAACTCAGATATACATCTGCACGATCAGTTTGATTTTGAATTGCAAGTGTGGAACAATAGTTCCCAAAGTGTTACCTAATTTTTCAAATTGTAGTTAGAAGCATATTAAAACAGACTTGCATCGATGAGGAAAGTCATTTTTTGGCAGTTTCTGTTGTCTTCGTCTCGAATGAATGTCCTTTGGGGCAACTGGGACAAAATAGATGGAAGGAAGAGCCAATGTATTATATCTTACCGTATGGTAGAGCTAATTCTACCTGTGCTCAGTCTTGGACAGACTCAGCTATTCTTTTCTTTTTCCGTTCTTGGTTTTTACTCTCAACCATTATGAATCCACGTGGGCTTTAATTTTACTTTCTCTCTCTCACCCCCCACCCCCCAAAAATTTTTGAGGATTCTTTTTCCTGTTGAAGTCATTTTGTATTAAGAACATGATGAGGCTGTTAATATTTTATACCCTTTCACCAAATGACATGAAACAAAATTACTTTTTGATAATCAAGTAAGGGGAGGATGGATATAATAGTGTTTGTAAGACTAGTGTGCAAGGCCCTGTTCATTGGCTTGCTTTATAAAGTCAGCTAATAGACTACGAAATAAAATATGGGAACTTAAAACACCTCTTTAATAACTAGGTGAGAAAAAGCTATCATGCCCATTCCATTAATAATCCTACAATCCCATTTCTGATTATGCAAGCTTCAACAGATTGGGCCTCTCCCGTGACTTGAATTGGTCCCACCTCTAGTCGTCATTTCCTTTCTTCGCCAAGCTGGAACGTCAAATTCCTTTACCAATCACTTGATTTTCTCCATAGTTATAGTGTTGTTGATTATTTTACCCTCATCGGATGGTAATGGGTTACTTGACTATCTATTACATACCTTGCAATGTATGACTTGTCTACATTAAGTATAAGGTTGTTTGATATTGGTTTAAAGGGCACAACATAATGCTTTAAAAGAGATGAAGGATTATTACAAACTTTTCTAATATCCTTACAGATACAAAGCCTTTTTTTTTTTTCCTTCATCTTTTTTTTTTTTTTAATATTATGTTATGTTTTTTTTTTTTTTTTTTTTTTTTTGGGGGGGCGTTCGTTAATTAATTTATAGGCAAAGCACAACTACAGTGAGGCGAAGCAATGTTTAACCAGAACTATCACCTTCTCTTTTTCTTGTTCTGATTGATATTTTATTAGTTGTGAAGTTGTGATACCCATGCGTTTAGGCTCTGAGAGTAGAAGAAAGGAGGTGATGGAGAAAGGTGGGTTGTCATGATAAATCATCACATTAGTAGTTGGTTATAACAATATATGCCTTCTAGAGTTATGCTTCCTCTCTTTCTAGCAATGTTTGTTGGATGCTGTTTCTTGTGATCATTACTGTCATCACAGTGTCTTATTTCTATTAAAAAATTAACTCCATGAGTTGTCTGAATGAGTCGACATGGGTGCATTTTCTAATCAACTATTAGTGTGTGAAATTTAATAGATCTGCTTCCTCATGAATTTTTCCAAGCAATGTGAAAGTATTACTGATCTTGTTGTTTGTATACGAGGGTTGTAAGGTTATATCCAAAAAGCTGTCTGAGGAGTAGAATAGAGTTAGTTTACTTATTTGGACATTATCTTTTAGTTATATTTAGACATAATCAAATGAATAACTGAGCCAACAGAGAAACATAAGGTGGAGCTAAGAAAATAAAAAGTTTCATGTTTTCTAATGGTGTGGGGCTTGGCTTTTCTTGGGGACAGGTGATGCAGAGAAAACTGTTAAAGGAGTTGTTGCACTTTTGCATATAGCAATTTTCTTTTCTTTTTGTCTTTTAGAAACCGCAACAACCTTTCCTCTCTTTTTGGTTTTCTAGACACCTGATAATGTCAGGAAAATACGCCACTACCTCATTTTGTACTCCATTGCACTCATTTTGAGCTCTTCATCGTACAACATGCATTATTCATTTTCTTCAGTCTCGGTTCTTTGAAGAGTAAATTAGGGGTGTCGAAAAAGCCTGAACTGGCTCAACCTGAACCTAGAATCTTGGATCTTTTCGGGCCAGGTCTTTTTCTGATATGGGTGGTATGTATACGATCTGGTATCGTAAACCGTTCGGTTCGGGTTGAAACACATTAAAACACCCTACACTCCTCCAGTTCGAGATTGTGAAACTCTCTATTTTCACTTCCAAATCTGTCTTTCCACGATCTCACTAAAGCCTGATCTAAGCAGAAGCAAATAACACAACTTGTTGCTCTTTCAAATTTTCTATTCAGATAAATCACACCCATGCCCTCAAAATCTGAATTCTCTCAGGGTAGCTATGAGCTGGACTGACAGTGAAAAAGAAAAATTAAATCTAGAAACGACCATTTCCAAAGCAAAATATATGAGCTAGCTGGGGTTACTGGCAAAATAAATCCCGGCTAGTCAAGCAACATGGCCGGGCTCAGCCCTGAGGGCTCTGCGAACAGTGGCGACAGGGGTGGTGGCGGTGAAAGACCATCAACTTCAAAATGTCTTAAGTTTTGTTTCCTTCGCTAGATTAAGCCTCAGATCCATGGCGTGCTTAAAATTGTGCTTTTCTTCTTCATAACTGGGCAAGTATGCTCAGATGGCATTGCCTGATTGTGTCCTGGAGTTATGGGTCACCTGGGGGGAAGAAAAAAGCACCTGAACCAATCCGACATGAACCGCATTTCAGTTCAGGTCACAGCAAACACACCATCCCTTATGTTTGGCGTTGGGTCTGGAATAATGGAAACCCAACCCGACATGTAGGCAACCCTAGAGTAGATGTTACTTTCCATTTTATGTACGTGTTCCTCGTTTTGATGTATGAATTAAGCTGTTTCTTCTATAACACTTTGACCAAACTTTGATGAGCTCCTCAATGTATTTTATGCATTTCTACTTTGCTTAGTCTTGGTTGTTTGAAGATTTACTTCAATCTCCAAGCGATGTCGATTTTTTTGCACACCAAACTTCCTAGTTGTGATGGTAGCTGCACTGTAGCCCCTTAATCACAATAAACTGTGCATCATGTTAAAACATTTATTCAAGATGAGTACTTGACAGTAAACTTGCAGCTATCATATGATGTGGTGTTATTTTCCTAGCAAATTTTTGTTTTGATGGGACCAATTATTTTACTCTGTATATTGATGACACACATAATAGAATTGGATTGGGGAGAAAAACTTGTTTATATGTGGGCTGGCCTATCAGAGTCCGAGATATTGAAGCTTTGCGGATTTGTGAGACAACCTAGTTCATTATGTCTAGTACTCTGGTTAATAATGCTTCAATGTCATGCAGAGTTGGCTTAGAAAGCAATATGGGGAGGAATTATTTTCTCTTGGATTACCATCCTTTTCTTTTTCTCATTCTGGTTATATTGATTACTTAAAGGTTGGTTATTTTGTTCCAGGTCCTTCTGTTTTCTGCCACATTCAATGACAAGGTGAAGAATTTTGTAACAAGAATAGTGAAAGATTACAATCAGCTTTTCGTGAAGAAAGAAGAACTATCCTTAGAGTCAGTGAAGCAGTACAAGGTGCATTGCCCTGATGAAATGTCCAAGGTTACAGTGATCAGGGATAGAATTTTCGAATTAGGAGAGAATCTGGGACAGACGATAATATTTGTTCGCACCAGACAGAGTGCAAAAAATTTGCATGAGACACTTGTTAATTTTGGCTATGAAGTTACCACTATCCAAGGTGCTCTTAGGCAGGAAGACAGAGACAAGATCGTCAAAGAATTTAAAGATGGTTTAACACAGGTTCTTATATCAACTGACCTTCTGGCTCGAGGCTTTGATCAACAGCAGGTACTGCTTTGGTCATACTTTTCCATCATCTTAAGTTCGTTGGTCTCCTCTTAGCTTAGCTTAAGGGAATTCTACTTTATCTTTGTTATTTTGTAATATGTTGATATGGTGTGATGACTACCTGTAGGTCAATTTGGTGATCAATTATGATCTTCCTGTAAAGCATGATAACCCCTCAGAGCCTGACTATGAGGTATACTTGCACAGAATTGGAAGGGCAGGGCGTTTTGGGCGCAAAGGTTTGTTTCCTCATTTAAGATTTTTATTTGCTCCAATTTTACATGTTTCTTCGGTGGTTGTTTTTCTCATGAAGACAATATGTATAGTATTACGTTGATAGATTGGTAGGCCTAGGGTTCACATTCTTGTCCATCCTTTCTAGGTCTAGTTACGGTGCTCCCCACCCCCCCCCCCAATAAAATGAGGGTTTAAGAGATATCTTATGATTTTCTTTTCTCGTCCACATAACATACCATGTCATCCAAATTGTTACATGGACAGTGCCTTTAATGTCCCTCTGATTTTGACTAAAGAAAAGTTTCCCTCTAATCAAAACTTGGGTCCCCTACTTGTTTTCCAAAATTCAATGCAGTAAAGTTACTCTTCAGGTGCATGCTATGAGCTAACTATTTAGCAAGATTTGACCACTGGATTGATTTAAAATCCTTTGCAAGTTAGTCTGTCTTAGCAGCTCTCATTGGTAAAGTGCTGATAGGTTCCACATTGACAAGACGGGTTTCAAGTACAAAAAGAACATAATATTGACTTTGACAAGGTAGATGCAGGTTGTAGGTTTTCTTACCTTTCCCACTCATCTTGGAGCAAAACTTGCAAGGATGACTGTGGTATCGACTTGAATATAACTGTCCTGCTCCTAATAATAATAGAAAATTGACTCGACCTTAGAAAGAGTAAGAAAGGGCAAGTTTCAGGTTCTCTTTTGGTACTGACCTTGATGGGGTCCCCTATCAATATTAGGCTCCTTATGTCTCTGCTTATTCATTGAGATGACTTTACCCAAGCCAAGTGTTATTGAAGTGGGTGATCTTTGTCCAAATCATATAGACAGTGTACTGTATTTCTAAATAATATCTGCTGCATTCTGGACCACTTTATCCGTTATCCGTATTTCTTTAACTGAGATTTGATATATATAGTGATGATGTTGCAAAGCCCTCCAACCGTTGGTGTTGGTTGGTGATTTCTGTTATTTGTGAAATAAGCTGTGGTTGTCCATTTCCTCATTATGTCTGATGCATGCAGCCTGCTCATAAAGAGTGCTTTTGGCATATATTCTTGTTGCCTAGTTCTTCATACAAAAGTATCCTAATGAGAAGTAGTGTTGTTTTATCATCAGGAGCTGTTTTCAACTTGCTATGCCGTGAAAGGGACATGGCAATCATGGCAAAGATTGAAAATCATTTTGCCTCTAAAGTTGCTGAGGTGAGTAATTTGACAAATGTTCTGATCTTTATTAATCTATACTTGTTTTATTGGTCATTTTGCATTATTATGAAGGGTTATTGTGGTGTGTTTCACAGAAAAGTAAATGGACTTGTTTAATGGGAATTCTGCTAATCCTTTACTCATCTCTGGGTGTTTGGTTTGACAAGGAAAATTGGTTGCTGGAAATTGTTATCCTGGTGAACTAAAAATGCACAATAATTCTGTATTTATCTAGAGAAAGGAAATGGTTCAACCGAATATGTTGACAGTGTGTGCCACTATCACCAACCACCCTGAGTACCTCCTCGTATTTTCCATGTTCAACCTAACCACTGTCAGTCTTGGTTGATCACCACCACGTTTTCAGTTGTCCATCCATCGTCACCACTGTTATGCTGTCAACTCATGGGAGTCAATTGTCAAGCCTGCAAAAATTTGTTGTCAATTTCTTTAGAAGCGATACGAGGGAAACCTTTCTCTGACTGGAAAACCAATTTACATGAAGCAAACAGAACTTGCATATTGTTAACTGCTTCTGCAATTTTCTTTTCAACGCAGGTTACACCATGGAATAGTGAGGAGGAATTTAAGAAGGCACTTAAAGTAGCTGGTTTGCTGTGATGATGTTGCTATTGTTGTTGCATGAGGATATAAAGTGAGGTCTATGAGTTGGCGTCATCAAGGTGTGTGTCGTTCTATGAGAAGAAGGGGTGTTTGGTCAGCTGCTACTGTCATGGCTGGACTTTAGTTCGGGATAATTACTCTGAGGAAGTTGTAGTTGGAATTAATTGTTTCGAGTGAATATGCAGCCATACCAGTCGATTTTTGTGGGCATCGTGGCATTTTCACAATGCCTTTGTGGAGACATTGTTTGGAATTTGGAGCTTGAAGCCAAGGGTAGTTTGCTGACCTCCTATTATAGGAGTTGGCTAAGTGAACTGCAAATGGTAAAGAAACTATCCGTGTTTCAAATATGTTTATAGGAGAGATTCTGTGGGACCTTGAACCTCCATGTTACCCATCGAAGCATTAAGAGCGACAGTGACTAGGATAAGTTTCACTGGAGAGTAACTTGAAAGTGTACCGGAATAATGTTGCAAAAGCAATTGTTGTTTAGTTGCACTTGGTTTTTGGGTAAGCGATATCGGTAGTGAATATAACTCTAGAGTCAAAGCTATATCATCGGGAACCTAAAATGTTGATGCACTGTTGAAAGAAAGAATTCTTAGGCAGATGAACGACTCATCTACCAATCTTGTTAAGAGTTAAAATTATATTAGTCCAAAAAGAAATTATCATTTGAACAATAATTCACGTAAATGGTTGCATTAGTCAGTATTGTCTGTTATTTTTGGAGATAATGATATAAATGGTCCTTGAATTTTGGCTCAATATGAAATATAATTCATAAATTTTTAATTTGTTCAAATGAAGTTCTTGAATTTTATCTTAATGTATAATATGGTATCTAAACTTTTAATATATTCAATGGATTCCCTAAACCTTTGGTACATGTTTAATTTAATACTTGAAACTATATGAATTAATGGAATGGCAATATTGAATATTTTTATATGCTTTATGGATTAAATTGAACATGTACGAAAAATTCATGGATTATATTGAATAATTCAGAAGTTCAAGGATAATGCTATATATTGGATTAAAATTCATAGATTACATTAAATAAATTAAAAATTTAGAAAACGCATTACATATTAAGTTAAAGTTCAATGATTGTTTGTGTCATTTGATTCGGTCATATAGGAGAGGGGTCCCTTAACGCCAATGGTCAGGAATAATTAAACGTGAGGGGATGAGAGAAGAATGGGTTTTGTTATGAGAGAATGGAGCGCACGTTCAAATAGTAGTGGTCCTCCATCTTCTAATTGGTCTGTGGAAAAATGCCATGTCTGCCATCTATATCTCTCCATGCACAATTTGAGGGCTTCATCGGGTCTTTTGCGCACAGAGAGAGAGAGAGAGAGAGAGAGAGAGAGAGAGAGATGGGGATGGGGAGGGCGACGGCGGTGCTGGTGATTGCGGCGGCGCTTGCGGTGATGATGGGAGGTGCCGATTTAGTTCGGGCATGGGAGGACGCTAAGGTGATTCATGTTGGCGGAAGAGTTCTGTGTCAGGATTGCACCAAGGGCTACGACGAATGGGTTAAGGGTGGAAGTCCTATTAAAGGTCTCTGTCTCTGTCTCTGTCTCAACTGAATTATAAGCTATTTGCGTGCTGATTGAATTTGACTTTGTAATTAACTCCCCTAATTTCGACTCGAGCTCGAGCGACTCAAGTATTCTATCGAGCGGAGCTCGATCTTGACAGTATCCAATTCGACAAAGTTTGCGTGCTTAAGTACATAGAACTTATTACATTTGAACTCAACCTTGAACTCGACTTGAGTTTATTTACAAATTGACCAGAATAGAATCAGGGAGAGTATCTCGATTTTCCAATCGATTCAAGCTCAAGCCTTGGGCTAATTCTCAATCGAGCTCGAATCAATATAATAGTCGAGTTGAGCTCAAGCTTAACAGTGGGTCGACTGGACTAAGCCTCCACACCATGTTCTCTAGCTATGCACTTCTTTCTCCTCGTGGTTGAACGAATGTATTTATACCACCAATTCTTACACAAATCCAGTGATTACCATGCTGTGGTTTCTGACATATACTGTAGGGAGGTCAATTTTCGTTTGCCTGGGAAAGGTAATCACATACGAGGAAGAAAATCACACTATAATATCCCTCGCATCATCATGACAAAGTTTTACGAGAAGATTCAATCACGTTTTAATTGATTCAGTCATGTAATAGGGGCAGCAATGTGAACTGCAGGAGCTAGGGTCTCGCTCACTTGCATGGATCAAAGGCACAGGGTGATATTCTACGGATGCGACGACACCGATGGAACCGGGCAATTCAACATGATCGTCAACAAATACACCAACGGAAAGCAACTCGACGAGAAACTGTGCTCGGTGAGGCTTGTGTCGTCCCCGGACCCGACGTGCAACGTCGCCACCGACTTCGCTGGCGGATGCCGTGGGGTCAAACTCAGCCGCCCGAGCTCGGTGTACCGCGAAGTGATTAAGTACGCTGTCGGGCCGCTGTACTACACATCTCCCATGTGCGAGGAACCTGAAACTGAATAAGAATGTTGCCCATGTTTCTTGCTCCTGCTGTTCCATGTCTTGTAACATCCGAACAAGTGCTACTGTTATTTTTTCGTTCATTTTCTCCTTGTACTAGCGATGGAGGAACCGACAAAGACGGAGGAGACTTGAATCTCGGCTAAATTATGTGGACACTTATTGTTATTTGAGAAAACACAGGAAAATACTCTATTTAATAATTATCCGGAAATCCCTATGAAAATCCTTTTTTTTTTTTTTTTTTTGAAAATTAGACCGAAATTCTTAAGTGTTTTATACGAAACGCAATTGTGTACTAAATAATCTGGAATATGTGCAATTTGAGTTGTAAGTTCGCCGATAGTAGTGGGGACATCCAGGACCGTTTGAGTCCCTAACAAAATCAAGCATTATTTCGATATGGTCAAATGGATGAGAGGGAAAGTCCACAAAATCGTAGACCTATTGTATTGGTATTAATTCAATTCTAAATATATATATTTTAAAAATCATAATTAATTGGACAAATATAGTCTCAACCTGCTCAATTTTGATTGGAAATCGCTTATATAGATGTTGGGTGTCTTATATAGCACGACTAGTGTTAAGGTGGACAAATTTCACAAAATTTTAATATTTTTTGCTGATTTTTTTTTTTTATTTCAAATTATTAATTGAGCCAGAGTCAATATGGGGCTGTAATTCCGGTGATCAGTTGCCACCACCTACTAACCTAAGGCATGATTGTTTGATTTTTAAATGTTTAGAATTTGATTGCATCTTTAAAATTTTTTAGAATGTAATTATACCGTCAAAAATTTTTGCTATAATTTTCCCTTTTCTTTTTAAAAATGCTGATCATTGTCGGCACATAAACTATGATCACAAGTGTGGATGATAAATGTGACAACTAAAAAATGACATTGTAGATACATGAGCAATTATTGCATGAATCTAATTCATATATAAAATTGAATTTAGAATGTTATATTCAATTATAATTTGTATTTTACGTGTCATAATTAAATTTCGAAAGTCATGTTATCAGAAAATATTATGTTTTCGTTAATTCTTTTATAAGACTTTCGTCTGTTAAACTCTCGTTACTTTGGTTTTGTCATATAGTCGAATTAAAATGTGTTAATTTAAGTCAGAAATAACAAATCTACATTCTCATAATTTTCAATGATCTAGGTTTGAGATATATATCACACATATATATCTATTATATTCACGTAATAGTTTTCATACAGAGCATTAATTATGGCCTATCTGTTTCACAATTCAACGAAAGTACAAATTACTCTTTTTTATAGTTTCGCCAAATAAATATAAAAAGATTATGAAATATATATATATATATATATATATATATATATATATATATATATATATATATATATATATATATATGATTTATACGTTAATATTTGCTATCCATCGAATCACCCGCCGTAACGTGGCGTCGCTCATCTCCACCCACGTAAAAATTAAAGACAACCAACGTAAGGCGGTGCTCTAATTTTTCAGACGCCAGGCATCGGCGGAGCTCGTGGTCCGGCTCGGAAATGGCGGGTCGGCTCGCGAGGAGGCTCTCGCCGTCGCCGGAATCCTTCCTTGCCGCCGTCGATAGGCGCCCGGTCTTCGGTTGGTCGGGTCGCGATCCGTGCGGGCCCCGGCGGGCTTCCTCCTCATCCTCGTCGTCGTCGTCGTCGTCGTCGTCATCGTCATCGTCTTCACCTCCGTCGCCGGACGGAACGGCCTCCAAGCCCCAGAAGAAGATCACGGACCGCCTGTCGGCCGTGATCGACGCCGTCAATGACCGCAAGCTTCCTCCTGAACTCCGCGGCCGTCGCAACGCCGTCAGGTAATAATCTGAAGCGGACGCGCGCCTTTGCGTAAGCGTATGTAGGGCAACGTTGTTGATTTTGGAGTTTTTTTTTTTCTTTGGGTTGTGTGATTTGTATGGTGAATTTCCCGGTTTTAGAGATGATTGCTTCCTGCTTCTTCGGATTGAGCCAGCGTTCGATTTCTGCCTTTGTGTATCTTTCTCGAGATGTCCATTTGTGCTGGAGTTTGGGCTTTATTATGCACGATGTTTCTCTTTTGAGGGAGTAAGAGGTATGGATGATCGGTGGCTGAGTTTGACTGTCGCCGCCGGGCATTGCATTCTATGCATAAGCGCTCTGTTTTATGATAATGTTGCCTACTCAATTGACTCAGAAGATCAAGTACGTATTTTTTCGCCTGTTATAATGCTTATGCTGAACGATCCGGGGGAGGTAATGCATTTAATAGAGCTTTCGTTGTTCATTCCCGTGATTTTGATTGTTATTGCTTATTTGTTGCTGCGATTGAAGTAGGTAACGGTGAGGAATCCTATGTGCGGAATTGTTGTTAGGTCGATTTCTGGATTGGGACTTATTTTGTCTTGATGGGTTTCATTGAAGAAGAGAGTAGGACGTTCCTTGATCTTCGTTTAGCAACTCGATGCAAACTTTGTCGCTTGAATAAAAAAATAGCCAAAACTTAATTAGGAGTTGGGTGATGATGTTTTGCGTTACCCTTTTGGCAGATCGGAGACTGATATTGCGAACATAGTGGAGCGGAGGATATGGCATTCGATGGAGGAAGGACATTTTGAGAACTTACCTGGAAAAGGGAAACCCCTTGACCTGAGCGTAAATCCGCACGCTGATCCGGCAGAAGACACCTTGTATCGGATTCTTAATAAGAATGGTTGTGCTCCAGAGTGGGTAGAACTTAACAAGGAAATAAGGAGTGCGATGTCCGAGTGGCGGAGAGCGTTAAAGAAAGCATGGATGAGCAGAAGCAATGGGAGTCGATCTGAGTGGGACGAGCGTTCGGAGGCTTTGAAGGTGCAAATGCGCAGTATTAATGACAAGGTGAGTCCTTGGGTTGTTACATTCAATTTAATAGATGCTTTCTTCTGCTTCTAGTATACTACTACTCTTATGGAATAGAGACAGTTGGTTGATACTGGTTTTTTAACAATATGGATTTGTTGCATTTGTGTAGGTCTTTCGGTATAATCTCATTGTGCCCTTTGGACGCCAGATGTTTGGGATGAAGTGGGAGAAAGAATTAGATCGTTTGAGCAATGAATGACTTCTCATACAGTTGTAGTATTATAACAATTTAGGAGTTGCACTTTGGAGGTGATGTTATACTTATGAGATGTTATAGTTGTATAATGTTTTGGTAGAATGTGCTCATCGATTGTTTCTTGATTCCCTGATATGTTTTTTTCTCATTACTTGTGTGTTTTTTTGGGAAGTGTGATTGTCCTTGGTTCAGCTTTTCATTAAGAGCTTTAAAAGTTGGCACCATCATTTGCTTCTCTGTGTTCTCTACTGATAGAATGGAGGAGATCAACAAGTGGAATGACTGGCGAGAGGTGCTTTAGAGAAGGTTTCTGAGACAGTTACTTTGAGTGAGAATGAACTTTTCTCAATCCAACGGTCATACGTCACAAGTATGTAGCACAAGCTGTGTCAAAAGGAAACTCACAGATTACATATGCAATTGATTTCCAATCAATTGACTGACACTTCTTCACTCTGCTAAACTTGGATTTCCTACATACCGTGTGACATTGGGATCTACCAACATCAACCTTTGTTACTTTTCTTGGACAATATGTGGGCATTACATCTCACAACTAATCTAGTTTTTCATGCTTGGACAGAGCACATTGAGATCGATTATCATTTTGTTCGAGAAAGGTTGCCCTTGGTTCTATTGTATCACACTATGTCCTATCTTCCTCACAAATTATTGATATTTTCACCAAATCATTGACTCGAGATAGTACAAACTAAGGGACCATTTCAGCTTTTAATTTTTAGTTTCATGGGAATATATTGTTTAGAATTATGACATAGTTCGTACTAAAGCCTGAGGATCGTCTCACTCTTAAACTTTGTGACGTTGGTGAGGACGCTTTTTGTTGCAGATGAAATTTCTCAGAGTCTCATTCAGGGTCGTAATACAGTTGAGTGGTCTGGAATCATCTTTATTTTTTGTAAAGCACTTTCTCTGTATGCAAGAAACATGAATAGACTATTCTCTGGAGTTTGCTATGTTTTCGCCTTTCGCCTGTGCTGACCTTGATATGAAGAGTCTACTATTGATGAAAGACTCCTTTGAGGTTGCCTGATTTTCAAACTAAGATTTGCTTGGCGACTGAGTGATGCTGCCCACCATTTGTAAGGAAATGCATGGCTGGTCGATGGGTACCTGCAGAAGGTCGGCAAAAAACAAGCTGAAAAACTACAGATATCTTCTTGCAGGTTCAGCATGTCGTGTTTTCAAATTTCCCTGTTCTGAGTTCTAAGTGTCAAACTGTTTATGTTGGGGAATGGAGTTTTTGGACTGTGAGAGGAATAGGAAAAAATAGTGTGCTGGCTTGTGGAGAACATCCAATTACTATGCCAAAGTACGTGTGGAGCTCAATGTACATTTTTCGTTGTTAGGTATAACTATATATCTTCTCGCTCGATTTACAGCATTTCATTTGACAATCAAGATGTCATCGAAAATGGGAACGGCCTATTTTTGGTGAAATGATTTTGATTGTTTTCTGTTTTCATAGAGAAGTAAGAAATCGTTTAGAAAGATTTTATAGTTTCCTCGTTTTACAAATTTTCAGCAAGCTAAAAGTAGTTTTTACGGTGAAGTGTTATTTCATTTCACAGTTTTCAAACTGTATTTAGAGTTATGACAAGAAAAAGAATAATAGAGCCATAAATTTGTGAAATAAAATTTTTCCTGTCACGGAATGGTGGTCTGAGCTACTGTTTAACAAAAGAAATATGACAAAGAATACATTAGAATTCCATAGATTGGAAACCCTGAATCAAACTGGTTTTCAGAGGCGTGAAAAAACGAGAGGGAAAATATCATCTTTAGAAATTTCTTAGTGAAAACAGAAATTTAGAAATATCATCTGTAATCGAATGCATCTTGAATAATCCTTTCGCACTTTGAAAGAATGATTCAAAGCCCGAGGTAATTTTCATCGGATAACAATTCCAATAGAGGGATTTGATTGTGGATGACTCACCATGTGTCCAGCACCGAGAATCCAGTAAAAGAAGAGGTTCCTGTAGGATCTCACGAATCCTTTTGTCCCCGTAAAGCCTTTTCCACAGTGTAAAGGAACACGGTCCTCACTCAGGAAACTGCTCAGACCGTCCCACCTGCATGTGATAAGGCAAATTTGAGAGACCATCTTCGTAATCAAGAATCCGAGTCAATGTCTAGGGGTGTGTTTTGCTGGAAAAGGAGCCATTACTTGAGCTTATTGAGCCATGCTTCTGTTCCTTTTGTTGCACATATGAGATCCAGCTGCAGCATCGGGAAGCCGTCCAAATGAGATCATGTGGAGGCAAAATCAGTCAGAGACGAGACTGCATGAAGTGCATCGGGAAGTTTATGGAGAAATCCTGACCTGTCCATTGTAAACGGTGACGTTTACGCCTTTGGCTAAAAGTTTGTCCACCTGAGATAATTTCATGATTAGTTCCTAATCTTGTGGTGGCAGACGATTAGAAACTAAAATTGAGTTATCTTCTCGATTACGTCTAGGGGGTGGTTTTCACCGTCACGCTAAAATTAGTGCCTACCTCTTCGATTCTTGGTTTCATGAAGTCTCCATCGAAGGCTGCGGAAACCAAGCTACCCTGTCCTTGCCATCTACAACAAGATGAAATTCGATTGATCCATCACAAGGGAAAAACATCTACATTTCGCGAAAAATGAATGAAAAGATGATCGTCCGTATCACTTACAAAAATAAACGAATTTTTTTTTCATTGTCTTTGGAAATGTTTAAATATAAATTGTTGTTGGTAATTATTGATTAATTATTTTGAGTGATACAAGCGATCATTTCGAAGAAAATGTTTTTCAAATGAAGCCTAATGGTCTCATTTGGATCGACTAAGATATAAAAGAAGCATTGGGCCTAGCTGCGAGGAGAGTTAAGAAGTCTGTCAAACATTTCTTGTCTTCTGGAACTTACGTCACGTTAACCGGGATGATCTTTAGCTTTTTTCTGATCGGCCCGTTCATCAAGTTTCCTAAGCCACTATGGGCTGCACCTGCACCAGTTGAGGTTCTCTCGATGTATCTGTTTGACCTCATTCTGCTCTCCGTCACCGCCGCAGAATTGCTCACATCGTCTAACAGGAAGTTGTAGAAGTCCTGCAGGTCGTGCAAGTTTCAGAAACTCCCTCAACACTGAAAGTGCATGCCATTTTCTAGCGGTATGACAGAGAGCAAATGATAGAAATATATACCACGTTATTACTGTATCGTAGGATGACTCCCTCCAGCTCGATCCATGTTCGGGTGGCATTTTCCGATTTGCCTTCTGCAAGTTGCCGCTGGATCTTCAGGGCTAAACTGGATAGCACAATAGTTCACTTCATGTTATGCTCATCTGTCGAGTATTCTTTTTAAGGAAGGACTTAAGAGAAAAATAACTCTAACCTGTTTGACTGATTCAAGCCATTCTCGTTGATTCGTGACATGACTTTAAGAACAGGTCCCCATGAGAACTTCAATTTAGTGCAGATACAACAGTGAGTCACCAAGCAGAAATGACTATCTTCATTATAAAAAACAAACAGATCTTTTAATCGCTGGAGATCACATACCACAAAGTCCTCAGGAGAAATCCAGCTATCCCCCAAAGCAACTCCTGTAAATGGACATTACGAAAAAGCATGAAAAAAAATAGTGCGTCTCTGATTGTCGAGTTACCAGAAATCATGACAGTGCGCGACTACTTCAAACAAGTGACGCAGAGTTGTTGGGAAAAAAAGAATTTCTACCCCCAAGTCGGGCCTTCAGTTTTCCAGCTTCAATAGCTTCTAGAGCTGTTAATCCAAGGGCAGAAGCAAATTTGCCTCCATATGATTCTGCAAAGATGTACAGAGGACTCTTTTGGAGGGTCTCATTCCCGTTGAAGAGCTCTATCAGCAAAGTTGTCAGATCAGCGGCTGCTTCATAGTCTGTTTTCACTACTAAGCTCTCATCGTCCACATAACTGAAACCTGTTGCCACTGGACTGTCCTGTGTACAGAGAGGATTACAAGTTACACGACTAAGCAACGGTGTCTGATAAATGCCTATATTTAAGAGGGATTCTTCAGAGTTGTTTGAAACTGAAGAGAAATTGCTATGTACCACAAATAAGAGATCTGCTTTTCGAAGCCATGTGAAATTCCGGGGCTGCAAATTCTCATCTAGTGGTCCAATTTCCCCAAAGTTTCCAAATCCAACACTGGAGCCTCCCTAGGAATTGAAGGAGAGAGGTGATAAAAAAATAAAAAAATGCTAATTTTCATATTATTGGGTGTGATTGCAATAGTAAAATTCTCACAGGGCCTCCTTGGAGCCACAGCAGTACTGGCCATGGTTTGGAAGGGTCTTCAACTCTATATGGACTTCTGTATAGCCACCAGAAGAGGTGAGCCCCTACAACCCATTATATAAATAAAACATCAGTTTACTTCTTGAATATAGAATGTCACAAATGATAAATACATAGGCATGGCGATCATTTATTTGAACACAGTGATACATTGTTTTTGCCACCAACTGAACAATTTGGACACTGTAGCTTCGTACCTGGTCGAACTTCGACATATCCCCACTGCTCGGACCTGTCACTTGTTCTTTCGGCTGAGGCAAAACGGGGATGTACAAACGAGAACAATAGGAGAAAAGAAAGGAAAAGCAAATGTTTCTCCATTCCCACCATATTTCTTATTTGTTGCAGATTGAATAAGCTGGAGGAGGGTCTGTCACATGGGGGGCCGTCAATGATTTTGCCCTAAGATATTTTGCCAGTGGCTGTCGCCATCTCGTTGGATAGGGGCGGCCAGAGAAAACAAAAGCAGGCGAAGACTTCAAGAAACTATTGCTTTGTCAATTAGGTAGGGCCACAATGACAATGACACTGTCCAGAGCGAGCTTGTCCTCATTGGGCTGTGATTTGATTGGTGGGGACAGCGGGAAACAAGTGCGAGCCAAGCAAACATTGTTTAGAATCTGAAATGGAAGTTTTCCAATCAAGTACGAACGCGAACAAAATAAAGTAGCCAGGAGTTATTGGATCTGTTGACATCAAGAGCTCCATCGAATCTCAAGCCGAACAAGAGGAAGAATTGGTTTGGGATATGCGTTTTTTGGTGAGACAACATCAGTCGTCATTCCTGTGAATCCTCTCTCCCACGTTTGGGTTGTGATTGGATCGACTGGGACAAAGGGAAAGGAGTGCGAGCGAAGCAACATTATTTAGAATCTGGAATGGAAGTTCTCCAGTCAGGCAAGAACGAGAACAAAACAACTTAGCCGGCAGTTCTTCGATGTGTCGACTTCAAGAGCTCCATCGAAAGTCAACCCGAAGACGGGAAGAATTCATTTAAGATACATGTTTTCCGGCGAGACTCCACTAGGAAAAATTTAGATAATATGAAAATTAAAATGCGAAATTCCAAATAAGGACTAAGTGAATCTATTTTTCAAATAAGCGACCAAAGTGAACTTTGTGTCAAATAAGAATCTAAGTGGGACCCATTATTTCAAATAAAGACCGAAGTGAATTTTGTGTCGAATAAGCGACTCGAAAGTGATCGAGTTAATCTCTATTGAGGACTTTAGCTCGCCAATAGACATTTTCCGGTGATTAAAATAAGGGCAATTTTGTCGAGAATTTTGTAATTGGAAAAAATGAAAAATTCTAAATTAATTAAGTTTAGGTTATTCATTTAGATGTTTACGCTTTCTTCTTTCTTCTCCTCCGCCGCTCCTCAACCAAATCGCTGCCTGGTCATCATCGTGACTCGATTCTCGTTGCTCCTTGCCTTGCTTGACTAGTGAAGAATTTGGGTGGAGGTCTCCACAAACAAAGAAAGAAGCATATGGTTTTCTTCTTGTTTTTGAGTTCGTGCCTCAACCGACAGAGAATTTGGGTCTTCGACTTTGCAAAGGATGGGTACAAGGAATGGGGAGACTGTAAAAAACCTAGGTTTTTTTTTTTTTTTTTTTTTTCTATTTTAAGATTTGTTAATTTTCCCTAGATTTTTTTTTTTGGATAAATTGCCCAAACTCCGATTGTTGAAAATGTTGCATGCTTGATAGCTGGCGAATATTTGGCTTATCAAGAAGCTCAGGTCTTTATTTGGAATTGATTCAACCACTTCGGGTCCTTATTTGAGACAATGGGTCCATTTTAGGTCTTTATTTGACACAAAGTTCATTTCGAATCCTTATTTGAGAAAAATGATCCACTTCGGATCCTTATTTGGAATTTCCCAATTAAAATTGTTGGAAATCTGTAGGAAAAGATGAAAAATAACATTAACTTTCATATTCCACTACTTGGAATACGAAATTTGATGAGATAGGCCTTAGCACTATCTTCTCAATATACAAAGCCTTTCTTACTCTGCACAAAATAATAGAAAGAATGGGGACAACTAAGAAAGAAATGAGAAGGAGAAGGAAAAAAATTGCATAACCCAATAAGAAAAGAAATGAGAAGGAGAAAAAAAAAATTCTCTTTTAATTCGGTTTGTCTTAAAGGATTGCGGTTTGAAGTTTAATTGAGATAATGACACAACCGATTCCTACAATCCTTGAATTTTTAATTTATTTAATATAGTCACTGAATTTTAGTCTAATATGCATTGTGATTTCTAAATTTTTAATTTATTCAACATAGTTCATGAATTTTTAGTACATTTTTAGTTATTGATCTCAATAGGCTATTTAATATTACTTTCACTTTCTGGGCATTTGATGCACTTTGACAATGGCAAAGTTTTCAACAGAACGCTGGACGTGGCTAGGTGCAGCACTGGCATAGCGTGCAGTGTTGCGATCGAAATTAAAAATTAATCTGTGCATTTTATATGTCAGTCAATAATGAATTTGTCATCGACCAAAAAAAAAAAAAATAATGAATTTATCAATAGCCGGCCAGTTCTGGAAGGCCAAGAGCAGGTTTAGAATTGCCGAGGTGTGCAGCCCCCCCCCGCCCCTTCCTCTCCCTCGGTTTTATCAGCTCTACAATCACATTATTTGTGAGGCCAGTCTTGAGCCACAACAACTTTGTGTACGTAAAATATCAGTTTTGAAAAGTCAAAGGTGAAGGAAAAAGAAAAGAAAAGAAGAAACGTTGAAAAAGTCAACAAAAGAAAAGCTAAGAAAGGAAACGGAGGAATGCTTCAGCCCTTTTGTGAGGCTGAAAGCACGCACGCACGCACGCGCGAGCAGAAGGAAGAAAAATAAAAAGAAGGGAACAAAGAAGAAAGAGTGGAAAAAAAGAGGGGTTAGGCATGTGCTCACCACGGATGCCTCATCAAGGTGAAGTTACTACGTGTCTCAATGTCCTATAAGTGTTCACGCTCCTCGTTCATTTAATCGGGATGGTTTCGGAATGTGACATCTTGTGGTATCAAAGTTTAAGTTATGATATTTGGATGTAGATTTTATGGGAAGTTGTGAGATTGCGTGTTTGTTTATAGCATGCGTTAGTCTTTTATTGCTAGGACGCATGTTTCATTTTAGGTTCAAATGTTCATCGGTCCGACTCAAAGAACGAGAGAGCCAAAGCGATTGAGAAGATTTTGAGTTCGGTGGTATTGCTATCGAATCCAAGGAGGAAACTTTGGATTCCTCTTCCCTTCGACGTCTATGTCGGTTCTTATGCGCTTTAGACTTTCGGGTTTTTGAGGATCTGAATTTAATGAGCTATTTATCTTCTAACATTTGTGCTATTGAATGGAGAAAGACCTAAGAATCTAGGCCTCAGTTGCAGAACTTGAAAAAAAAAATTGATGAAGCAAAAAACAAAATGAGCCTCTAAGACTTCATGGTGTGAAGAGACAAAGAACTTGAATTAGAGAAGCAAAGAACAATGAAAGTGAGACACATTTCTCCATTTGATTCAAGTTCTAATACCTAGCTCCTTTGTTGCAGTCGGCTGTCGTTTTTCTAGCTCAACTTTGACAGAATTCTCATAATTTTGTGGAGTGCTCTCTTATGAGAGAAAATGTATCGTTTGTCTTTAGACATTGACAAAAAAAAAGGAGGGGTGGTTTAGAGATATGGTGCATCAAGAATCTTAACTTATTTCGCATTTCAAGAGCTTCATATGGGAAATTCTATTATGGGAGGAAGTTCAAGGTCGAGAAACAGAGAAGCTCTTGTCCTTCTTCAATCCATGCACCCATCGAAGGAGTGTACAAGTCAGAAATAGGAATTTCGAATGGGGAAAAGTACTGCATCAGCTTGTTTGCATGCAAGGGAAAGCATGTTGTTCATGTTAAAGAGGTCACATTTGGTTGGTCATTCTTGAATCACTATGATGTGTTCATATTGGACACTGCTTCAACAATATTTTTTTCAGTGGATGTAACTCTAGCACACAAGAAAGAGCTAGGGCTCTGGACTACATTGAGGAAAATAAGCATCATGGAAACTGTCAGGTGGCAACAATAGAGGATGGGAAGTTTGTGGGTGATACTAATGTCAGCGAGTTCTGGAGTTTCTTTGGTGGCTATGCTCCTATTCCTTGAGATTCACCATCTGCATTCCAGAAGTAGGAAATTGTTCAATTTGTAAAATTATTTAGTGCAAAACAACAACTTGGGGGAAACCATTTGAAGTGACAAAAGAGCTGTTGAACTAAGAATTGCTCGACATAGATAAGTGCTATTTGTTGGACTGTCATATCGAAATTTTGTATGGATGGGCAGGCGCGCCACAATGGTGGAATGGAAGTCATCGATTTCAACTACAGAAGATTTTCTCTGAAATGAGGGCAGATCAACTAGGACTCATGTGACCTTATTTACTGAAGGAGTAGAAACTGCCAAGTTACAAGTCTTATGTTTTGAATCTTCCAGCAGAAGTGGTAAAGTGTGTTGAAGTTCTCAGGAAATTCTACCAGCACTGCCGCCGCCGCCGCCCCCACCCCCCCAAACAATCAAAAATAAAAAACAACAAAACAGAGGATTGAGATTATCTCATGGAAGCAAATGCAAGAATGGTGGCTGGATCTTATAAAAGGAACATGCTAGTTCAGATACGCCACGACTTTGACAGGGTGCCCTTGCCCTGAAGCACTTGGCTGGTCAAATATGTCGGATTTGTGGTGATACCATCGGACTTACAGCCAATGGTGACGTCTTTGTTACTTGTGATGAGAGTGCATTCCCAATGTGCCACCCTTATTACAAAGAGGAAAGAAGGTAATCAGTGTTCTCCTTAATGTATGACTCGCTATAAAAGGCACAAAGGGAGTCCTCGAGTGGAAGAACATGGTGTCAATGTTGTAGAGAGCGAGTTCAAATGAAACCCAAGGAAATGCCACGAGGCGCCAATGACAAGGAGACAATCTTGATCTCTCTCGTCTTCTTCTAGACATGAATCTCAACATGCAATGCCACTTCCCATTAATGGAGCTAGTACATGGTGAGATCCCTTGTGCTACACCTAACAATCAATCTGTTCGGATAACAACTGACCTTTGGTCTCTTCTGATAGACATTCATTTCATTCTGTTGATCCTAAGCAGCCAGTTCATGTGTGAACTGTGGACCCCGCATGGGACTTGAACTCTTGTGGCCTTGGAAAGATTGATCGGAAAGAAGGGTTGAAAGTTGGAAACTCAAGCAGGAAAGGAACATTCCCCTCATATCCAGCAGATACCCAGAAGGAAAAGGGGACATAGAAGGAATTGGTTTTAATAGAGAAGAACTTCAGACGGATGCCTTTACCAAAAAAAAAATTTCTTTACCAAAAAAACTTCAGACGGATGCTCCTTACCAAAAAAAACTTCAGACGGATGCTTGTCTACCTTTGAGACGTGTGATACTTATACCATCATCACAAAAAAAGAAGAAGGGGGCTGAGCAATGAATGCCTTGGTCCGTGTTTCAGCTGTTCTTAACAATGGAGCATATTTTTTGAATGACCCGGTATTGACTGAGGCAGACTTGGAACCAAATGGTATTGTTAAAAGCTGTTGTCGTCCCAAGGAAAAAGAACAGAAAAAAAGAAAAAAAAGCTTAGAGAAACGCTTTGGTTAATCGCCAGTCTTCATTGTAGCAGCATTCTTGGAACAGGAAGGGCTTCCACCATCTACTAATCCAGCAACTCTTTTGAAGGGAGCGATTCGTATTATCAGCTCCAACCATGAGGAAAACACAGAGTGGGGCAAAGAGATTGGATGGATGCATGATTTTGTCAGAGAAGATGTCTTAACAGGGTTTAAGATGCAAGTGCGAGGTTGGATCTCTAATTACTGGATGCCTCCTTGCCCAGAATTCAAGGGTTCTATGACTTAGACTGCCATCATTGAGGCATATGGAATTAGTCGCATATATTGAGAGCATGAATGATGCGAATCTAGAGAATAGGCAATGCAAGCTTTGGTTGTTTGCTGACTCCATGCCAGAGCACGGTGGACTTGATTTAGGCATGTGAAAAAGAATCTTAAACTGCTCAGGTTGTTGTACCACTCGATGGAGTCTTGCAATTGCATTAAGCCACAGTGGCCAGCTGATGAGCTTTTCATGAAGTAACGGTACATCTCAAATTTCTTTATTGCTCTGGCTTACTTTTCCATCCCTCTATAACTCATCTACTTTGTTAAGAAATCTGTTGTATTTCCCTATAGATGAGTTCTTATTCAGTCTAGCGCCTTTATAGTTCAGTGTGGAGCAAGCCACCTGATCAATTTATGGACATTTACCATACTTTTAAGAACTGAAGCAGTGATTATGACCTATGCAACATCGACACTGACATGCGACACGCGACATGATATGTTGATACATCATTTTTCAAAAAATAGAGAATTCTGAAACGTTCCGAGACATTATATATTAAATATATTTTTATATATAAATGTGCAAATAAATAAATAAATAAATAAACAAACAATAAAAAGAGCCTATAATTAATTTATATTAAAAACATTAATTCAACATTAATTTGACAAATTCAACTACATTCCGTTGTAGTAATCTATAAAACTTGGAGGAAAAAAAAAATCCACATTTCACTATTAAATTTATGATATGTGCACTACAAGTCTTGTGATATTTTAAAATTAATTTATTTATCTTACATGGCATTTTTTATTACCTTTTTCTTTAAATAAGATTTAAAGAAACAAAACTGGAAAAAGCTAAAATAATTCTAAACAAATGAAAAATAAAATAAAATAAAGGGAGGGTCGTGATGGCTATTGGGCATGCCGCCGCCGCCATTGCTCCCACCATCGAGGGGGGTTGGCGAGCGGGCGCAGGGGGTGACCCTTGCTGGCCCAAGCGAGGTTGCTCGGGCTAGGCTCACCCAGATCTAGGTGACGCCTCAATTGGGGCCGGTAAGGCTCGCCTAGTTCGGGCGACGCCGGCCCTCGCTTGTGGTCGGTGAGCCGCCCTAGGCAACGCCTCATCGACCCTAAGTGAGGGCTGGCAACGCCTCATCGACCCTAAGTGAGGGCTGGCAACCGTTGCTAGGCCTAAGCAAAGGTGCAGCATCGCTTAAATCT
This sequence comes from Eucalyptus sp. ANBG9806169, assembly GCA_014182395.1. Taxonomy (NCBI): domain Eukaryota; kingdom Viridiplantae; phylum Streptophyta; class Magnoliopsida; order Myrtales; family Myrtaceae; genus Eucalyptus; species Eucalyptus sp. ANBG9806169. The sequence goes on from CM024583.1 coordinate 24,747,400, forward strand.
AGGCGAGCCTTGCCTAGGCCTTAGCCAAGGCATCGCTTAGAAGTGGGTGAGCCTCACCGACCCTTCTTGGCTAACGATGGCCTCGCCCAAGCAGGCGAGGGTTGCCCCCCTCCACCACCTAGGGCGTCGCCTCGCCGACCCCCCTTTGATGGTGGCAACCGTAGCGGTGGCAGCCCCTAGCCACAAACCCTACTTATATATATTTTTTCATATATTTATATTTTGATCCCTCAAGTATTGAAATTTTTTAAAATTGACCTAGTGCGTGTTGGAATCGTGTGTTGAAATTCTGGACTCATGTGTCGGGAATGGTTGATCGCATGTCGGATTTTTCAACCCTTGTTGATCGTGTGTCAGAGTATGTCGGAGTGTCGGACATGACAAAAGGCTTCCAAAGAGTATTGGTTTTTCTTAGGTTATGACCATTGCAAAGGTTTTGACTGCTGTGGTATCATGTGCTACAGCTCTCATGTTTGTGCATATCATCCTAGATCAACTTAGCAAACACCAAGGAACAATTTTTGAAAAACTAATAACTCTATAATAATAGAGTTATTTTAATTATTTTTAGGCAACAAATATGGTACTTTATAATGCAATACTTGTTACAAAATTTTTGGATTTCCTTTTATTTATCCAAATCTCTGTTGTTTATGTAGAATAATGAGATATGGAGAAAATAAGGAAAAAATGATGAAAAGAAGGAAAGAAAAATTTATGTGATTCAAGAGTTTAAATCAAAAAGCTTGGGAAGATGGATACCAAATCAAGGATTCTAAGATTTATTCCCCGATTTTATGTGAAGAAAATAAGCAATTGTATTGTGTTAGGATTCTTGAATATATCTGATCAATAGAGGATAACATAGACAGTTTTTTTTTTAAATTTTTATAGATCGGTTTTCATTGTTTTGTGAGTCTTTGGAGCATTCTAAAGAGAAAAACAAAGTGGTGACAGAATTCTTATTCTTTGATTCAATATGTTAGGTTTAATTTATATTTTCATTTCTTCTTATATTATATTCTATTTTTTTTTTTTTTTTGTTAGAGCTATGATGTAACCTAACCATGATGATGCGAATTTCATGATTTTTATGTTTTGCAAGTGATTTCATTCATGTAAATTATATATTATTGCACTTAATACTTTTCAGTGATTGATTACCACTTGAATGATCTGATGTGTATGTTTGAGACTGAGAATTTATAATATACAATTGCTCCTTATAATATATACCCATGAACTAAACATGGATAGAGATATACCATATTATTTGTGTAGTTTTCAGTAATAAGGTGATCCAAAAGACTCACCGTAAGCCTAGAATATTCATAAATTTTAATGCACTTATATTTATTTAAATTCACATAAGGTATAGTGAATTAATAAACTGAGTAAATTTGGATAAAATAGTAAATAGATTAGGAAATTATGCTATCACATGTTTGATATTATTATTGTATGCATAACAATATGAAATTCATATATAGTGATTATGCTAAAATCAGATGCTCTAACATATTTATTCGATTGATTTGTTGCATTTAGTCTCCAAGTTTTGCTTTTAAGATTTTTAATTTTCATTTATTCTCAATTCTATTTTGATCTCGTAAGATAAATTTCGGAATAAATCTATGTTTGGTATTTAATTAGTTTATTAATCATAAATCTCCGTGGAATGATACTCTTTCTAATCTTATATTACTTATTCAATACGTTCCTTGCATTTAGAATTTTACGAACAAAAACAAAGCTACAGAACCTGGGGTAATGGGCTTAATTTGTACTCAGGAGGAAACTAGCAGATGTGTCAGGATGCCAACAACTGAAATCAGACGCACTTTTGATAGGCATTCTATTTTGAAAACTACTTTGGTTGAACTACGCAAAACTTTGGCATTGGAAGAGTATGCCCTGTAGATGCCAACACAAATTGGCTTGGAACATCAGCGATCCTACACTCCCCATTAGTAGCACAAACTAGTTGGATACATTATACCTATTCATTTTCCTGTGATCCATCAAGTGTTTAATAGCAATTGTATGGTGAAAATATCACCAAATTCACCTGTTGCAAGACTACGTCCTCTTGCAGGGAAATACATTCCCAATGAGATTGTCACTGTGCGGGTTCCTCTGCTGTATCTCTCTAATTTCCAGATTGAATAGCCCCAGTTTTTTATGAAACGGTATACTTTGATAATGTTGATGCTTCCATTAGACAGTGCTAGGCAGTGGCATATCCATGAGCTAGAGCTTGTTGAAGTGGTAGCTAATTAGGTTGTAGTTGCTCTCTCCCATGACGCCATACTAGAAGAGTCTATGCATGCAATAGATATTCTCAAGCAAAAGACGCTTCAAGTGCCATAACTTAGTACAAATGGATACTTAAGTGCCATAATTTACTAAATGTATACTTAAGTATCAAAATCGGAGCAAAATGGATCATTTGAGTGCCAATCTGGCCAAAACACTAACGTGTCAATTTTCCGGCGAAGCGAGTGCAAAACAACGTCGTTTTGGTGCTAATGTGGTAAAAATTTAATATAAAATTTAATTTAATTTAATATAAAAATAAATTTATTTAAAACATTTAAAAATAAAAAAAATATTTAATAATTTAGAAATATAAAAATTTAGAAATATAAAAAATTTAAAAATATAAAAATTTGAAAATTTAAAAATCTAAAAATTTAAAAATTTAAAAAAATTAAAAAAAAAAAAAAAAAGGGAGGCGGCCCAGTCGTCCCTCCCCCACCTTCCGGCAACGGCGGGGAGGCGGTGGTGGCGAGGGCTCTTCCCTCAACCGCTGGCTGCCTTCCTCCTCCTCCTCCATTTTTTTTAAATAAATATAAATTATATTATTATTATTTTTTAAAATTAAATTTAATTAAATTTTATATTATATTAAAATTCAACTTATGCCAAAACAACGTCGTTTGGCCGATTTAAGGGCTCTATTCTAGCCAACACCCGAAACGGCGTCGGTGCTGACGTGGTAAAAATTTAATACAAAAATTAATTAAATTAAATTTAAAAATAAATTTATTTAAGAATTTTAAAAATTAAAATATTTACAAATTTTTTAAAAAAAAATTAGAAAAAGGAGGCGGTCGAGGGCTGAAATTTTTGTAAATTTTGTAATTTTTTGTAATTTTCTAAATTTTTTGTAACTTTTTAAATTTTTTGTAATTGTTTGTAATTTTTAAATTTTTTTAAAGTTTTTAAATAAATTTAATTTAAATAATTTTTATATTATATTAAAATTCAAATTATGCCAAAACGATGTCGTTTTGGTGAATTTAAGAGTTCTATTTTGGCCAACACCCGAAACGACGTCGTTTGGGGGTGAATTCGAGTTGACTCAACTCTCCGGCGAGAAATATTAATGTTTTAATGCGACGTATGATTTCTGGCCAACTTCGCCGGAGATGGCACTCATGCCACTTTTCTTAAAATGTGGTACTTAAGTGTACCTTTCGTAAGTTATGTCACTTAAATGTCCATTTCTGCCAAATTATGGCACTTCGGGGGTCCGCGTCTCATAAAGCAAAAAGTTGCACTAAGCGGAAACAGCTATTCATGCTCGCAATGATTTTTGGCTGTTATGAACCACGAAATGAAAACTCCCATGCTAACTTCATGGTACTCGTTCATTGGATAGGAAGACAAATGACATATACGGAATCTTTGAGAATTGATTCTTTTTCGAGCCATGTAAGTAAGACTTCCCTCTTATGAAAAGTAAATCTAGTACAAAGATGTACATGTTCTGCACATCAAGAGTTGTTTGATCATTGAGTAGTTGTTTGTAGACCTAATGAAAAAGTCAGGCGGGAAGAGAGGTCACTTGGGAGCTTGAAGAAAAAGTGAGTGACACTTGGGTTGTGGTATTCGGAGAATTCTAATATTCTATAGTTGGGTTTGCTGGACGTAAAATTGATGAGAAAAACACTTTAGGCACAAGGGTGATGCCCCATAACGTCACACACAACATGTGTTCATTTCTTCTGTGTATGTGTGTGTGTGTTTGTATATATATATAGATCTTTACTTCATATTTATGAAGCGTTTAGTTAGTGTTTGTGTGTGTTTATATATACACCTTCTCAATAACAATAGTCATCCGGATATGAATACGAATATTCAAAACATAACTCATATATTGGATCAATCTTGGGAATTGGCTGGGGGTAACCTTGGCACTGCTTTATATGTTCTATCATCTAATCAAAAGCTTGTCTGTACAATATTCAAACATCACACTTCACAAGGGTCTATAACTTTAGCATTATTACGTTAACATAGTCTGCCAACATATGCATGCTCTCATTGTGACTCACTATCATTTGGTAAAATGTATTCTGCAATATGTTCACGGCACTTTACACCTTGGAATTTGCATTGTCTTGTAGTTCTCTCCATTTATTTGGCTTTGCCAATGCAAATTGGGCTGAGTGTAAACTTACTAGACGTTCTACCACTACTTATTGTACTTTTCTCAGCTCAATTAGTGTTTCAAGGGGTGCCAAGAAACAAGTTACTTTGGCCCGCTTCATAGTTGAGGCCAAATATCGGGCTCTTGCTTTCGTAGCTGCTAAACTTACTTGGATTTCCTACGTAACATCACATTGGGATCTACCAACATCGACTTCATTATTTTTCTTGGACACGATGTCAGCATTACTTCTCACAACTAATCCAATTTTTCATGCTCAGACAAAGCATATCAAGATCGATTATCATTTTGTTCAAGAAAAGGTTACCCTTGGTTCTATTGTAACACGCTATGTCCTGTCTTCCTCATAAATTATTGACATTTTCACCAAACCATTGACTTGGGATAGTACAAACTAAGGGACTATTTCAGCTTCTAATTTTCAGTTTCATGGGAATATATTGTTTGGAATTATGAGATAGTTTGTAGATGTCAGTGAAGACACATTTTTGTTGCAGATGTCGATTCTCAGAGTCTCATTCAGGGTTGTAATACAGTTGAGTGGTCTAGAATCATCTTTATTATTTGTAAAGCACTTTCTTTGTATACAAGAAACATGAATAGACTATTCTCTGGCGTCCTGTTTTTGCCTTTCGCCTGTGCTGACCTGGATATGAAAAGTCTACTGTTGATGTAAGACTCCTTTGAGTTTGCTTGATTTTCAAACTAAGACTTGCTTGGCGACTGAGTGATGCTGCCCACCATTTGTAAGGAAATGCATGGCTGGTCGATGGGTACCTGCATAAGTTCGGCAAAAACCAAGCTGAAAAACTACAGATATCTTCTTGCAGTTTCAGCATGTTGTGTTTTCACATTTCCCTGTTCTGAGTTCTGAGTATCGAACTGTTTATGTTGGGAAATGGAGTTTTTGGACTGTGAGAAGAATAGCAAAAAATAGTGTGCTGGCTTGTGAAGAACATCCAATGACTATGCCCGAGTTTTTATGTGGAGCTCAATGGACATTTCATTATTAGGTATAAATATATATATCTTCTTGCCCGATTTACAGTATTTCATTTGATGATCAAGATGTCGAAATGATTTCGATTGTTTTCTGTTTTCATAGAGAAGTGATAAATCGTTTAGAAAGATTTTATAGTTTCCTCATTTTACAAATTTTCAGCAAGCTAGAAGCAATTTTTACGGTGAAGTGTTATTTCGCAGTTTTCAAACTGTATTTAGATGCATGACGAGAAAAAGAATAATAGAGCAACAAATTTGTCAAATTATTTTTTTCTTTTTATGGAATGGTGGTCGGAGCTATCGTTAGTAAAAGAAATATGACAAAGGGTACAATAGAATTCCATAGGTTGGAAACCCTGAAACATACTGGTTTGCAGAGATGTGAAAAATCGAGAGGGAGAATATCACCTTTAGAAATTTCATAGTGAAAAATTTAGAAATATCATCTGTAATCGAATGCACTTGAATAATCCTTTTGCACTTTGAAAGAATGATTCAAAGCTTGAGGTAATTTTCACCGGATAACAATTCCCCTAGAGGGATTTGATTGTGGATGACTCACCATGTGTCCAGCACCGAGAATCCAGTAAAAGAAGAGATTTCTGTAGGATCTCAGGAATCCTTTTGTCCCCGTAAAGCTTTTTCCACAGTACAGAGGAACACGGTCCTCATTCAGGAAACTGCTCAGACCGTCCCACCTGCATGTGATAAGGCAAATTTGAGAGACCATTTTCGAAATCAAGAATCCGAGTCAATGTCTTGGGGTGTGTTTTGCTGAAAAGGAGCGATTACTTGAGCTTATTGACCCATGCTTCTGTTCCTTTTGTTGCACATATGAGATCCAGCTGCAGTATCGGGAAGCCGTCCAAATGAGATCATGTGGAGGCATAATCAGTCAGAGACGAGACTGCATGAAGTGCATGGGGAAATTCATGGAGAAATCCTGACCTGTCCATTGTAAATAGTGACGTTTACGCCTTTGGCTAAAAGCTTGTCCACCTGAGATAATTTCATGATTAGTTCCTAATCTTATGGTGGCTGACGATTAGAAACTAAAATTGAGTTATCTTCTCGTTTACGTCTAGAAGCTGGTTTTCACTGTCATGCTAAAATTCGTGTCTACCTCTTCGATTCTCGGTTTCATGAATTCTCCATCGAAGGCTGGGAAAACCAAGCCATTTATTTCTTGCCATCTACAACAAGATGAATTTTGATTGACCCATCACAAGAGAAAAAATTTCAATACTTTGCGAAAAATGAATGAAATAGATAATGAGTTTAAAAGATGATCATTTGTATCACTACAAAATAAATGAACAAAAAAAAATTTCATTGTCTTCGAAAATGTTTAAATATAAATTGTTATTGGTAATGACGATAATTATTTTATTGATGAATTATTTTAAGTTATACAAGTGATTATTTTGAGGAAAATATTTTTCAAAATGAAGCATAAATATCTCATTTGGATCGAGTAATATATAAATGAAGCATTGGGCCCAGCTGCAAGGAGACTTAAGTCTGTCAAATATTTCTGGTCTCCTGGAACTTACGTCACGTTATCCGGGATGACCTTTAGCTTTTTTCTGATCGGCCCGTTCATCAAGTTTCCTAAGCCTGCACCAGCTGAGGTTCTGTCGATGTATCTATTTGACCCCATTCTGCTCTCCGTCACCGCCGTAGGAATGCTCACATCGTCTAACATGAAGTTGTAAAAGTCCTGCAGGTCGTACAACTCTCAGAAACTCCCTCAACACTGAAAGCGCATACCATTTTCTAGCGGTATGACAGAGAGCAAATGATAGAAATATATACCACGTTATTACTGTATGTTAGGATGACTCCCTCCAGGTCGGCCCATGTTGCGGTGGCATTTTCCGATTTGCCTTCTGCAAGTTGCTGCTGGATCTTCAGGGCTAAACTGGATAGTACAATAGTTCACTTCATGTTATGCTCATCTGTCCAGTATTCTTTTAAAGGAAGGACTTAGGAGAAAAATGACTTAAACCTGTTTGACTGATTCAAGCCATTCTCGTCGATTCGTGACATGACTTTAAGAACAGGTCCCCATGAGAACTTCAATTTAGTGCAGATACAACAGTGAGTCACCAAGCAGAAATGACTATCTTCATTATGCAGAACTAACAAATCTCTTAATGGCTGGAGATCACATACCACAAAGTCCTCAGGAGAAATCCAGCTATCCCCCAAAGCAACTCCTGCAAATGGACATTACAAAAAAGCACAAAAAAAAAATAAAAAAAAATAGTGCGTCTCTGATTATTGAGTACCAAAAATAATGACAGTGCGTGACTACTTCAAACAAGTGACAAAGTAGTCGGGAAAAAAAGAATTTCTACCCCCAAGTTGGGCCTTCAGTTTTCCAGCTTCAATAGCTTCTAGAGCTGTTAATCCAAGGGCAGAAGCAAATTTGCCTCCATATGATTCTGCAAAGATGTACAGAGGACTCTTTTGGAGGGTCTCATTCCCGTTGAAGAGCTCTATCAGCAAAGTTGTCAGATCAGCGGCTGCTTCATAGTCTGTTTTCACTACTAAGCTCTCATCGTCCACATAACTGAAACCTGTTGCCACTGGACTGTCCTGTGTACAGAGAGGATTACAAGTTACACTACTAAGCAAAGGTGTCTGATAAATGCCTATATTTAAGAGGGATTCTTCAGAGTTGTTTGAAACTGAAGAGAAACTGCTATGTACCACAAATAAGAGATCTGCTTTTCGAAGCCATGTGAAATTCCGGGGCTGCAAATTCTCATCCAGTGGTCCGATTTCCGCAAAGTTTCCATATCCAACACCGGAGCCTCCCTAGGAATTGAAGGAGAGAGGTGATAAAAAAACACTGATTTTCATTCTATTGGGTGTAACTTAAACGGTAAGATTCTCACAGGGCCTCCTTGGAGCCACAGCAGTACTGGCCATGGTTTGGAAGGGTCTTCAACTCTATATGGACTTCTGTATAGCCACCAGAAGAGGTGAGCCCCTACAACACAATATAATATATATATATATATATATATATATAACATCAGTTTATTCCTGAGTGTAGAATGTCACAATTGAAATTACATATGCATGGCGATCATTTATTTGAACACAGTGATATATTGTTTTTGCCAGCAACTGAACAATTTGGATACCGTAACTACGTACCTGGTCGAACTTTGACATATCCCCACTGCTCGGACCCGTCACTTGTTCCTTCGGCTGAGGCAAAACGGGGATGTCCAAACAAGAACAAAAGGAGAAAAGAAAGGAAAAGCAAATGTTTCTCCATTCCCACCATATTTCTTTTTTGTTGCAGATTGAATAAGCTGGAGGAGGGTCTGTTATATTGTTGGGGGGGGTGGTGTGTTGCGGTCCGTGATTTTGCCATAAGATAATTTGCCAGTGGTATGATTCTGTCTCGTTGGATAAGGTCAGCATGAGAAAACAAAAGCAGACGAAGACTTCAAGAAACTACATTGCTTTGTCAATTAATTAGAGCCACAATGACACTGTCCACAGCGAGCTTTAACGCTCATTGGGTTGTGATTTGATTGGTGGGGACAACGGGAAACAAGTGCGAGCAAAGCAACATTGTTTAGAATATGGAATGGAAGTCTTCCAATCAAGTACGAACGAGAACAAAATAAAGTAGCCAGGAGTTATTGGATCTGTCGACATCAAGAACTCCATCGAATCTCAAGCCGTACAAGAGGAAGAATTGGTTTGGGATATTCGTTTTTTGGTGAGAAAACAACAGTTGTCTTGTCTGTGAATTCTCTCTCGCACGTTTGGGTTGTGATTAGATCGACTGGGACAAAGCGAAAGAAGTGCGAGCGAAGCAACGTTATTTAGAATATGGAATGGAAGTTCTCCAATCGGGCACCAACGAGAACAAAACACCTTAGCCGGCAGCTCTTCGAAGTGTCGACTTCAAGAGCTCCATCGAAAGTCAAACCAAACACGGGAAGAATTCATTTAAGATACACGTTTTCCGGCGAGACTCCAGTAGGAAAAATTTAGATAATATGAAATTAAAATTGTTGGAAATCCGTTGGAAAAGACGAAAAAATAAGATCAACTTTCATATTCCGCTCATTGGAATACGAAATTCAGTGAGATACGCTCTAACAACTATCTTCCCATTATACAAAGCCTTTCTTACTCCACACAGAATAATAGAAAGTATAGGTACGGGTAAATTGTACGTATAATCCATCCACTAAGGAAAGAAATGAGAGGGAGAAGGGAAAATTTTGTATAACCCAATAAGGAAAGGAATGAGAAGGAGAAAAAAAAGTTCCTCTTTTAATTCGGTGTGTCTTAAAGGATTGTGGTTTGATGTTTAATTAAGATAATGACACAAATGATCCCGGTTAACATTGAACTCTTAATTTATTTAATGTGGTTAATGAATTTTATTCTAATATGCATTATGATCTCTAAACTTTTAATTTATTCAATACGGTTTATGAATTTTTTATACATGTTAAGTTTAGTTCCTAAATTATATGAGAATGTTTAATTAACTTTTGATCTCAATAGGCTATCTAATATAAATTTCACTTTTTGGGCATTTGATGCACTTTGACAATGGCAAAGTTGTCAACGGAACGCTGGACGTGGCTAGGTGCAGCGCTTGCATAGCGTGCGGCGTTGTGATTGAAATTAAAAATAAATCCCGTGTATTTTATATGTCAGTCAATAATGAATTTGTCATTGGCAAAAAAATAATAATAATGAATTTGTGTATGTAAAATATCAGTTTTGAAAAGTCAATGGTGAAGGAAAAAGAAGAAGAAGAAACGTTGAAAAGTCAACAAAAGAAAAGCAAAGAAAGGAAACGGAGGAATGCTTCAGCCCTTTTGTGAGGCGGAAAGCATGCACGCACGCGCGAGTAGAAGGAAGAAAAAGAAAAAGAAGGGAACGAAGAAGAAAGAGTAGTAAAAATAGAAAAAGAGGGGTTAGGCATGCGCTCGCCATGGATGCCTCATCAAGGTGAAGTTGCTACGTGTCTCAATGTCCTATAAGTGTGGAAACCCCTCGTTCATCTAATCGGGATAGTTTCGGGATGTGACATCTTGTAGTATCAAAGCTTAGGTTATGATATTTATGGAACCTTTGAGAATTGATTCTTTTTCGAGCTATGCAAGTAAGACTTCCCTCTTATGAAAAGGAAATCTAGTACAAAGATGTACATGTTCTGCACGTCAAGAGTTGTTTGATCATCGAGTACTTGTTTGTAGACCTGATGAAAAAGTCAAGCGGGAAGAGCGGTCACTTGGGAGCTTGAAGAAAAAGTGAGTGACACTTGGGTTGTGGTATCCAGAGAATTCTAATATTCTATTGTTGGGTTATTTAATGTGGATCTTGCTGGACGTAAAATTGATGAGAAAAGCACTTTAGGCACAAGGGTGACGCCCCACAACGTCACACACAACATGTGTTCATTTCTTATGTGTATGTACATGTATATGTATATAGATTTTTACTTCATATTTAAGAAGCGTTTAGTTAGTGTTTGTGTGTGTTTCTATATACACCTTCTCAATAACAATAGTCATCCAGATATGAATATGAATATTCAAAATATAACTCATTTATTGGATCAATCTTGGGAATTGGCTGGGGATAACCTTACCACTGCTTTATATGTTCTATCATCTAGTCAAAAGCTTGTTTGTACAATATTCAAACATCACACTTCACAAGGGTCTATAACTTTAGCATTATTACGTTAACATAGTTTGCCAACATATGCATGCTCTGATTGTGGCTCACTATCATATGGTAAAATGTATTCTACAATATGGTCACGGCACTTTACACCTCGGACTTCGCATGTCTTGTAGTTCTCTCCATTTATTTGGCTTTGCCGATGCAAATTGGGCTGAGTGTAAACTTACTAGACATTCTACCACTACTTATTGTACTTTTCTCAGCTCAATTAGTGTTTCATGGTGTGCTAAGAAACAAGTTACTGTGGCCTGCTTCATAGTTGAGGCCAAATATCGGGCTCTTGCTTTCGTAGCTGCTAAACTTACTTGGATTTCCTACGTAACGTCACATTGGGATCTACCAACATTGACTTCATTATTTTTCTTGGACACGATGTCAGCATTACTTCTCACAACTAATCCAATTTTTCATGCTCGGACAAAGCACATCAAGATCAATTATCATTTTGTTCGGGAAAAGGTTACCCTTGGTTCTATTGTAACACATTATGTCTTGTCTTCCTCACAAATTATTGATATTTTCACCAAACCATTGACTTGAGATAGTACAAACTAAGGGACTATTTCAACTTCTAATTTTCAGTTTCATGGGAATATATTGTTTGGAATTATGGCATAGTTTGTAGATGTCGGTGAAGACACTTTTCTGTTGCAGATGTCGATTCTCAGAGTCTCATTCAGGGTTGTAATACAGTTGAGTGGTCTAGAATCATCTTTATTATTTGTAAAGCACTTTCTTTGTATGCAAGAAACATGAGTAGACTATTCTCTGGCGTCCTGTTTTTGCCTTTCGCCTGTGCTGACCTGGATATGAAAAGTCTACTGTCGATGTAAGACTCCTTTGAGTTTGCTTGATTTTCAAACTAAGATTTGCTTGGCGACTGAGTGATGCTGCCCACCATTTGTAAGGAAATGCATGGCTGGTCGACGGGTACCTGCACAAGTTCGGCAAAAACCAAGCTGAAAAACTACAGATATCTTCTTGCAGTTTCAGTATGTTGTGTTTTCACATTTCCCTGTTCTGAGTTCTAAGTGTCGAACTGTTTATGTTGGGAAATGGAGTTTTTGGACTGTGAGAGGAATAGCAAAAACTAGCGTGCTGGCTTGTGAAGAACATCCAATGACTATGCCAAAGTACGTGTTTTATGTGGAGCTCAATGGACATTTCATTATTAGGTATAAATATATATCTTCTTGCTCGATTTACAGCATTTCATTTGACAATCAAGATGTTGTCGAAACGATTTCGATTGTTTTCTGTTTTCATAGAGAAGTAATATATTGTTTAGAAAGATTTTATAGTTTCCTCATTTTACAAATTTTCAGCAAGCTAGAAGCAATTTTTACGGTGAAGTGTTATTTCGCAGTTTTCAAACTGTATTTAGAGGCATCACAAGAAAAAGAATAATAGAGCAACAATTTTGTGAAATTAATTTTTTTCTTTTATGGAATGGTGGTCTGAGCTATCGTTAGTAAAAGAAATATGACAAAGGGTACAATAGAATTCCATAGATTGGAAACCCTGAAACATACTGGTTTGCAGAGATGTGAAAAATTGAGAGGGAGGATATCATCTTTAGAAATTTCTTAGTGAAAACAGAAATTTAGAAATATCATCTGTAATCGAATGCATCTTGAATAATCCTTTCGCACTTTGAAAGAATGATTCAAAGCCTGAGGTAATTTTCATCGGATAACAATTCCACTAGAGGGATTTGATTGTGGATGACTCACCATGTGTCCAGCACCGAGAATCCAGTAAAAGAAGAGGTTCCTGTAGGATCTCACGAATCCTTTTGTCCCCGTAAAGCCTTTTCCACAGTGTAAAGGAACACGGTCCTCACTCAGGAAATTGCTCAGACCGTCCCACCTGCATGTGATAAGGCAAATTTGAGAGACCATCTTCGAAATCAAGAATCCGAGTCAATGTCTAGGGGTGTGTTTTGCTGGAAAAGGAGCCATTACTTGAGCTTATTGAGCCATGCTTCTGTTCCTTTTGTTGCACATATGAGATCCAGCTGCAGCATCGGGAAGCCGTCCAAATGAGATCATGTGGAGGCAAAATCAGTCAGAGACGAGACTGGATGAAGTGCATCGGGAAGTTTATGGAGAAATCCTGACCTGTCCATTGTAAACGGTGACGTTCACGCCTTTGGCTAAAAGGTTGTCCACCTGAGAAACTTTCATGATTACTTCCTAATCTTGTGGTGGCAGACGATTAGAAACTAAAAATTGAGTCATCTTCTCGTTTATGTCTAGAAGGTGGTTTCCATTGTCACACTAAAATTAGTGTTTACCTCTTCGATTCTTGGTTTCATGAAGTCTCCATGGAAGGCTGGGAAAACCAAGCTACCCTGTCCTTGCCATCTACAACAAGAAGAATTTTAATTGACCCAGCAGAAGGAAAAATAATCAACGTACTTTTAGACTCTCATTGCTTTGAGAAAAATGTATAATATGAAGATTATTTTACTTAAATATAATCGCTTGTATCACTTACAAAAATAATGAACGAAGAATATTTTCATCATTTAATAAAATGTTTGGACAGAAATTATTGTCGATAATGAATAAATTTTTTATTGATTAATTATTTTAAGCGATATAAGAGATCATTTTGAGAAAAATGCTTTTCAAATTGAGCCCAAATGTCAAATCTGGATCAACTATGATAGAAATAAAGCTTTGGGTCTAGTTGCAAGGAGAGTTAAGTCTGTCAAACATCTCTGGTCTTCTGGAACTTACGTCACATTATCCGGAATGACCTTTAGCTTTTTTCTGATCGGCCCGTTCATCAAGTTTCCTAAGCCATCATTGGCTGCACCTGCACCAGTTGAGGTCCTCTCCATGTATCTGTTTGACCTAATTCTGCTCTCTTTCACCGCCGCAGAATTGCTCACATCGTCTAACATGAAGTTGTAAAAGTCCTGCAGGTCATGCAGCTCTCAGAAACTCCCTCAAAACTGAAAGCGCATACCATTTTCAAGCGGTATGACAGAGCAAATGATGGAGATATATACCACGTTATTACTGTATTGTAGAATGACCCTCTCCAGGTCATACCAAGTTCCGGTGGCATCTTTTGTTTTGCCTTCTGCAAGTTGCTGCTGGATCTTCAGGGCTAAACTGGATAGCACAATAGTTCACTTCATGTTATGCCCATCTGTCTAGTGTTCTTTCTAAGGAAGGACCTAGAAGGATAGATAATGACTTAACCTATTTGACTGATTCAGGCCATTCTCATCGATTCGTGACATGACTTTAAGAACAGATCCCCATGAGAACTTCAATTTAGTGCAGATACAATCGTGAGTCACCAAGCAGAAATGACCATCTTCATTATGCAAAATGATCAAATTTCTTAATGGCTGGAAATCACATACCACAAAGTCCTCAGGAGAAATCCAGCTATCCCCCAAAGCAACTCCTGTATATGGACATTATGAAAAAGCATGAGAAATTGTGTCTCTGATTGTTGAGTATAGAAAGTCATGACAGAGCACGACTACTTCAAACAAGTGCCACAAGGTAGTTGGGAAAAAAAAATTTCTACCCCCAAGTTGGGCCTTCAGTTTTCCAGCTTCAATAGCTTCTAGAGCTGTTATTCCCACAGCAGAAGCAAATTTGCCTCCATATGATTCTGCAAAGACATACAGAGGGCTCTTTTGGAGGGTCTCATTCCCATTGAAGAGCTCTATCAGCAAAGTGGTCAAATCAGCTGCTGCTTCATAGTCTGTTTTCACTACTAAGCTCTCATCCTCTACATAACTGAAGCCTGTTGCCACTGGACTGTCCTGTGTACGCAGAGAATTACAAGTTACACGACTAAGCAACGGTGCCTGATAAATGCCAATACTTAGAAACGATTCTTCAGAATTGTTTGAAACTGAAGAGAAATTGCTATGCACCACAAATAAAAGATCTGCTTTTCGAAGCCATGTGAAATTCCGGGCTGCAAATTCTCATCCAGTGGTCCAATTTCCCCAAAGTTTCCAAAACCAACACTGGAGCCTCCCTAGGAATTGAAGGAGAGAGGTTGTTAAAAAACACTGATTTTCATTCTATTGGGTGTAACTTAAACGGTAAGATTCTCACAGGACCTCCTTGGAGCCACAGCAGAACTGGCCATGGTTTGGAAGGGTCTTCAACTCTATATGGACTTCTGTATAGCCACCAGAAGAGGTGAGCCCCTACAACCCAATAAATAAATGAAACATCAATTTATTCCTTGACTGTAGAAAGGCACAAATGAAATTACATATGCATAGCGATCATTTATTTGAACGCAACCATATATTGTTTTTATCACCAACTGAACAATTTGGACACTGAAACTACGTACCTGGTCGAACGTCGACGTATCCCCACTGCTCGGACCCGTCACTTGTTCCTTGGGCTGAGGTAAATCGGGGATGTCCAAACAAGAACAAAAGGAGAAAAGAAAGGAGCAGCAAATGTTTCTCCATTCCCACCATATTTCTTATATGATACAGATTGAAAAAGCTGGAGGGTCTGTTATATGCGAGGGACGTCCTTGATTTTGCCATAAGAAATTTGGCCAAGGGTTGTGTCCGTCTCGCTGGATGAGGACAGCATGAGAAAACAAAGACAGACGAAGACTTCAAGAAACTGTGCTGCGTGGTCAATTATTAGAGCTACAATAACACTGTCCAGAGCGAGCTTTTGTCCTCACTGGGTTGTGATTTGATTGGTGGGGACAACGGGAAACAAGTGTGAGCAAAGCAACATTGTTTAGAATCTGGAATGGAAGTCTTCCAGTGAGGTACGAACGAGAACAAAACAAACTAGCCAGGAGTTATTGGATCTGTTGACTTCAAGTCCACCCGAACAAGAGGAAGAATTGGTTTATGACATTCGTGTTTTTTGGCAAGACATCATCGTCAGTTCTGTGAATTCTCTCTCCCACGGCGGGTTGTGATTGGATCGATTGGGACGAAGGGAAAGAAGTGCGAGCAAAGCAACATCATTTAGAATCTGGAATGGAAGTTCTCCAATCAGGCACCAACGAAAACAAAACAACCCAGCCTGCCGTTCTTCGATGGGTCGACTTCAACAGCTCCATCAAATGTCAACCCGAACAGAGGGGAAGAATTCATTTAAGATACATGTTTTCGACAAGACTCTAGCCGGAAAAATTGAGAAACTATGAAAATGAGAATCATTAGAAATCTGTTGGAGAAGATGAAAAAAAATAAGATCAACTCTCAAATTTCGCCCATCGAAATATGAAATTCGATGAGATGGGCTTTGGTTGTTAGTATTCTCTAAAGGAAGTCTTCATTTATGGTGGGCATCAGAAGAGATTGAAGACAAAAGGACACCAGCATGATTCATTTTGGGCTATATTTGGGTAGACCCTCTACTATTCAACAAGGAGTAAATGCTTTCATTAGCAAAAAAGAACCTTTTGTTTGGTTTTTTGTCAGAGAGCAGGAAATTCAAACATTGTTAGAAGGAGTGAAGACTTCTTGGTCTTTGGCTCATTTAATGTTTGTGTTTTCTTGTCGTTGACATTTTGTCCTTAGGATAATAAGTGTGTGGGATGCTTGTCTTCATCTTTATCGTAATTTGGGTGTTTTGCTATTATATAGGATGTGAGGGTGTGTTGTAAACAAGAAACCACCAGAAAAGAATTCTAAAAACAATTTCTCCTTCCAACTTGTGCACTCGTTCCAAATTTCAAAATTGTCATTATTTTTTTTTTGTTCCAACATTTGGTATTAGAGCTAGAAATGACATCCACCAGTTCAATTCAATTGCAACTTCCAAAGTTGAATGGAAAGAATTTTAACAATTGGTCCATCTAGATGAAAGTTCTCTTCAAATCGCAAGATTTGTGGAATCTAGTGGAAAATGGCTACACTAGAGTGGTCCATGTTGAAGCATTCAAGGCCTTAAGAAAGGAGGAGAAAGATTCTCTGGTAGAGTCTAGGAATAAAGATCAAAAAGCATTGTATGAGATATTTTAAGCTGTGGAGGAAACAATATTTGACAAAATATTGAGTGCAGAGATCTAAAAGAAGCGTGGGATATTTTACTAAAATCCTACAAAGTCGATGATCGTGTCTTATGAGTGTAGCTTCAAATGCTTCGAAACAATTTTGAGTCTTTATGCATGAATGACTCTGAATCAATCTCGACATATTTGGATTGCATGCAAACCATCATTAACCAATTGAGGGTTAATGGTGAAGAACTCCAAGATTTACAACTCGTAGGAAAATCTTGAGGTCTTTGACTAGAAGATTTGACTATGTCGTCATAGCGATTGAGGAAGGGCAAGATCTATCAACCCTAACATTGGAATGGTTGATGGGTTCACCATGCTCGCATGAGCAAAGAATGAATTAAAAGTCCATTGGTTCAAATTTTGACCAAGCATCGTAGCTCCATCAAGTTGAGGAGGCTATCAAGGCGGTTGAGGTTGTGGAGGAGGTCGAGGTAGAAGTGGAAATTCAAATTTCACTAAAAAATATGGAACAAGTGACAAACAAAAGTTAGAGCATTTTACGTGCAATAAATTCGGACATTAAAAATCTGAATGCCAGGCAAAGGCAACATATGAGCAAAGGTCTTGAAAAAAAAAAAGAAGGGAAAATAAAGAAATGTTGGGTTAAACTCAATTGAATGAATTGCATTGAAATTGGTGCTTGGCTATGAACCGGATCTTAAAAAAATGAAATATAATTTACGAAATCATTTGTGAAATTTGAAATTTCTATGAACCAGAGAAATTCTTTTGTGAATTATAATTTTCATCAATCATATTACATCCCCACAAATTTTGTTGTTCAACGCAGTTTTGTGCTAATAGGCTTATGCACGTTCTTGGTTTATTCGTAAGTGTTTTAGAGATTTTTGCTGAAAATTCTCATAGGAACAATCCCACTTCACACTTACATAAGTGTTTCTATCCAAGGTATTTTGCAATTTAATATGCCACCAATAATGGTCATGAATTATTAAGAGCTTAGCACAACCTCTTTTTCATTGTAGTCTTGTACTATTCTCACCTTAGAAGGGATAACAATTTTTATTAGTACCTCACTAAATCAACAAATGACTTGTTATTACCCATATAAACTTAATTTAGAGGATTGCCGATCACATAGGTTGGATAACATCACTATTGATTTACCTCAACTAGCTTAAGTCCATTCCCCTCAATATATCATAAATTATCTCCCCAGAGGTTTAGTAAGAGAATTGGCCAAATTCATTTAACCAATGTACATGATTCTATCTTTAACTAATTATTTTACAACATCGCGTCCTAACGGGATGTGTCTTTTTTAACTATTGAAAGTTTCATTCTTTACGTGGCTATTGTTGCTTGACAATCATTGATGCATAGCCACGGAAGGCGTTCGTTTCAGAATATGTCAAGGTTATTTGTGTTGGAGAAAACTTCCTTATATGTTTCGTTGTTAATAAAACGTTTCCATCAGTCTAGTCTGAAGACTTGAAGACTCTGTCGTCAAAGTCTGAAGACCATCAGATTCAAGATTTAAAGTCTGCCCTCATTGACAATATCTAGACCGTTGAAGAAGATTTATCCAGTATCAAGGATTTATTTAAAGATTTGTTTCAAGTGGTTAAAGAAGTCTCTTACGGCTGGAGATAGCATTTTGAGATCTTCTTATTCGTTTTTATCTTGATACGAATAAGTTAGATTCGTTGATTGACAATGTATACTTGAAAGGTTCTACTTATGGAAATTTAGATTCTGATTGTATGGGCGAGCAAGATTGATGGGTTATCATTACTTTCCTTAAGTAACTCGAAGATCTCCTCAATTGATTCCGTTCAACGGTTTGATGGAGGAACTCATTTGGAAAGTACCAACGGGTATGAAGGCATGGAGGAGTATAAAAAGGAGAAGCCCTAGTTATTCGAGAGAGTGCGTGATAGATAAATTTTAAAGTCTGAAGCTCATCGTTCTTTGTTGATTCAACTATTGAGCGAAACTTGTATTCAAAAGAGAGATTAAATACTTGTGAGACCTTGAGGAAGTGTAGCTGAGTTTCTACACTGTGGAATCAATGACGTGATATTGTAACGACTCTTTTGATTCATAGTGAAATCCAGCCAGTGGGATGTCAGTGCGGGAGAGTGGACATAGGCTTGGAATAAGCCGAACCACTATAAATTCTGTGTTCATCTTCTCTCATCCCTAAACTTCATATTTACGCTTTTGTGTTACTCATCTATTTAATAGTTGAATTTTATTTTACTATTCATCAAACATATTCTTCTAAGTCTTGCGAAAAAGTTTCTTATACACCTATTCACCCCCTTTAGGTGTAATCTCTAGCCTCTTTCAATTGGTATCAGAGCCTGTGTGCTTATCTATTGAAGTGTTTTACTTCTTAAGCTAAAGATCTATAGCTAGTATTTTGGCTACAAGACTGATCGAAGGTTAGAGCAACACCAGACCGCCTTACTTTGATGGAAAAGAGTACAACGTATGGAAGAACAAGATGAAAGCTTTCCTCAGATCGAAAGATCATCTTGAATGGGATGTAGTGGAAAAATGAGTTATTCCAACAATAACTTCAACTTTAGAAAGAGGGAAGGAAGTGACAGATGCAAGAGAGTTGACACAAGAAGAGATAACCAAAAGACAAGCTCTTGACGCAAAAGTTATTTATTCTTTATACTGTGCTTTATCTCCTAATATAATAGAATTTCATCATGTGAAATAGTAAAAGAAGTCTGGGACAGGTTACATGTTACTTATGAAGGAACTGATCGAGTCAAAGAGACAAAGATCAATATTCTTCTTGGGCAATATGAAGCTTTCAAAATGAAGCTAGGAGAAACCATTACTGATTTGTTTAGCCGTTTCACAGAAATTGTAAATGGTCTCGCATATCATGGGCAACCTATCTCAGAACAAATGAAAGTCAACAAGTTGCTGCAATGACTTTCTAAAGATTGGAATCACATCAAGACTTCCATTAGAGAAACTCAAAGGATTGCACTTTTATCTATCGATGAATTAGTGGGCACACTTCAGTCTTACGAAGTGGAACAAATCAATGAAGATGAAGGACCAAAAGGTAAAAAATCAATTGCTTTAAAGTCTAACGATGATTCTGATGTTACAGATATTGAAGACGATCTGGACGATGAAGAAATGGCACTCATGATAAGAAAATTTAGAAAGTTGAACAAAAATGGAAGAAAGTACAACTGGAGGAAGTAGTACACTCAAAGATCTCAGAATAAAGCAACCGAAGATAATGAGTTCAACAAGGATGTGGTTTGCTTCAAATGCAAAAAGAAATGACACATCAGACCCAACTGTCCTCTACTGAAGAAAAAGAAAGGAAATACAGAGAAGCTCAAGAAAGCTCTCAAAGTAAAAACTTGGAGCGACACAAAATGTGAAGAGAGTGATGAAGAGTATGCCAACATTTGTCTGATGGCAAACTCAGAATCAGACTCAGACTCTAAGACAGACTTAGACTCAAATTCTGATAAGGAAGTTGAGGTCACTATCAAGAAAAAGATTAAGTGGTACTTGGATAGTGGTTGCTCGAGACATATGACAGGAGATTCAAATTACTTTATAAAGCTTACCCAAATAGATGGTGGAAAAGTTTCCTTTGGAGGAAATGGCAAAGGAAGAATCATTAGACTTGGAACTGTCAAGATTGGGAGTCTTACAATCAACAATGTTTCCTTGGTGGAAGGCTTAAACTACAATATTCTCAGTATAAGCTAACTGTATGACACTGGTTTCAAAATCAATTTTCAAGAAGGCACATGTTCAGGAATTAGTAAGGATTTGTATCAATCCTTTATTGGTCGAAGGCATGGAAACATCTATTTGCTTGATATCAAATCGGAAAGCTCTCAATGTCTAATCTCCATTGAAGATGAAGAGAATTTATGGCATAGAAAACTTGGCCATGTCAATATGAAATAGATAACCAAGATCTCTTCCAAAAAACTTGTTCGTGGACTACCTAACCTAAGATTTCAAAAGACAGAATTATGTATATCATGTGTTTTGGGTAAACAGATAAGAAACTCCTTTAAACTTGTAAATCAAGTTTCAACTGATCATGTTTTGCAGCTTCTGCATATGGATCTCTTTGGACCAACCAGAACACAAAGCATTGGTGGGAAGAAATATTGTTTGGTAATCATAGATGACTATTCTCGCTATACTTTGGTGTTCTTCTTATCAAGTAAGTCTGAAACTTTCTCTCACTTCTCAAAATTTGCTAAGAAAATTCAAAATGAGAAAGGATACACTATTACAAGCATTCGAACAGACTATGGAGGTGAGTTCAAAAATCAAGACTTTGCAAATTTTTGTGATGAATGTAATTTAAAGCATGTTTTCTCTTCGCCATACACGGTAGAACAAAATGGAGTAGTGGAAAGAAAGAATAGATCTTTGTAAGAAATGGCAAGAACTCTTTTAATTGAAAGTAACTTTTCATCTCGTTTTTGGGCTGAAGCAGTTTCTACAATATGTTATATCATTAACAGAGTGTTCCCAAGGCCTATTCTGAAGAAAACTCTTTATGAGTTGTTCAATAAAAAAAAACCAATTGTTTCATATTTTCATGTGTTTGGCTGCAAATGTTTTATTTTGAAAAATGCAAATAATCGTGTTGGAAAGTTTGAAGAAAAGTCAAAAGAATGAATCTTCCTTGGATATTCAACAACCAGCAAAGCCTACAGAGTATACAACAAGAAGACTCAATCTGTGGAAGAGTCAATGAATGTCAAATTCCAAGACTTTACACAAAATCAATTGGTTTCGACTCAACCTGAAGAATCTGAACTTAATCTAGACTTTACAAATTCCAATTCCTCTGGAGTAGCTCAGACTACAGAAGGTCAACAATGAACGAATCTTGAAGAATCAAATGAAGAAAAAGATGAACAAGTTGTCAGACCAACCAGCAACTGGAAACATAAGTCAAGTCATCCCAAAGAACTCATCATTAGTAACATCGATGAAGGGATGCGAACAAGATCCAAAAGGCATGAAGAGTCTAGCGTTGTCGCTCTTATTTCTAAAATAGAACCCAAAGTATAGAGGAAGCTTTAACAGATGAAAGCTGAATTGAAGCTATGCAAGAAGAACTCAGACAGTTCAGCATTAATGATGTTTGGGAATTAACTCCTAAACCAAAATGCTGTTTCAAATGGATGTCAAAAGTGCATTCTTGAATGGATTCATTCAAGAGGAAGTTTATGTGGAACAACCGCTTGGTTTTGAAGACCTAAGGAGATCGGACTATGTATTTAGACTGAAAAAAGCTCTATATGGATTAAAGTAAGCACCTCGAGCTTGGTATGAAAGGTTAAGCAAATTCCTAATCCATAGTGGCTTTGTGAAAGGTAAAATAGACACTACTCTTTTTATTAAAAGAAAAGGTAAAGATTTTCTACTTGTTCAAATATATGTTGATGACATTGTTTTCGGATCTACTAATGAAAATCTGTGTAAGAAATTTTCTAAGTTTATGCAGGAAGAATTCGAGATGAGCATGATGGGTGAACTATCTTTCTTTCTTGGACTACAAGTGAAACAATTGAAGGAATGAATCTTTATTCATCAAGAAAAATATGTTAAGGAACTTGTTAAGAAATTCGGTTTGCAGAATTGCAAGAAAACTGAAATACCAATGTCAAGTTTCTCGAAGTTAGATAAAGATGAATGAGGAAAGAAAGTTGATCTGAAGCTATACAGAAGTATCATTGGTTCACTTCTCTATCTTACTGCTTTTAGACCTGACATTTTGTTTAGTGTTTGTATGTGTGCCAGATTTCAATCAGATCCCAAAGAATCTCATTTGAGTGCTGCAAAACGCATCATCAAATACGTTGCAACAACCTCGTCGTTAGGTCTATGGTATCCAAAAAGGGGAGACTTTACTCTTCTTGGATACTCAGATGCAGATCTTGCTGGATACAGAGTTGATAGAAAAAGCACCTCAGGCACATGTCGACTACTTGGAAACAAGACGGTATCCTGATTCTCTAGAAAGCAAAGTACGGTTGCTCTTTCAACAGCAGAAGCATAATATGTAGCTCTTGGAAGCTGTTGTTCTCAAATCCTATGGATAAAACAACAGTTAAGAGACTTTGGTATTGAAGACTCATGTACTGAGATTAAATGCAATAACACAAGCGCAATCAACCTCACCAAGAATCTAGTACTTCATTCAAGAGCAAAGCATATAGAGATTCGGCATAACTTTATAAGAGATCATGTTCAAAATGGAGAAATAGTGATTCAATTTATTGATTCAAAGAATCAACTGGCAGACATCTTTACAAAACCTCTGGAGAAAAGCCAATTTGAGTCTATTCGGCACAAGCTTAATGTTATAAAATCTAAAGAAGCTCAGACTCAGAGATAAAGATACCCAAAAGACGCTCAGACCCAGATGATCTTGGATCACGACTTTTAAGTTGATTTAATTTATCTTTTGAAAGGTAAGCCTATATATCCATAATTGATTGTCTTTATCTTTCTAATTTTTTTTTTTTGAGAAAGAAGTTATCTTTTTATTATGGTAGTTATTTGTTTTCAAAAACGCAGTTATTTTTGAAAATGCATTTTTTTTTTATTGTGACAATTCGTATTCCCCCAATTCAACTGCCTTATATATACTCTTCTTCTTCTTATTCTTTTTACTCGCAAACCCTAAAAACGCAGAACTCCATTTTCTCACTTTTACTCTCTAGTTTAATCCTCAAAGTTTTCATCTTTTTCGCGAATCGAGTTTGGAAATCCTCAAAGACTGTGACAATGTCTTTCCAAAGAAAGTCTTCAAGGATCACAAGCAGGGGACCACAACATATGGGTGAGAGTCCTACACATTTTGACCTTACTAAGCAAGAAGATTCTCCAAGGGAACAGCAGAGCCCACAACATTCTCAATCGCGTCAATCTCCTCAGGCTAGACCTCAGAATGTTCAGCAACGAATGGAGAAAGTTATCAAAGATGCTGAACCTGTAAGAACTCAAAAGCCTACCTTTAATTTCAAACTTTATTCAGCTTTAAAGGATGGAGGCTCTCCAATGACTATTATCGATGAATTTCTGAAAGAGAAGGGATATAGAAATGAAATCCACTTTTTGCAAACAATGGAATGTTTGGGAATTGCTCCTGCTGGCTCTGCAAATAGGGCCTTTGCAAATTTCCCAAGTGATCTACGTTTTGGAGGAGTTAGTCAGCCTGATAGCAATGATGATGAAAATTGTTCACTAATTTCAAGCCGAGAATGGGTATTGTTGCGGATGTTCGACAACCAAGTTCAGATCTGTTTCGTTTTGAAGAACACAAGCAGATTTATTCTAAGTTATTGAAGCGAGGAGTGATGAATCCAAGGAGTGTGGATTTTGATTTTCTTGACTCCCTGAATGTGAAGTTGCGGGAGAAATTCACTTTACTTCAGCTTGAATGTTTTTGTTTTGACTCGACCGTAGCCCATTCAGAACTCACTGCTTATTTTAATTCAAATCTAAGCTTTCTGGATGCGAACAGTTTCTCCTTCAGTGTTAAAGATCAGGACTTTGTAGTGGATATGGACATCTTGGCTGATGTGATTGGAGTATAGAGAGGTTCATTTCAATCAATTAGCGTATCTATTGGCCGTGCGACAGTGGAGCTTGTTCGAGATGGAATGGCAGAAGGACAGATTTCTTATTCAAGGATGAATGCTTCGAATATCCCGCTTCACAAAATTGTGATCAATTGTCTTAGTCCCAAATCCACGTCGAAGACTGATGTCTCCAATTCAGAAGCAACGCTGATGTATGCCATCAATGTTGGTAAAAAATTCTCTCTGCCACATACTATCATGTTTCACATGTACAGATCGATGATGAAAGACAAGGGTCAGCTTCCCTACTCAGCACTTGTTATAAAGCTTTTCAGACATTTCAACATCCAGCCTCCAAGAATTCTGTGTGTTCGAACGTGCGAACAAATGGTGGTAGGGTTGAAGATGGTTTCTAAAATGTGTCTGAAAGAGCTGAACAATGCTCTGGAGAAATTCAAAGAAAAGACTCCTCAACAAATTCGTCAAGACTCTGTTGCTGCAAAACGAAAAGGAAAGGAGCTTGTGACAGCTCCAATCATCTTGCAGGACGAAGAAGATGATGATGATGATGTTACCATCTCTGCTCTTGCTTTGAGAAATTTGCGGTGTTCTGTTCCAAAAACAAAGTTTAGACAAAGACCAGAAGAGACCGAGGAGAGGAGTGAAGAGAGGGAATCAAGGAGGAAGGAGACAGAGGAAAAAGAAGACGAAAACCAGGAGAATTAAGGAGAACAAGGTCGTCCCTGTCCTTTGCGAGAGGAAATTGAGCGGGAAGAGTACTTTTCTCCACCGAAGGCACATACACAGGGGGAGCTGTAGAGAAAAGAGGTACTCCTTCTCTTGCTTTAACTAGTGATGACAGTAGTCGTTCTCCTGCCAATCCAGAAGATGTGTATGCCTCTCACTTTCCTGAAGAAGGTCATGAGGTATCTTTTCCGAATTTGGATGTGCCTTTATCTGACCATGCTGAAGCAAGCACTCAAACAGACAACTCAGCAGACTTTCGAAGACTGGTTGATATTCTCATGGAGTTGAGAGGTCAGATTTATGCCTTGGGATGTGAATTTCAGAACATGCATAATGCTTATAAAGCCTCTTCAGAATCGTTGATCAATCAAGTTCAAGCTCTTAATCTTCAAATTCAAGCAACTGCCAAGGGTGAAGATTTAGCTCATATGAAGGAGGATCTGAAGAAGTTGGAGGAAACAGTCAAGTCAATAGGAGATTTCCAGCTTATTCGCGTTCCCAAATCATCTTAATTCATCTTAAATCAATTCTTGTTTTGTCTCTACCTTTTTAATGCTGATAAAAAGGGGGAGAGATTTGCAGATTTGTTTTGTTTAGTGTTTGATCAGACTTATTTCTCTGACTTTAAACTTTTATATGGTGTGACTTTTGAATTATGGATTGTTTATGTGATTGCTTTACAGTATCCTAAGCATACTTGGTACGATATTGGTATGAGATAGTTGTTTGTACATGACTAACCAATTTCCCGTGGATGCAGATTTGATACTATCTTCAACTCATTTATTGTTTATGAGATATCATATTCTTGCTTGCTTGAGTATTGTTTTGCAGGTCAAATTTTTCCAAATCTGTAGGAAAGTTTTGTCACCATCAAAATGGGGGAGATTGTTGGAGAAAACTTTCTTATATGTTTCGATGTTGACAAAACGTTTCCATGAGTCTAGTCTGAAGACTTGAAGACTCTATCGTCAAAGTCTAAAGACCATCGGATTCAAGAATTTAAGTCTGCCCTCATTGACAGTATCTAGACTGTCAAAGAAGATTTATCCAGTATCAAGGATTTATTTAAAGATTTGTTTCAAGCGGTTAAAGAAGTCTCTTACGGCTGGAGATAGCATTTCGAGATCTTCTTATTCGTTTTTATCTTGATACGAATAAGTTAGATTCGTTGATTGACAAGGTATACTTGGAAGGTTCTACTTATGGTAACTTAGATCATGATTGTATGGGCAAGCAGAATTGATGGGCTATCATCACTTTCCTTAAGTAACTCGAAGATCTCCTTAATTGATTCCGTCCAACGGTTTGATGGAGGAACCCATTTGGAAAGTGATAACGGGTATGAAGGCATGGAGGAGTATAAAAAGGAGAAGCCCTGGTTATTCGAGAGAGTGCGTGATAGATAAATTTAAAAGTCTGAAGCTCCTCGTTCTTTGTTGATTCAACTATTGAGCGAAACTTGTATTCAAAAGAGAGATTAAATACTTGTGAGACCTTGAGGAAGTGTAGCTGAGTTTCTACTCTGTGGAATCAAGGACGTGATATTGTAACGACTCTTTTGATTCATAGTGAAATCCGGCCAGTGGGCTGTCAGTGCGGAAGAGTAGACGTAGGCTTGGAATAAGCCGAACCACTATAAATTCTGTGTTCATCTTCTCTCATCCTTGAACTTCATATGTACGCTTTCGTGTTACTCATCTATTTAATAGTTGAATTTTATTTTACTATCCATCAAACATATTCTTCTAAGTCCTGCGAAAAAGTTTCTTATACACCTATTCACCCCCTTTAGGTATATTCTCTAGCCTCTTTCAATCTGAATCCATAGGACGTTGAGCTCCTTCATGGTGGCATGGTGGTGGTCTCAGTGGCAAACGGTGGGGCAGTGGAGAGAGAGAAACGCCGGTTTCATGGGCTTCTTAAGGCGTGCTCAAGTAAAAGGGAGAATGACCCTAACAAATGCAACTTTGGGAGGATTAATTTAACTATTAAAAAATTTGGGATCTAAGGTGTACTTAACTCGAAGACCTATACAATAATGTTCTATTCAAATTGTGATTCGGAAAAAAAAATTAAGTATGAGACAGAGAGAGTACATATAATAAGATGTTATTTTATGTTATTTACATGGCAAATATTTCCAATGGAACCCATCCCGTGGTGGACGAGTTGGTTCAGGCATACATTGGCCACTCGACCGGCCAAGGTTCGATTCCCCAACTCGTCATGTTGCGCGACTTAAGTGGGATGCCGTGGGAGGTGGGTCCCCATGCTAGTGCCTCTCGGGTTTACGTCGTCGGCTGCCAGCTGTACGGTGGTTCCCGAGTACCAAATTTTTTTTTTTTTTTTTTCCAGTGGGTAGTTATTTTGACTCTATTTGCAATCACATTTTTAAGTTTTGATCTCAATAAGTTATTTTAATTTAACTTTCACTTTTTGTGCATTTGATGCACTTTGGCAATGGCAAAGTCTTCAACAGACCGCTGGTTGTGGCTAGGTGCAGCACTGGCATAGCGTGCAGTGGCACCTATATAAAGCAGCAATTCAGCTACGAAACTTTCAACATTGTGCTACGCCACACAAGTAAAGATTAGATTGAATATGACCATTCGTGGCACTAGAATTCGCAATGAAAACCCCAGACCAAAAAGGCAAAATATTACTTGCAATGAATTATTTTACATGTGAATAAAAAGAGGTAAACCGAACCATAAAAATAAGAGAATGGAGAGGGAGGAGGAAGGCGATGCAGTTCGTTCAGCGAGGAAGATTCGCATCACCCCCGCAACTGCTACTCAGCTGCGAGAACGACCCGAGCGACTTCGACAACAAGCTATCCAATTGCCTTGCTGACCTCTCTCCCAACGACCTGCTGTTACTCAACACCGCGCCTTTCTCCAGTAACGACGACGTCGAATCATCGTTAGACGATGAACTACAAGCATCCTCTCTGTCCTCTTCCACGTTTATGATGATGTCACGAGATAGGGCCGAGTCCGAAGGTGAGCTCACTAATACGTTGAGCGACACACATCGTTGGAGCAAGCTGCTCGATGGCGATGGCCCATCCGAACCCCCGGCATCACCTCTGCCACTACTGGAAGCTGCAGTCATGGCCAAGAGATCATCTGCCGTCCCTCCTGGCGGGCCGACCACAGGAGATCGACAGACGGGGCAGTTGTTATGCGCTGAGAACCACAGGTCGATACATGGGACGTGGAACGCATGCCGGCAGGCGGGCAACAAGCGCACCGCCTCACAGTCCGCCAGTTCGCCTAAGCACACAGCACACTCACTCTGGTCAACGCGGAAGAGCCGGTTCCCCTTGGAGGAGTAGGAGAGGACTGGGATGGCCCTGAGGACCTTCTCCTCGACACCGTCGGTTCTAGCTACAGAGCTCTGTCGTTCCCCAGGCGAATTATTTTCCGGGAGCTGCCGCGGCCGGGCGCAACAGTGGACACAGAGGACGTGGTAGGCGACAATGGCGAATGAGGTGGCAATGATGCCAATCATGGAGAGAAGGAGGGGAGTGAAGTCAGATGCCGACGGGGTTGGGGTCCAGGAAGGCGAGCTGTAGTCCATTGCTGCTCATTTGATTTTGGTCGAGAGGCTTTTGGGGTTTATTTTGCTCGCTCAACGGACGTCGCTTTCTGATGATTAATTATATTGATGGTCTTAGCGCATGCTCTGGGGATGGCGTCGATGCTTTCATGAAAGCTTCGAGATCGGTGTTTGACTTTGTGGTTGTCCTTGTTCTCGTTCTCGAACGGGGGAGGGAGATGCTGGTCGGCTGTGCTTGTGACGATGCAAACGAGGGAGGATTCTCGATTTGTTCACTTCCCTGGATTACAGAATCCACCAACCACCCGTCAAGAATTTGTGAAATTACGCAGAGTGCCCGCAAACGCCACAAAATTAATTTGTGTACCGTTATGGCCACCATATAATCCGTAAAATAATTGGGGTGAACATCTTTCCTATCTAGAATACAAATTATATTTCAATTAAACATATTAAAATGAATAATGCAATTACATAGTCTGAATGGCTGAATTAATTTTTCCTATTTATATCTATTTTCCTGCTCTCGGGATTCTCTCATATTTTATGTGTGCCATCCGATGTGTCAGGATTTGGCATACAATCACAAGAAAATCGAGAGTAAAAACGTAAAAGAAAATTCAAGACATGAGGTATTATCTTGATTTATCTTTAAATTGGGGCTACATTCGACATATGATTTCATTATAATTAGTACATCTTGCCACTCTGTTATTTATATCATTTACAATAAAAAGAGATTATATATACTTAATAGCTATTCATGAGTCTAAAACCAACCAACCGATAAAATATGGTCTTAAATTATAAAAGTCCTTTGATGTTTCGGGGGCTCTGCCCCAAGACCCTCGTGCCATCCTATTGATGGAAAGTATAAACTAGACCCTAACACGATGCCCGTTGGATTCAATGAATATTAGACAAGAATTTATATGATTGTAGGTTTGTGGCCAATTTCAAGTCACTTCAACATCGATACTATATTTATAAAAGGATAAGTGCATCAGAAATTCTAAAAGTTATCCAGACAATGCAATTTAGTTCTAAGACTTAAAAAAATGGTAATTAAGTCCTAAAACTATTCAAATTGATATAATTGAGTCCAAGTAAACTAAAAGAAAATGCTAACATGGTTTTTTCTTTAATATTTTCTCTTTCCTACGTGGTTTTTTTTTTTTATTTTTTTTTTTTCTACATGGCATTGACCTTACTAGAAAATGAAATATAAGACAAGAGATGACATCATTTTGGCCTAAATCCAAATTTTATAATCAAAATCTAATTAAATTATATAAAAAAAAGTAAAAAAAAACTAAAAAAAAAAAAAAAAAGCAAGGGTAGTAGGTCTTGCCATCGTCGCCCCAACCGTTACCAGAAAGGGCTCAGCGAAGCCCTGGCAACAGGCTACCACCGCCCTTGCCTTTTTTTCTTTTCTTTTTTGTGCATTTTTTAAATTACGTTTCATATTTTTTAATCTAATGTAATAAAAATTTTAGTTAAAAATTTTAAGATTTTAGCTAAACGATGTTGTTTTAATCTTATATCTCATGTTTTAGTAAGGTCAATGCCATGTAAAAAAAAAAAAAGAAATAATAGAAAAAAAAAAAGCAAAATAGGAGATAAAAGTAATAAAATAAAGTCGTGCTAGCATTTTCCTTTAATCCATATCAAAAGAATAAACGAAATGATTTGATTGTATCAATTCAATAAGCAAATGTGGTAGCCCTTGCCGCCATCACCCCAACCATTACTAGGAAGTACTCAACGAAGCCCTGGCGATAGGTTGTCGCCGCCCTTGCCTTTTTTCTTTTCTATTTTGTGCATTTTTTTTATAATTACCTTTTATTTTTTTAATCTAATGTAATAAAAAATTTAGTTAAAAGTTTAGGATTTGGGCTAAAAAATGTGGTTTTAATCTTATATATCATGTTTTAGTAAGGTCAATGCCACGTGGAAAAAAAGAAATAATAGAAAAAAGCAAAATTGGAGAGAAAAATAATAAAATAAAGTCACATCAACATTTTCTTTTAATCTAAAATCAAAAGAATAAATAGAGTGATTTGATTGTATCAATTCAATAAATTTTAGGATTTAATTGTACTTTTGTAATTTTTAGAATTCAATATATATTAGAGACAAATTTTAGGATTTTTGGTATACTTATTCTTTTAATGAACGATGAATTGGATTTTAGTTTATCCTCTAGCGCTTGGACGCATGGTGCATTTGGCGTTGCTAAAGTACCAAGGTAGGAATAGGGTAGGACTGACTCGAGAAACATTTGGGAGATATCGAAGATGACCACAACTTTGGATAGGAATTAGGAAAGAGGTGCATAGATATCATCTAAGCCGGCAATTGCTTTGACTTGGTCATTGAATCCGCTAGACGGCGGATGGTAATTTTCTCAATGGAGTAATGGTTCTCTTTTTCCTTTTTGGGAATATTGGATTAACCTCATTAGTAAGAGATAATTCTATCAATTTTGAGCTATGGAATTTGTATAATTCCTTCCTCGTGTTAGTACTATAACTGACTTGTTTATTCCTTTTCCCAAATGAAATTGTTCTCTTACTAAAATATGGGCTTGCACTCGCTAGATATATGAATTTGCAAGTTCCGGATACAGCAAACACGACAAATTAAAACTTATGGCGTGTCTATTTGGAGAAAAACTTCACAATAAAGTAAAAT
Source organism: Eucalyptus sp. ANBG9806169 (assembly GCA_014182395.1). NCBI lineage: Eukaryota > Viridiplantae > Streptophyta > Magnoliopsida > Myrtales > Myrtaceae > Eucalyptus > Eucalyptus sp. ANBG9806169. The sequence continues at coordinate 24,779,206 of CM024583.1, forward strand.
ACTTTCCGAGTTTTCCTTTATTTGATAATATGTGAACAAAAACATTTTTTGGTGTTTGGATCATTCGGAAAATGATTTTAATCTTATAACTTTATCTTAGACAAAAAAAGATATTTGAATTTATAAATTTTTCTTTTTCTTTTTAATTATTCATTTTCCTTCTCCCTCCGTCGGTCACCTGACCTCAGCAATGACCATAGGTGAGCTCAAGCTTGCTAGGATCGGGCAAGCCGTGAGCTCACCAGCCTCGGTTGAGCCCGAGCTCACTTGGATCTGGCAAGTCCCGAGTTCACCAGTCTCAATCGAGCTGAGGCCGGAAGGAACCTTGAAGATCAATATTAACTGCTCGAGGATCAACTGAAGGAGCTATAAAGTGCATGTGTCATGATTTTTCTGGGAAAATTGTGGACGGATTCGCGATATTTGTGAGGGTCAGCTCAGCGGCTCGGTTGCTCAAGCTGAAACCCTTTGCTCTTCTGGGAACGCTCGGGCACTTCAACGCGTGAACTGAAATGAAGCTTCTTATGGAATGGTAGCTCGACTTTGGTAAGCGCTCTCACCGAGCTTGATGGGCTAGCGTGGGACGTGCAATATATTATCACCGAATGCAAAGCTCTGTTGGCCCAGATGTCCAAGTAGTCCACTACCTTAGGGAGTCCAATCGATCAGCACATAAGAAAAGCCATTCTTTGTAATTGGCTCTCTAATCGTCCGCAGGTTTTATGGGACAAGAGGCCCATTTTCCTTTTACTCATTCGATTATCTAAACAAATCAAAGTAGACTGTTTCTAACACCCCCAGAAAAATAAATAAATAAATAAATTAACTGTTTGGGCGACAAACATCACACATGCTTTGGGAGTTAATTGATGGATAGCGCAGGGCCTAACAAAAAAATTAAGACCGTGGTACCTAAAGGGCATCGTGGGATGTTAATATCTCCTAGGTTAGCCAAACCTTGGGCTTAAGATATTTAACTTTCTTAGGTTCCATTTATTTTGCAGAATATCAATGATTTGGAAAAATATTGCTCGCAAGAATGAGTGCACGAAAAATATTTTCTATCATTCATGAAGATATTTCAAAATAAATTACTATAAATAATGATTAATTAACTAAATTATTTTAAGTGATATAAGTAATCGTTTTTAAAAAAATATTTTTTTTTTTCAAATTATTAATTTTTGTTGAAATACATGGAGCATTAAATCAATTTCCTTCGCTCGTGCACTTCGGTAAGCCTTTAGATGATTAATTGATCGAGGTTTTTCAAACTGAGTGGTAGCGACTCAAGTATGGTTTTCGAGTGTATGATTTGCATCCCGTATGTTACCCAAATCTCGGATTTGAGAAGATCCTAGGAAGCGTGGCATAACTAGCAGATGAACCCCGGTCGGCAAAATTCGAAATGCTACAATAACCATTAAAAAGAATTTCCTACAAGATTTACGATTGAAAACCGTATCACATAATTGGATGAAAGACCAAAACTCAAAACTCTATGATCTAATATTCTTTTAGAAACAATTACTTGAGATGTTCGTGTTGAATATTGGTCAATCCAAAAATTAATTAGGTACTAGTATGTCATCGATTTAACTAGAGCAAACCAAACTGAAAAATCGATAAATTAAGATTACCAATTTGACTTCCAATATACTAAGACCGCCCAAACAATTTTGAGCAACGGTCTCTTTTGGGACAATTATAAAAAAAATCTTAAATCTATTACGCTTGCCAATTTAGTTATAAACTTCTTAATTTTGCCAATTTAGTCATAAATCTTATCAATTGAGTTTATTAGGCTAATTTTGTCTAAAAATTGCTAACATGGACACTAGCTAACTTACATGACACAACCAACGTTGATATTAATATTTTTTTAATAATATTTTTTTTTTTTATATTTTATTTGTAATTTTTCGTTTTGTTTTTTTTAATTACTTTTTTAGGGGGGCTAAGAGTTGACGAGGGTCATCGGCTAACTCTCACTAGGTGAAGGCACTGCGGTGCTCACTTGATCTCAGCGAGGCCACAAAGCCCTGATCATGGAAGGGTGTTGCAACTCTTGATTGTGATCGATGAGGGTTGGCCAACGACCCTCCCGGCCCTAATCCAAAAAAAAAAAAAAAAACAAGTAAAGAAAAGAAAAAAATATACAAAATTTAAAACATTGTTAAAATATGTTCATGTCGTGTCGGTTGTGCCATGTAGAACAGTTGACATTTATGTTAACGATGTCAAGGAAAAATTGACTGGATAGACTTAGAGGGTGTTTGTTTGTGTTCATATTTTTTGTTCATGAACACAATTCTTGTTTTTTTGTTTCGGAGAACAAAAACAGAATAGAAACGCGTTTGTTTGCGTTTTTGTTCCAAATCTATTTTTTTTGTTCCTGGGAACAAATTTGGAATAAAAAAACAAGAAACAAGAAAAATTTGTTTCTTATTTTGGAACACTTCCAAGAAATAATTTTTATCTCTCCTATTTTTTTCTTCTCTTTCTTTTCTTTTTCTTTTCTTCTTCTTTTTTCTTTGGCCGGTCGCCGGCCTGGGTCATGACTGGCGACCGGCTGTTGAGGGCTGGCGAACTCGCCGAAGCATCGCCGACCCCCGGCGAGGCCGAGCATCGCCGGCCCTTGGCGAGGCTCGGCGTTGCCTTGGCTAGGCGAGCTCGATCCGGCGAGGTCGAGCTCGCCCGGCCATCGGCGAGGTTCGGCCTCGCCGGGCCACCGCCGGGCGTCGTCGACTTGGCGATGACGAGCCTCGCCGATGGCTAGGCGAGCTCGGCCTCGCCTAGCCAAGTGAGGTCGAGCTCGCCCAGCCACTGGCGAGACTTGGCCTCGCCAGATTTGGGCGAGCCCGAGCTCGCCCTGCCAAGGCGAGGCCGCCGGCCATGGCCGAGGCCGACAACTTGGCCAAAAGGAAGAAAAAGAAAAAGAAAAAGAAAAAAGGAAAAAGAAAAAAAAAAAATTAAAACTATTAAAAAATTAAAAGAAACAAAAAATTATACAAGTTTTACCAAACGTGTTTTGTTCTTTTTCAATTCCAAGAACAAGTTTACCAAACGTGTTCTTCTATTAAAAAATTGTTATCCGGAACAGCAATAGTTTTTTCTATTTATATTCTCTAGAACAATTTTTTAATAGAATTGTTACTAAACGCATTCTTAATTGACATAATGCAAAAATGTTTAAAATTAAATTGGTAAAATTGAAAGGTTTATAAAACTTTTTTGATGGCTACCCTGTCTTCGTACATGCGCATAGGTCACAGGCTTAACAAAATAGAGCCTTTAAGTTGGACCAAGCAGTTGTTGATCTAGACATTCTTTCCTCAGCTATTCTTTTCTTTTCCTCTGCCTCTTCTACTTTCTTCTTTTGAGCGTTGTACCCAGACTTTGCCTCTTCTGATTCAACCATCAAAATCTCCCATTCTGAGATGAGCTTCTCTCTTTTACCCTGCACTCCCTCCAGTTTCGCCTTAAACTCCTCCTCCCCCTCCATTTTTGCCTCAAGCTCTTCCTCTTCCTTGGCGAGGCTGCTCATCAATTGCTTAAATGACAAATGTGTCTTGTGATTCTTCTTCATTGTCGAAAACATTTGGTCCTTTATCAATTTTTGCAGCTCAAATTCAGCATTGTCCTGCTCAAAGATGAGGAAATCAGAGGTGAATTCATCGAAGTTGGCCCAAAATGCTTTGATCGACTTTTGCTGGTCTGCTGATAGCCCACATTGAGCTAGGCTCAAGATGGACACTGCTTCAGCCAATCTGTCCTTCACATTTAACTTGAACATATCCGAAAGGCACTCTTTCAGAGACTGCTTGGCATTCTCAACTTCTTCTAAGCTTGGAGCTTCAGAAGTCAAGACACCACTCCTTCGATCACCGGAGCACTGCGTTAATTTGCCTGGACGATCCTTGGCATGGTCGAGGAGTTTCTCAAGACTCGTGAAATACAAGTCAAATGTATCGGTCAATGTAAGCGCGGGAGGGAGAGTACTTGAATCTGTCTGCGTAACCATAGCAGTGGGAGTGTTCCTATCTGTCAGTGTTAACATTGGAGGGAGAGTATCTGTAGGAGGTCCAGGCTCTGCCAGAGGAGCACTCGCGGGAACACTAGCTGGTGGCGGAGTGACAAAAATTTGGGCTATGACAATCAAAGTATTGCCTACTAAATATGCATTACGCGAGCAACGAAGCTCTCTCAACGGAATAAAGGATGTGAAACCCCAGTCTTTCTCTCTAGCAGTGAAAATGTGTTCTGTCTCTGCAAGATCAGCTGCGAGTTTAGCGGTTGCGAAGGATGTGGATCATAAATAGAGTGTGCTTATAATAATATAGACAATTACCATGTTATGCAGGAGCGACATTTGACAGCAGATCAAACAACTGAAGTAAAGTTGAAACATGTTTGAAGAAAAGATTCGAAACACAGCACCAGAATGTTCTAATTTACTTCAGCAAAACATCAATTTGGTCCTTCAGAATTCTTCAGCGTCAAATCTACACTCGCCATCCACTTTCTACATGGTGAATATTCACTCCAAACCTAATCTGGGTGTCTAAAGAGGGGTAGAGTGACAAAATCACATGTTTCCCGTTACTTGAATTTCACACATCTTACATGAACCAATAAAAGAACTCAGATCATCGCTTCATCCTTCCAGAAATATACTAATGGCAAGATTAAATAAAAGAACCATCTAGCTGGGGAAAAAGAGGCCCTGGAGTAGACAATTCATACCCTTTCTCTTTGAAGAACCAGGATTTATCTGATTAACCAGAGTCAATTTGAACCGTGCAAATCTAGACCATCCGTCTGGAAGTCCTGCAGGATCGGCAACACTCAAATATAGTGCCAAAGAGTTGCTTCTATTGCCTTTTGGGTAGATCAACACGCGCCTGCTCAGAATCAAGCCAACCGCCTAAGAAGATGCATCATTTTACGACCGCTGAAAATGAAACAATGTTTACCAGTCGTGGCCGCCAACCGTGAATACTTGAGAGTAGTACTTGACTGAACTTAAGCTATCGAAGTTGGTGATTTTCCATATGTATTTCCATGAGGTTACGAGTTGTTCACCCACCATTTCCTGCTTCCCCATTGGCAAGAGTTTTAGCAAAACAAAGTTTCATGAATGATCCTCTTAACATCAAAATCACGCCATAAATATGCTTCCCGAGCTATGAAAACAATAAAAGAAAAAGATATGATGTTCGACTTCATGTGGAATTAGTTACGACTGCGAGTCGGAGACAAGAACTTGGGACTTCTGACAGAGAAAGAACACGCACCTCTCTGTTTGAACATGGGACGAGATCAGATTCCTCAGTTATTGCTACAACAGTCCGAGGAAGAGAAGGTAATCCGCAAAAGATATTTCTGATTTTCATCGTGCGTTTCAGCAGACCACTTCGCTCGGATCAGAACATTGCACGTAATTGCATTATTAAACACTTGGGTGGACGCGGCTTAGTTGACTGGAGACACCGAGTAAACCATGACTTGACATTGATTGCCTATGAAACATGTCTATGTTCTCCCCCTATTTCAATTCAGTGTTCACATTGACTTTCCAAGAGGTCAATTCTGGCAACTGGTAATTGAAATCCTTGATTGATTGTCTTAGTAATTTATAAGACATTTGATTTTTCAATTATAAATGAATTACTCACCTAGTTACATGTTTGTAAATTGCCAACTTAACATCTAATTTGCAAATACTGGTTGTTGTCAAAATTTACCAATATTATCGATATGAAGCCCACGCCCATGGCAAAATTCAAAAAAATCGCCAACTTATAATTACATTTACTAATTTTTAGTCAATTAGTATGTTACGAACTACATTTGAATTTTTCTGATGAATTTTGAAATCTACCTATACTCTATAGTTGCCGTAAATGTAAACATCCAATAAAGTTAACAACTTACATTCAAACATCCACGTGTAGTTGATCAGTAAACTTATCGACTTTTGTTTCAATTTGATCAATGAGTATCCCGTTTTACCTATATTATCAATATCAAGGCACTATAAATGTATTAAAAGGTTCAATTTATATTGCCAGGCACAGGATTCCCAAGCTCGGCTTCTAGTTGCCGGTGACGACTTAGCAGTGTCTATATGTGTTACATAGAATTATCAATATAGCTGATTTCTACTGCCACATGAAGCAGTGACACACAACTCTTCCCACATGGAATTGAATATACTTTATTTTTCAAGCGTTATTAATGTCTGAAGACTATGGTCTAGTAACGGTTAAGGAGAACTACTACCATACACTAATGGATAAACTAAGAAAAAAATAATAAAGAAATCGACCAATGTAGTGAGATGAATCGCTTAACAGATAGAACTTGATAAGGGATTTGCGAAATTTATTACACATTTACCTCGACGGTAAAAAATATCTATCAAATTATGTTTCAAGTTTGAGTCCGTGTACGAAATCAATGAGAAGATACAGACCAGTCCATAGACTATTGTAGTCTCTGCCCGCCGGGTTTCTTTATTTTTACGTGTTGAAGATCAAGAAAAGGGTTCCTAATATATTGTCGGTGGAGATTTGCTTTTTGGACTTAATTATTCTTTCCTTAAAGAAGATGTATGTTCAAGCCGCGTAAGGGAGGAGATCTTTAGTGATTGGTTAATGATATAATTATGTACCCAAGATCTTTCCGCACTGGAGACTCTTAATTCGGCCGCACATGGAAGCTTCCTCCATGAGCCGGAAAGTGGAGCCTTTTATTGGGTCGGACAAAAGGGAGTTCTGAACACACGGATTTTTATTTAATCTAAGCGTGACAAATAATTGAGCATAAGTGATTGTAACTCTAATTCTTCGATTATTAATTAATAATTTTCTATTGACTCTTCCTTCGAGCATTGGAATTCAGATCGATCCACATAAATCCTCAATATTCTTTATTGTTCCTTATTTATTTCTCTAGTGATTTTGCATTGATTTAATTACAAAATTCGATTAGTTTTCACGTTATATTATAATAATTGGTATAAGAGCTTGAGGATTGGATTTTTTGGATTTTGATTTGGGCTTTTGCTTGTCTGATTACTATTTGGAAATTTTGTTTTTACTATTATATTTGGAGCTAAAGTAAAAATTGAAAAGTTTAACGTCATGAACAACTTCAGATTGTGGAGCTTTACGATACGTGTTTCATTGACAATCCAAGGTATGGCCAAGACATTGGATGACAAAGATGAGTTACCGAATTCCATGAAAGAGGTTGAAAAGGTATAGTTAATAGAGATAGCAAAGGGTATGATCATGTTAAACCTATCGGATGAGGTGTTAATAAAGGTAGTCAAGGAGAAGGATGTAGCAGAGTTTTGGGCAAAATTGCAAACCCTATATGTAATGAAGGATTTAAACAATTGCCTATGCATGTTGAAGAGGATGTTCCAATTTTGTATGTTGAAAGTACTTCAATTAGAGCCCATCTAGATGAGTTTAAAAAACTCATGATGGATTTGAAGAACCTCAAAGAGACCTTAGATGATGAAAGAAGGGAATAATGTGGTTGGCTTCTTTACTAAAGTCATGGAAGCACTTTATTGATCCGCGTACTATGATTACCTCGAAAGAAATAAAATCCTCCTTGTTTTGTAAGAGTGGCGGAGGAAGTTGCAAAATGAATGTCTAGCACGGATGTAGTGTAGGGATTAGTGATTTGAGATAGAGACCAACATCCAAGGTCTATGCATCTATGCTTCGGTTTGTCATCTATGAGATACCATATTGCAAGCCGCCTGATTACTCTATGCTTCGGGCTTGTTATCCGTGTCTCCAAGATTTTATGGATGATAAGTTCGTCAACCATCTTTGCCTTGTATTTTCATTGGGTTATATTGAGAAGCATAAAGGATATCAATGCCTTATCTTTCAATGGGACGTGTAAATGTCTCTAGGCAAGTTAATTTTTTATGGAACGTTATCTTCCTTTTGCTTCTAAGTCTCAGGATCAAGCTTCTACCGTCAGTTATAGCCCAGGTGTTGATGATTGGCTCCCATATATGAATTCAAGAGCTGCTGTTGATTCTCAGATTAATCCAACCCAAGAAACCACAAAGCTAGCTACTACCGAGCCTATCTCCACATCAGTTCAGCCTGTATCTACTATCTCCTCTGATTTGGCCCGTGAACTTGCAAGGCTCTTTAATGATGGCCTCGACACCGAATTTCGTCACATGACATCTTCATTTCTGGAAATGTGCCAAGAAGCTCTTCCAGTCTTTCTCCCTAATGCAATGTCCACAGGACCAACTACTACCCCAGTTGCAGCTTCTCCTGAGATTGTCGCGTAGTCAATTCCATAGCTACTGTTCCTTCGCATCCCATGATCACCGTGTCCAAGTCAGGTAATTCAAAACCTGATCACGATAATATTGTTGTCTCATCCATTCCCTCTAAGTTGCTATTTATGTTTTTAGTTTTTGTGGTATGAACATTCTTAGGTTTTGTATTGATCTTTGAGCAAATTTGATTGATTTGCCTTTTCTAATCTTCTTAAACTATGAAATTACTAACATAATTACTAAATAAGCCGTTTTTGTTGTTGTTTTCGTTATGTCACAGTCTCATATTATCAATGAAAGACTGGTTATGTACATTGCCGTGTGAATTGCGGGCCTAACAAAATGCTGAATGTGAAGTCATAATAGGACTCGTGTACATTGGCGGTATTGGAACGGAAAGTGCCGGTCTTCATCCTCCAAATAAATATGAAATTGAGAGAGCCCTGACATTGGGGTAAAAAAAGGACGAAAGACAGAGACTTCTTCACCCAATGACTGATTAATAATTGATGCTACATAAGCCAATACAATGCATCTATCCTTTTCAACTCTTGGATTGTAGAACCTCAGTCAAATCAACTTCCTAGACTCTAAGAAATTTTTCTTCTTGGGCTCGCAGGAGGAGATGTATGCTAGAAAACTGGCGAAGTCAGTGTCCATGTACCGCTTCGGGTTCACATCGTCATCGATAAGCTCTGGCAAGGGCCGGACCGTGCATTTGGAAGGCAGACTGTGCAAGGATGCGACTGATATTCTGGATTCAGTCGAATTTACTGTGACTCTGTGTAGAACACTCTTGTACCTCCCATTGCTGAATATCTGCCACATATCAAGCAACAAAGAATATTCACATGATTGGATTAATTAGTATAGCAAAATTAATCTTCACATAGATGCAATTCATCCCGCAGAATATGTCGATACATTCTCTTTTCTTCAGGTAGAAGAATAGACCCTAGTTTAACGAGATCGAGAACTAACAGATGAAATGTCATTGATAATACAATGTTGACCCTTACCTCAAGGTGGTCGCCCACATTGATGGTGAGAGCATCCGGGATCGGTTGGACGGTGTGCCATTCATCCTTGTGCTGAATTTGAAGGCCCTGGACCTGATCTTGGAGGAGGAGAGTGAGGAATCCGTAGTCAGAATGAGGCGGCATTCCGAGTGTGAGGTCTGGCTCGGGGCATTGCGGATAACAGTTCACCACCATGAGCTGGCTTCCATCTTCGAACTCGGACATGATTTGGTCCCTCATCAGCCTCACGGCTAGGCTATCCAAGACGGCCTCCGTAAGCTTTAGAAACAAGTGCTTGGCCTCTTTTGCGTAGGTAACCGCCAACTCCCTTTTTAATTCATGATTTTGAGCGTTAGAATAATGTGCTCTTGGTAGGGAAGCAGAAGCTAGCGATGGCCCCTCACCAAATAATATATCTTACAGAGTCAAAGACTCGTTTTATTGATGACTTTATGGACAGAATCATGTGATGACAGCGCAAGATTGTGGTGGAACTATTTTACTTTTTGTAGGCTCAATAAAAGTTCCAAGGTTTCTCAACACGTGAGAGGTTTGATCTAGTAAAATGAGTTTGAATTGTAAGTTCTTAGCAATAATTTTTTTTTAATGGGGTTGTGCTCATATAAATGCCTAAAATATGAAAATGTGTGATTCAAAGACAAGCATATAGTTATGAGTTTAATTTCTTCTCTCTCTTTTTTCCTCTCTTTTTTCTTTTTCTTTTTTTCCGTGCGTATACTCTTGATCGAGACCAAAACCCAGTTTACTGCAGAAAAGTTTGAAAGATAACATCGTAATACCTCATGTCGGTAGGAGAAGAAGGCCAATGTGGAAGGACATCCGACAGAGGGTGGCATGTGAGCTTCAAGAAATCTCTCCAGCAAAATACTTTGTCCTTGTTCTGATTGAAGCTTGTCCCATAACGCACCGGCGCAAACATATTGGAGGACATGTACCTTGCCCTTTCCTCGTACGGGAGCTCGAAGAACCTCTTGCTCACTTCAACCATGCTGCTTATTACTTCGCTAGGAATACTGTGATTCACCAGCTGCACGCGACCATATGGACCACCAAAGTTCATCAACCGGCCTTTGAGCAATTTCAAGAAAAAGTTTTAATTTCGAAGCCAATCACAGTTTAGGACGAGTCCACCCACCTGAAAAAACCCGTACTGTTCACATGCCTTGGCCAGCGACTTGAGGGCTTCAGGCCTGTTCGGGCCCTGCAATTCGGCGAAATCAATGACAGGCAAACTGACGAGCTTGGCTTTGCTTGAGTTCGGCTTGTCATTGACTGGTCGTTCTTGAACTGGCCACACATACTTGTTTGGTATTCTTGAAATGCCATCTGCACATAGCTGTTTTACTCCTTTCTGGTACCGACGCCCTGCATCCTTCAATTCCTCTTCAAGTCTGATTGCAATGGAAGGAGACATTGACTCTATTACCTCACTTTGAAGCTGTGAACCTGCCACACACAATATTTAGTCAGATACGTGACGGTAAGTCTTGCATTCACGGTGGGGTAGTGCGTTTAGGATGAGTAATGCGAATCATGTCTCAAGAATTGTGGCAAAAACCCAGCTTACGCAAGACAGGACCTCACGTGGCGTCCCCATAATCTATCACCGCTAATGTAACTGTTTCTGTGTCTCCGCACAATTAACAAACGATTCTTGGGTGCAGCCAATCGTAAAAATTTAATAAGTAGAGCACTCATCAGAATTCATGCATGGATTTGATCGCCACTTAAAGAGTTTATTGAGAGAGAGAGAGAGAGAGAGAGAGAAATGTTTCAGGAAGCACTTTTATACCTGGACTAACCCCGTCTTGGGCAGAAGCAAGATTTGGGACAAGGAATTAGAATACTGAAACGATGTAAGGAACTTGAGGAGAGATGTTGGTGTATTTATAGATGGAGTCCACGCGAAACCTCAAGATGGGGAGAATTTTAAAATAGGATGACCGGGTATACATGGACCCGCTCAAGAGTCGTCTCCCTTCACCATAAACCGTTGAACAAAATCTGGTCATAACACGAGCGAGGAGGGACGAGAAGACAGAAGACAAGGCCCTGTCCCGAAAATTCCATGCCATACAGCCACCGAACCCTCGACCCCACTTCTTCTGTCCTCTTTCTCAAGACTTATTACATGCACTTTAGAGAACCACCTCTCCCCCGGTTCTCTTCGTTCTCTTTCTCAAGACTCACCACGTACCCTTTACGGAACAATCTCTCTCTCTCTCTCTCTCTCTCTCTCTCTCTCTCTCTCTCTCTCTCTCAGTTCTTTTCGTTCTCTTTCTCAAGACTTTTAGCGTACCCTTCACGGAACAACCTCTCTCTCTCTCTCTCTCTCTCTCGCTCTCTCTCGCTCATCTAGGCACGCCGCTCATGTCGTCTTCTGGTTCCTCTTTCTTTTCCGATTCAATCAGAAGATGCAATGTGAGTTTGTGGTTTTATCCATTCGATTCTTCATAAGCAAAATTCATTTAGCAGATTATGGTAAGTACCCCTTTCAAAGGTCGAAATCATAAATGCTTTTCGTACGGCCAAGATCTTTTGCTCTTTTTATCCCTTCATTTTCTTCCCTTTTCCTCCTTTTCCCTTTTGCCCTTTCTCCCTTCCCCCTTGGCAAGACCCGAGTCCTCGAGAAACCCATTGGAGTTCCTCCGCAATTGCTGCCAACGTCAACTCGAGCTGCTTGACACAGCTGTTCCTGCATTCTCATACGTACATATTACGTTTGATCATTTAGATTTCTAAATAAGATATATGATATAAATTTTAAAAAATTGATTATATCATGTTCACTGTTTTATAAATCTCAATAATAAAACTAGATATTTTCATATTTTATCTTGTCCATTATTTGATATAAATATCATATTAGTATAAATGAATATGAAATGCACGAATAGAGATAGTTAGAATCTAACTATGGGACACCTGGAGTGCCATAACTTGGCACGGAGGGACACTTAAGTGCCATAACTTTAAAACGGTACACTTAAGTGTCACTATCGGAGTAAAATGAAACACTTAAGTGCCACTTCGGCAAAAATCCGGCCAAATGGCTGGCGTGGCAATTTTCCGGCGAGTTTGGTCCAAAACGGTGTCGTTTTGCACGCCGACGTAGCGGAGAAAATGCAAAAACGACGTCGTTTCGTGTCTACGTGTAAATAATAATATATAAATTAATTAAATTAGATTTAAACTTAATTTTATTTAAAATATTCAAAAATTAAAAAAAAAATAAGAAAAATTAAAAAAAAATTAAGAAAAAAAAAAAAAAGGTGGGGAGTTCGAACGGGGCGGCCGAGGGGTGAGCCCTCGCCGCCACCGCCTCCCGCCGTCCGGGAAGGGCCGGCGACGGAGGGGGAGGGTCGGCGGGGGTCGCCGGCCCCGGCCGACCGACGGCGAGGGCCGCGAGCCCTCGCCTCTAGTCGGCCGGCCTTGCCGGCCCTTGGCCAGGGCTTGGCGACCCCGGTCGACCCTCCCCACTCCGTCGCCGGCCCTTCCGGCGGCCGCGGGGAGGCGGCGAGGGCCCGCGAGCCCTCGCCCAGATTTGGGGCGAGGGTCGCGGCCCTTGCCGTGATCCGGCGAGGGCTCGCGGCCCTCGCCGTCGATCGGCCGGGGTCGGCGACCCCGGCCGACCCTCCCCCCTCCGTCGCCGGCCCTTCCCGGCGACGGCGGGGAGGCGGCGGCGGCGAGGGCTCAACCCTCAGCCGCCCCGTTCGACCTCCCCCCTTTTTTTTTCTTAATTTTTAAATTTTCTTAATTTTTAAATTTTTAAATTTTTCTTAATTTTTTTAATTTTTTTTGAATATTTTAAATAAAATTAAGTTTAAATCTAATTTAATTAATTTTTATATTATTATTTACACGAAACGGCGTCGTTTTTGTATTCTCTCCGCCACGTTAGCGTGCAAACGACGCCGTTGGACCAAACTCGCCGGAAAGCTGCCACGTCACCATTTGGCCGGATTTTCGCTGAGTGGCACTTAAGTGTTCCATTTAACCGAAACCGGCACTCAAGTGTACCATTTCGAAGTTATGGCACTTAAGTGTCCCTCCGTGCCAAGTTATGGCACTTGGGCTGTTCTTCTGCCCTCTTACGATTCATTCCTAGAAAAAAAAAACCTTGAATGCACAAATGAAGATAACCTCCTTAAAGAAAATAATCCATGTACGATCTAAATCTTTAACAGCAAAGGAGCAACATTCTAGAGCCATAAGTTCGATTATAACAAGAAATGTAAATGGATTATAGCGACATTAACAAGATAGATTAGCTAGCGAGTACCAAATCTAGTTAGAGAAAGAAAACATGATTATTTAACTTCACGATTCTAAAAATACAGTGTTTGACTCTCTTGATACTTTCGTCAAACTTCAACGTGAACCACAAAATTACAAAGGAGTAGGAGTTTCAACTCTTTTGCTATTTTCTTGGACTTTTAACGTGAATAAGAGAGTTAAAAAGGAGGAGCTTGGACTCTCACCATTTTCATAAAGTTTTGATGTAATCCAAAGAACTATGGAGAAATCATGAAATTTTAACATAAACTAAAGATATAAAGGAGAGAGGGTAGTTTTTCTTTTTTTTTTTTTTTTTTTAAATCTTATCGCCCTTTATTATTCAAGAATTAAAAAGATACTTTTAAAGTTTGAATTTGTTCATTTATAATGCGTGCTCTTCTACTTCTTTTTTATATACTTAATTTTTATTATTTTCCCACTATTTTTTTCTTTTTTATTCACTTCCATCATTCCTTAACAAAAAAATTATTAAATAATAAACTATACTACTATACCTTAAATATTTAATAAACACAGATACGTAATATTATATAATATATATACAGGCTATATATTATATAATAGAAATAAATTCAAATATATGAATTAAAATAGGACTAAATGAAAACAAAAATCGTGGCTATTTTTCTGTACTTGTTATTTTCAATTTTTTATATTAGAAATCAAATAATATTTATGCACCTTTATGTCACCACCCTATGGAATATTTTTATTTGAGCAATATATCTCGTATTATCTTGTCTTCAACAGGCATTAGACACGAGATAAGATAAAATCTTTTATCCAGACTATTGAACCTAACCTTATTATACACAAATTAGGTACAAGGGACCGATTTGATTTCTCAGCCCATCAAGCATAAAAATGCCATGTTTGAGCCACTCATCCAAGTTCGACTCTGTATTTTACGTTGTTTGTGAGATTAATGGAGTCTTAGAGTTAACCTGACTTGTGATATTGACGGTCGCTAAAACAAAGTCATAAACTTGATAGTTGGTAACATTTCTTTTTTAACTTTTTTAAAACCCTAATACCTTGTGGAGATTTATTGTAATAGATCGATAAGTCATAATATTGACCCCGTAATGTTGTTAGATTATGCGAGCGCGTCACGAGATTTTTGTGGTGATAAAAGTTTAAAATGTAATTCACAAATGACAAGCAACTCAACTAGTTAATTGTCATTAATGCTTGAATTCTTGTGGTCTTGAATTTAAACCTTGTTGGTAGCTTTTATTGGATGCCCCTGGCCTTTTTAGTCCACTCTGCATGAACCGGGAGTATCTAATAAACGTCCCTTATTGGGAATACTTAAAAAGTTAAACCCTAAATCAGGCCAATTTGAAGGAGTGCGTCCTTAAGATCGTGCAAATGAGTGCACTCGTTGAAGTGCGTGAAAGCTGATCCAGAAACTATCTCCCTATTAAGCTAAAACAATCAAATGGGAGACTTTAGTAAATTCCAAACGTGCATTTTGACAAGATCAAATAATTAAAAGAGGATTTACCTGGTTTAGTTACTACTTTATGTGAACAGGTACACCACGAGGATTTCCACGTCCAGACAGCGCGCGTTGAAGAACTCGCGCCGAGTTATTGGCTGCTTCGTCGCATATCGTGATGTCATATCAATAAAGAACGAGCGAAAAGTGGGGCGGTGGCTGACTAGGCGCCTTACTGGACCTTGGAATTTCAAAGATGCTCCACGTATGAACTGTGAAGCCGTCACTTGCCTGTATAAGCCGAGACCTGCTCGAGAGAGTGGACTCTTGACTCCTATCTGGTTGGTGAGCCATGGGGATCGTTCTGACTTTGCAGCCGGTGGTGTTGTGCCCAACTCAATCATTGAGCACTCGTCAGGATTTTCGACTCTGCTTGGACCCGCAATTCACGACCACAAATTAGGGGTGCGTCAAATATTTACTAGAAGTGGTTCAGGAAGAGGAGAGAGCTCAAATCCGAACTCATTAATATATCCAGTTAAACTCACATTTATTTAAAAATATAAGCTAATTAGTAAAAGAGAAATACGAAATCCTTGTGTTCCATCACCTTAAGTATGCGTTTCGTGTTGTACTTTAAAATGAAATTAAATTGTCTTATCTCATAAATAACAAGTGATATTAGACAATGAAAGATAAATTGCTATATTTATAACCTAAGTATTCAAAGTCAACGTCAACGTCCATGTGACAAATCGCAATTGTATCTTTAAATGAGTAAGTCTTGCTACCAACTTAGAGTTGAACGAAACCAAATTTCTTTCTTCTTCTTTTCCACTAGACTCAAAATAGTATATTCTTGAGTTCATTTTGCTTTGAAGCTACGGAATTTATGAATAAAAAAATTAACTAAAATTTGAAAAGAAACTTCCAAAGTCATTAATTCTCCATTCGTGAAAAATAAATCATTTGGATTGCATTTCCTTAAAAATGACCATTTGTATCACTTGAAATAATGAGCCAATAAAAAATATTTTCATTATCAATAATAATTTATATCTAAATATTTTCGTGAAAAATTTAAAAAAAATTCGTTCACTTTTTTTTTGTAAGTGATATGAATAATTATATTTTTCAAATCATTTGGTTTGCGCGAAATAAATGAAGTCTAATCACATGCTTAGTAACTATTCTCAACTAACAAATTCTGGTCCACAAAGCTTGCATACACAAATTTCTCAACCCCGCTCAACTTTTTGCATTAGAATTAATAATGACTCCTCTAAATTATTTTATAAGAACTACATCTGAAAAAAAAAAAAAAAAAAAAAAAAAAGAAACAAACAAACAAAGAGAGAAGAAAATTTATGCGGACTCATTGTAAATCCCTCTTCTTCTTGAAAATTTACTCATTTCTGATGATGCAAGGCGTCTTTTGTCAAAAGGGTACCCCTTTAGAGAAAGTAAAAGCAAAAATAAAAAGAACTCGAAAGATTTTAATTGATGTGATTTATATAATAGACACGTTCAAAATTCACGATTTGACTTGTGGCGCAAAAAGGGACAACATTATGTTCGAAGCGACCTTCAATAAAACAAACGCCATTGAGAGTCGTTGTCGGTGAACACCTCAATGTTTTGCGTAAGGTACGAATAGTCATCTTTGGTTGACAGTTTGACCCAAAAAAATATTTATTAGGTTGACGGGCTGTCCGAGGCATTGACCTGCGATTTACCTCGTGAAAAAACAATTTTAAACCTTCATGACAGTACAATCGTATACTCGTAGTCCGTTATTTAGTACGATAGGGTAGTAGTAATCCATTGTTTTAAACAACAGCCAATCTTTCCAAATCCCGACCCTTTTTTTTTTTTTTTTTTTTGGAGACGGGAGGAGCAGAACTGCATGTCGACAACCGCGCCGTAAACCCCAGTGACGCTAGCGCGGGACCCACCACCACGGCGTCATGCTTAATACCACTAGCGATCACGCTGGGATTTGAACCCGTCCCCTTCGTGAGGGGGATGAAAGCCCAAGCCAACGCGGCCACCACATGGGGTGGTCAAATCCCGACCTTTTGATCTTTTAAAGCTATGAAGACTTTCCGGCTCCCTTTATTTTGCAGAAAACATTTTTAAAGAAATTATTTTTAGTATTTGGTTTGCTTAAAACATTGAGTCAATGGAATTATTTTCCTAATCAACATTCAAAAAAAAATTTCCTCTTCTGGAAAACAGAAAAACATTTTCTAAAATATAATTAAGTATGGCTAAAACTTTATATTTAGACATAAAAGCCCTAACGTTGGTTTACAAGTTTCGACAGTCGGACTTAGGACCTTGGTGCCTGGGTCTATCAAGGTCGAGCCCGAAATCCTAATGCTTGTGCCCGATGCCCCAATACTTGAGCTCCGGTTTATAAACGTTGTGCTTGAGTCCTCGACGCTCAAGTTTTGGTACTCGACACTTGGGCCCAAGTCCACAAAAGCCATGCGTGGGTCCTCTAGCTCGAGCTTGAGTCCTTAATTAATAAAACATTTGTTCTTATAAAAATATTTTAAAAAATAGAATTTAAATGATTTACTTATCTTTTTCTTTTCTTTCGTTTTCCATTTCCTTATTCCTCGACTGGTTGTTGGTCACGGCGATGACCAGTACCCAACCATAGGTGACGAATGAGCTTGCTAGCCTTGAGTAAGACTCCGTCTTGCTAAATCTAGTGAAGTTGAGCTCGCCCGCCAACGAGCTAGGTGAGGCTTAAGCCTCAAGAGTGTCTTTACCTATAGCAGGAGGAGAGGATGTTGCCGGTCATGGTGTCTCGTCGTAGTCATCATCTTTGCGACAACTTGTTTGTGCAGACGTGTGATGAGAACGATTGCTTTGATCTTTTGCCTCGCAATTGCAGTGACTAGTAGTGAGAGAGAGAGGCCATTGATGTCGACTCGTCTCTTTTGCAGCTCAAGGTTTGCTCCCGGACTAGAAGCTCAAAATGAAAAGTAGAAGAAAAACCCTAGCTCACCCGATTAGGCAAGGTGGGCGAGCTCCACCTTGTCGGATTTGGCAAGGTGGAGCCTCATTAGCCTAAGATGGGCTCGTCCCTTGCCTGTGGTTGGTTGCCGTGGCCGGCGATTGACCCATTGAAAAATATTTTTCGCAAAACAAATGAATCCTTAATCTCGATCTTTAAAAAGAAAAATAAAAATTATTTAAAAATAAAAATTATCAAAAAATTAAATTAGATTTTTCATATCAAATGACAAAATATTTTCTAGTACATTTTTCTGTTTTAGCAAAACACCGAAAAATATTGTCATTTTCCCGGAAAAAGACCCATTGAAAAATATCTTTTGCAAAACAAATGAAGCCTTAATCTCAATCTCTCAATTATTTGTTGCTAGGCAACTATGTCATTTACTTAACCACTGGGGGTTCGCCCCAGTGGCCACCCTTCCATCTTGGAAGGGGGAGGTTAGGGGTTCAAATCCCCACCTTCTCAGGTGGGATTGGGGTGGGGACGATTTCATTTCAGGAGTGGGTTTCGACTCCCACGCCCTGTTAGGAGGCAGGGAAAAAGTCTGAGAGTGAGTGTTAGAGTAGGATTAGCGTAGGACCAAAAAAAAAAAAAAAAAAAACTATGTCATTTACTTAGGCTCCATTTATTTCCCAAAAAATATGACATTTTTGGAAAAAAAAAATTGAGGAAGTTATTTTTCAGGAAAATGACAATATTTTCCTACATTTGGTTGAAACCTGAAAACAAGAAAATATTTTGTCATATAGTATGAAAAATATAATTTGATTTTCTAAAGAAATATTACCAAAATATTCAATTTTTTAGAATTATTTTTTATTATTTTTGTTTTCATTTTTCCTTTTTCCCGGTGACCAGCCACAAGCAAGGAACAAGCTTACCTAAGGCTAGAGAGGCTCACTAGATTCTAACAAGCCAAGTTGAACCGAGCCAGTCTCGAGCAAGGTTCAACCTCACCGGATCTAGTGAGTCTAGTGAGGTAGTGGCTGGCAAGAGGTTGGGGAGGCTTGAGTCCTCGCAAGAATCTGACGAGCCAAGCCTCACTAGATTGATGAGTTCAAGCTCACTGACCTTAGGTGAGCTCATCTCTCACCTCCAAAGAAGAAGAAAAAAAAAAAAAAAAAAAAAAAAAAGGAAGAAAAAAAAATTAATTTTTTTATTTAAAAAATGAAAAATAAAACTAATCAAAAGGGGTGACAAAGAGAACGTGCTTGGACTGAAGGCAAGAGCAAGGAAAATAATTTCTTCTTTTCAAAAAGAGGAAATCATTTTCTTCATTTTTGAATGTGTTTATTTTATTGACAAAAAATATTTTCCTTCTAGTTTATTTTTGGTGAACTATGTCCCGAAAAATCCATAAAAATATCTGGTTGAAGTTGTTTTCCACAAAACATATGGAACCTTATTCTTAATGTAGTTTTTTTAAAGTAGGACTCATTTCTTTTCGTGAAAAAAAATATCCAAAAAAACATATCCTCATTTTCCAGTGCTTGGATCGCTCAAGAAATGAATCAACAAAAAATATTTTCCATATGACTAGATACTAGCACTTGGACTAGAAACTCTATATTTGGACATAAACCCCAATGCTTACTCTCTAGGCTGAATTTGCTAGGGTCTATCAAGGCCAACCCTAGGTCTAAAGAGATCAAGCCTAGAACCTTGGTGCCCCGTCCCGAGTCTATAGAGGTTACACTTGGGACAACAACACCGGTGGCCGAGCCTAGGACTCTATTACCATTACCTAATTCCTGACGCCGCGACCGTGCTCCACATAGGCCGGGCATGAGACCTCGGTACTCGTGCCCAGATCTCTAACACCTAGGCCTAGGTCTATCAAGGCTATGATTGTGACCCTAATGCCAGTGCCAGGGTCGTTGGCACCCAAGCCCATGTCCATCAAGGTCGGGCTCAAGACCTTGGCACTCGAGCCTTAATCTATCTAGATTGGACCCAAGTCCCTAGCGCCTATACTCTTGTCTATTAAGGTCAGACCTGAGACCTCGATGTCTCTACCTGGGTCCTGGTCCATTAAGGCTAAGTCCAAGATGTCGATGCCTACCCAGGTTAATTAAGGCAAGACTTGAGATCTTGGCACCCATGCCCAGGTTTATAGAGGCCGGGCCTATGTCCATCGAGATTGGACCTTGGATTTTTGTGCTCGAGCTCGGGTCCCTGACACCCACGATCGATTCCATGGAGGCCCAAATTGGGACCTCGTGTTGGGGGCCAAAAATACAACCTAGAGAGGGGTAAATAGATTGTCTTAAAAAACTTAACAATCTTTTGCAAAAATAGCTAACGCTAAGTAAAGATCAGGTCAAGATGATATTTCAAAGCTTGTGATCATAATGTGCGCTTGTGAGAGTAAAGAAAATAAAACAGTGATACACAATGATATGTAGTGGTTCGGCTTTATCCCAAAGCTTACGTCTACTCTTCATACTAATGGCACACGTTGAGCTAGAATGCATTAGTAATATGCTCTGACAGTTACAATATGCAAGCACCGATCCTATTGTAAGATAGATCATACTATTAAGAGTCAGCTATTGCTTTTACTCCTATACACTTAATCTAGAGCATAATTACTCAAACAACACGAATACAATACTTAGTGAAATAATTGAAAGAGAGCGTATCACTTGGAATACAGCTGAATGCCAATCTTTTGATTATGTTGCTCTCTCTCTCTCTCTCTCTCTCTCTCTCTCTCTCTCTCTCTCTCTCTCTCTCTCTCTCTCTCTCTCTCTCTCTCTCTCTCTCTCTATCACTTGGAATACAGCTGAATGCCAATCTTTTGATTATGTTGCTCTCTCTCTCTCTTCATTTGCCACAGCACCAACGACCTAATATTTGTTGGTACGATATGAATCAACTAATTTTTAGGTCAACTAGTACTGTTTACGGAAAAACTACTTATGGACTTGTTGCATACTTTTATTCATTGGATCACATCATGGATATTGCACAGTCCTTTCTATAAAAAAAAATTCACATACACCATAGTAAACATTATATTAAGAATAGTTTGGACATTATTAAAATCACTTAGAGTTATTTTTTCAACAGCTTGTAGCTCATGCCCTAGTTCCTGGCGCTCGAATCCCTTAATGCTAGACCTAGGTCTAGGTTGGACTTTAGACCCTAGTTTCCATGACTAATTCCATCACATCCCTTAATGCTAGACCTAGGTCTAGGTTGGACTTTAGACCCTAGTTTCCATGACTAATTCCATCACTACTTATGCGCAAGTCACTAGCATCCAAATAATATGCCTATTTAAAAAAAAAAAAAAAAATCTAACCAAAATCTCCTAACCAAACAATATAAAATATTTTTCAGTTTAGTCTTAGGTTTCAACTAAATACTTGAAAATATTGTCATTTTTCACGAAACAAACTGAGGTTAGGAGTTAGAAGCTTTTTAATGTAACAAAAATAGCTCTAATAATCGCTTGCATGTCCAGATTCAACACTGATTGAGTTTGCGAAGTTTAACAATCGAAATTGAAAGCAGTCTAAAACGTATAATTTATGTCAGTTCCAACTAGATTTTGCTATTAATACAGTATTTACGATTCTACAATATTAACGGCATCTCTTTTAGCGAGAATCTTCAAGTGTTGCATTCAAAAGCTAGTTACAATGGTATCCTACGTCACAACATCGAAAAATTGTCCCTATGATGTTGGGTCTTCTTGGTGGCCTAATAGCCAAAGGTCCCAGACACCTGAACTGGGCATGAGAAGTGCGGCACCATGCTTATGATTCATTAATCATTATGTTTTCAAATTAATAGAAATTTAAGTCGTGCACTCTCAGGATAGACTGGACTCAATAATCAAGAAAGGGTGAATCGATTATCGTAGGAAGTTTCAATACTTTTGTTCGCTTAATTGCAAAACATGTCAAATATGAAACAGTTTTTGGGGATGAAATATGCAAGGCATAGCAAATACTTTGTAAAAAGAGCGATAGATAGAAGAGATTGCAAAGCAATTTATGCCACTTTTCACTCAACTTACTCCACTTTCCTAATTTTAACGGTCCCAAAATAAGATTGGAATTCACTCGTGCTATCCTTAAAACTTTGATGGTGTTTACAAATGAAGTTGTCTCTACATGAGTGACTGTAGCTCACTCTTTAAGTACACACACTTCGCTCTATGCTCAAAGCAATCTTTACCGTTATATAAACATTCTCTTAGAAAATGACAATCAGAATCACAAGATTTTTCCCAAAGAGTACAAGAAGTAAGAATAAGTTTTTGGAGCGTTTTAATCAACTCGGCCAACTTTTTACAAATACTTTGAATTATGCATATCACCCTCCAAATGGCATATGGTATAGCAAAACTTTCGAAAAATGGAGTCGGTTTTATCACATAATCATTTTTCATTAAGTTCTATAACTTATTCGAGAATGAGTATTAGAAAAAATCACACTCATGGGGCCTTGGTTCACATATCAACGACCTCAGGGGTCTCCACCTCTCTGGTTTAACGGTCCGGTACCCTTTGTGTATGACCTAGGGTCTGATTTATTCTTTGAGATTTTCCACAGATGCAAACCATTCGATATATTCTCCTTCTCCCCCATAACTTCATATTTCACTTCAGCACCAGCACTTCAATAATCTAAATAAGATTTACACTAATTCTAGCAGCACAACGGTTTATTTTGTACAAAATCTAATTCCTAAAGTAAAAGAGTAACTATATTAATCATATATATAAGATAATTTCGACATTATGATGATTAATTTTAGTGGAAGGGATTCAGACCCTACCTGATCACCCAGCATTGGTGTACTGTCTTTGAATTAGCTTCGCTCTCTAGAATTCCCTCAAGCACAAACCTCTATTATAAGGAACGTTACCTTAAAAGAGAAAATGAGCAAAAAATAAACCTAGCTTAAGGAGAACCCTTCACAACGCCAAATCAATCATTCAACAGGTCATTAAATGTCTTCAAATTGCTACTCTGGCTCTTAGAAAGATCATAAAATGGCCTCCGAAGTAAGGATGAGCATGGGAATCGAACTGGCCCAGCTAATTTTGGGTGGTTCCTGCCGGAATCGATCCGATTCACGGTCCCAAAATTTTGGAATTGGTGATTATCGGTCTAGTTCCTAATTTTAGGTTTAGTCCCACCTGCCTGGACCAGATCAGTAATTCCTTTTTATAACTTTTATCGTTACAAAAAATTTCTAAAAATCGTAATTTTCCATTCTCTCTCATCCTCGTGGTGATTATTGCCACCGCTCTCGTTCTTCTTCCCTTTCTGAGTAGTTTTGCTCACCACACATTGTTGTTGTTCTTCTTCGATCTCTTCCCACTCCCGGTGCTCAAACCAGTCCCGTCTGCAGTTTTGAAGCCACCATTGAGAAAACCGTTGGCCTAGCCGTTACTGACACCTGCTTCAGGCGATGCCGATTGCTCTGGTTGATCTGGTGTGCTCAAATCTAGAACCGGACCGATATGATTGGGGCCGCTCTAAAACTCAAGTCCAGAACCAATGATGCCTAAGGGACGAGTTTTTGCTCCTTTAAGCTTTTGATGACGAAATCGAGACTTTGAATCACCAGATTTTTGTCCGTGATGCCCTCCGAATCTTTAGGCATGTTGAGCAGGTCATTTGGGATGTGCTTCGCCTCCGGCGAGCTAAAATTTTAGTTGGTCCAGTTGAGAATTGTCTTAGTGCCTATGCTATGGTCTTCTTCACGTGCGCTTTAAGCCTCTGATGGTCTTTTCGGACGAGCCCTTTGATGGTAAGCACTCGTGCATTTTCTTCATAGAACTGTGTGATCTAGCGCATTGGGAAATTGAGCTTCTTAGTTTGTTTTTGCTGGCAATTGACGTGAGAGGATGGTGAATGGTTTTCCAATGTCCGCAATGCTTCATAAGACTAACTTCCACTGCCTCCTGCCCACCACCTCTCTTAGGCCAACTGTGCATGGCTCGAGTCTAGGGTAGAATTAGGAACCAAAACCAGAATTGGTCGGTCGAGAGTCACTGGTCAATTCTCGATTCTAAGCTGAAAACTGGACCACTTGAGAACCAATCACCCCTACTTCAAGGGCTAGTCATATGACTAACCCTTCAAAACACTAAAATGACCTTGAGCAGGCCAGCCTAACTTTTTGTATAATTGAGATGCAAGAACAATGCTAGGCGAGGTGGCCTAACCCTATGCAATGTTGTTGTGGCATCCCAATAGACATTTAATTATTAAACCACACCATCATTTATCAGCTTATGTTTTTAGAACGGTCGGTAGTAATCTCATAAAATCTCACATGGTATTAGAATTAAAGATCTTAAGTTCGAATCTTTTCGGGCTCCATTTGCCTTCTAATAAAATATGCCCAAGCTTAGATCTAGGCAAAAAAAGACCCGACTTAGCACGAAGGAGTGATAAAATATGTAAATAATAAATCACGCAATCATCTAACAGTTTAAACTTTTAAAATAGCTAATAGTAATCTCATAAAATCTCACACTACCCCTATAGCTACCACATTATAGTGCGAGTTGGTTTGGTTCTAATGGCCTTGGTCATGCCTAATCTAGCCCAATGTTATAAAATCGCACGTCAATTCTAAAAAAATAATGTTCGCAAACACTACACTAAATAGAATATAAAAAAAAAAAAAACAGAATTAAAATAACACGCCAAAAAATTTGTTATCAAAGTTCATCCAAACCTAGGCTACATCTCCGCACAAAAGTACTCTGTGAATCCACTAGATTTTAAGAAAATTGGAATACAATAATGATCTTCTTTCAAGATCAAGACACAGAGATTGAGAACTTTCACAAAAAAAAAAGCTCACATTTTTCTTTTATCTTTTTCTTTCGTCTCTATTTTTTTCTTTTAGCATATTGACGACTAGCGTGTTACTATGACTAATATAAAGAGGTAGCTTTTAACATAGAAACAAATTTAATAAAAAAACAAAAAACAAAAAAGCCCCCATAAAAAGATTTGGCTTCGTCTGCAACCCCTACGAAAAGATTTGGCTTCATCTACGACACCCAGCGCAAAGCTAGGCCACCCTTACTCAATTCCAAGCCTGTTTTGCATGGCGTTGGGTGGGACAAGACTCGGCTATGGTGGCGTGACCAACGCCATTATGTCGTGGCACTGACACAGTGTTGGACGACCCGATAACTGCCACGTGGTAGCCGTCAGTGGGCCCAACTAAAGTCTACTTAATCCTTCTTTTTAATAAAAATACAATATTTGTTTTACTGTGGGTCTGACTTTGATCGCCCATTCCTCTCTTATCTAGTGTCCCATTGGCCCGATTTCAGCACCCACAACTGTGGTCCAATTTCTAGAATTAAAAAACGGCATTGTGGATTTCTGCAAATCGGGCAAAACAGATGATTCGGAAAGAAAAGTCATAATACCATCTTTGAGAAAACTCCCATCAAAGTGATTTTCGAAACGTTGAAAAGCTTGTGACCAAAATCACCTAATCTCAATCTCAATATATAATAATCATGATTTTTCGGATCCTATTGAGACCGAGTAGGTATTATTGAATGACGTGATATCCAGACCCGCCCATCTAATTCGGCAAAACCAAAATTGGGAATCGCTGGAGAGCCCTCATAGAGCTCGACTCAATCGTATCCTTCCATCGAAATTGTGATAAGGTTGACTTTTGACAAAATCTTATCAAAGTCCCAGTCGAAAATTAGGTGCATACGTAGGAGACGCCACTGATGCAACTCCATGTCAGTCCTTACGTAGTTTCTGGTCGGGGAGACCAGAGAAAGGCGTTCGAGAGCGAAGGGAATACGCCGCGAACAGGATCAGTCGTCAACGAGTCTTCACAATCCAGGAAGAAGAAGAATGAAAATTACGAAAACGAGTTTCTATTCTGCAGGCTTGGTTCCTCCTGTGAAGCACGAGTGGCCTATGACCACCACCACCACCCTACCAGCTGACCGCCGCAAGTGCTTCGTCGGTTTCCATCTGCGCCAATCAACTGAGCTACAAGGGTCCACGCCTCTCGTGCTTCGATTGGTTTGGCCTTTTGTTCTCGATTCATAGCACTTGCCAAAAAGCTACGTCAGCTATCCAATATTGAACGCGTTGCCGGCGCAAGACACGCTATAATTCAACCTAATGTATTCTTATTTTTTGCGTCCTTTCGACGGTGAGATGTCTCAACTTGTCTCCTTCATCGTGAGAGATGCATTTCCGCTTGTGCCCATTTGACTTTGACTTTGACTTTGCTGTGCTTCGGTTTGTCGTTCTCTCTTTGTATTCCAGAAGTTGGACATCCATATACCAGTAAATGGGTGTTGGCCAGTATGAATCCCTCCGCTTACCAACCATTCAAGTACATCCGGAGAATATTACCGCACGATTTAGTCTGAGGCTTCTATTTTGGTTCATTAATTGCACTGCTTCACCACTTGCGGTACATGATTTTGCCAATCAATTTCTCTTAAATTCTGACGAAGGCTCTTCTCGATAAAGTCTACACAGGTGTTGCCGATTTCCTTCGTTGTCGGCCAACTTGTGGTTCGTTGACTGTCTTGTTCACTGTTGAATTTTTTGTTTCAATCAAACTTTACTCTGCCGATCGAGCCCACTACTCATCGACAATAAAGAGTTGATCTTCTTTCAGTGTCGACCAATCAATTACGAAAATTTCTTGGAGTATTAATTCTCTAGAAGATAATGGGAGATTCTTTGTTGAGCATCAGTGAAATAGTAAATAGAAAACATGACCCAATTTAAGTAATGGAGAAATAATTATCAAACTTCAAATGATGATTGTCAAGAAAGCCCTAATGGTAATGGGCTCAAGTCAGTCTTTGGATGAGCCCACGAAATGAAATCCACGAGTGACCATCCGTCGGACGTCGTTTCGATGGCCTCGGACTCGTCAAACGACCAGAATTCGCGCGAAACTTTGGAACGTGGCCCCTGAACGAAACTGGTGTTTTTGTTTTTGTGGAGCCCATTGTTGATTTGAACTTGTTTCATACTTTGTGTTTTAATTTTGTTCGGTTTCTTTTTCTTTTGCTTTTCTTTTATAATTTGGAATGAAATTGGTGTCCCTCTTTTTTAACAAAAATAATTTATTTAGCCGATAGACAAGTAATTATTGTGCACAGCTGTGGGAAGGAGAGAGGGCGGGGCGTGTAGCAATACCTAGCGATCTTTTTTATATGTAAAATGCCTTACCATGGACATTTCCCCGAAACCGAACCAAACGCACTCAAAATAACTAACGATCCCATTTTACCTCTCTATCCTTTTTTTCTTTAATATATATTGAAGATGATCTACATGCGTGATCAAGAATAAATGTAGAATGCACCGCATGAAATGAAATAACTAAAATATTCATAAACTGAGTTCTATACACAAAATACAACAGAAATGTGTGGCAACACTAACTAGCAACATGAAATATAAAGGATTGATGCATGGTAAAGAGATTTTAGTAGGGACCTAAATCCTATGGTTTTTTTATTCGACGAAAGTCTAGGTGTCAATAATCAAGTCGTTATTTCATGTTATATAAGTTACGCATATAGGATTGGGATCTTCTAAAATAAAAGAATCGATCACCAATTAAAGTTAGCAAGGAATGACTAAATTATCCTTACTTTCTCGAAAAATTGACCCCAACCCAATTGCCCTTACTTTCTCTCTCTCTCTCACCACCCATGCCACCTTAGCCATTGCACCGATGCCTTCATCGCCGAGCTATACCACTCGCCTTCGCCCATTGCCTATGAGTTATCGATAGTTAGGAGTCAAGCGCCCTCTAGCCCCTCGTCTCGACCACCACGAGGGACGACCTGGACCTGAAGTTTGGGGTAGCTTGAGGTAGGGACGGGCCCGAGGGAAGGAGAGAAGGCGGGTGCGCAACAATATGGATTTGCGATGTGAGCGGCTGCCTCGTGGGCTTGGAGAGAGGCAGGATTACACTAGGGTGATGGGGGTGGGGTGGGGTGGGGTGGTGACGACGGAGGGGCGATTGTGGCCTCTGTTGTATGAGGAAGTCGTGACTATGTTGCGTGTGGCCTTTGTTCCAATGCTAGTGAGAGAAAGAGTTTCTTTTCTTGACTTTGATTGATATCTCATGCCGATTTTGTGAGTCTCATGTGGACCCTCACATCTTACATGTGAGTCTTTCCATATCAATAGTCGATACGGACCCACTCCACTAAACTTAGGTAAGATGTTAGAGAGAGAGAGAATCTTCACTGCTAATTTTGTGTGTCTCATGTGGGCCCTTAAATTTTATATGTGAGTTCTATCAAATCAATGGATGATATCGATTCGATCCACTAAACTTAAATTAAATTGAGAGAGAGTCAATGGACCCAATAGAAAAAAGTAATAAAGACAAAAAGGAAAGAAAAATAGATGAAAAATGAGCAACAAATCTGATCTACCTATTAGCTCTAGTGATGAGAAATTACCATTAATTTAAAGTGTAAATTAAGATCTTAATCTTAGAGTACTTGAATCCATATGCATATCCCATTTCCACCCGCCTCTCCTCTATTTCCTCCTAGATCTTAATCTTAATCTTAATCTTAATCTCAATCTTAATCTTAATCTTAAGATGGCATGTTGCATCATGTTCTCTCTCTCTCTCTCTCTCTCTCTCTCTGAGATGGCATGTTGCATCATGTTCTGATTTTTCAATGTTTCATAGCACCACCTGACGAACTAATTTACTGTTAAAGCAACGCAAGATGTACACGCACAGACCATCACACATGAGGCACTCATACATTGCTTACCTCCCAAGTGAATCATCATTTCGAACTCTTCTTGTCCCCCATTAAGTTTCCTTTATATAAACACATTTCTAACCCAACTCATGATCAAATGAAAGCCAACACAAGTTTGCTTTGACATGCGCCAAAATTTCCCACAACCATGAGAAGCAAAGCAACCTTCCGGCTCTCTGCTTTCGCCATCGCTCTCTTCTCATTCCTCTATGCTCTCACCCTGCGTTCATCTGTCCCTACTCCCGATCTCCAACCCACTACTATAGGCAGTCAAATTGGATTTAAATTTCAAGTGGAAGAGATTCTCTCCGTTGTCACCTCTCTGATTTTGCCAAGTTACCATAATCATCATCTCACAAGGCCGGTCGAGTGTGATGGGAGCATATGGAAGTCAAAGGTCATCAACGATTATCAAGTGGGACTTGTGTTAACAGTCGACTTGAAGGGCTGTGCGAATTTTAGCAGTGTGCAGAGGGCAGTGGATGCTGTTCCTGACTTTAGTCCCTCCAGGACACTCATTCTACTGGATTCTGGTACTTACAGGTCACTGTCTTTCAGAACTCCTCTCCTTGGCGCAGTTTGTCGTCTATAATTCATGGTTTAGCATGACACGATTAGCCGACCGTGCTTCTGTCAATGAACATGCACTCAGATGGGTCAAAGGTGGCCTCATAGTTTTGCCTTCCACTTAGGATTGGTTGCAAACTTTCGGATCATATAAGTATGCTCCTCACTAGATAAAACACCTAACGTTCATATGCGTAGACTTTTGTAATTTAATAATTACATGATGCTCTGCGAAAGTCTTCTAACATAATCACGTTTAGGGACTTTAGGAAGTGAAAAAAAAAAGGTACTTAGGAGCTTCTACGAAGGCAGGTTAAATCTGTGAGACTATGCCGGATCATATAGATGATGTCTCTGGTTGCAGGGAAAAGGTGGTGGTGAATGCTAGCAAGACAAACATAATATTGGAAGGTCAGGGTTATCTCAACACAGCCATAGCATGGAACGACACAGCCAATTCCACTGGTGGCACAATCTACAGTCCTTCTGTGGCCGTATTCGCTGACAACTTCACAGCTTACAACATCAGTTTTCAGGTAGATCCAACTCCACATTAGAACTTGACTTTCTATTTTTTGCACTGCCGTTGTGGAATTCAATTTCCACAACCAATGTCAAAATGTCGGTGCGACTTCATTCCTTGCATAAGCAATTTACGATTATCTGGTAAACAAATTTTTGCCGTGCACATATCACTGACCAGATAATGCTAATGATCTTATTCCACTTGAAGAACTAATATACCGATGACATACCTGTTCACCTTTAGCTCAATCACTTTCTACATTTTAATTTGCTTCTTGTGCGGCATTTGGTTTCTTGAAATTAAAGAATACAGCTCCATCGGCATCGCCGGGCGATGTAGGAGGGCAGGCCGTTGCACTAAGAATAGCAGGGGACGAGGCTGCGTTTTTTGGGTGCGGATTTTATGGAGCTCAAGACACGCTTCATGATGACGCAGGAAGACATTATTTTGGGGATTGTTTCATCGAGGGATCCATCGACTTCATCTTCGGAAATGCTAGATCTCTTTACGAGGTAGAACATGAAGAAGCTTACATGAAAGCTTTTTATACCCTGAATAATTCTCTCTCTCAATCACATTAAGTGCAGTTAATTCTGGTCCCCAAATGACTTTCTTTTCCACTGTTAACCCCGGATTAGCCTATTCTCCTATGATATCTCAAATGCTCAAATCTGTGGCAGGGATGCACCATTCACTCGATAGCACAGGACGTCACGGCGGGGATTAGTGGATCCATCACGGCTCAAGGGAGGGACTCAGAGAGTGAGCATACAGGGTTTTCGTTCGTGAATTGCAGGATCGGAGGGAGCGGCAGAGTGTGGCTGGGCCGGGCGTGGGGTGCGTATGCGACGGTGGTGTTCTCGAAGACCTACATGTCGGACATTGTTGATCCCGAGGGGTGGAACGACTGGAGTGACCCTTCTAGAGACGAGTCAGTGGTTGATCCTTCCTTTTTCTTCGAATCTGTGCAACATTACTTTCACTTCATTTCAAGTTCTCTTCCCTGATCTAGAATAAACCGGTCTTAGTACAATTTATTAGTGCGATTTCGGTTGTGCCTTCTAGGCAGATCTTGCTTCTTCTCCAATTCAAGATAATGTGCGTAAGTATTATTTGAGTTAGCTCTCATTTCAGCAGAAAAAAAAGGGGGGAAAACTAGTGAATCAGAGAATATCCAGTTCTTTGTACAAATATTTGAACTAACGATCTTCCATTGCAGGAAGGTGTTCTTCGGGGAGTATGATTGTCGGGGAGCTGGGGCGAACTATACAGCGAGAGTTGAATACGGGAGGCTGCTAAAACCATCAGAAGCTAGCCTCTTCCTGGACATTTCCTACATAGATGGCCATGATTGGCTTCCCGAACATCACCCCAGCTTTCTTGCACGAGTCAGTTTGTAGCGAGCGAGGCTCGACCAGAGTATTTGGATCTTTCACGTGATGAGCTAAGATGGCCGAATATGCTGAACGAAGCCTCCGATTTTTCACCATCCGGTCTTTTGATTGATCAGAGAACAACACAGGAAATGTTCTCGTCCAACCGTTAGCAAGCATAATAAGCATATACGTTGAACAGATATGTCCGATTATTTTTTCTTCAGGTGCTGAAGAGGACTCCTAATTTCCGTTTTCCATTCACATGTTTGAGCAAACTCGTTATAATAGAAAGTCATTTCGAACGAAATTCCCTGTTCAGCTCCTGAAGGAACAAAAACGCCATCTTGAGGAGAAATGTCATCCCCTTCATTCTACACGAAAAACAAACAGAAAATTTCAGTCAAACTATTAACCAGAAAATAGCGTATTTTAAGTCTGAAACAAATTGTTCTCCACGTACGTACAAATTCGCCCAAAACAAAATATGTAGATATTACATCAAAACTATCCCCTCGTCCGACCTCGAAGTTGGACACAACAGAACCGTCCCATACTCTGGCAGATACAATTATGGTAAAATTTGCCATTTATGATACACGTAGTTCATGTCAAATGAGTCGGAAAATCATCCTTTGACCGAAAAAACCTCACATCCTAAGGGCCTTGTTGGTACAAACAGATACAAACTACCAACCTAAATTGCCTAAACTAACAGGAAATATGGAGCCGACACAGAAAAGGAGAAGGACAGTTCATGTACATGATTTACAATCACTGCTTTTATAAATTACAAGGAGGGGCAACTGCACAGGCTTCATTCTTCAGCGCGGTGAGGCTCGCTGGCATAACGGCCGTGGAGAGGCAACCATCTATTGGCTTCTAAAACTGTCCAAAATGCTTCACTCAGCGGAGGTTGGGTAATCAGTGATCCCCAGCACTAAACTCTTTCAAGTTTGGTGGGCATTGATCAACCAACTTTAACCGTGATGTCAGAATTTGGAATCAGGTTGTCATATCCACTCATAAGTTTTGCCTTCTCGCTCACTTCCTTGGAGACTCTGAACCTTGACCCTTCCGAATTGAATCAACCCGATCCAGTCGAACTTCTTTCCATGACGGTGAATTAGTAGATTTCAGTAACAATCCCAGTGCCGAAAAGCATGTTGCTCTAACAACTGCATGTGAAGACCGACTCATCTTTCCCACCAACAGTGAAAACACCTTGAACAAGATAACAACGATATTAATGCATGTTCCTTTCTGCTTTACATTCTAATGGTTGATATTGAATGATGGTCAACCTGTGTATAATATACTGTTAAAATGTGCTGATCATCTGAAAGTGACAGAAGGCTGCAAGCAAAATAAATAGCATTTGCCTGGATAAGGGGCCAAGGTGCATCAAAAGCCTGCAGCATCAGCAAGAAAGAAAATTAATTGTGTTTCTCCGAGGTTCGGAAGCATGTCATATATACTTGAGGGCACCTGAATGTATCCATCTGCATGTAAACCTACTAAGGCACCTGCACTAGGGAAGGATCCAGAAATCGGACAGTGGGTGTGCCAAGTTTTTCCACGCTAATTTAATAATGTTAATTGTTTTTTTCTCCATAAATATATGCATTTTACATTAACCTAGATTTTAAGATGGCATTAAAAAAATATAAACTTATTTAAACAAAATAGAAAATCTAAGTTAAATATAATAGTCGTACTAGCATACCATTTAGTAATGTAGTCCTAAAACCAACGCACACATAGTGCACCACAGAGGGGTGATCGGTTTCCCACCTAGAACCTTAAACTTACCCGATGATGGTTGGCTCTTAGTTTGTGGAACCGGGAACCAACCGAGTTAACCCTGGAACCAGCCCAAACTGGACTGGCTGATTACAAAGTCACCCCAGGAAGCTGCCCTTTTTTTGCTTATTTTTTTATTTTTTGCTGATGACATTCACCTTAAGATGGAGGAGTTAACCTATTATTGAAGTGGTCAGTGGTGTCAAATGTTATTTTAACTGCTTTGTTGAGCAACGCACTCACCCTGAATAATCTCCAATTTTTAGCATAGAGAGCCTATGAATTATACAGAGAGCCAATGAGAAGTAAGAAAGTAGTATCTTCATTTTATAAAAGTAGTCTCTTTGAGTCAACTCATTCAAATTATGATAGTGCTAGTTTAAGATGGCCGACCCAATATTTCATAGAAATTTTTCTTTAGGTGGGGGACGACAGACCACATCATCTCTAAAAGGTCATAAATTACTGATCAAGCTTCTCTCACAGTAGAAGGGCAATGGGGCTTGGCCCCCTAGATCAATCCTTCCTTGCGCATGGAATGTGCATGCATGAATGATCATGTTTTAATGCAAGATTGTATCTCATGCAAGATTCATGTATTGTATCGGGAGTACATCAAAGTGTATGCGAAAGTGAAAAGGGGCAGGCGTGTGCTAGTACTAAGATCTGCCAAGTGGAGGCAATGGCACAGCCTTCTTAAGATACTTTTAGCACCAACAGGTATAGACTAGTGCAAACCTGTATTGTTGAAGCCATATATGTATCAATTCTGGAGGAGAGATGCTGAGTGAATTGTTTTGCAAGGTTTCTTACAAAGTCCTCGTAGTCACTTCTGAAAGAAGCCAAGTCAGTCAAAAACCGTTTCTCCTATGCTAGAGGCTTCACATTCAGTAAAATTCCACAGAGATCAGCATTTACCGGTGGTCAGAATTGAAGTTTTGCACATTGAATGGCATTGAAAATCCCTCGGTTTCAAATAATGGGGTAACCTGCTTCAGGGTACTCTGTAAATTGAGCAACATGAGGTTAAAAACTCTCTCTGAGATAACTCTATTGAAACTACAAAAGATAAGAAAACTACCCGACAAGCCTGTCTGATGCCATGATTATCATCATACAAATGAAAAACCAACCGAGGGAGCACAGCATGTACCTAGTACACATGACAATTACCATTAAACTCATCATTAGTTCAAGTCAAGTCCAATTTGACCTGTACACACTGCCTGTCATGCACCAATTGCAATTGTAATCTCATGTTGGGTTACTAACTCTTGAAAAAAGAGAAAAAAACATAGTGGTCACATCATTAATATAGTCCTTGAATCTAGACACAAATAGTAAAACATCCGCAAAGAAAAGCTATAATAATTGCTTGAACCTTTTACTACATGAAAAGCCACGTGGCACAAGAAAACAGCCACAGATTGCTTCTCAAGTTATAGAATGAGAACCTATGTCCACCTAGATATTAATAAAAGTGCGCAAATCTAGTGTCTGGTTGCACACAAGAAATGCATGCGAGTTTAATCAATTGAATTTCTTTCTATTCTCACTCTACATATTCTATTTCACTAATAAATACGCAATTGATAAATTTAAAATTTACGAACTCATATTAAAAAAGGTTACAATTATAATTTACAAACTATCATGGATAGCCATAAACAGTATTTTTATGCGATTACAATCAAGGAAGTATTATCCATAATATCAATTTATGTAATGTGATCTTAGGAGGTAGAAGGTATATTTGGCAAAAAAAGGAGCACCTTGTTGCTTAATCTGTCATTCACATGCATAATGCAAGTCAATACTGAATCAATATACTAAACAGCTTAAAGGATCAGACATTAAGGTAACATCTATTTACCTATATTTCATACAAATAATTTCACTTCTAACAGTTAAACAATTTTGGATCAGATTTATAAGGGAAAATCATGAGAGCATTTGAGTAGAAAGGATGATGGATTAATGGAATAAAATTGGTAAGTTTTCTTGATTGTGTGCTTCACAACTTTTCCCTGTTAATATCTAATTTAACAGATTTTCATAATAGTATCTTTAGGAAAAGAAGAGGGAATCCCACAAAAAATTAGGAACTTCTCTTTTCAACATGCAAGAGATTCTAGATAGAACTCAGACATAGATATACAAAATATTGCTTGTGTTAAATAGAAACTTAAATACAATTAGAAGATTGTAGGATCACAAACTCCATTTACTCTTATTTTATCAGTCTGTATTGTTTTTTTTTTTTTTTTTTTGGCCCCACTTTAGTACTCTGTCCCACTTTGCAAGTCCACTAATCCTCCTTTACAGCATTGTAGTCCCCTCCCTCCCTCATCCACTTAAATGTGGAAATTCCTCTTATCTTATAAAAATATCTGATTAGTTTATTTCAATGATATGACTACTGAAGAGAGTAAATCTGCTGCTCCCTCATCTACTATGGGATCCTTAGGTGAAATAATTGCCAATCCAGTCACTTGTCTTTTATTCTGTTGAATGGCACAAATTCCTCGACATGGCGACAGTTAGTTGAGGTCAGCATCACAGGTATGGAGGAGGCTTACATCACAGAAGATCCTCCAGAAACAGATTCAAAAGCTTGGATACAGGTTGATGCTAGGTTGTGGGGTCAGATCATTAGTTCCCTAGAGGCTTTTATTATACCACTGGTTGCTCATATGAAGATGGTTAAAGAATTGTGGTCACACCAAGAGGTATTGTACTCATGACAGAAAAACTTGCCCTACTTATATGACATGAGTCAAGCTATATATGGGCCAAAGCAAGAGGATCGCACTGTATCACATTATTATGCAGATTTTAAGGTATATGGGGCGTGGAATATGTTGATGCCAATTTATACTGACCCAAAGAAGATGAAAGATCAAAGGAAGAAATTGGCAGTAATGGAATTTCTATCTGGACTAGGAACAAGTCCTCCATGGTAAGGTCACAGATCTTATTTGATGCTGCCATTGGCTCTCTCTTGCAGAAGCTCATCAACATGCTGTTCAGGGTTCAGTTGAACTCTCATTAGAGGGGGAACAATGTGACACCTCAGCTTTGCAAGTCAAACGTCTTAAAGTTTTAGAGGACAGGGACGGCGGAGGCAGACATGGTGGACGTGGAGTTCGTACTTGTTTTCACTGTCGTCAGAGGGGACATACCAGTGCACTTGCTGGAAATTACATGGCAAGCCACCAATCAGGTTCGTCAAAAATATTACTTCTAATAGTGATGTACATGGACGAACTCAACTACCCTCAGGATGGGAAAGACAAGCAGGCTGACGAATTAGGAGTCAGCATAGTTCACTGAGTTTTAGGTTTCAAAATCACAATCTTCATCCACTGCTACTCTAGTACAGACAGGTAAATCCACTGTTTGGCTATCCTCCTCCAATCACTAATGGGTCATTGACGTAGGAGCATCAGACCAAATGATAGGTGTACAAAATCACCATCTTCTTGTGTATGTGGATGCTATTGTGATAAAGGCAGTGACTCTACGGGAAACAGTTGCTTTGAAGCATTTTTTTCAAGAGTCCTTTCAGACCAAAGATCTACAAAAGCTGAAGTTTTCCCTTGGTATTGAGGCAGCCAGGTCCCAGCAAGGTACAATTCAGTCTCAACAAAAGTATGTACTGGACTTTAGCTGAGACAGATGTTTAGGGGCTAAATTGGCAAAAACTCCTATGGATCCTAGTGGAAATTTGGAACTGAAGATAAGGCATTTTTTGAGCATCTGGACACATAAAGACAGGCAGTTGGGAAACTAAGTATCCTGTTATGATCAGACCAGACATTGCCTTTCCAGTCAGAATAGTAAGCCAGTTCATGTAATCTCCTCAAGTTCCTCATTGGAATGCAGTTGTCTGAATTTTGGAATTTTTAAATAAGACACCTGGTAGAGGTGACTGGGACCATGATAACACACATACCACAATGACGGGTTTCTCTGATGCAGAAAGGGCAGGATGTCCTTTTGATGGGAACTCTACTGCTGGTTATTGTGTGTTGGAGGCAATCTGGTTTTGTGGAAGAGTGAGAAACAGCTTGTGGTGTCAAGATCTAGTGTAGAATCAGAATATAGAGCTACGGCCCAGACTATAGAGAGCTTGAATCAAGGTGATTCAGCCAATGCAGTTGTGCTTTGATAATGAGCATGTTTTTCCATATTGCATCAAGCGCACTAAGCATATCGAGGCTGGCTCTCTCTATAATCAGAATGTTTTCCATATTTAGGATAGAATATTAAGAAAAATCTTTAGTTTTTGTGCATCATATATCTTGTGCCAGATGTGAAAAGTAATAATAACTATTAGAATGACAACCTGATGTCAAGACTAAATATTTCCATGCTTTGAAGTTGCTTAAAGGCTTGAAGGTGCTATACAGACAATGAGGCATACAAATTGAGGATAAGTATGCAAAGTTATCTAGATGCAAATTACAAAGTAAGATACATGTTAGTAAGAATCAATAAATTCCAGCTAAATATACTATTTTACTCAAGGTACCAAACAGTTTGACTTTTTTCATAAACTTAACAGTGAGATTGCATATAACACATTAATTAAAAAGAATGAAGCACCTATAAAAGCTCAAGATTTAACCTGTTCAACGAATGCCTCACGTTGTGGTCCAATTGCATAGTTGCTTAGAGCTCCAAATGCAGCAATAGCGTCAGCTCTCATCTTCACATCCATGGAAATCTGTTGCACGCAACAGTTATGCTAATCATTCTTGTCAGCTACTAAATTTTTCATTCAAAGACATGCAGCATTTGAAAGATCAGAAGCCTTTTGACTGACAACAGAAAGCACACAATTTTTTTTTTTGTTAGTATTAATTTCAATGGGACCTTGACTTTAGATAGGAAGAAACCTAAAGAAAATTTCACCTTCTCACTCTCAGCAGAAACAAAATCAGAAATCCTTCATCCCAAAAAGGAAAAGCATTTTAAATATCGATGCAGCCCACAAGATTGAAAAAATTGCTATTCATCGTAGCCTTTCCATAATCATCAAATTTTGGTGATGATGGATGTTGCATGATCCATGACTAAATTAAGAGTGCTAAACGGATTGTCTTATCCATTGGGATTTATAACTATTTGGATTTTATTAAATTTCCTTTTCCTTCTCCTATTTTAAGCAGAATATTCTGTCTTGCTTTCATGGAGATTTTACAATTTATGTTTTCTGTTTAGAGTTTCAACTTTAACAAATATGATCCTTAGAAGAGTCCATATATAACATGCATAGTCGGCCACAAAAATTAGGTGTCACAAAGAAAAGGACACGTGGCAAGCATGTAGAGAGCAGTTCATGGAGATGGGAGAAATTAGAGTGGCAAATATGTCATGGTTGACTACAAAATTGGTCCCATCTGCAGATTCATGGACCATAAGAGGGAACATCAGATACATTGCACAAAATACAACCAGTTATCTTCAAAATCTCTATGTTTTCTGGTAGTTTCAACTTTTCAGCAATGCAACTCCTTGTTCTAGTTCCATCACTCATGGGAGTACTTTCAGTCCCTAGTATCAGTGTTTATTTGAAGCAATATAATCCCAATTCCCTTCTTGTAGTACAGAGCAACATGCATGGTACAATTACAAGATAACTAATGAAGATTTTTTTTTTCCCAATTTATATGACCTCAAGAAAGTTATGGAATTACAGTAGTACAGTGTAGTTAGAGAGTACATAGTAACTGAGCATGAATGATATTAACACAGAGACACTACATATAGATTTGGCAAAAAAAAAAAGAAGGAACAGAGGAGGACACATTTTTCCATTTGCATGAATCGAAATCTACTCTTCACAGAATGCCTCAAAAAGACTTCACTTTACTATTTTTCTACTCATATATTAAGGATAAGATAACTTGGGTTAGGACTCATATGAACAGAGATATCAAGGCTTCAAGAACAAGAACTGACTATTAGAAGTTCCTTAGCAGGAAGAAATAATAGCACCTGTAGATTACGAAGCCGCATAGAAAGATTAAGCAAAATGGGCTCCACAGCTTCTTTTTGGGCTGAGTCCAGAATCTGAGGATGAAACAAGAAAATTAGGAGGGAAATATTTCACTGTAAAATATCATCATTTTAATGCGTGAAAAAGAGAGAGAGAGCCTTTGTGTGCAACCAACCGTTAGTAAGCATGAGACTGCAGTTAATTGCACTGATTCATCTGTGTCATCAAGTAAAGCCAAAATTACACCAAGAACCTGAGCTGTGTACTGAACGATGTGGACAGAAGGAATCTGCAAAATCATGACCAAGTAAAGCTTCTACATAAAAGAAACTTAAGGTAGAGAACAAGCTTTCTCAGATTCCTAGACTCGCATGCATACAAAAAGAAAAGAGAGAGAGAGAGAGAGAGAGAAGTAGTCTATTGATCAAGAGGCAAAACCTGCACTAGCCCTCTCAGGCAAAGGCGTCTAACAGTTGGAGACTCGTCTGAGACATGCCTGCACATTGCTTCAACCATTTGCTCCAAAACTGAATCAAACCCACCACTGCATATTGAAAAATTATTGGGAAAATGAAAAAAATGAG
Source organism: Eucalyptus sp. ANBG9806169 (assembly GCA_014182395.1). Lineage (NCBI taxonomy): Eukaryota > Viridiplantae > Streptophyta > Magnoliopsida > Myrtales > Myrtaceae > Eucalyptus > Eucalyptus sp. ANBG9806169. Next base: position 24,818,981 of record CM024583.1, read on the forward strand.
GTAAGTGAATACCAAGATAAAGCGAGAGCCTTGTAAGATCAGTTAGTGACAAATTAATGGGCCTCCCAAAGATGACAAGGATTGGGAGACCACACAGATCATGTTGGTTCTCAATAAAACTAAATTTGAGGTGCCTCTCCTAGAATCACCAACCAATACCTAGAACTGAAAGAAAATTCTCTACAGATGACAAGCTAATCAGTCAATTAGCACTTCCACTGTTGCTTAATATATATGAGTGATCCATTTAGGTTTATGCACTTAAATTCTTGGTTCATGAGTCCAAAATCACGATAGAATCAAGAATTAGAGAATACATGATTTGGTATATCAGTCATGATAAGTGGGCCCTCGAAAGCTTTATGCAAAAAGATGAACTTTTAATCTACGTCTCTGTGCTATGCATCCTCCTCTAGTCCTTGTCATTGATAGAATGAAACTTTCACTCATGCAGAGGGTGTGAATCCATTTTTATTACTGTTTCCAGACTAACCATGCCAAATCATTAGGCGATGTAAATTAAAACTATCCCCTCGTCTATATATAATAGTAACTGTTAAACAATCCAACCCAAGAGCTTGAACTATTATGTAGAGAAGAATAAACACATACAAGGCTAGTTAAGTCCTGAAATCAAGCAAAGTGGCATTAAATTTGGCATGTACTATATTTATAGTACCGTCATCTCTCAGCATAAGAGGGCATAATTAAATGGATCACCAGCTTATGACAATTTGAATGTTGAAGGAACAAGGAAAATTATATTAAAAGGTAAGAGGTATCACCCAAACAAAACAGAAAATAAAGAAATAAACTATAAATTGAACATGTTAAATCAATTGGACAGTAATGTACAGGACACGTACTTTTTCGTTAAACAACTTATATCAACCACAAGGCCAATTAAGGAGTCCATTAAAATTGAGATGTCAAATTGGAATATGCATAAGCAGTATGGACTGCATAAAGTGCACACCTCAGAATATGCGAAACCAAAACATGCCAAGAATCCATCTTTTCAATTATCTTTACCAAAGAAAAAAGAATGGTTACTAGTGTCTATGTAATCCACTAAATATTCCAGCTTTACCCATCCCTCACTTTATATTTACTAAATCACATCATCCGCATGTTCGAATCCCGATATATTAAAGATGAGACGATAAAGTCCATAGCAAGATGATGCAACTTGTACCTGTAACGAATAAACTCGGATAATGCAGCTGCAGCAGCTTCTCTTTGGTATTTATGATTCCGATGCAAAGAGCTGCTCAAAATTATACATATACTTTGTACCTGTGAAGTTCAGAAACATCCTTCATGTCAATTTTTAAGCATAAAGCAATGGGACTGAAAATTTACTTCGTTTATTTATGCCTTATTTCAGTAACGAATGGGCACACAAAGTTTAGCATCTATTAAGCAAAAAAACCAACCAGTGATGGTAATAACATACTTTAAAAATCAAATGAGGGAAGCTATTAAGCAAGGAAATGATGGAGGTTTGAATTAATATTGATAAAGTAATACAGAGATTAGCAAACCATATTAATAACAACCAATTTCAGAGGTGTATCACACACTGTAGACTACCCAGACATTGACTAACTCCTAAATTGACTACCCAGTCAATGATTGACATGATGTAGTCTACAAATTGTTAGAAAAGATGATTAAAGTTAAAGTATTGGTAGTTCCATAAAATCCAATAAGGAGAACATTTGCATCTCGCGCACAGTAAAAAGAACTGAGTGGATAATAAGTGAGGCTCACTTCTTTTGGTCTCTTTATGGATATGCTGCCTGCTAGATCTCCAATAAGATTAACCCACTTCTCATCCTCATTTTGCTCCCCATCCCTAGCCAAAATCTAGAGAAAAGAAGAATTATGTTTTCTCCCAGAAGCGCATGTTAAATGAGAACATCGCTCAACGGCAAAAAGGTGAATTTGATTTATACCTTTCCCATTTCAAGATCTCCAACACATTCACAGAATGCCCGGAATGCAGCAAGAAGAACCCTGCAGAAAGATGGAAGATGTTCACTAGTTCATCAAATTTTAATATTCTGCAAATGCATTAAAACACTACTCACTCAAACCATATAGTTAGAATACTAAAGTTTTTCGATGGCTACTATCCTGTGTTATTTTATCACTTACTGTAGTGGTTCGTGCTGACCAGCACCAGCCAGAACATGAGAACTTCCCAATTGGATAATAAGTTCCGTGAGGACATGAGAATAGCTCTGCTCAACGGCTTTTCTTCCAACTTTGCCACCACCCCTGCAGTGGTGATGAAATATCAGAACGCTGCATATGTCATCGTGAAGAAAAACCCTGATGGTAGTAACAGGAACCTGAAAAATGCCGTAAGCGCAACAATAGCAGCTTGCAGAAACTCATTGTCTAGATGACCTTCCAAGCCACAGCTGGAAACCTCCACTTTGAATAAATCATCCTTACTGCCTGGGCTCTGGTTGATGATAGATATGATGTGCTCAAGAAAACTATAAGCAAGCATGGTGTGCTGCGAAAATGCCTGCAATAAAAGAGGAAAAAGAAAACATGACATTACAACTCAGAGATGAAACAAGTAAGCCATTAATCAGTGCCAGGATACAAAAAAAATAAAGCATAGAAATAATCATGCAAACGCCAGTTACTTCATAAAAAGAGATAAAATTATATCAAAAGATAAAAAAATTCCATAATATTTGTTGAAGTTTTTAAATATTAAATAATGCCTTCACCTGGGTTGGAAAATATAACATGATGTCAAAGTAGAAGGTTCGGAGTTCACATCTTCAGGCCCCTATTTGCCTCCTCTTTATATATTCTTACATTTCGCTCCTGGCCCTATGTGTGAGGAGTGTCTGAACATTTTGACACACCTTAACCAACCAAAGCCTTTACATTGGACATTCATAACAACGTCTCATAAGATTTACTATACATGAGAGAGTAATTTTCTTAATGACCAAGAACAAACTCCCAAAGGCAGGTAATATTTGTTTAATTTCCTAATCTGATTAAATGGAGGGGATGCAAGTAATAAGGCCCGCATAAAGTCACGTCTTCACAAACAAAAAGATAAGTCCTATTAACAAAATAACTAGAAGGGGATAGAAGTAGAAGACCTCAGCACATAGAATACCTTCAACTCTGTTTTCCCCAAAGGGAATATAGCTTATGAAATTATTCAATCGTTTTTCCCCTTGTTATGGAATGTCGTCATTTATGCATGGTTTACCAGGTTATTCTCCCACAAACAAATATCTCTTCTCCAGATTTTATTTCTTTAAGAATTGATCATTAATCCGCATTCTTTGTCAAAAGATGAACCTAGTTTTTAACTCTTAACATTAATATGAGTACGTTAGAATGGAGTTTGGCCCATAGACTCACCCTCCAAGGACTAACTTGGTATGAGAGTTACGGCATATACACCACATGATGTAGACATCCTATGATTTCACTGGTAGAAATGGTACTTCCCCCAACAACCCACCACACAATGACCACTACATTGAACAGAAACCAAGAAAAATGCATTCAATATGGATAAGGTAATGATTCGTATGACAATAAAGTGTAGCTCACATAAAAAGCATCCTGCATAGGCCATCCACCACGTAACCTTGATATATCCTTTGTAACTATGTCCCTCCCTGCAGCAGCCACTACTTCGTTGAAAACAGCCTTTGAACTAGTATTTTCAGCAAGAGAACAGATCTTTGGACAGTTAAGGGTACTCTGTTGAGGACACCAAGTGATAAAGGACAGCACATACAATACTGAAATTGAAGATATTGCTATGTCTCATCTTCATCTAATTATACTGCCTATAAATAGCAAAAGATACGGCACTGAGTGTTTCCAGGCGTAACTGCTTCTCAGCTACATGATTTGCAGCAGACAGCAATGATTGGGTTGTCCTGCATGTGTGAATCACAAAGTATAATTGCCTAGATGATTATGTTAAATGAAAATACTCACACATTTTCCTTCTCTTAGTTATTACCTCGAAACATCATTTTCATTCAGCTCAGCCCCCCTCTTAGAGACAAATTCAGTGACTGCCTGAATAGCCCCTTCTGCTGATTGCTTTATTTTATCACAAATAGCTGTTGTGCAACCAAACAGAGTAGATAGCAGCTACAATAATCATCAATAATAGTCTTAGTCCAATAATGATTAAGTATACTTTGGTACCATGAGTAATCATGAAAGATGAATTTTCTACCTCGTCTTTTGTCAGTAACCCACAGACAGAGGAAACTATTCTATTGAACACCTCAGAGGGATCGATAGAAGCATCCTGTATACAATTAAAACCAATATGAATACTTGAAAAAACTGATTCCCACTGGTTGAGCCTCACCACTAACCACCAACTCTTTTCCTTAAGACAACCTCGAGTGGAGATATATGCAATGTAAAAAAAAGAAAGAAAAGAGTACATGAACAGGGGAGATCTGAATGGACTTACGCTCCGTAGTATAGCTATGACATCCTCGAGGGATGATAAGGCACTATAGGATGATTCCACATCCACGACACTAGCAGTTACAGGCCGTGGAAGAGAGAGGGAGATACTGAAAAGTTGATCAAGAATCTGGGAGTGGAGACAAGAAATTGACAATATCACATTCAGTGAAAAGTAAAGAAGAATTCTTGATGGGACATGATCCACTGATAAAAAGTTGTTGGTACTTGGTAACTGGAACTGTGACATCTGTTGCAAGAGACCTTTTTTTTGGGTTAATTACAAAAAAGGGATAATTGTACTAACTAATTACTAACCTCAGCTGAAATCTTCCTGACTTCAGATTCTGTGTCTGCACAACGTGGTAGATATGCTATAACCCTATCTCCCAGTGATAACCCTTCACGACTTGGCAACACATATGCCGCTGTTGACAAGAACTAACAGATTTAGGTCAGTGAAAAATAAATAATTCAAGAAGCTGTAGCAATTAATGTTATTACTTGGTAAGCTGGAAAAATTCCCAAGCAGGCTACGGTCAATTTGCTTGCTATGAGTACAGGTTCCATGACAGCCCAGTGAACAATATCCAGTGGCACAAAGCATGCGAAACTTGGTAAGCATCTTATATGCTGCAAGACAGCCTCTTTTTCTTTGATAATCCACTGGGGAAGCGACGTATTTATCAATCTGTCTCAATATATGCAACAGCTGCTCAGCCCTACTTCGTCCATCTTCCCCACTAAATGTAAAACAGAGTGGTTATCAGAAGAGCAATACAAATTTTACTTGCAGACAAGTAGGGATTGAAGACAAAACCAACACTAACACTTCAAAAAACATTAATATTTCAAACAGGAATAGTGACATTGTCATCACTGTTTTATCTTACAGCGGATTAAATGCCACTGCCCAGAGCCTGGTTAATCATATTAGATGTATAGGTACAAAAACTAGCTAACTAGATAGATGGCCATAGTGTAATGTAAACAGAAAAGGGAGAAAATGGAAGACATACAATAGACAGATCAATATTCAAAAAAAGAACTTCTGTATCAGCACACATTTTGCTGGAACATATTGTAAAGCCCATTCCCAAGTATAGTAGTTCAATACTATAACTAGTCTGTCAACACTTTTTATTTTGCTCAATAGACTGCTTGTCCATGGTCTATCTGAGCAGCTCTCATCTAAACTGTGTTAAAAGTAATATAAAGGCAGATTGAAAGTTTGTCTGTACATCCTAGCATGTGTTGGCCAGCGCTTCGTTGTCATCAGGGGGAGGCACTCTCAATTCATCAAGGTTTGTTACCACCTGCTAGCACATGCTGGTCAACATTCACCCCTTCTTCTTCATGTTGCCCAAAGTAATATTATGTGCTCAAGAAGCTTTCCAACCAAAGAAAGCCAACTGATGAAGATAAATTGGTTTCCATGGCTTTCTAAGGAAAAGCTATCCTACCACACGATTCAACTCCCATCATCCCACAAAAAGATTTACAGAAAGTGCAGAGCCTTTAAAACTATTCCAGACCAACACGTCATCAGAGAAATGACAAATGCCTCCCTACTCCTTGCAATAAGAAGAAGTTTCAAAAATCATCTTTTTAGCGCCATATGGCCACATTAGATGTCACCCGAGATGAAAATTCTATTTTCCTTACCAACATTAATAAAAGTTCAACACGAAAAACATCCCAGCCCTCTCTACTTAACCTCCATAACCTGGAACTATGTACTGTTCTTATATTTCTGTTTCTCATGAGAGTTTTCATGTTTCAGCTTAGTAGATAATGTTTTTATAGGGATGTATGTTCCACTGGAATGAAGCCACTCAAACATGAGTGAGGGCTTTTTTAAACATGGTATCACCATGGTACACGAAATTCAAATGGCCACCAGCATTGTGTACTGGCCATATTTGACCATGTATTGTGTAGTGCAGAATGTTAAGCTCAACTCTTAATCACCTTTCAATCCTCCCTACGTGTTGCTTTCCCAAACTACAAAAAACTATTTCCACATTCTCTTTATATTTCTCTCACTTGCATCAAGAAATTTTTAGCAAGGATATCATCAAAAAGTTCAGGCATGAGATTGGACATTGTTATTCTTATAAACACATGGACAATCAAGTGCAAAAAGCAACCCAGTACAAGACACTAAAAACCAGGGGAAAATGTCTAGATGCTCCCATTACTTTATTCACTCATATCTTCATTCCCTGACCCTTTTGTATGGTTAAAGATCCCCATGTATCATTTGACAATGCATGAAGCGGCCACCCATCCATAAATTGTTACATCTCCAACATCAAAGAACCAATTATACTTGGAAGAATATAAGACTACTTTAAAAAAAGCAGGAAGCTGACCCCTCTCCTTAACATCAGTAAATGGACCACCAATATACACCACTAGAATGACAGACACCTAACCATAGATGAAGAGAGGGCATTGTCCATATTGTAACGGTACAACAGGACCCAATTTTAATTTTAATTTTAATGTATTTAAAAAAAAAAAAAAAAACATATATCAGGGAGTCAAGTTAGTTATCAACCAAAGTCCAGGTAGAGAATTGCTACATTTCCCCAAAAACAAATGACAAGCACTTGATCTTTCTGGAGATTAGGTAACGTAGCAAACCTTAGAATGTTACATACCTTGTGAGAAGAATTGCACATAGAAGATCAATCAAATTGTTTATCAGAGGATTGACAACATCAATTGGATCATTTGGTAGGGCAAAGAACCCCAACGTGGCCTGTCCAATTTTTTGGTAAGAGAGAAACAACACTGAGAGAAATACAAGGTAAATGACTAGAGTTGGAGCAAATAAAATGAGAGCACAGGTTTCAACCTTCAAAACATAGTTTCTTGTCTCGATTGTTAGCTTTGGCTCCACAGAAACTAAAGTAGTACAAGCACTCAAGGCAAGGGCCTGTACAATATCCAAAGAAAGCAACTCGATAAGGACGCAGAAAATAGATTATAACCCTTATTTGACACAAAAATAACAATGTAGGTACCTGAGTAACACTGATTTGACACAAAAATAATCAATCAATGTTACCTGAGTACGTAGAAGTTCAAGATTGGAATCTGTCCAACCATCATTATCATCCCTTCCCATCAATGTTAATATATAATCTAGCAATTGATCCCTTCTTTTTAGTGGGAATGGTGCACCACTTTCCGCTGCATTTATGACAGCGCGACCTGCATCAGAAACTCGCCATCAAAGCTGCTGCAAGATTCACAAAACTAACAAAATAAACCAATGATTTATTTAATATAATGACAACAGAGAACTCAATCCCTTCAGCTCACTGTCATTTAATTGTCAGAAACACAGAGTCTTATTGTCACTCAGGCAATCATCTAAGGAAACATAGCAACAATGCTCTCGACAGTATGAAAGTAACTCAGACACCGCTCTAATATAATAAATGTGCAAACTTCAAGAAACCACGTGACTGACAAGAATCACCATCGATTTCGATCATCTGAACATAACATGTTCCAAATCCTTCATTCATGAGCTTTTAAGTGAAAAACTTGAGCACTTGCAATATTTTCGCCATTAGAATAACATGACTAGCAATCTCCATTGGTTGCTTTAGTAAGTCTATCAACTTGTCAAGCATCCATTCTGAAGCAACTCAAGATTTGATATTAAGTCCATCTTCTAATTTTCCCACATCTTGCTAGTCACCTACTTTTAGTCTATCGGCATCTACTGTTCATAGAACTCGAAATTCTATAAATATTTTATTGAAACTTTTCTCCAAGCATGTTGCACAAACAAATCTAGAAATTAAAATGATAAGGCTAGCACTAAGAACACACCTAACAAATCAATAGCAGTGATAACGGCCTGCTTTGCAGTAGGGTGCCCCACATGAAGAAGTCGTGAAAGCATATTGGTCCCCTGCAGTAGTAAAAAGGTGCAACGAAACAATAAGCCATAAAGATCATGAACAAGGTTGTTCTGATCGTATCTTCTACAGCTAAACTCATACATAAGCAGAAAAAAGTTAAAACATAAAATTTTTATATACAAATCAATAATCACAGCTTAAACTTCAAACATTTAAAGAAAAACGGTAATCTATAGGTTGGGAACTCCAGAAGCGCAGCTTCGCTATACATTGATGCAGTTTGCAGTTAGTTCAATGACCTGTCTTTTTTATCAATGCATTGAGCTATGATTTTTCTTAACAGTTGATGCACTGGATGATTTTCCAGCTGATTTTCCAATGTAAGTTACGTAATGTAATCTTCTCATCGCACGCACTCATTATCCTCTAATTCAGTTGTAAATATATTCATTCTACTTCTAGTATATTTCAGTCGTTATTACACAATAATCCTCATAAAAAGGAGATCAAGAAAGAGCGGTCATACAACAAGTGCATCAATCCTAGCTTGGATTACTGTTGATGGAGCATATCTTGCAGCATATCCATACATCAAAGCTAAAGCAGCATGTATATCATCAGACTCCATCCCTTTAAAACTATCTGAAAAGAAAGAAAGGAACCTGCAATAGTTGAAGTTGCACTCTTTATAGAAGATCAAAAAGAGTGAACAAATTTAACTAGACAAACAATAATAACATGCATGGAAACAATAAGAATAGAGGGAATGACTGCGACTAATTCAGCAATTAGCCCTAAAATTGGCTATTCAGTTTACTTACTCTCCACTCCCCTTCCCAAGAATAAAAAAGGTAAAGAAAAAAGATAAAAAAATTCAGTGTCATTCTCAAAAACTAAGGGTGTGGAGAACTTGGGAACCTATGAAAAGGGTAGGTACTAAAGGTCACGAGGTAGAGTCCAGGTTCGAAACGATCAGACTTGGTGAATACATGCTAGGGCTCAGGGCATGGCATTATAACACCGTGTACCCAGTAACATATACAACGGTACATGAATGATTCAATTTTCAACAAAGTCCTCTCTTTTCAAGTTACCAACTTTTACTGTAATAAGCTTACTTTGTGCTTTGAAACTTGAATCTTTTCAATTATAATTTACTAGTGTCCCTAGGGAACCTGCAAGCATGGCCCTAATTAAGAAAACAACCTGTAGATTTCACAAAAATATAAAGTTTGACCATGCTGATTGTTCATCAGCAAACATGAAACAATCAAATTGGCTGTTCAGAAAAAGATAAGTAAAAGGGAAAACATCCTTCTCTCTAAGATGGCTTTCCACATTTTCACACAAAATCGAGCCAAATATGGTATACCCACCTCTGAACAAAACTTTGAGAGACATTATCCAGGATATCCTTCAACTTTTCTAGTACGGTATCTAGGTGAGATGCCGCAACCTGAAGCAGAGAGAAGCTAACTCAAGAAAGCAACTGCAACACGAATAACTTAATAACAAAGTCCTAATTTTAGAGTACCAGTCCCATGGCTTTTGCTAAACCAAGCCTGTTAGTTGGATTTGAAATATTAGCTTGTTTATACATCCAGGCAATCTTGTCATGTACATAAGCTCTGTCATCAACTTTCTGAAGCAGCACACCAAGACACCTGTCATATGAATGATGAAAAGTTCATATAAACCATTTAACATATGCATGCTAATGTTCAATAAACAAATACCAGGCAAATGCAGCTTAGTTAAATATCATAGGCTGGTCTAGCTGCCAAAAATGTACAAACATGCAAAGGAAACCAGTAAAGAATTCAATATGTAAGACCCAAAGTGAAAATATATCTGGAAATCCAAAGAAAAAGTCTATACCAATTTTCTAGCATATATTGGCATTTTGAATAGAGAGCCGCCACAGTTTATAAGCTTAAGCTACTAGAATTAAGTGGAGTAGTTTAATTTTAAATACTCTTATCACTCCCCCATTACATATACAATGGTCTTTGACCTTTGACCTGCCAAAATATCCCACATCACTTTACTACAGAGGTTGACTAGACTCTGCATACATGCTCTCTCCTCTATGTAATAGCTAAACTTTTGGGATGCAATTTCTTTCATAGTAATTGGATCCAAGTCTATTATAATCTCCCATTCATCCATTACATGTACCGCTCTTAGTAGTCCCATGTGAGGGGATGAGGGGATGTTGAATTGTCTCATGTCACTTGACCACAAAGTTAACTAGGCCTTATATCCATGTAGTGCATGTTTAATAACCCAGTTAGACATTGAAAATTGATAGTACTGCGCTTCATTGAAAATGTGTTTGATAAGCATTGACTTAAAATTGGGAAGTTGGGGGGGGGGTTACTCAATTCATCAAATAGTTTTTTTTTTTTTTAAATTAATGGCAATTAGAATCCTGCAAATACATTTATAAAACCTACTATAATGACAATCGTTCTATGTTAGGTAAGAAATTGGTAATCTTCAACTATCAAATTTCAATTATCATCATAAATTTATATATATATATATCTACACTTTCCCGACAAAAAAGATTATCTACACTTAAGATTTAGTACTAAATTCTCCGTACTGACTTTTTCAGTTTCATCAAAGCCTGTAGTCTCCCTCCACCATCACTTGAACTTTTAGGTTGGGCTTTCCAACATGACTAAAGTGCAGAAATTGAATATAATGGGTAAGAAAATAAGGGGACAGGACCTCTACTCTGATACCATGAATAATTTATGGGACCAACACCCATTATTCTCAAAATTTAAGCTTTTAGAAGAAAGTGTTCTTTATTATTCAGTGACTCTAACAACTAACGACAGAAATGAAACTTCATTTGGTGATGAACAAAATAACTAAAGTCATAGGTCGTTCAATCAAATATGATAGCAAATACAACTCACCCAAGTCATGCTTAAATACCTAATCAAACGGGTGGACCATCTTTCCTCATGACGAAAAAGAGCTAAAATGCAAATACAGGATGAAGTGGCTTAAACACACCTCCTCTCATTTAACTTAGCCAATTTCGATTGCCTATAGTCATTTTTCTAAGCAATGCATTTGATGGTCATCAAGACAGACAAGTAACTCAACTTTCTCTGTTATCTTCCCTTTATCATAGAGCTTTGGTTGGGTTTCAACAACCGACTGCCCAAATGCACTTCACTTTTCCTTTGGGAGATTCTATGGTCCAGTCCAGCAATTTACGGACCAGTTGTGTATGTAATATAGACGATTGGATCAAAAAGGAAAACATTTTAACTGTTGAACGATAATAAAAAGATAATAAATTACGGACATTTAAGGAATTTTACTGACTACAATATTGTCAAATTTGCTATCAATTAAAGAAAATTACAACATAAGAGAACATTTACTCACTGATAGGTTCTTTAACTCGACAAACTAAGAAGTAATGTTAGATCATAAAGATAATTTACTGAGTATAGGAAAAGATTTACAATAAATTCAAGTACATTATGATTCTTCATGGAAAGTCAAGTTAGCTAGAATATTTAACCTCATAAGAATTTAAGGTAAACTAATACAATTGAAGGATGGTTATCAACTTGTTTACAAGGACTTATAGGAAAATTACAAAGGTTAACGACACTACCATCACTTACGACAACGTAAGGTATTTTACTATGCTATTGGTTGATTATTAAGTGTTACCATCTTTATATCATGAACACTCTAGACAAATTACAGTCCTTAAAGGAATTTTACTGGTTAAAAATGCAGACAAGTTACGACAGCTACAGATAAATTATGATGCATGCCTATAAGTATAAGCGACCTCGCCAATAGTTTTACGTAAATTACAATAAATTTTCTGAAATTTCAAAAACCTTTGCTTACATGATCCTAGAAGAACTCATTGTCCTTGTTATGGTTCATTACACTGTAAAACCTGTTACATCCCGGATGTAGATTAGCCAAGTCTCCACATGTCAAGAACCCTTACAAGTTATAACTTAAAAATTAAATTTTTACTAGGAAATGAAATATGGAAGCATCCTCTTTGTGTCAAAACAATTAATAATGGGTGATGCAAACTAAGGCAAGCTATAAGGGTGCACTTTTCATTGATCATGTAAGGTGTGCATGTAATTGTGGTACACAAAGGCCAACAACTAAAAGAGTATGCTTGATAAGGTCAGGAAGAAGTTGACTTCTATGTTTCACCAAACATAATTCTATGGAGGGTACATAAATGACAATTTCAAATGCACATATTAACTTATGGAACACAAAAGGATGAATAAAATGTACAAGTGAATTTAGTGTTTTCTGAGTCTAAGTTTATAGGAGATGCTAGATGTTATAGGATCTCAAGAGACAGGGAGATGAAATTACTCAAAAGACTACATCTTTAATCAAAAAGCTTAGAGAAAACATTGCATAAAAGCTCCATTTATAGATCATTCAATGACAGAACACAACCCTAACCTAAGCTAATACTTACCTAACAGCTAATTCCTAACATCATTAATTGGACTTCAACACTGTCCCTCAAGTTCAAGGATGTCAATCTTGCAAGTAACATGATAACAGGAGGAACAACTTCCTTCCACAGCTGAATCACCATGTAAGCCGGACCTTACACAACATAACGGATGTAAATAAAATAAATTAGGTTTAGGACAACGACAATCATGTTAGTAGGGCCTTACACAACTGGATGTAACCCACATCATCATTGGATTTGACAGAGAAGTAGTGAAGAAACAAAAGAGAGATTCACAAACACACCCTCTTCCTCACACAACCGTTGTAAGAACGTGTGACAACCCAGCACCACAGATTGCAGCAAATTAAACCACGTCACATCTAAACACTCAATCCTCGATGCTAAATGGCAGTTGGCTAGCAGGTATGCTGTCAGGTAAGTACTAGCTTAGGTTAGGGCTGTGTTCTGTCACTGAATGATCACAATGACAAAACAGCAACATACTTCAGGGACCAATAATAATTTCAAAACACATCCACATAATGTTCTTAAGAATATCCTTGAAGGAACTTAACAGGATTCATTAAATCTAATCATGAAAATAAGTGTTGAATAAGACAAGTTGTTATGGAACCAGAGACTTACCGGTGAAGTAATGCAGAATGTTCATCATCAGAGGTGTACAATTCATATTGTCTGGTGAAACTATTTCCAAGAGAAACCACCCAATCAATGTCTTGGATCACATCCAAGGATTCCGCAAGAAACTGCCAGCCAGAAACAACAATAGACATCATTGGTTATAGTACTATAACCACGAGAAACATTGTTTGTTTATCTATTGCCATCGCTTCATCATTTGTTTCTCCATTATCAGAAATAAGTCAAGTCAATTTTCTTTGCACAAAAATTAAGCATCTACCACATTAAAAGCAAGGATGAACAACTGGACAAGACCATAATAGATGTAAATATCAACCAGTTAGGCAATCATCATCCTATACGGTTTCAATGATAAAAAAAGACAAAAATGAGAGCAATGACAGGATAGAAGACTTTAAGCTGGCCGACCAATCGAGCATTTTTAAAATCAACATTAATAACTTCAATCAACATGTCAACTTGTTAAAAATTCATGATTAATATACTTTTATTTCATTCTGGTTCTTCTCTTGAATTATCTAGTGCCAATTGAGTGTCTTCGAATATCAGGTGCATTAATTGTTGACATGCACTTATTTACATTGCTCACACAATTCAAATCATCTATCACTTCATGATCACAATTACCATAATCTGGGGTTAAACATCACGAACACCATTTCAAGAACAAAATCCTCTTTGAATAGTTCACACTCTTTTTATTTCAAACAATTGAAAACTACATTGCAAGGTGCAAAAAAGCCACTAAAGAGAGAAAAGGAAGCATACATTAATAATCATGTCATCCCACGTTTCTTGATATGAAGGATCCAGCTTCAGGTCCTCTGTGTCACTAACATATGCCTTCATTTTTGGAATCTAGAGCTTCCAAGAAGAAAACAAATCAAACTTTATGAGTAACCATTTTTTATACAGTCTCTGCTAAATGACAGCACGACTAGATTAACATGGAAAATTTATATAATGGCTATCTCCTAAATGCAATTTCATGCAAAAAAAGAAGCTAACGAACAAACTATCCATTGAAGACAAAATATGCCATGTCCCCTGAGCAGAAAATCAGAGAGAATCCATCAATCTCATAAATCAATATGAACACAAACAATAAATCCACTGCTGGAGCCCAAGTTTGGTTGACTATTGACAATAAATATTTGCTAATTTGTCTTATAAAGAATGCACATGGTATGCTCAACCACCAAGATTTTCGAACATGCACAAAAATACTAAAGTGATACAGGAGAACAAAGAATGTGTACTTTGCTATGCAAGGGTTACGCCATGTTTTGGAAGATTCTCTAGGAGGTGAATAAATAAGAGGACAAGAAAATAATTTTCCTCCTGTTGTTTGGAAGTGTAAGAAGTTTAGGTGAACATATATAAAGAACTTGATTTTGCTGAGATTTCCTAGAAAGGAGATGAACAAACCTCTCCAGCAGAAGAATATGCAGAAATTTTCTTCATGGTATAGGGTTGGTTCCACTTTACATGAATTGATGAAAGCGCAATTTAAGTTCTGTTTTCAAAGTTTTTTGCAGTCATTACTTAGGTTTCAAGTGTCCTTAGAGTATTGGTTTACTATCCTAACTAGGATTCCTATAAATAAAGGATTTTGTGCCTATTTAGTTTTCTTTAAGGGTTGTGAACAGGTTAGAGTTTTCATATTTGAGCAAAGTTTCTTTTCAGGAGAGTAGTCCATTCTTTTTCCTGGCCTTGAAGTCTGGAAGACAATTGTTTTTTTAGATTGTCATTCCTTTAAAGTTGTTGTTTTGCTTCTTCAAATCTTTTATCATAACCAAACACTTTATTCATGTCTTTTTTACCTGTAACATTAGAAAAAATAAACGGCAATACATACTTTCGTTGCTGAACTCACCTCATCCTGCCAGAACAAGTTGACATTTCTTGGAAAGAGAGGTGCCAGGTAATACAGAACCTGCGACATTAAAAAGTCATGTGAGAATAACTGAACACTTGTATAATAGAGTAATTAGTTTCTTGCATGCTTAATTGTTCAAAAAGGAGAAAAGACAACCGCCAATTCCTAAATTACAATATTCTTCTCATCCGAAACAAGAACTGACACATAGAGTAATTCGTCTAGCAAAACAAACTTCCATCTTATGAGAAATTGTTTCTGCCATTCAAACTCTATTTCCAGTATATAGCTAATGAAGGCTCCAGAGCTAATGTCAACAAACTTAAGCTTTTGATAGACAGCATAAAAGATAAAGCCATACTTACTGTTAAAATATGAGTTGCCAGTTGCTGTCGTTCTAAAGGATCATGAAGAAGAACCACCAAGCGGGCAAAAAGCTCCTAATTGTTTCAACACACACATGATGATAATTTTCATCAAACATCAGACAACATGAGAAGTTGAAATTCATTGTTAACTCTGGCACGGCCCCCACCTCAGGAGAAGGAATATCAGGACGAGCTTTGCAATCACTTAGCACGGTTTCGGTATTATTGTAAGTTTGATGTCTGCATAGTTCTGAGATACATCTGCAGACCTGTAAAGAAAAGAAACCCCTACAATCACCTGAGAGAAGGCAATGCTTAGTGCAAGCATCCATCCGCTTAAACATGCACAGGTTTCAGCCCAGTTGAACAATGTTGAACAAGTTAGTCAGAAGGCAGGTAGACTTGGAAAAAAAAAAATCGATTCAGAGTAAGAGTACTGCTGCTACAAACATAATAACTGATGAAACAGCAAATATTAAGAAGAACACTAACTGTGGCCACCGCACTGGTATACATCCTTGGAATTATCATCTTCAAAAGAAAAGGCCAAAGAATATGCTGCAAGAAACTTAGACATCAGTAAACTCAACTATGATAGACCACATAATAACATGCCTAGGGATGAAACTGGCCCACCTCCATCTCAGGAATCGTTATCGTCAGCAAAAGAAGACCTTTCTCACAAATTTCCCTTAATTCAGCTGGATTAACCACTCCAATCTTCACCTGGAAGCCAACAGCATGTTATTTAATAATTGCACATAAATAGCCCAATACGAGTTATGATTATATTAATTAACTAAAGCAGTTTGGCCAGGTCCAGACTTCTCATCAAAGATTAATAGGAAAACAAGTCTGGCTTTAAGCCAATCAAACCATGCGAAGCTCAAAAACCAAGGGTGTAGTGGGAATTTAATTAAGTATCTTTCTTAATCCCCCCCAACCAGTATGCTATAGGTATTCCTGTTTCTGAAAGCTTTCTAAGTTTTTCGAGGGGTGGGGTTGGAGATACTTGGGGGCTCCAGCCCGAGTGTATACCTCTTAAGGAAAAATCACTTTGGTCATTAACCATTAGATTTCCATCTCTGCTCTAACTTAGCACAGACATCACTCCATGCTTAAATTACATGATGCAGAACACTCTCCACAAATCCTTTGATTGCTTTGTAATCTGTCTACATCTCAACTAACCTGGATAGAAGGCGAGATTAAGAAAATACATCTTTCATGCATAAAAATTTAGTGATTCAAAGTTGTTATTTCAATTAACAGACCCAATCCTGGCTGCCACAACTTTCTGTCAGAGAGGTACTCTGTCACCCATGGAAAACAGCGCAAAAAAGTGGTCGACTGATGTGAGAGATATCAACAGCACCTCTTGACAAAATTTCTTCACAGATGTTTCATGAGAAATCTTCACCTAAGTAATTCTCATGCCCCAAATACAGCTCTGGAGGGTCTCTAAGTACGCTCAGATCTTCCCAAGCCAAGGAGAACAGAAGTCAATAGACTCGCATTAGCTTTCCAACTAGCTTGCACAAAAATATCATCCCTCCACCTCTTAAGACATATGCTCAATATACATTCCAAGAACGACTCCTGACATACAATGGTTCAAAACACCATAGAACAAGTTGAGACTGCAAGTCACCCCACTTTCAATCGTTATTTTCCTTCCAGTCTCCATTTACATATCCATATAATTAGGTCCAGAAGTAGTAGTCCATGTGTAAGTTTTGGCTTAAAAGCAAGTGTTAAGAAATACGATATATATACACAGTAGGCCCGTTTCCCAATAAATAAGATCTGGTTTCGCACAAGCATCAGAGTTAAGATATATGATTGATATGTATGTGGCTATGTTTTATGAGGGCTCGAGTTTTTTCACAGCATCCATGTTATTAAAATAAGGGCTATAGACACTTTCATATAATATCAAAGGGAGATGATGCATCAACTTATTTGCAGCAATTCAAATGCCAATCATGAGGAGCAAGTAAGCCATTCGTCTCAAAGCGCTTCAAATTTTATCAATATCTATGAATATATTCTAGGCAGTCAGAGTTAGTTCCTTCATCTCACATCTCAAATATATGGACTATAAGAAATTCAACATTTAAAGTCAGAACAGAACCTCCAATCTCCTATTCTGGATCTCCTTCGAGCTTTCATGAGCAGTTCTCTCATAATCTGACAAAGCACAATGGCGGACAAGGTACTCCACAAACAACTCCCCAGATGGACCGACCAAGTAACAGTGTGAAGCCATGACTACAATCAGCTATGATCAAACAAATTACCTTGTAAGATGACTTTGGAGGTGTTATTGCTAATAGGGACCGTGAATTAGCTGCAATACCTCTGAAAGTGCCTTTCGCACACTCAAACTTTGCTCATCTAATAAAGACTTCACAGCTTCTACTAGTGAAAGCCTTTTGCTGTGCCACACTTCGGACAACCTTCAGTGTAAAACAGAAAGAAATTTGACCCAGCTAAAAAGCAAAGATAAAACCACAAAAACTATGGGACAAAAAGTAGAAACCTTGGTACAAGATGCTTCAGAACACAAATTGCACCAAAAGTCAAAGATTCTTCTTTCAGCCTGCATTTCTAATGAAACAGACAATACAATGACTTCAATTTAAGGTCCAACTCAGCTGCATCTAAGACTATTTGCCAGCAAAAAATTAGATTATAAGCCAATATTAGACACATGACTTTTGCCAAACTTCTAAACCATATAATCACATTCAAACTCTATGCAATACTAAACTAAACACCGGCATAAAAAAACGAAGATTCAATGAGTATTTTGTCATTCGAAGTAACTCACGCTCATGAGGAACCCAAACAAGTCTTCAGGATATACAGAGCCAACCGTCAAAAAGCAGCGTTGAACTTCATTGTATGTCTGCACAAAATAAAATATATGAAAAGAAGATAATAACAAGGATTTTCTGGACAGCCACAAATCATTACAGAACACACCAACTAATTTACTGAAATGACCCACTGTCAGTCTAGGAAAGAATATAAGAAGTTATCCTTGTTAAATGGTAATGAATCATCAACAATGTATCATCAGAAAATAGTTGCTTTTTTTTTAAATAATATATCATGCCTTGCCACCACCATATGCTGAGGTTCCTCTTCATTATTTTGCTCTCTAGTTTTACGTACGTCTTCCTCCTAAGAAGAGCACTTCAGCAAGACCAGATATGCCATTCTAGTTTCTTTTCAAGTTTGTCTTCTTTAATCAACAAGACATGGGAAGGAATGGTGCTATTTCAGTCAAGTTAATGCCCAGGGAAATGTGGACTCTACCAACTGCGCCAACTTTGTTATCTCTTTCCAGCTTTCTTCAGATGGCTCAACAGCCACAAGAGTCATGAATTTGAAAAAATTGCATAGAGAAAACTGCTTAGCTGACATGCAATCGCACCTTCAGTCCAACTGAGAAATCTGTGCGCTCTTTGCCTTCATTATTTACACAAACAACCGGAAGAAGGGTAGAAAGTATGACTGTAAGATCCTACATGAAAATGATTTTCATCAATTTCTCCAGCAATACATAAATTATAAGCAGGTCTGAACTATTCTTCCCAGAGATACTTGACAGAATAAGCAGCAACAGCTTAGTTACAATTTCATTAATGAAGAAGCGTCAGTCCAGATGAAACATTTTAAGAAATGAACTGGATTAAAAGTTGACCATAGATGCTTTTATACATGAGTCATGCCATACATTCATGCAGTTTCCAATTTGTATCCACATGACATAGAGAAGAACTTTTTGCTCCTCCATGGAGCAGAGGATGGAGTGAGGTCAAATATTGCAAACAGATATTTCATCAGAGAGGGTGCTCTTTGACTCCAAACACAAATTGATTTAGTCCCTCTTCAAGCAACCTACCCTACCTAGCAACCTACCCCAGCTAACCCCGGACACCCACCACAACCATCATCTTCCTGTGTTAAGGGTATTTTCATGTAATTGCCGACTTGGTATTCAATACTTGAAAACTCTATCACAAACCGTAGGTCACTATCAGAGTTGACAACAATAAAGGCAGACCTTGTTCACATACTCCACAGACTTGATGAAGGATGATGAAAAGACAGAATCTGAGCTATGAAGTTAAAATTGATGGACATGCTCATTTTATAAGTTCAGCCAAGAAAATAAAGACAGGTAAAAGGAGAAGAAAATTTGATAATGCATACTGACCTCAAAGTCAAGCAAAGGAGGACCACTTTCAGACATCAAAGAGGAATATAAGACATTATAAAGACTGCATGTAGCCAGGTATGCAGTTTCTTGATCTCTCTTGTACCTATCATGAGTAAGTACAAAAGACATATGAAAAGGACTGAGATTGCAGACCCTGTCATGAGTCAATACCTGCATGCATAAGCTTCTAGTATGCATATTTGCAAACTCATTTTATAAGTTGAACAGGAAAAAAACACCAAATAGTTTCTTTTGATAGTTAAGACTAAGCACAAACAAGAAAAGCATGAGACCCTCACACATCGGCAAGCTATAAATATGAATCATCTTCTTCAAGCAATACAAAGTAACCATCTTACAAATCTAATACTGTGGGAACTAGCTTTGGTAAAGCCCCTTTTAATTGTGTGCGAGTGATAAGGCCAACCATTTGTCCCAATGCTTCCACAGAAGTTGTTCGCACCTATTTTAGAAGGAACAGATCCAATGAGAATCTATTTCTAAATGACAAAAATAGGCAATTAAATCAGTCAATCATCTTAAAGTTACTGCTCAACAAAAACAAAGTTTTATCTCCACTAAATGAGGTGTTCATGCGCATCCTCTTACAGATACATTATTACCAAACCTTCAGTAAAATCCAAGTATTCCACCATTACCCTAGCACTAACTCTTTTGATCTGACATCCCATCCAGAAAAAAGAACAAACAAATCTTCATCAGAGCTTTTGAAAACCATTGTTTAACAAATTAAAACAACCTCAAAGGTTCAAATGAGTTTCTCTCACGTTATGTTGATTTATACCACTTGTTCCTTGGAAAAGATAATTTCCAATTTGATCTGCTCATGAGTATCTACAGATCCATCGAAGCATTTGACTCTTCATAATACCCATTTTATACGCATCTCTAGGCTGTCCACTATCTCACAATGCATCTGCGACCTTATACTTCTCCTGGAGAATTTATCCTCGATCTTAAGCGGCATTCTGTAGCCATATAAGAATTAGATGCCTTTCTCCACTTGATTGATCCTGCTTTTATTATGTAGATGAAATCTCCATCAATATTTGCATTTTATGCAAAATAAATCTAACAGATCGTGAATGTTGTGCTTTACCTATTAGAATCTCCACTTTTCACACTTTCTTTTAAGCCATTTATTTGCTGGGTTGGGACTCTAAAATCTTTATATTGACCTAGGCAAACCAAAGACCTAGAATTTAAATTTTGCCAACATAAAATTGAGCTTCAAAGTTGAACTTACCAAAACTTTATTTTCAATAACTATCGACAATTAGGTCAAGGCTTCTATGTCCAGTGAAGAAGTCTAGTTTTGGAAAGGTGTTTGATCAGCACATAACAAAAAGAAGATTAACACTTGTCTCTTGCTATTACTACCCCAATCTTACAGCTTATTTTAAGGGAAATAAAGGAGAGTCAGTCTAATTTCCTGGTGTAAAGGAAGATGATAGCAGGTACACTGAAATATCGATTTTCTATCTGGATGTTTTCTTACAGTTCCTCTCTGTAATTTTGTATGGGTGGGTACCCCCTTCATATCTTCATAAAGTGA
Organism: Eucalyptus sp. ANBG9806169; assembly: GCA_014182395.1. Taxonomy (NCBI): domain Eukaryota; kingdom Viridiplantae; phylum Streptophyta; class Magnoliopsida; order Myrtales; family Myrtaceae; genus Eucalyptus; species Eucalyptus sp. ANBG9806169. The sequence continues at coordinate 24,840,550 of CM024583.1, forward strand.
AACTATTTAGCTTTCAGAAAATACAATACATTGACCATTCTTCTCGCAAAAAATCATCTATTTTGAGCCCGCGAGGACCAACTCTTGTAAGTGGAATCACATCATCTGATAGCAAAGTCATGAATAACCTTCCCCTCCTTACTTTTTTCTCAAACCGACGCCACTCCTTGAAAGCCTTTGTAGTTATTTGGCTCTTTAACCACGTCACTTTATAGATAGACTTTCCACACTGCAATTCCTCAAATCAAATTCTAGATGTTCCCCTAATTATTCAATAGTTCTCACTGGAATCAACTTAGATTAACGAGATGCCAATCACATAAAGTCTACTACAATATTCTACTACCCATCAATTTTTTTAAAGTAAAAGATGAGATATTTGAAAATGAGTGGGTGGTCTTTCCTGTCCAGTCTTGATCTATTCATGATAAACAATGTATGAAACTTAAATGTATGCCACTGCAACATGTAATCTCTACAACTTCTTCCTTCGAATAATTTTCCTGACATTGTTTCCTCATTTTCCTATATAATATCTAACACTCCCACACCTCTTTACCCACCAGAATTCCAATTTACAATTTTCAAAATGAATATTCCAACTATTAAAGTATTCCACATCACTTGTCTATGGGATTTCAATGAGGCTTAATTTATGTAATCCCCCTCCACCTAACAGCTTGAACTTTTGGGCCAGACTGTCTCAAATAGTGGCAAAGCCAGATTTTCCCCACATCTGTGCTGCATGTGAGGCTCCCTGGCTCCTGTTTGTCATTCCAAATGCCTTCTCAGTCTCTGTTGCATGTGAAAGGTGATGTTAAAATATCTCACATCGCTTCCAACAGGGTTTCAACGGGCCTTATATTCATATACTCTCCTTCCACCAAACAGGTTAAGTTTCCAGGTTGGACTTTCTAACACCGACCATAACATAACTTCTTTGCACATAAGCCCAAGAAGATGCGGGAATCCTTGATCATTTGACACCGCGCTAAGCACTAGCTTAGTATAGTTACCCATGCTCACGGAATTCAGGCCACAAAAACAAAAATCTTGCTTGGATTACAAGGTGAAATTGATATAAGGTGATAAAACAAAACAAAGAATTAGAAAGGATAAGTTGTCAAACTTAACAAGGGGAACAAGTTAAACTTTTAGATGAGGGAAAGTAGTATGAATAAACAAAACAGGCTGGTGCAGAATTTTAATAAAGATGACCAAGTATCCAGTCGGTTTTCTTTTCATAAAGAAATATGAAATTATTTTTCTGATCAGACAGCCATTATCCAAGGTTATTTGCAAACCAAACAGCAAGAAAGCAGAATTTGCACTTTTAAAATGATAAAAACAAGGCAAACCTTCAGATCCCGAGAAGCTGCCCACACCCGCAATAAAAGCTCAAAGGCAGAATTCAAGAATGACCTACAAGAACAGCATTACAAAGCATTTCGTTCTACAGATCCAAGAAATATAAGATATTCACAAAGCAACTCACATGACATCAGCCTCTAGGATTGAGTGAGAAGGAAACTCCATAACATACAGCCGAGTAGCTTGGCACCAACACTTAAATGCTGGAGAATAACAAAATGACTCGTCATATATATTATACAAGGGATATTAATATGAAATATTTTGGAAAAATTATCAAAGTAAACCTCACAAAGTAACTCATTTCAAGAAAAAATAACCCCTTAAAAATTAGAGATCTAAGTTATCCTTGTTCTACAGCCCACTAATGGAAGGATGATGCTCGAAGTAAAAAAGTAAAAACAAAAGAAAATCATCTTTAACTTATCAGTTAAAAATACTTCAATACACTCCTCATTTTACCAATTATTCCCCCATTCCACTTGCTTGTTACACTCAAAGCCTAGGACATGCTATTAGTTGCCAGTGGTGACCTTTTGGCATCGTTGTGGCTTTCCCGTAGTTTCATTTCTGCTGTTTGTTGGCTATGTTGATAATCATATTATGACTTGAAGCTTTGGCCAAACAAAAAATTAGTGCTCAAAGCTACAGCTAACAAAAATTGCTATGACTCCTTCCCCAAAAAAAAAAAAAAAAAAAAAAAAAAAAAACAATTAACAAAGATATAACATAAAAAGGTTACAGCAATATTTTTCATATTACAAAGAACTTAACCAAAGTCTAAAGAGACAATCATATCTTAGGCTTATAGCTTAAATGTTTGTGTTTACTGATGGCTTTTTCTTGGCTCATTATTTCAAGCGTCCCCCTTGAGACACTTCCAAAAGAGAGAGAGAGAGAGATCCACCAAATTATATCTTATCCAGTCACAAGAAAGGTCGGACTTATCCCAGCAGGGCTACCTTGATTAGGGCTACTCAGGAGATGTCAATACCAGATCAACCAGTCTTTGCTATGTTTTCAGTTAAGCTTATTCATCTTTGAGGTAATTGTTTTATATATTACAATAACAATAGCAGGCTCCAGATTTAACTCATCTCTCTCTCCTTTCTTTCAAACAACATGAATATGTACTTGGGTGTTCAGCTGATATGATGTGAATAACCAAATCCCACGAATCATTTCTTTATGGTATAGATGTTGTGAGATAATTACGTACATACAGGTAAGTACAACAGAAGCAACAGAATATGGACAGCAACTCATTCGTGGAAAATGGCTGTGGAGATTCTTAAAGTTTTAGATCAACTAAGTGATTGCTGTCTATGAGTTATGGGCCATCAGCTTCAGATGGATGACTAGCATGAACAGTAAGAGTTATGGTGTTGGAGTCTGAAGATGAAAAATTATGCTGTTTATTGAGTTCAAAGTGGAAAAGGTCACGGATTTTTTTTTGTTAGATTTGATAAACTTTGCCTTGTGTATCTAGCTCTGTACAGGGGTGGTACCCCCTTGGTACCCCTTCCAATGAATTTTATTTACCATCCCCCCCACCCCAAAAAAAAAAAAAAAAGCTAGTGCTGAACTCTGCAAAATCCGAAGTCAAGATCGGTCAGCCAATCTGATTTCCATACACCAACAAAATGACAGCAGGTGTTCTAATTGCTAATGGACAGATAATATGCAATACCATTAGCAAATATTGGCCGATGGGGATCTCGGACATTTCCAAGAATCGGAAGAACTCGTGAAAGTACGCCTTTAAGCCTTGGAGTGAACTGCAGAGCTTCAAAGGTTCCAAAAATAGGACAGTTAAATTTGCTCAGGTATGATATTTCTATAACCAAATAAAACCAATTTTAAGATGGCAAGAGAGCATGAAAGAACAGAGGAGTTATCACCAACCATCTGCAGAAGCATAATCTGCTAGTATCTGAATCATAGCAGGAAGAGCCGAACTTGGACCCGATAAATGAAGGAAGACTTCTTCCATCATCTAACAAACAACAACACATATAGTTATAGGCATAGTGTAGTTAAAATCATAATCTCACTCAACTATAAGAAAAATAAGAAGTCAAAAAGTGAAAAAGAGGGAAAAATCTTGTGGTACTCAAGTACTTGATCTATGCATCACCAAAATCAGTGTATATAAAGAAAATCACAGATGTGACTAAGTTAGATTACTTTAAGCTGTTAGTCCAAACAGTTAAACCATAAACAATCAAGTGGCACCGGCACCCAAAATTACCTATGTCACTCACTCTCATATGTTTCAACAATATCGTTCTATTATCTATCAATTCCCAAAACAAATGCCTGCCACATCAGGGTGTCGCACAATCACACTAAGATTTGGAATTATTTTGGAAAGAACTTCAGCTGAGGAAGTTACACATTTTACCAATGGTTAGTCATCTTAAAATTCTATTAATGAAGGCACTAAGAAGCCCCACTCATATACAAGACGACATCAAAGGGGAAGTCTCCCATAAAAAGGACCCAAAAAAAAAAAAAAGATTAGGAACAAAAGCCCATTACTATCATTTCAAGGAAGCTATAAGTATGATACTGAACTTTCCCACTATACCATGACCACGTATTTCTAAAAGAATCCTAAGTGAACTCTTATCCATTGGAAGCTTTCTCGTTTCTTTCTTTCAAAACAAACCAAAGAAACAAGGAGAGGAACCATCTTGACATTTTTTGCTTTCCCAAGCATGAATAGATAGCTTCCCAAGCCCAATGTTCATCCTGCACCTTTCTTGACTAAAACTGCGCAAACAATAGTCCAAATCATTTTGGTCCAGCTACAATGCATATGCAGATGGTACCAACTCTCTCCATGGTTCTCATGGAAAGCGTCTATTGACTAATATTTTTCCTCTCTTTTTAAGGTTATCCAAAGTTAGAATAGGTCCCCAAGCAGCTTCCCAAAGGAAACTAGAGAACTTCATGGGGACCTTTGTCTTCCATATTGACTTCCATGGGAAAGACACGTTCCATGATAACTTTGTAGACACAGCATTCAATTAATGACTTAACCGAAAATTTTCTTGATCTAGAACAAATCCAACATTGACACATGTCTTTACCACTATCTGGCATCATCTAGTACAAAAGCAAAAAAAGTTGCGAAAGCCTCCACCTCCCGATCCTTGCCCTGACATAAGAAATCAATCTGCCAAACCACCTCTCTTGTTAGCAATCCAACAATCAGCCACTGTAGTTTTCCTTGCTAAGGCATAAAAGTCAGCAAACAAATCTTTCAAGGCAATATTTTTCACCATCCATTTCCCCAATAGGAATATTCTACCACTGCCCTCCTTAATTCAACTTCTGCTTCTAAAATCATCCCCCATGAGCTTCCCCATTTATATTGGTAATCCATCCTTGATCCTGCAGAAAAAGTTTTGGAAGCAGAACCCCTCTCCAAAAACTTTAATCAGATTAAACCTCCATAGCCATTTTTCTAAGCAAAGCTTACTGAAAGGTAACGATGATTTTACAAAACCCCACCCACCCAAAAAAAAAAAAAAAAGACCAACTGATACTTAGGACTATCAACCGAATCTCACCAAAGCAACTTGCTTTGATTGCTATCTAACCAGTTGAGATTCTTGCCATGTAGAGGAGTGAATGGCCATGCTTAGCATATCCACAAAATGGAATATTGAAGATAGATGGGTGGTACTTGTATAGAAGAAAATTCCATGCAGGACAGAATAATGCTATGTGATTTTTGTCCATTTAAACAGGAATACAAGTATAGAAAGGTTTGGCAAATTAGCAGCTAGTTGAGGGTCCCCCAGAGTTCTCAATAAGGTCAAGAAATCAAAATAAGTAAGTAGCACCATACTAGGAGCAGCAGGAAAAATCAAGAGCTTATATTGCTTACTAGCATTACTATTTGACTTAAACTTGCCAATTTCTTGAGAAAGTTTCTGAAATGTATTCAACGAGGTTTTCATCTCTTGTAGACACGAGAGGGAGGTTGTAAGCATCTACTAGTGTTTCTGTAGAGTAGGATGACTGACATTCCAAGGACACCTGTAACTCATGATCAACATGGATAATGGTGGAGTTCAGACTTGGTTTGAGACTGCTATAGAAGAGTGAAGTAGGCATGGACAGCATACCTGGCTCAAACCATCTTATCCCTAACTACTTTCTGCATACTATTACTGAGTATCATTAATATTTCAGCATAGAATTGCTGACTCATGAAAACACCACTGCTTCACATTGTTGGTGTTGAAGTCATCTGGAAAAATTTAAATTTCATTTACATCCAATTCAACCCCACCCTCTTAGTTTGCCATAATTGAGATTTCACTGTACTTCTCTGTGACACTACAGTTTCAGAGTGTTTACTTTCTGTTCAGATTTTTTTTTCTGCAATTCACCATTAATCATATAATTGCACGATGTTCAGACAAAGTTCCTGTCAACCCAGACAAAGAGCTACGCACTTTGATCCATAGGTTGCTTTTATAATATGTTATGCCTGTCCCTAGGTCGACCCAAAACTCAGGTTTTCTTTATACATGTTCATTCCACTAGAATTTCTGACGATTCATGTATGTGGTTTTATCTTCCACATACACAGAAAAAGGAAGATCTCCAGTTTTATGTATCAATCCATAATATAAATTGTAATTATCATATGTTACAAAAAAAACAGTGCAAATCTAATACATTATAGCAAAACTGACTTTTGCAACTAGTAAGAATTTAATCTAAGTACATTAATTACATAAGTTTTCGTGTTGGTTGAATTTCTTATGAAAAGATGAAGTTTATTCTAGTGTCTTTCCTTTCTAATTCATTTTCCCTCATCGTGCATAGCACTATATCATTAACAAAATTCAGGGGAATTATGCGTCCGTGTTTTTGTTTAAAGTTTTTCTGTAGAACATAATTTAATTATCTAAGTCCATTATTAGTAAAATCTCTAATATACTAGATTCTGGTAAAAAAAAAATCATGTGAAATTGGTCATACAAGATATTCTTTCGTACAGAAATATATTCACAGTAATATATTCGAATTAATTTGACTCTGCTATGCACATCATGTGGCAGAGAAAAATTACTACCAAGAAAAATACAAGCATCTATATCTATATGAAATTATAGGGACAAAAATTGACTTTATTGCATGTAATGCAATTTTTAGTATAGCAAGATCAGGCTGAAATAACAAATCATGTATTTAAAACATACAATCGAAATACAAGTAACTATGACTTCAACATGCACGATATACTTTCTGATGGAGATATAATTTGATTATACAAACATGAATCTACTTCATAAATACTAAATTCACTTCTTTTATCTACAATATAACATGTAATCAAATACAAAACTCATTACTAATTCTAATTAAAAAGATGGCAAAAAAGTAATAGTGTCAAATTATAAATAAAAAAATAGTCGATGATAAATTCAACTTACTATTGAACATAAGAAAATGGGATATATATATATATACACACACACAATATTTGATAAGTGTAAAGTGAATTTATATATGACAAAATTCAATTTATTCCATTTGTCAATAAATATTTTCTTCACATGATATTTTTATTCTTCTTCATTTTTTTTATCTCATTGAATTTCATGATTATTGTCACTACTATAACTGCAATAGTACAAGCCAAATGCACAAAATCAGAGAACAAACTTCAGCAAATACAGAAATCTAAAAAGTTATAAAAGATAAAACCATGCAAAGCACAGGGCATATACTATTTATCATTGAAAGATTACTGCGCTGTAAAAGATCTTTCTGCTTTGGGGGAATTACCGGCATGTGTCACCAGTCAATTGCATAGGCAGACTTCTCGCACTTAGCCAATCTATTGTGCTTACTTTTCATAGCAACTATTCTTATCACATGTAAAGAAATATAATTTCCTAGAGAGTTCCTACTTCTCATTTGACATTTCAATTTCTGTCTAGCTCATACATTAAATGTAAAGGTAAATTACTTATAGAGTCAAACTTTGAATTCTACTTGCTTGCGCAGTCAAATTCATCCTAAAAAATTGGAGAAGTTTCCTCCATCAAAATAGAAAAGGTAACACTCTTCAATGGCCAGCCTTTTTTGTTCAAGATCATCTTGCTGAAAATGATCTCAAGTAATATTATGTTTATGTTGATCTTTAGTGACTATATTTAGATTCCTATTTATGATAGGATAGATCGATTTTTTTCAGATCAACCAGATAGACCAAATTGGGTTTAACTTACTAACATGTTTTATGAGCTGGCACCGCCTTGGTGCCATTTTGCAGTGGACGCTAATGGCAAGATGATGCCACAATGAAGTTGACAAAGGAAAACAACAACATTAGGATTTACAGTCAATAACTCCATCATCCCTCAGGTTATGATGAAAATTGTAAAGGCATCCCTTGCATCTTGAGAAACTATCCTAATCCAATCCCCCTGCAACACCCCCCCCCCCCCTCCCTCTTCTTTTCAAGGAATATTGGGCCACTAAAACAACAGAATGGGTTGACACTGCATTAATATGCATTTTCTCTAACCCAAATAAGTAAAGAGTCATGACATAGCAAAAGCAGGGTTTCAACAATTCCACCAATCACATCCTGCAACATGGATTGATCTTCCAGTTCAATATTATTGTTCGAATTGAATTATAAGAAAACCAAAAAATATATGTAAAAAGAAACACACTGAAGTTACTAACTGTCATTAGTTTCATTTTTAAGTTGTACAAACTTTCAGTGAATGGTGCTTTTATATTCCTCACATCCAGAAAAACCACAAAATGTTTATAGACATTTCAAACTATCTACGATGCTGACAAAGAAGTATTTATGAATAGGTAGTGCTCAATCAATTGAACACTCACAACACATCTTGTCAGGGAAAATAGGAAACGTGGAAATACATACAGTTTAAAATAGAGGACAGGTAAGCTAAAAGCAGGTGAACTTTTATCACTTTTAATGTAGAGCATGAATACTAGAAGAAAGCCAATTAACATGGTAAGGTTCATATATAATCCCTCCTCCAACCAAGACCACAGCCAATATCTAGATATGTCCCCACCTCAAATTGATATAATAGTGGGGGTACTGTGCAGAGATGCTAAGTAAATATATCCAAGCACAACTTACAAGGTCGGGCAAGTGCGATCCTATCGAAACAAGCAATCCTGCAGCAGCTCGTTGCCAGTCAGCATTTAATTCCTACAGTGAGAACATGATTAGCTGTAGGAAGATATGCATGATCTATAAATCCATTTACCCAGAATAACACGGTGAACAAGTTGGTTTTGAGCAGATCATATTGCTTCACGCATAGGACCATCAACGGCCAAGCCTTAACACTGGTCAACAATCATCACCAACTACAAGAAACCCAAATAAAGAGATCCTCCCTGGTTTCCTCACGAGTGAATAGTTTACTACTCCTCTCCATATTAACATGGGGAAAAAAGCAAGAAGACATGCTCTCAAACACACAACATATTCACCAAATTATGCAAGAGACATTGAACTATGCTATATATCTTTTCTTCCTTATAACAGTCTAGCTCCAACTCTTTCACCCTCCAAATTATCCAAAAGCCTGGCCAAACTCGAGCCCGCGCGACAAAAGTAATAGCAAAATCAGGCATTGCATACACACCTTGGAGGATATCATCTCGGCGGTAGCAATCTTGGCCAGCTTCGACATGAAGGTCTGGTCCACATCCCTCTCGCTCAGCGCTTGCACTCCCACCGACATGACTTGGAAAGCTCCCGCCATGTTCCCGAACCGCTGCAACATTTCGCACACCACGCCCGAATTCACCTCCCCATTCCCAATCACCACTCGGTGGGAGCCAAAAAAACAAAACAAAAAAACAGAAAAAACAAAAAAGCAGATTCGGCGAAGCAGCAACGGTAATTACCCGCCGGCCTCCGCGAGAGACGGTGTAGCAACACTCCAGCACCAGAAGCGCGTTCCTGCATTACCCCCGGACTCAGCAAGTCTCTAATAGGCATCGCCGCGGCCACACACAAAATCACGCATGCACTCGTCTAGAGCTAGAGAGAGAGAACAAGAGAGAGGAGCATATATACAGAGTGGCGATGTCCTTGAGAGAGGCCATGGACGCCTCGCGCACGAGCGGGGAATCATCGGCCAGCGACGAGACCAGGACCTGCACGGCCTCTGCAAATCCCGAAGACACAGAGACGGAGAGAGAAGAAAATTCAGGAGTCCGCGAAACGGAGGCGAGAGGAGACGGGGGATCCGGAGGGAGTCGCGAGCGTTACCGGACGCCGGGATCGAGACGCCGGAGCTGGAAGCCGCCATCGACGAGAGACGGAGACGGAGACGGAGAAGATCGGACGGAAGAAGAGAAGAAGGTGGGGGAGGATTATGGAGAAGGTGAGTTTGCGCTCAGCTCAGGTGCGCTTCGAGACAGGTTGGAATCCCGCTGGGCAATTTCTCTTCCTTCCCTTTTTAACTTCGCGTCGACCAGATTCGAAAATACACGTCAGCGCGAGCCGCGAGCGCGACGAGCGAGAGACGACGCCGAGACGAGGGTCGGTCGGTCGGTCGGTCGACGTGCTTTCCTCAGGGGTCGGGGATGGGGAGTTGGGGGAGCGATGGTGATTTGATGTATAATCGCGAACGTGATTTCGTGTTTGTTCTTTTATTATTTGTCTCTTTGTTTTTTCTTTTTTTTTGGGCGTCGTTGCGTGCGCGATCGAGTCGGTCCAACGCACTTCCCTCCCGAGCCGAACCCGGGGGGGCAGGTGGTGATGTCGCTGATTTGATTTGGAAGGTAACAACTGACAAGACCGTTAGGAGAGGAGGACGAGGGGAGCGGGAGGGTGGGCTGGGATCCGGAGAGAAATGGGCCCGCTGCGTAATGGGCCGTCGGGCCGCGGTTAGGCCGCCTAATAATCGTTTCTGTATGTTTCAAACCTTTTACCTATGGATGATGGAAATAAAAATAGTAATAATTCGAATTCGAAAAGAGGAAAACGCCTAACGTGCCCGGACATGGCACATGGCGACACGGCCTGATGGCCAGGTCCACGTCTGCCTTTAGGACATTGAACTTATTTCTCCTTTTTAAGTGAGTACTATTATGATTACTGATTCGAATGATTGGAATAATCATATTTAAGAATGCATTGATTTCACTCAAATTTTCAAGATAATTTGGTGATTCGGAGAAAGTTATTTTCTTCTTATTGAAAAAAAGAAGTTTTCACTCTCATTAACATTTTTCGTAAGTCAATTAATTTTCCGTCGCCCAAAGACCGCAAAACTAGAAAAACAACTTCTCGGAAATTGTTATCTACGGATCCAAAGATTACGTTTTACATTGTGCTCGTCAAGAGTGCCATAGCTTTGTTAGGAAGCACTGAAGTCTGATCTCCATTGATCATCCCAAATTTAACCTAAAATATGCACTTCCCTCCTGTTCTTCCCCAATGAATTTTAAATTTTACCATGGACATCCAGCTCGCCAGATAGCCGACAGATTCGAAAAGAATGAAACATGACAACCAGAAGCCTCGGGCAGTTGAGGGCCACAACTTGTGGCTGTAGAGAACAGAAAGCCAGCTCAAGCACAAACGTGTGCAGATGAAAGGAGAATCACGTTATGGCCAAAACAAAGAAAAGACCATGTAGCTCATATCCTCTCGAAATATATCTCCTAATCAACGGGGCAGCGGTTAGATAATGCAGCAAAATCCCTCTCATACACTTAGCTGAGTGATCCGTTGCTATACACGAACAAGGTGAGATTGTAGGGAACCAGGAAATTAAATATCAAAAACCCCCCATAATTCCAGAAGCAATGCTAATTATTGACTGAATAAGGAGAGCCTACGGGAGCCATGAGCCCTAGGTACCGCATTATCCTATATCGGCGGACCTTTTTTGGAGATCTCGGTGGTGAGAATAGGTCATCCTATAACAAGTAAAAAGACGTTTCAGGTTAATAATTGGCAACCATACATTATTTATATCAGTTCATTAGCAAAAAGACAATGACTACTCACACTGAAGAAAGATCTAGGCTTTCTTTTTCTCTTGCCTCTCCCTTTTTCTGAGGAGTCATCTTCTATGCTTCTCAGATTTGATATGATGCACCCACCTGGTCGGACAAGGAGACAAGAAAAAGTGGGCTTCAGGATTGCATGTAGGCTGTCGCTTTCATGTCCACTTAATTAATGAATCCACTATGGCCAAAGTAATACTATGAATCTGAACATCTAGTAAACTGTCTATTGTATTCAAAATTGGCTCCAAGCAGAGAGCATTCCAAGCCCAGTTTAGAAGGGTAAGCCTATCTGACATTCAAGTCTCACTAATCTAAAGTGTTCATATCATCAATGCAGAAGGGGGACGTTGAGAAATATTGTGGCTCTTTCCTCGAAGCTTTTAAAACTTTTCGGGCATCCAAAATGATATAAAAATACAGGTCAAAAGTCTTAGGTTTCTAGTGATTTTTCTAATTGCTATTCTTTTCTTAATACTTTTGTTCTTGCCTCCTATCGCATATTTGCTCTACATGTAAAGCCTAGCTTATGAGCGAGGTAGAGTATTCAGAAAAGTGCTTCATATATGTTGTGGACTCCTCCTTGAAAGTTTAAACTTTTGAGACAAAAGGACTTCTCGCAAGTAAAGGCCTAATGTATTTATCCTCGTCCTAACAGGTGTTTAAATGGTCACCGCTTCCTGTTTAGAAGCATAAACTTTTCTTACACGCATATCCCCTAAAAACACCAAAGGCTGGGGGGAATAAGGTGACCGCTGATGTGGCAGATGTCAAATGCAGTTGGATCATGAGAAATCAAAAGATCCACATATGAATAACTGCTCTTTTACCCTGAAACAGCTGGATGTGAAGAGATAATCTGTTCAACTAAACAGAAACATGCTAAATTACTCATCTAGCATTCATTTAAGAAATTTCAGAATTAGGACAGATGCCTTTGCCACATTCAAGAACATGGATGCAGTTATATGCTTTGGTACCAGAGAGACCATCTTAAGCACCACAACCAAAATTACAAAGTGTAAAAACTCTATCAATTTGCCTAAGGAGCATTGAACATATGTAGCCATTTTGCTTAATCATGGAAATCACTGGAAAAACATTCAAGTGTGCAATGTACCAGCAGCATTTCACTCCTTGCACGGCCAGACAAAAACATATACACATTGTAAGAAACATACCAGAAAAAGGGTCTGCCCGATCTAGGTTATTTGGCTCATCAGGAGAAGATAACTGTTGGACTGGGCTCGCATGGTCCTCATTTGATGCTTGCAGCTTCAAGAAATTTACAGGAAATTAGATGCTAAATTAGAAAAATAACGGAAGAAAGATGGATCTAGAAGTATATATTTATCTACATACAGAGAGAGATCCTATGATTCTCCTTTTCATTAATACTTATCAACAGCTAATTGAGGAGAAACTAAAACGTTTCTATCACTAATTAAAGGTTGATTGTCAACAAAATTTCCAATAATTGGCAAAAATGCCACAACTTTTCTTTCCCTCAACTGAACCTAGGAGCTAGGAGCACCATTTTTGGCATTTCTACAGTTGCAAGAATTCTGATCCAACGAATTAAAAATGGCTTTTGCAAGGATGTTGAGAATGCAAGAACGGTTCTATTTCTTCCCTAATTTGGCACTTTGTGGAGAATAAGATTGATAATTAGAATCATCAAGATGGAGAGACATATAGGAAAAGGGAGAAAGCAGCATATGCATAGTCCACTGTTAATAAGACTTCCAGTAGGAGATAAAACGGCAAGACTGAGTTATGCCCACTGCAATTTGTCGAAAAGGATAGGAATGGATATGAGATTAAGATGGTTCAGGGAGGACAGATATATATTAAGGGAGAAATATCAGTGGATTAATAACACAATCAAAGACCAAGATCAAAGAATACAATTGGTAGCAACTCACTTAAAACATAAAATGACTTTTAAAATCCACATCATGTCTATATCAATATCAACTCTTATGCTTTCTTTGGAAAGAGGAGGAGTGGAAATGAAGAGTGGGTGTAAAAAGTGAACAAATATTTTAAAAACTTCGGTGAAGAGAAAAATAAGGGCAAGTTTAAAATTTTCTTTGCTCTTTCATCCCCTCCATGTACTCAAATAAAGCATTAGATAATTGCTGAAATCCATTAATGCAAAGATTACTTACTTCAGCAGGAGACAACACTTCATAGTCCGTTCTTTCCAATACAACACTCACTGGAGTCATGCAAACATCACTGCTTTCTGTACCCTGAAATTTGTTTGGCGCGACCAGCATCCTGAAATAAATGTCTTTCTAAATTAAATATTTCCACATGCATCTCCAAATGTTAAAACGGATACCCAACAGAAGGACCCTTTAAATGTCCCAGCAGTATGATTTTTCGCCATAAGCTAACTAAGAAATAACATAAGGTTTGAATACCTAGAGTAATGCTGGATAAGGATCTAAATACATAAACTGTTATAAATGTTCTCTCCTTCCTGTGTACTGCCATTTATGTTTTTTTCTTTTGTTTCAATATATCTTAATGGAACATCCAAAAATCCAGATCCTACACACCATGACTTGCAGCATTTGACCGGAGTGAATGCTAGACATTGCCTTCCTGAATCCTTTGCTTCATCTGAACTGACTGCAGCAACATTTGACAGTCCATCTTTACCATTAGAGAATCTTGGCAAGTAATCTGAGCATAAAAAGGTTTTACCTTGAGAGTTAAGTGAACTCATTGAATTTATCTACCAAAATGCCTACTACTTAAAAAAATAGCATCCTGTCCGATGTCCACCTTGAGAGTTAAGTGACATAACTCAATTTATCTACGAAATTGCTTGCTAAACTTGAGAAATAATGTCTTGTACAATGTCAGAAGACTCAATGAGAGATTACTCCTAGGCATTGCATAGATGTTGTAGAGGTGCACGGCTTAATACCCAGCAAAACTCCATTAAGTACACATTCCTCATTATAAGCCTAAAAGAATACCACAGAAAGATCCACAATTATCTCTTTGGTTCTCTGTTTTCACAGAATACACAGTTCATGCACCGCAAAATCCTTCTCCAATTCTAGATTGTAGGTGTCTCATTCCGTGTTGATGAATTAGATTAACTAAAAATAGTACATAAATGTAGAATGAAAACCAATCTTCCAAATGCCAGAGAAACCTATAGCATGCCAGAAAGGAAACCAAAAGATCAACCACGCCAAGACTGAAAAGAGTTAGCAGATACAAGCCACGAATGAAACCGGAATATCAGCCGAATCCCAATTGAAAAGCGGCAAGGAGCAATAGACCGAATGAACAGAACTCCACCAAAGTACGAATCAAAGCATTCAAATAAATCCAAGGGAAACACCAAATCCGTTCACGAAAACCGCAGTCACGATAAAAATCAAAACTTCGAGACATCGACCAAATTAAAAACCACAGACTCAACGAGCAGCCAAATAAGACATAGCAATCACGCAACAACAGCACATCGCACGCCCAGAGAGAAAATCTCACATGACTCGGCAACAAGCAAATTATCCACACACATTCACCGTTAGAGAGAGAGAGAGAGAGAGAGAGAGAGAGACCTGAAGTGGACATGGAAGAAGGAGCAGAGGAAGAGGCAGAGGAGGAGGTGAAGAAGGAGAAATCGGAGCGGCGCTTGGGAGGCGGGCCGCGCCGCTGCTGGGAGTGCTTGGCGATGTTGTCGATCGGCCTCGACTGCTCCTCCGGCTCCGCCCTCGCGCGCTCGAGATTCGGTTCCTCGCCATCACTGCGAATTCCACGCGAAACGATTCATTCGATCTTTCGCTTTTCGGGAGCGCACGGAGGGAGGGAAGGAAGGAAGGAAGGAAGGAGGGAGAGACCTAGAAAAGTGATGGAAGGGGGGAGGGGGGGATGGAGTGGAAAGGATGAGTAACAGCGAAAGGCCAGGAGGGGGTACCTGCTCGGAAGGGGAGACGAAAGAATCGGACACGGCCGATGCGAGGAATGCGAAGAAGGCGAGGAGCGATGGGCCATCGTCGTGTCTTTGATTCTCTCTCTCTCCCTCGCTCCCTCGCTCGCTCGTTCTCGGTTTGCAATTTGCCTACTTAGTTGTTAGGCGCTCTGCTCGTGCCTACTCTTTGTCGGCATCACTGGTCCGGTGGATTTTGGAAAAAGACAAAAGATTTTTGGATCGCAAGTCGGACCGGTAGAATAGTCGTTAAATAAATAAAACGCGAAAAAATAAAAATTGAAAACTCAGGCGGGGAGGGTTGCCGGTCTTCACCACCGGCTGCCCTACCATTGTTGCGGAGGGCAGGCGAGGGTGAGGAATGATCGATGGGAATCACCAGGCCTTAGCCAAGGGTCAGCAACTACGCAGCAATCTAGGGGAGGGCCACAACACTCAGCTCAAGTCTGGCCAAGGGCCATCGATAGGGATCAGCAACCCAACAAGCCATCCCCCATCATCACCCACCCTTCCCAGCGATAATGGGGGTGATGGCGACAATGAGGGATGCGAGCCCTCGCTTGCGTTTTCCTTTTTTCTGTATATTTTTAGATTTGCTTATTTTTTTATGTAACTTACATAAATTTGTATTAAAAATCAAATTTAGACCAAAATAATATTTTAGCCATATTAGAGCCATATGAGATAAAGAAAAAAAAAATCACGCCATCAATTTTCGTCACCCAAATTGGATAGAATTAATGGAAGGAGTATGTTAAATCAATTTGATAAATTTTAGAACTTAATTACATTTTTGAAAAGTTATAAGACTAAATTGCGGTTTCATAATGATTTTTTGGGCTTATAGTATACTTATTTCTTAGAAAAAGTAATATCACCCAAATTTATGTTTCTTAATATGGCTATCAGTATCCAAAACTTTTTTTATCGAACGAACATTCTCAAATTTATATCGATGACCCAAAAATATTTTTTGTTCAACTTTCATTCATACTAGCCATAAAAATTGCCAAGTGACAACATCTACTGAGCCAAAACACTAGGTCAACCTTCCATATATAGATCTTTTTCAAGTACCGTATGTCGAATTATGTCGTTCTAGCCAAACATTCCATGCGAGACATACAGATTACTTCCGCATGATAATTGATTTCAGCACTACCATGGCCATTATCAAGAAAGCAACATCAATTCCGGAGTAGTTTGTATAGGAGAAGCCAAACCCCGCCTTTGGAATTCCTTTAAGATGATAATCATTCCATTTCTAGATTCCTAACAAAAACAACCTAAGGTCACTCTCACAACTAGTCGACTCACCCAAATCTTCCACTCTTGACCCAAAAATCACAGAATTCAACCTTTTTAGTCCACAAGGATATGGGAGAAATTGAACAGTGACATTCTCCCCACCCAATTTCCGCAACACCTGCCGTTGGCTATTTTGTCACTTCCTCACATTCTTCAACCATCACCGCCACTCCACTCCCCTAGGACTTACATGAATAGTGAACGCTTGCCCAACAAAAATAGGCTGCTTCACTCCATCAGTTGTTTTCCCCCTTATCAAAGTTGTTGTCAAATCTCTAGTTACTCAGGCTTTCTCCGACTAGTGAGGCATCTTGAACCAACTGTGCTTCTTTGGTAGCACCTTTTGCCTATTAGGCTTCTCCTAATTTTAGCAAATCAATGGAGGTTTCTTCACTTGATGGAAAAGTGACAACAAATATTTTCTTGGCATCCCCCCTTGTAATTTGTGGAACCTGTTCATGATACTATTTGTCATTGGCCAAAAGCTTCCTAGTGAAGGATGAGCCCGTGCAATGCTTGATGAGACGAAATATTAGGCCGACCTTCCCTTAAATAGATGGTTTCTAATAACCATATGACAAACATCATCATCCTATCAAACATGTCATGCCTACTTTTACTCGGACATTTGATCTCTCAAGTGAAACATACATATCATTTTTGTACAATAATTGGTTTCAACCTGCCATGACAATCATTAGGAATGCAATATAGACTCTCTACCAATTTATTCACGATAGGCGACCACATTTTTTAATGTCCTCTAAGATGATAATCATCCCATCCTTGAATCCCTAGCACAAACTCGTGGCATCACTCCCAAGCGCCAATTGTATCACTCCTTCTGCATCTAGCACTCTCCATCCTAAAAGAACGAAGCCCTAGTCTCCGGTCTACATTGGTATGGGAGAAATCAATCCATGACATGTGGACAACACCATGAAAATGGACTTAACTTGGCAATGGACTAACGCAATCATGTCAGCCAAGAGATTAGACACGTCAGATTTTTCACAGCCACGAACGCTGATAACATGCACGATCAAATGACGGACACGTGGAAAGTGTTCGCATGCTTATTTGCACGGGGCGGGCCATGGTTGGCCCGTGACAATCACACACATCTCCATGTGCGCTCGTACATCCTTCCACGTTGTCTACTTCTTGTCGTAAGTGCGTGTTTAAATTTAGGCTTTGCATCATAGTTAAATAGAACATATCATATCAGATATCGTGCGAAGAGATCTGTCAAAAAAAAGATGGTGACAATTGAGGGTTGTTATGATACTGTTTTTTGTAACCAAGTTTTCCAAATCACAATCTCTAGTTCATCAAATGAGAATCTTTGGTTCATCGAGAAAGACCACGTAATTAGAAAAGGAGCTGTGATGGGTGGGGTTTCAAAGAACTAAGCTGGCTTCGAGAAAGTTGCAATGCCACGTAATTGAAACAATTTATGTGATAGCTCATATAAATTGGATGATCATAATACCAGTTCCTAGTACTTCTTGATTGTTTAAACAACACCTTACTTCTATTTTGTGCAACAAGCAACACATCTCTTCTTTTCTAGATAATATGAGATATACCAATTTCAGGCACACTTGACCCTTAAAGTTAGTTAACTTTAGCCCCTCGTTGCTCCAAGCAAGAAATATCCAAAATGATCGCTTAAACAACTTTGTGGAAGCAAAAAGTCATATCCTCGGGGAAGAAATCCATGGAAGTGAGAATTGAGAAATTAGACATGACGTTCGGGAGACAAAAACCTCCAAATTCATGAATATCAAACATCAGTCTTACAAAAAGTAAATGACATTCTCCTTATTCATTCCATAGCGCAAAAAGAGAAAAGTGATGCTATTACTCATCTTATATGATTTGATTGCATTTTTGACACGAAGCTTATGGTTGCCCATGTCATTATCGGAGTGATTAATGTTAATCTATTGTGGAGTCATGGCATTAAAATCGAGTCACGATTTGGCCAATTTTTTCCTGCTCTCCCTTCTTGATACGTAGCGTTACATTAATTGACTAGCCTGGTTGTAGATGAAAATGGCGACGGATTTCGACATTACCATGTTTCGGCAAAGTACTATAGATAGTTCAGATGACGATGGCCATTGATTCTGACGATAATGACAATTGATTTTGCGGATGGCCAGAAAATCTAGGAGAGAGCAAAGATGTTCTCGAATTTAGTTAGAGGAGAGATGAGGGGCAAACCTAGGCCCCTCTTACAGCGAGATTCTTGCTAACCGAAAACGAGCACCTAACCAACTTTAGCACCACATATAAATCACTCCAAACCCTTCAAGCCTCAAAGCAAATTGAAGTTAGATTTCTCTTTTTAACTCGTTTATTTTTTCCCAAAAGGAGAGACAAAACTTGCAAAGGTCGTGCCAAAATCCCTCGACTCATTGCTGCTTAGCTCCAACATCAACATGGCATTGCCTTTGAAAGCCCTCTTTGCCTCACTGCTTGCCATTGCCTCGACGTTGTCCGATCTTCGCGTTGCGAATGCCGCGGTCGCTCATCATCGTTCCTCCTCGTGGCGACATGCCGCTCACCATGTGGTTGGAAACAGAATACATTACCGCCATCCCCGGAGGGCTCCTGTCCATTCCGCTAAGCATGACCGGCCCAAGTTCGCGCCAGGCCCTTGGAAGCAGGCTCATGCCACCTTTTATGAGGGTGGCTCCGGTACATTTGGTACGTCTTTTCCTTTTTCCTATGTTTTATTTTGATTGTAAATCGACATAGATAGAGCGTACCCTCAAAAGCATGCGATGTTTGTTTATGACAAGCATTGGTTTGATCGTTTCATAAGCATGCAGCTTGGTTTTTTAAGGAACCAGGAAATACACGCGACGATCAAATAGATTAACCAAGATTCAACTTGTTGTGTAGGATGACAAACATAGCCATGACCGATGTTGGCTCAGCCAAGAGAGAAAGGGTAGTTTTAGGATTTGTGTGCCCCACGACCCCATTGTCTAGTAAGTAGATACATTCGAAAACAACGAAAACCTCTTACAAATGTTGCAGTTGATTCTAGCAAATTTTGTTAATTGATTCAATGCGTTAGCTGATCCGGAATGAGTTTACATGTTTGCGTCCTTAAGTTGTGTAACTATCAAGAAAATTCAGGGTAGAGGCAATTTTACGAGACAAGTTAGAGAACCGAGTTGTTATCACGTATTCAGTGTTTAACTTTGACAATTGCGACAAACTGTTCTGCAATTTGTAGGAGGAGCCTGCGGTTATCAGGACGTGGTGCAGCAAGGCTACGGCTATGGGACGACGGCGGTGAGCACGGCAATGTTCAACAAAGGGCAGACGTGTGGGGCGTGCTACGAGGTGAAGTGCGTCGACAACCCTCAGTGGTGCCAGCTTGGCCAGCCTTCCCTCTTTGTCACGGCCACCGACCTCTGCCCTCCCAACTACAACCTGCCCAGCGACAACGGCGGATGGTGCAACCCGCCCCGCGAGCACTTTGACCTCGCCAAGCCCGTTTTCACTAAGCTGGCCAAGGACTACACCGCTGGCATTGTCCCGGTCCAGTACCGCAGGTCTGGCGCTGAACTCCATCCTTGTTCCTCTCCAGCGCGCATCCACTTCTCAATTTTGTCTTAGAGAAAGGTGGACGCATGACGGATTCAATTCAGTCTGATGAAGTTAATGCATTGCAGGGTTCCATGCCGGAAGCAAGGAGGGGTCCGGTTCACCGTAACTGGGAACCCGTACTTCAACCAAGTGCTGGTGTGGAATGTGGGTGGAGCCGGTGATGTCGTGAGCGTACAGGTGAAGGGCAATAAGGTGCCATGGACTACAATGCAGCACAGCTGGGGCCAGAAGTGGGAGACCAACGCCATGTTGGTCGGGCAGTCCCTGACCTTCCGGGTTAGAGCAAGCGACGGCCGATTCACAACCGCCTGGCACGTCGCCCCACCTAACTGGCAATTTGGTCAGACCTTCGAGGGCAAGAACTTCAAGTGAAAACGGATATATTACACTCAATGTCGTCTCCTTTTAACCTTCTCAGCTTCATCATACAGCTCCTCCTTCGCCAATAATCGAAAGAAGATCGATTGTCTCCATGAATTTGCTGGCTAGAGAGGTTTGCGCAACTCCCAGAATTGTAGTATCAGTATCAGCAAATTTTGATCTAGCGTGTCTATGAAAATACACTTGATTGATTGATTACCCAACAATACTTGATACTAAGGAAGATATATCGGATTGATCATATTGACTGCAAGATAGGGGGATAAATTGCATACGCATGGAAAATGGCGAAATCCCAGCCGCACATCTTACATCGAAATTAATATGGAATTTTAATCTCATCCACTTCAGTGATACATGATTTGTAATCATACTATAAGTTACCAAAATGTCCAAACAATGAAGCATATGGGAATGACAAGTTCAATTGCCCAAAAGATAGAATAGAGAGATTATCATTTGCTATTTCACAACATTCTATACACTCAACATCCGCCAAAACTGATATATGTAACTCCCTTTCACCATAATTAGATGACGAGTGCTATGATGGTTACAATGTGGCAAAAAATTCCCGAATTCTTCAACTAGCGAATTCTCATTACCAAGACCTCATGGTCAGGCATGCATGTTATTGGATTTCTTCTGTTTCTTCTTCCTGCGCTTTGCTTCTCTCGGTTCTGTCCTTTCTTCCAGTCGTTTGGAAATTTGTGAGCGAATTTCCAGCAACTTCGCTTTGGCATCTTGAAAGAGTGCATCTGATCTTAAGGCCATCAATTGCTGAAACATTACGTAAACAATGTGAACTACAGATTCAGCTCATTTTGAAGGCTTTTCTAAGGAAGTGAATAATTTTTTTACCTTAAGATGGTCCATTGCTGCAAGATTAAATCCAATCGTGTCCTTACATTCCTGATAAAATTCCAATTACATCTTCCATCAACAAATCAAATTGCTCAAATAAACTGCTTTAACACAATTAGACACACACAACATCAATTTTCTTTTCTGCTAAGCAGTCCAATCTCCCGTTTGTCAAAGCCAACTGGGATTATACTCTTCACTTTGTTAGTAAAGGTAATCCGCATTAAAATGTTGACTTGATCTAGTAATAAATGGAGCCAAAAGTTCAATGATAAAGCTAAGCCCAGCACTGAATAAAGGCTGATAATCAGGATCCTCAAAACAAACAAGTAATTCAGCATCTAACCTGGGCAATTTTTCAAGTTACTGAAAGTGAATATGTATGAAGGACAAGACAGTTCACGACAGCAGCATCAACTAGAGTGGATGCAACGTTCTCCCTTCTTAGCACACAAATATCTATATTGACTCGTAATCCAGGCATGACATTGTAGGATAACACCAACAGAGCTGCATGGTAGGATTACCTTGACTTTCTTGTGAAGAATGTCCTTTAGTGTAGTCAACAAAGGCCTGGCAGCCGGGGTTGAAACTAATTGATTGTAATGTGTCTGTAAAAGCACTGTAGCAATCCTTGAAACAAGCTCAACCTGATAAGCAGAAAGAAAAAAATATGGGAAACTGAATATGCATTCCACTTCATGAGCATAAATCAGTGCTGGGTTTTCTAGCAAATATATCAGAATACGAGACATAATCCAGATCGATTTACCATTAACACAGCTTAGAAAAGGCAGAGAAAATTCCTAACTAGGCAGCAAAAGATTTCAATTTACTCAAGCAGTCCGTTGAAAACTAATCCTGTGTCAGGAGAGGTCAAGAGAACCCACTGGGATCGGACTTTTGTGGGGGTTTTCTTTGGTCTTAACTGCGTCTCCCACTTTCAACTTTAGCTGTCACTTTGGCTTAGTCTTTTCGGGTGAGCGGTAGGCGTGGGGCCGCAAAACTTTCTTTTTAGTTCAGTATTTGGCACCATGAAATGCTAGTCAGTGCCGCGACTGATGTCAGGTTGATGGACTCTACATCAATGAACTAAACCATTTCCATTTCCCAGAAATACAATTAAATTACAGAAGCAGCTCTCTTTCATTCTGTAGGAACATCAACATTAACCAGGCATTACTTTAACTGTCATTTACTTTATTTAATAGGTATATTGACTGTCATTTACTATTTTTGTACTGTCGGTTATGATTATAGCTGAATTACCTTTTACTTCTATTGTTGAGATGTCTATGTTTCGCATACATCATGTTCTGTATTCTTGTCAGTTGAGGGATTACTCATTACAAATTCTATAGGACAAGGAGGATTAGATGACGACACAGATATCAACATGTTACACATTGATCTACATCCCAAGAGGAACATGAATTCATTCATATTAGAGATCGCCAACCAGCAAACAAGTGTGTATCAGAGAGGTCCACATGGAAACATAGTAGGAAAGGCAGGTCTTTAGCATGGTGATCATTTATGTTGTTTTAAGAGAACTTACATCTCACCACCCAGGAACAAATGAAGAAAATTGATAGGTAACCATCACTGAGGCAAAGCATTTAGCCATAATCAGACACCCGGTGCAGAATGATTAAGTCACCCCTCCCTCTTCTCTCTCTCCTCTAAGAAGAAGAAGAAAAAGAGGGATGGTAACAGAAACCCGATCATTCTGCCACATGTTTTAACTTATACTATAAACCAAAAAGTTCTTGTATCCAATTTGATCCTCCTTCCCCTACTCTCTAGTGAAAAAGAACAGGAAAAAAAAAACTTGCATTCTAAACATATAACATGGATATTAAAGTTTGCATACAAGTTGGCAAGTATATATCCAACCTTATCAGGGTATGTTGTCCAATCCTTCAGGTAAGATAGGAGCTTCAAAGCATCTGAGAAAGGTAAAGCCTGCGATGGGAGCAAAAAATCTAATCATGCTTCCTGGTTAACATTCAAAATGGAAATAGAAACTTAGCCACATAACAGAGCTTGATCAGATAAAGCTCAAATGGAAGTCCAGCAATCCTACAGGTTTAGGACCTGTCTGGATTGACATACTTTTTCCTTTTTGCTTAATGTAAATCTCATAATGCACCTTCATTTTTTATTTTATTTTTTATAACCTGAAATTCTTCAAACTTTCACAACACTCAAGTATCAAACGGAGATTCATATATGATATTTTCATGATCTTCTGAAACTAGAATAATTTTTCAAATATTGGCAGGAAAGCAAGTTTTTGCTTTTAATTAAGTCCATACAAATAAGCCTGTATGTTCTTGTTTTGTCACAGGAAAGCTGAAAAGATTTTTTTTTAAAGCCTAACCAGTGTAAAATCAGGTTAAAGTGGTTGGCGGTTTGAACCTTTTCTTTTCTGCCCAATCAAGATATGACAGTCATATTCTAATGATATATAGTGTCTTGTGACAAATGGTAATGCATAAGAATAACAGGGTGCACACAACAATTTGAGACTAAGAGGCTGTGGGTTTACTTCCCAGAGCCCTCAATGTTCTTATTGTAAAGATTTCAGTTCAATTTTAGCGTCTGATATATTGTCCGCCATCACATCAAAGATGGATATCTCTGCCTAAGTGGCAGGGCCTCACATCCAGAAGTCATGGGATTAATTCCCATCGAAACTGTTGATCTCTTCAATGGTTGAACTTGGACAACCCAGATTGAGCCAATTTGACACTGGCCATTTATAAGGGGACGACTAAGTTCTGAAGACTACAAAGATTTATCTTCAAATAATCCAGTTCCAATAGAGCCGACTATCAACAGCCCATCTGAAGTAAGTCATACTAGTAGGTACACCAATAATTTATTTCAACCATAAACCACAATAAGCTTACAAAGATATGTCAAACAACATATACGGAAAAGATGAATCCAACGGATCACAGAGCACATGTATACATGCATAACTTCCAACATTCATTAAACATGACATACAACATAGACTTCTTTTGACACACAGGCCTCCGTGCATCGTGCATGCATTTTTTCTTTTCACCTTGGAAGGAATGGGGTAGGTGTTGGCAATCAGGTAACAGAATGAAATTGATGATAATATATCTTTACACAAATTTAGAAAACTTATTTGTTAAAGCCTCACAAATCCCCAGTGCATAAAGTAATAGATATTTAGCAGAATATAACAGTTACGAACAGCTCCATAGAAAAGCCTCCATGTAAGTTCAAGCATATGATGCTGCATACCAGTAATGTCTGCTCAAGGTCATTAGTTTGAACGTTCGAAAGAGCACGAAGAATAAAGTCAGAGGGAGAAAGCCCCAGCATCACGTAATTTGGTTGGAATTCTGCAGTCTTTCCTTTGTTTTTCTCCTCCTGTCAGCAAATATTATGTTAACACATTCATATTCAAACATATGTAAGATCAAACTTATTTCAACACATATAGATTCAAACATATGCAAGATCAACTTGCAGATATACAACTTCCAACCAGATCATCTTCCTTGGATGACAACTCCCAATTAGAATTTTAAAACCAATTAAGTTTACACTTGATATCACAGAATCACCAGCCCATATTCTCCAATGCTTGAAACTTTCGCAGCATCACCAAACTTCTTTTGACTAAGAAACAAGTTCGAGATAAATTCTGAAATTTTCAACACATAACATTTCAAGTCAAACATTATGGCCGCCTTTGGTTCAACTTTTGGGGAAAGCCTTTGCATTTTTATTTTTTTTCGAAATGCAAATAGTGTTTGGTAAAGTGTAATTGAAAAGTGCATTGGAACTCAACTGCGGTTTAAATGCTGTAGCGAAAAAACTACACTTATAAAGAACCTTAGTTATATTTTTTTATATAAATAAAGAGAAAAAGAAATTGAAGCTCTGGCAGCGCTCAAGCGAAGGGCTCAGGCAATGGCCAGATGCCAATGAGCCAGATTTGGCACCTACATCTAAGGTCGCACAATCTTAGGCAACCTCAGGCAAGGGCCACCAATGCCAAATATGGCTTTCCAGCGACATCGCACGTTGATGATAAGAGCAGAATTTCAAAAGTTAAGCGAGGGCAAATTTGGAAAAAAAAAATCATTAATTTCTGAAGTAGCATTCCGAAAACACTCAAAGCCCAAAGCTAGGTAGGACTTGCATTGGGTTCAGGGACTTTGGATGACTTGGGAAATGCTAGCATTTCCCAAATGGGCTCCCAAAAATAGCTGCCAAACACTTCAGCATTTGCCCAAGGGTCTTTAGAGCCCCAAACCCATTTCTAATGCTGAACCAAATGCACCCTACATACCTTAAAGCCTAGATGTACTACCAAGTAACACCAAAAATAATCAGGCCATTGATCTAATAATCATCAATATTCTCCAGTTGAAGTTGTAAGAAGCATATCAAATCACATATAAATAACAAACTACTGGAGGTAACCAAGCATGTTAGAGTCACCTCTGTTCTCACAATCAAATGAATCGCAGCTTCATTCATCGTATAAATTATTCAGCAAAAGCATCCTGGTAGCAATTTATATTTTACACAAACATGTAGCATAAGAGACAATTGAGAAAACTAGGAAGCAGACAATTCAAATGCAAGAGTACCACAAAATAAGTCTAATATGAAAATGCATACAGAACTTGCGTGGCCTAATGTACCTCCAACAGGGTATAGACAAGATACCTCATGTTCGGCAATTCGTTTCAACTCCACTTCTGCTATATCCAACGCCTCAATAATTGAATCAGTTGCTGAAAGTGTCTCTTGAGTTTTCTTCCCTGCTAAGGCCACAGCACCCTCTTCTGGAATTTCTTCCTTGGGTACATACTTGTTCCCAAATGCATTATCAAGGTCAGACTCAAACATCTCCTCCAACCTCTTCTCCTTTTCTTCCTGCAAAATTTATTTAGACATTTATTCAAGCATGGCATGAAATAATGTTAAAAGAAGATTCTGTGCTTAAGAAGAAGCTAAAAGTAATGAAAAGCACCTCAATGAAGAATGGTTCTTCTGTACGATCCCAACGGCGTATTGAACGATCATGAGATCCAGTGACCAAAAAATCACCACGGTTGCTAATTGCAAGGCACCAAATATCAGCATGATGTCCCTCAAGCGTCAAAAGAAGCTCGAATTTGTCAGCATCCCAGTATTTTACAAGCCGATCTTTACCTACACTAAACATATAATGTGTGTTGCCCACAAACTGCACTGCCATGATACTGCAATTGAAATATCAGTATTAGTAGGTCCTTTTCCAACATTAGTATGAAAACCATCCAGCAAACACACAGAACAGCACCTATCTCCATGTGCAAAAATGGATTTATGGCGGTCACCAAAATCCAATCCCCATATCATCAGATTTTTATCTGCAGAGCCAGTTACAATTAGATCTCCATCTGACGAGATATCCAAGCATAGCACAGGAAGCCTGTGCCCATATAAGGAATGCATAAGCTTCAGAGAATCCATGAAGAAAACCTGGAAGTGGTTCACATATAGTGTCAAAATGATTATCATTGCAAAGATCTTACATTTTTGGAAGTCCAACCGCATGAAGATGGAAACAACCAATTGCAATAAGATTTGATTTCATGTAACAAGAAGGTCTATAAGAATACACTAAGTACAAGAAGAGAGTTCAGATAGGGAGGAAGAACTGATATACGCATCAGATATAACAAGGAAAACACAACCACATGAAGTTAGAAATCACCTTCACTGTGCAGTCTAATAGTGCAACAGCAATTTTTTGAGCGTCTGGGCTCACAGCAACCACAAGAACATCATCATTCATCTTCAAGGTTCTGACATTTGACACAGTTAGGTGCTTGGAATTCTGTTAATCAAACAGAACCAGTAAGCACAACTTCGCAGATTCTCAATCCCCAAACCTCTAAAAAAATGTACATTTTCATCGATGATCATGTAATGATCCGAAAAAATCAATGATCACGTCGCGAAACCAACAATGTTCAATAGAATATTCGATCCAAATATGTGCTTAGAAAAGAGTATGCAAAGCTGATCATTCCAGAAGTTATGTGATGTTGCATCAGCCTCACTGCCAATCTGTGGAACTTCGCTCTCACAGTAGCCATTGTCAAAGAAGTCACGTGAATCTCAAATTCCAATCACTGCCAAACTCAAGACTCTAGAAAGAATCCATTGACGAAAAACCATCTAGATTGTGAAGCATGTCTATATAGTAAATAGAAATAAATACAAAATTGTAGCTTTTGCGTAGTGGTCATCATTTTACACACATATTAGAATCGCTACCATGAATATCAGTAACATTGCTAGAGAAAAATCACTGTCATAGCAGAAAAATATTGCATATGAACTTTTCTCCAAGCACATAATTATAACTAAAAAGAATTGCTTTTTGTGTTGCCTGAATGTACCCACTACTCTGAAATTAGTGCATGTGAAATTCCAAAGGCAGCAGATAGTAATAGTTGGCTTTACAGATGCTCATTGTGATGTCAAGGTTTCTAAAGAAGGGTCAGAAGTCAGGAAAGTTACATACATCACCAGGTTTCTGCTTCATACCATACTCCCAGAATTTAATGTCGTGATCTGCACTGCCAGTGACAAAACCATTTTGGTTTGGTATAGCCACAATTGACCGGATAGAGCCTCCATGAGCTTCTACCACTTCAATACAAGTGCCACTTCCAACATCAAATACTTCTATGGCGCCACCTTTTGTTCCAATAAGTGCGTGCTGATTCTGAGGAACAATTAAACCACAAAGCCCATACCCAGAGTCAATTGTTCGCAAGCAGGAACCTGTACTTGGGTTCCAAATCTTTACCGAGTTGTGACTGGTAGACATAAGAAGGGTATTATCAGAACTAAGGGTGATGCTTCTGACATCAGAGCGGTGTCCTTGTAGTTCAATAGTTAGCATTTTACTAGTTTTATCAGCTTCAATAGAGTGAAATTCCAATAGATTATTGTTTAATGACAATGCCAGTGTGGCCAACGAATTCTTAGGAGCTACAGGGCAGAAAGAAATAGAACAAATCTTTTTGCTAGCTCGAATAGTCTGGAGGAGCTTAAAAACATCAGCAACCATCACCATGGTGTTGTGTCCTTCTCCCATACCACGACTGGAATCTCCATTTTCATTCACATCTGCCCCTTTCTTCTCCCTCTTCCTATGAAGCCTGCGTTTTGCTTTACGCTTTGCTTCAGCTTCATCTAGTACACGGAACACCTCTACAAGTTTACCTGCTGCTTGACAAGCCAGCAAATTCCCATTCTTGTTGAATCTCACTGTTGCAACTCTATCCTTGCTTTGTCGCTGAATTTCGCCAAATTGTTTTAGTACATCCCATTTGTTATGAGAAGCTAAGTCACCATTGCCCACACCCCCACTTGCATCTGCTTCAGATTGTTCATCAGATGAATCATTCTTAACAGTGTAAAATCGAAGTTCTGGATCTGCAGACCCTGTGACGAGATATCTCTCTTCTGGATCAGTGTCCAGGGACCAGATTTCACTGTGATGACCACCAACAATCTGCATACAGTGCTGTGTTTCAAGATCCCACACTCTGAGATACTTGTCTTTGGAGGAACTAACAAGTTTCTTGTCAGAATCTAGAAAGACAAGGTCGGTAACCTACAGCATCAAGCCATCAAAAATAAATCACCAAGCATTTAGATCACGAAAAATAGAACTAAAATTAAAATAAATTTTTACTTTATCAAAATAGAAAGCACAACGAAAACGAATAGGCAAATCAAGCCCACTGCTAACAAATTCAACACAAGGGCTAACCTGATCGCGATGCCCTCGTAAGCGGTAAAGGCCAGTCTCTCCGACTACATCCCACAATATAATGTCATTGTCCTTGCTTCCAGATGCGAGTAAAGATCCAAGCTTGCCAAATCTGAGTACAGAGACAGCCCCTTTATGGCCATTCAGTGTCGTCTCGCAAGAACCTTTCTCAAAATCCCATATCCGTATGCTACCATCAGCATGTCCACTCGCAATCTGCAATCATATACATATGTTAAACATTCTCTGACAAAGTCAAAAAAATTTATATCATTACAATAACACCTAGCAAAGGGAAATACATAGGTGATGGGGATAAGTAATCGAGGCAGATGCTATGGCTGCATCTCTGCAGTCCCCACACCAGTGTGGCAATTGGCATGCTTAGTTCTCAAAGAAAGCTTGGAGCTGGCAAGGTCGTCCCATCGCATAAGCGGAACAATTACATAAGTTGGCTTCAACTAATCACTATTAATCATTCGTTTCCAACCCTTCTTCCTGTGCTTACTAACAATCTCATAAAACAAAATGGCAAAAAAAAAAAATCATCCATGTTTCCAACGTACGAGGAGCCTCCGAAGTAAAGAGAATTGCATTGCAACTGGAATCTCTTCGAATAAAGAAGCTAAAAAGCTATCTAAAGCTACAAACACTCGCAGTCACGTATATTTCCCGACCTCCTACGCTAACATCACCCAACCGAATTGAACTATCCAAAAATGATTCCTTTCCGCATCCTACCAACCGAAAAGCGAAAAAATACTGCCGCCGCGAGAAAAGTAATTCCATCGAGAGTTACCAGAGACGAAGGAGAGGAGGCGATGGCGGTGACGGCGAGGGAGGGTCCGGCGGCGGAGGAGGCGGAAGGGGCTAGGGTTCCGGTGCAGACGCCCTGCCGCACGTGCCAGACGCCGACCTTCTCGAGCGCGGGGGCGAGGAGGTGCTTGCCGGAGGGGTCGTACGCGATGTTGGACTCCACCGACGCGATCACCCCGAAGGCCGCCGACGGCTCGTACCTCAGGTAAGCCTTCACCATCGCATTTGGCAGCTGCCGTGGCGCGAGAAGAGACAGAAGAGAGAGAGAGAGAGAGAGACCGTGTCTGGTTCGGGAGGGAAGAGCTTCGCAGGCTGTCGAAACTATAAAACCCTACTTCGGAGCCTCCGGGGTTTAACGACCGGGGAGGAGCGAAGGTGACAGGTCAGCAAATGAACAGCAGGAACAAGGGAGTCATGAAAACTTAAAAATAAAGTTAAAAGGGAAAATTACAAGTTCCCTCAAAACTAGCCTGATTCTCAGCATCAGCATGTTCCGAACTTCACCTTGTTTCAAATAACTCTCGGAGGACTTAAATCCAAACCCGATGCCCTGACACCCAGGCTTAGGTCTACAAACGCTGAGCGCCATATCCTAGTGCTCTAGCTCAAGTCCCCAATACTCGGGTCTAGGTCCACAAAGATCCTGCTAAAATCTCAATGCTCAAGCTCTGGTCCTTGACATTCGAGCCTAAGTCCACAAGGGTCATGGCTCGTATTCTTAGCATTTGGGATTTCATTTCTGGAGTGGGTTTAGTGACTCCCTACCTGGCAAAGGCAAAGTCCAAGAGTGAGTGTTAGAATAGGATTAGCGCAAGAAAAAAAACTGTCCTTGACATTTGGCTCGTATTCTTAGCATCCGGGCCGGAGTTAGTTTATAAGACTTGGGGCATTTTGTTTGTCATTTTTTTTTTTTTTTTTTTTTTTGTTTAGGGAACAAAAAAAGAACAAAAAAGAAAAAAAAAAAAATATTTATTGTTTCTAGAAAAAAAAAAAAAAAGAACAACTTTTCTCTCTTCTCTCTTTTATTTTCTTTTTTTTTTCTTCTTTCTTTTTTTTTTTTGCTTTGGTCGCCTTGGTCGGCGCAAGGTGAGGCTCGAGCCTGCCCAACCACGGCGAGGCTCGGCCTCACGGGGGTGAGCCTCGCCGTGGCCGGGCGAGGCCGCCGCCCTCGTCGGCCGGTCGCTAGCCATGGTCGAGGCCGACGACCGGCCCCAAGGAAAGAAAAAAAATAAAAAATAAAAATAAACATTAAAAAATTAAAAGAAACAAAAAAAGAACATAAATTTACCAAACATGTTTCGTTGTTTTTTTTATTTCGAAAAAAGTTTTTACCAAACGTGTTCTTTTATTCAAAACTGTTCCTCGTAAATAGTTTTTTCTATTTCGTTTTCGCAACAAAAAAAAAACAAAAACACAAACAAACGCACCCTTGGGATCCCGGTGCTTGTCTCGGGTTTATCAAGGCCGCACCTAGTGTGACATCTTTTAATTTTACATCAATTAATATGTTGAAAATGAAGACAATAAATATCACGGATGAAAACTCCAGTTGGAATATAAATGTTGTGGGACAGCCATCAGCAAAATAGATGAAGTGCGTCAATGTCCGGTCTGTGTCTTTCTAAGTCCTATAATCCATCGCCCTCGGTCATCTGTCAAAAATCCGTCATCTCCTGTAAATGAGTTGCCTAGACAAATAGGCATGTGTGCTGAAGAGGATCCCAGATTTGGCTGAATCTCCACTGGCGGGGACAGAATTTTAGCGCATAGGATGATAGATACCTCATAATTTGGACGAAGAAAGTGATTTAGAATGGAGTGACCTTTAAGGATGCGTTTGGCAACTTGTTAAATAGTAATAATTTTTATTCTTTTGTTCCCGAGAGTAAATTTAGAATAAAAATTCGTTTGATAAAATTTTTATTTCCGAGAATAAATTTATATTTTTTTGGTCTCGGAAGTAGATTTGAAACAAAATCGAGAAGTAAAAAAAAATTAATTCTTTGTTCCTAAAAACAATTTCAAAATCAAGCCAAACCCAAATTTTCTCTTTTCTCTTCTTTCTTCTTGTTCTTCTTCCCTCTATTCTCTTCTTCAATTGCTACCGCCACCGCCAGTCGCCAGCAAACAGTCTAGCGAGGTCCAACGATCTTGTCAAAGGCTCATAAGTGGTCAGGTGGGCCTCCTTAGCCACCGGTGAGCCTCCCCTGACTAGGCGAGGCTCGACCAAGCTTGCCCCGTCAGGCCACCACGAGGTCGAGCCCCACCAGCGGCTAAGGCGAGCTTGGCCTCACCAAATCTAGGCAGGCCGCTCACCCAGCCAAGGCTCGGCCGATGAGGCGCAGCCTCGACGGGCCGGCAACGCTCCGACGAGGTCGCCGATCATCCCAAGATCAGCTATCGACAACCTTGAAGAAGAAGAAGAGGAGGAGAAAGGAAAGAAAAAAAGAAAAGAAGAAAAAAGAAAGAAATAACAACAAAATTATTTGAAGTAAAAATTTTGAGGATAATTCCAAACACAATTCTATTCCGGAAATTGAAATTTTGGATAGTTAAAATGCTTAGAAATTATTCCTGGAAACAGAATAAAAAGAAATCATTTCTGATCAGAAATTATTCTCGAAAACAGAATCGTTATCAAACGCGCCATAAATATCGTTTCATTAGTAAAAAACCCTCCACGACAGAACGAGTATGTCTAAAGCATTTTGCATTACGCTCCGATAGGGGGTTTAAGTTAGTAAAGAACATATGTAACCGAAGAGCACAGGAAATTACAAACGGGAAAATCCAAGAGTAGCCAAGTTACAATCACGTTACTATAGGCTAAAATGTTATAGAAGCAAAGAATAATCCCAGAAGTGCTCAGTACAAAATTAAGCTACTTTTGACCTATGAGATCATGTCTGAACCGAAGTAGCGAATTAACCCTGCATCTGTTGACCCGGAAAACCATGTGGAGGTGGCATCGGAGGCCTGTTCAAGTGTGCGCCGGGGGTATAACTTGCTCCAGGACCGACGGGGGGTGGTGGAGGTGCAACAGGTGGAGCTCCACCAGGAGGCATGGGCCTGGGCCCATTTGCCATTGGTGGAGGCGGAGGCGGAGCTGATCCTGGCATTGGAGGTGGTCCGTTTCTTGGAGGGGCTCCTGGTGGTAATCCTTGGGGTGGAGGAGGCGGTGGCGGAGCTTGAGGTGGTGGCCTCGGCGGGGCACCGGGTGCAGTAGTGCCGTTGGCTGCAGGGGGAGGTTGAGGTTTGTTCGTCTCCGGCGGCTTTGTTTTGAAATACAACTGCAACTGCTCATTCATATCAGGAAGAAAAAAACATCAGCTCTCGAAAAACCAAAAGATAGAGTCATGGATGAGAAACATCAGGTG
Source organism: Eucalyptus sp. ANBG9806169 (assembly GCA_014182395.1). Lineage (NCBI taxonomy): Eukaryota > Viridiplantae > Streptophyta > Magnoliopsida > Myrtales > Myrtaceae > Eucalyptus > Eucalyptus sp. ANBG9806169. The sequence continues at coordinate 24,874,139 of CM024583.1, forward strand.
TGAGAACAAACTAGTCACTCGAACCATACTCAAGTTTTTTGTTTTTTTTGGCCAGAACATAGTCATGGTAACTAACTTCTACCATCAATAAACAATCTGTCAGTCTCGCAAAAAATGAATACATAAAGTCAAGAACAAGGTATGCCGCTCTGAATGGAGGTGTCTAGGTAGCAAGAATTTTCCTGAAGAGCAACGAAAGCCCGACAAGATATCAATTGAGGATGGGTAGACAACAAAGAGGAATGTAGATCCAATTGTCACAAGAAGGAAAGGTTGATGGCAAGAAAGACAAATCTGTCGACCAACACAATATTTTTGACTATTCTATCAAAAGTTGTTTAAACATGTATAAAGGAAGAGAAGAAGGGCAAACCGTGAACATCTTTGAATCCGGATCCCAATGTGAGAAGAACTTTGGAGTTGATTTGTCAATCTCCGTGCTAGGAACCTAAATTCAGACAACGAGGTTACTGGTGACTACGTGGAAATCAAAAGGAAGCAAGAAAATGGACACCTTGGCACTGCCAATATACCTTGAAAGCAATAATCTCATAAGGTTCTGCCGCAAAGAGAAGATATTGGTATCTCTTATCAAAAGGTTGGATTCTCTGCATAAAAGAAGAAAAACTAGTCAACTCTTTGGACAAAGAAAACAACTCATGTTTTACTGCAATAATTTCTTAATCTTATAGCACATGAATGGTTCTTTCAATTTCTACTAATCTGTCTTTTTCCTCTCCTTTCTCTTATTTTGTTTCAGTGCATAGGGAACATGAGAAGCACCATAATCAGCAATGTATAGCATACCTGCTCATAAGATGACATGAAACGATGCCTTGGCTTTGAAAGATCCTCTATCTCAGGATATTCAATCTGTATATCAGCGAAATGCTACCATGAGTATTAGCTACCATCAATCAACTAACCGAAAAATAGCTGCCCTCACTGATAATAAGACATAATTAAAAGACTTGAAGTTTGAAAAGAAAGAATAACCTGGAAAAGAAGGGATCTTTGCTTTGTTTCTGGATCAAATTGTTTTGTCACCCTGTACCCAGGTCTACCAATCTTGACTGCAGGCCAGAGAGACATTCAATTAGTCATCAACTTTAATCTCGACAACCCCACTATTAAGTGGTTTTAAGTCCCAAAAGCAGGCAAGAGAAAACTATCAAACTAAAGCAGAAATCAAATACAAGCAACCAACTTTTCTCAGATCAAGTGAAATTGCTACTCAGCACCCGATGCCATTAACAGGTTCTACAACTAACAGTTCCACAATCAACTCACCAATAATATAATAGAAAAGTTTCTATGCCTTTGCCATTAAAGCTGGGAGATCTACTTATCACTGAACAAGCACCTATCGTGAACCATGAACTAGGTAGACCAGCATTCGTCTTTTCTCATCAATATCAACTTTTGCCCTTAAAGACGACTCTCTTCAATGCTGTATTTGCATAAGTTAATTGACAACTAAGAAAAGACCACTTCAATGTTAATTGAAGAGGTCTCAAGCTTCCTTTGTTCAGCAGAAAACATAGTGTATTCTGGACAAAATGTGAAGGAAAGCGACAGCATTCTCTAACATTTGGTTGAAACTTGAAAATGAGCTGGAAAAATTCTGTCATTTGGAATTGAAAATTAGAAGTCATTATTTAATCATGGCCTTGGAATAAGTTTGGGCCAACTAATTCTTCACTTTTGCAGTGCAGCTTAGTAGCTTGCTCCTCCTCTTATTCTATTTGCTTCTTTCTTCTTTCTCTTCTTCTCCATTAGACACAATGAAAAGCAACACCTATATCTCATTCACCACCATGACGAGGAAAGGGACACAGGTCAGATGGGGGCAACAGTTGCAGAAAATCTCCAGTAGCCCCTTTTTCCTCCATTTTTTATGCTCGACCATTTAATAGGCGAACTTTCTCGTCATCTTTTTTTAATGTTTTCCACTCATGAATGGTGTTGGTCATGGAGTCTGAGGTGGTGTTGATTACTGTGGTTGGGGATGGCTGTGAAGCAGGAGCTGCCAGTGGCAACAGTGATTTGGTTCTGTTTCATAATCAACAGTGGTGGTCGAAAACGATGAAACTAGTGGTAACGCAGCGGATCTATGTTTGGTAAAGGGAGCACGATGTCAGTGCATGTTTCAGAGAAAAGAAGAGAGATGATGAACTCATTTGTGACATTTTTGGGTGCGGCTTTTCCTCTTGATGAGAAGTTTTTCACTTAGATTGACTAACTTTCCAGCATCAAACACCATAATAGGATGCACGCGTTTTTTTAAAAATCATTTTCAAAGAAACAAGCAGAGCCAACAAAAAACCAAGAAAATTTTCACGTTGTGCTCATAGATAGCTGCCAATGCGATCAATATCAAACAGCATGAAGAAACTATACCATCCCAGGCAGTACAGTCGAATCCTCATTCAAAAGTCCCCCCAAATATCAGCACATGAGATTCTCTCCACAGCCCAACATCAGCCACAATAGAGAGAACGTGCCCAACAATTCATCAACACTTGCCCAACACTCCCCATAATTCAACCACGATTCTCACTAAGCAGCACGAACAATATCAATCTCCACGCAACATAACCAATCTATACCCTAAACCGGATTCCAGATAAATCCCAATTCGCAAGGAGAAGCCGGAAGAACATAAAACTCACCCGTCTTGCGAACATTAACCTTCCGCTTATTGGGCTGAGGCTGAGCAGGCGCATCCTTCGCCTCGCGAGCCGCTCTCTTCGCCAAGTTGGTCTGATGCCTCTTCCCCTGCGTGTGCGCCAAGTAGTTCCCCTCGTTGTTGTGCAGCGTCAAGCACAGCTTACACTCGTAACTGCAACCACCGAAACAAGCCAGTGGCCGCCGTCAGCCCCGTAAAAACATCAAATTGACGAGAAAGCCCGGTTCTGGGGATCGATTACTGAGGGGGGAAACGAAGGGGGAAGTCTGAACCTGCCGAGGTGGTTGCGCATGAAGTAGGGGTCCTTGGCGAGATCGATTGTCTCGAGGGCGAGGCGGCGGAGGCGCTCGCGGCGGTCGATGGCTTCGTTCTGAGCGGAGGCGGCGCCCCCGCTCCCGGGCTTCGAACCCCACTCCCGATCCATTCTCTCGCCGTCGTCGAGCCTCGCACTCTCTTCTTCCCGACGGCTCCCTTCTCCTCCTTCTCCTTCTTCCCTTCTCCTTCTTCCCTCTTCCCTCTCTCTCTCTCTCTCTCTCTCTGGATGTCTGTCTGGTCGGCCGAGGGCTCATCGAGGATTAACGTTGTTGGATGGGCTGGGCCGGGCCTGTCCGGGCCGAGGAGGTCCGAATTGTTTCGGGTCGTCCACTCGATTTGACTTCGGATTCGTCGCTTTTTTTTTCCCTGCTCTGACTCTTCTCTCTCGGCTTTTACTATACCCAGTAAAATAAAAAGTAAAATAAATAAATTAAAAATTGATGATTATTTAATTGATTGATCATAGAAAATTGCTAACCGAGTGATACCTTCAAGCTACGGTACGGAACGAGAAGTTTTGTTATTGAAGGTGATCGTTGTGAACGAATCTTCAACTCTTTACGTTTTTATATATTTAGCTGTATATATAAGTCTATAAAATTAAATTTAAGGAAAATACACAAAATGGGCCCCTGATGTTTTAGGACTTTCATTTATCTAACTTAACCTATCAATTCAGTAAAAGACTAGCTTAACCATATGCCCAGAAAAAGGAGCTTCGAAAAACTCCAACTTTAACTTGGGTCTCAATTTTAGCCAACAACTCTTTTTTATCTCGTAAAAGGGCACAAATTTTCAATCGGTATCTAAATTTGTTGCCCCTTAAATTTCTATCTGCTAATATCGTTAAGGAAAGGATCCAACAAGTCATTTCACATGTACATTATCTTCATAGCATGTACCGACATGGAAGTAAGGCACCTGAAACGGTTTCAACCAAAACACAAAGCCAATGTGACTTGTAATGACGTCGTCGTGTATTGGTGGGGCGAAAGAGGGCAAGTCATTTATGTGGGACTTTTTTTTTTATAGTGAAATGGTGTCTTTTCCTTTATTATCCTCTCTCTATGAAAAGCTAGTGGTGATTTCTTCAATATTATCTTCCAAATTCATATACTTCAATTTTTTTTCCCCACAAATCTCTCCCTCCTTTTTGGTCACCATTTAAGGTTAATTTGCCTAGTAGGAGCCAATATAAACCATAGAAGTGTCCAAAGGAATCAAGAACAACTCAAAACTAGACCCAAAACCTGCAGTTTCCAGGAGGACCTATCCAATTCTCGATTCAAATTTTGGAAGCAGTGAGTACTAGTCCAGTTTCCGATTTCAAATGCGAAATTACAAACCCGAACTAGATGGTACATATAAATAATTTTTTAAATTTTTTTTATATAAAGCATCTATTGAGTTTGACGTATTTGAACCCGAAGATGACTAAAGCGAGTTCAATTCCAACTTTAAGGGACTCTTTTAGCGAGTTCAATTCTATGGGCAAGAAGAAAAAAGAGGGAACCTCTGATGGGTGAATCCCAGGACTGGAAAAATAATTTGGTTGCGAAAGGCATCTCTAACCTAATATTCTTCAAACTTGAAAGGAGATGATGGGCCAAGGATTGTTCGCCATATGTGTGGTGGAGGATTGGTTCACGGTTCGAATCAATTGTAGTGAGGTAAGTAACGCTAACTTTCGAAAGCTAATGATGCCAATTTGGGTTAGCGTTACACTTATCAATTGTTCATAACACCTAGGAATGAATTTGTTGGGGATAGTTTGACCAGTTCTATAGATCCACCCGAGAACCAAATCAGACTGGTGGTCCGATTCTCATGTGGATCCATGAAACTAATAAGCGGTTCCCGGTTTCAATCTTTTTGAATTTAGAGCATGTAAATAATGGCTAAATTTTTTTTTATTAGTCCACTGATAAATTCTATTGAGCGAACATAGACTATCGTGTTATAGAAGACTTTCTTACATGGTTCTAACACTTAGTGAGCATCTTTTGAAGGACAGGTTTATACATATTATATCATTATTGGTTCACTATGGGCTATCATGTCATATTACTCTCCTTTGTGGACATTTTTTAAGATAATTATGATGGAGAAAATACCAAATCAAAATGAACGAATTCAAACCAATGTTACTGCATAAATTCGGGATTTAAAACTCTCATTTTGATCCATTAGATGGCAGTTAATTACTTGAAAAATCTGTTTTGAATTTTCAAGTTGCAAATATTTTAGTCACCACAACTCAAATAATTAATATCATTTACTCTCGAATGATGAAAAATAGTTTTTCATAGTAGGTGTTCATGCAACTTTTTAATCATAACAATCGTCACTTATTATAAATTTCATTATACTTATTGTTGAAATATACGTAGTCATTTATGGGAACCCTCTAATTTATATATATATTTCCTTCTATGATGAGTAATTTTATTATACTTAGTTAATTGTAAAGCATGTTATATAATTTGTTGTGACTTTGAGTTCCTCTTATTGATCTATTAATATTTGTTTGTCAAATACGAGTCCGATATGAGAATGACTATCTAATATTATTATTTCTCAACTGTGATTTCAACATTATTTGTTGTCAAATATAGTGAATTATTTATCATATGGGTCAAATATGAGATGGGTACCTCTACATTGACAAACTCTCTCAAAAACTTAATTACAAACGTATAACATGAATGCATTTCACGATAGAATACACACCCAGACACAAACAGACGCATTAACAACTATTTTTAATCATTGATTACCAAAATATATCGATTAGAAACTAATTATCAAAATATGCATATGATTAAAGATTTGCTAAAGGGACTTTAATAATTGACTGGGTAAAACTCATTTATCTATCTAGTAGGAGCTCAATATGAGATTGATATTTTATCATTTTATTTATTAAGTCAAATATGAGGTAGATATTCCTCGTCATACAAAAATATTTTTTAACATTTATTAGAAAAAATGCATAGTTATGTTAGAGAATATGCATAATAATATATGAATATGTGTTTATTAGAATTTTATTCCAAAATATGTGTAGAATTGGAGATTTACTAAAAAGACCAATAAAAACAAATAACTACACAAGGTTCACACATGAGCACACCACGTGATTCAACTTGACATGAGCTTCGCGCAAGCGTGCAGGCACACACACTCACACACTTCAACCTATAAAATATGGTCACGACAATCACATTGACCACTTATAATATCCTTGATCGACTAGAGAGCTTTATGGTGCGCTCAAGAAGGACGAACCTCTCTCGAAAAGGAATATTGATTCTTTTCCAATTAGTTGAACGGTAGGGGACATGATTTACTTTAGGGGCTAGGTCTCTGGTGGAGGTTTAGGATGCCCTGGTTGCACCAAGAAGAAGAAAAGAATAAAAGAAGCATTTAACATATTTGTACATGCTCCACTTGGGTTGGAAAATATAGCTCATTTGGTAGAGCTCCGCTCTTGCAATTGGTCCTTGCGTCTAAGGCACAACCAAAACCTTTCCCTTAAAACCGTCATCCGGTTCTCCTCCAAGCCAATAATTCTTCATTTGCCATTTCATGGATAGAGCTCCGCATGACCCTATTATAGCGGGGTAGCTACACGCTGAGCAAGTATACTTGCATCATAAGAAATCATGTACTGAAAGGCTATGTGAATCCTACGAAAACGTACATAAGTCTTGTAAGGTTGGCATGTCTCTCTCTCTCTCTCTCTCCTCCCTCCCTCCTCCAATTAGTCATAGTGTGGAAAGGAAAGAGCCAAAGTGAAGAATGCGCTAACACATTCGATGCCCACTTTGCTTTCCTCTTTATCTTTCTTTACAGGTCCCTGCCTTATTCTCCTTTTTCTCACTTTAGTACTCTGTCTCTCTACTTTCCCTCAAGAAACAAAGACATTATATATAGCAAAGAAGCAAAGGTTTGCATGAGAAACATAGTCATACTATAAATTGATAGAGGAATTTACAAGGCGTAACATCACCGCCGGGTTCTGATCAAATGGCTTCTCCTTCAGGCCAGGACAGCAAATACGATTTGTCATTCAAAATATTGCTGATCGGAGACTCTGGGGTTGGCAAAAGCAGTCTTATTCTCAGTTTCATCTCTGCTTCTCAGGAGACCATTCCCCCTACCATTGGTACTCTTAATTCATGCCTTTATGATGGTTATACTGATAAGGAGAGCGTCACTTGAACATTGATGTCTAGCATGTCAGTATATTGTCCGTTTGTTGATTTCAGTGAAACATCTGCAGGAGTTGATATTAAGATCAAGCATCTAACGGTTGGTGGGAAGAAAATAAAGCTCACGTTATGGGACACTGGTAATATATTCTCTGTTGTAAGCGTAATTATGTTTTCTCTTCTCGTGCCGAAGTGAAGAAGGAGATAGAGAAAAAAAATTTGATAAAAATTTGTTATTGCAATAACAACTCACGGGTATCAAACAGTGAGGTCATGCCACAGCAGAGAGAATTCCCAATACAAGAGAGGGGCAAGTGCCTGTTACCTTGAGTTGCTCCAATGAAATTCTTGTTGTGATTGTATTCATGTATCTTTAACTCTATCGGTTTCTCATTTGGCCTGCACCTTGATCAGATTTCTTTCTTATCAACTGCTGAATATTGCTTTAAAAAAGCACAAGCACTAAAACCTCTAACCTAAGATCTCATCGATATTCATATGTTTCCTAGGCCTCCATCATCCTATCAAGAGTGACTTTAAGCTCGTGTTTATTATTTAGTGAGTCGAGCCATGCTTAAGTTTGTAGTATTCTCAGTCGTTCTCCTTATGAACCACGAAAGACTTATGCTCTATGGAGTTAGAAGATGCCCACATGCTAGACGAGAAATTCCACTTTTGAGATTGCCCGACTTTCTTTTTCTCGTCTTCTCTAATATTAAATTTTTTGGGTCGAATTCTCTAATATTAATTATGAGTGATATGTCCGCACTGCTATCTGGTGCTATTTTGGTGCATTTACTGGAAACTCTGATGCAGCTGGACAGGAGAAGTTTAGAACATTGACAAACTCCTTCTACCGAGACGCCCATGGCATCATGCTTGGTATGCAACCATGTCAATCTCCAACTGACTTTTTTTTTCCCCTTTTCGACCATAATGTCCAACAGAATATTTAGAAGCATTCATAAGACATATCTTTGCTCCTTTGGTAGGTCATTGTCACATGCTAATTTCTACCGATACTTCTTCACATTCCTCAGTGGAGAACTGTCACATCTTAATTCACGAGTCAATTAGCTCTCAAATGCAACGCACATATGAGTACATTTTAAGTGCAGATGCAAATTGTTGCACTTCTCTTTGCGTCGGGTCCTGTTTATATTATTGGAAGCATCTTTTGGTCCAGAGTTCCTCTCATATGTTTTCTTAACAGCGAACTAAGTCATGGAACGTGCCACATAAACTAATTAGTCTGTGTGCTTCTTAGGCTTCATACTAGTTCATGCGTGGAACTTTTTCTTTAGCAAGTGCAAGATTAGCAGCACAAACAACTTCACTTGGCTAGTTCTTGAAAAAAAGTTCCACTGGTCACTTAGATTAGAAATTACCTCACATAGTCGCAATCCGACAATTGATTCGATGACAGTAAGGAATACTTAAGAGGACAGTGGTACTAATTACGAAGAGCTTTATGCGTTTTCAATTTAAGATGCAGCAAGTTTGTCGAGATGACTGGGTCACCACTGACATTTCATTTAGAAAAAGTAGTGAGAGAAGAGGGATACAGTGTTAGACATCATAGGCCAAAGCAAGAGGAGGTTATGACTAACCATGCGAGTCTTTCATTGAAGTTAATCCTTCTTCAATTGTGGTCACCAGCAGACAGTTGCATATTCAAGTGTTTTCTCTTCATCATGTAAAGTAATAAATTATTTTCATCACCTTATCTTAATTCAATGTCTAACTCAAGTTCATTCCCTGGTTTCACATGTATTAGTGTATGACGTGACAAGACGAGAAACACTCACAAACTTGTCTGATCTATGGGCAAAAGAAGTTGAGCTCTACTCCACTAATAAAGACTGCGTTAAGATGCTTGTGGGAAACAAACTCGATTGTGTAAGTAGTCTTTCTCACGCTAGAATTTTTATGCCTTGGACCATAGCTCCTTGACAAAGCTAAGTTTAACCTTTCCTCAAAGCTAATATTCTATAGTTCAGTCAAATGTCGGCCCTGTGCTAGCTCCAAAAATGCTATGTTCCTTCTTTTCTGCGGCATTCCCTGAGTAAGTCTTCATGATAATCATTCGACTTTTAATTTTCTTTCATCAAGGTGCTTCCCTTAGAAAACATTTTGTTGAGCAGCTCAACTTTTAAAAGGATTCCAATGGCGGTTGCTCTGCTGCTTCTCTGCTAAAGACAAGCGGAAATCATATAGCGCATGATAAAAACTAATGTGACACTTTATCTATGCGGCATCAATGTCAACTTTCTCTGGAATATTACCGCTATATACTTCAACTTATACTTGAGGAGTTTTTCAGCCGCTCCATTTCTATCAAAAACGATCCTAAAGAGATTTCATCTTTCTTATCCTTCTTGCAGTAGAGATCACCACGACATGTGTATGACAACGAAGTTTTTTGTTGGTGCAACATGCCAATGCTCCTTGAAAATGATGATAGTGCCTAGTTTTGTTCTCATCAGCTGAACAGAGTTCACTGTTTATGGAAAAGTATCTACCAGTACTAATGTGTTGATCGTGTTGTGATTCCAGGAATCAGACAGAGTAGTAACAAAAGAGGAGGCAGTTGCTCTTGCTGGAGATCTTGGATGTCTGTTTGCCGAATGCAGCGCTAAAACTAGAGAAAATGTGGAAAAATGCTTTGAACAGCTTGCCTTGAAGGTATTAAAGGAGTGATGCATATCTTATTGTTAAGAATGTGTTGCGGCGGAGTCATGTATCGTGGTTGTCCAATGTTCTGAGCTCTCGATTACATTTGCTCACTTTTTGGGAGCATGACAATTAACGGTAGTTGTTTACCAGAGCATTTCCACAGAGTTGCATTACCTATTGTGACATAAGGTTTTTGGTTTCATGCACAGATGATGGAGGTTCCCAGCCTGCAAAAAGAGAAAGACAAGCCCATGCCCCCCAACCCACGTAGTGCGGGATCTGATTCGGATGGCTGCTGCTAACTTGCTCGCTCTCGCTACCTCGGTTTGCTCCTCCGTACAAGATGGAAAACCATGTCTGTACCTCCAAAAGAGAACGGCAGACTGTTCGCCAAATAGAACAACCGAATAAGTCAGCTTCTAGCATGACCAAATCTTGCAAGATGTTAACAGTATGCACAGCTTGCGTAAAGTTTGTGTATTTTATGCTAGCGATGCATGCGTTGAAGTCCAATTAATTGCTTCTGTTTCCCGGGAGAAAAATATAAACATTAAAGAAAAAGAATGGCCTTTAGTGCAGATATGTTATAGTTTATAGCCGCCTCTATCGATAATGTCACTCCAATTCCTACAAGTACAGGGCAATGACACAACTGTCCTCATATCCGAAGGACTTAGCCTCAAACAAAAACCAATATTAACATTTGTCAAAATATGCGTCTCTTTCTATATGTAAATCTAATAAACCAATATGTTGGTTCCATTATCAAAGTTTTTATAATTCACAATATATATATAGACACACACAAACATTTCAGAACTCAGCTAACTCAACAATTATTATCTCAAATACATACAACTAGCTAAGTCAATAACTAAAAATCTTGCTATTCATAGTTTCATGCTAATAGCGCTCTCATCATACCCATCACTAGTGGAAGAATTGGAAAATCATTTAAGATGCATACCATGAGCAATCACAACCCAATTAGTGCTACGTATCTTTTCTAAGTAAATCGAACACTCACTATGCATATCTACAAAGCAATATTTGAAACTTATTATTCTCAAATTCAATACATGTCATATGTACAATAACAAAAAAGAGTTATTATCTTTTCAACAAAACTTTTTACGCATAAAAAATACTTATTTAAATCAACAACATTGAATCACAAATCAAAGATTTGTTTTATTAATGGATCTCAAACTCAATATCCAACTATAGTCACGACACAATACCTAGTGACAAAGCGACCGAGATTCGCCCCCTGGTAATGTCTCCACATATTATCATCCCATGGCTATGCCTAGAAGAATATCTTGAACAATATGTATACTAACAAACCCCTCATTAGGTTCACAACAATAATGAGCATCAAACCATCAACCTCCAATAATCTACAAAACCAATCCAAAATCCATATTATAAATCGCTTTCACAAACCAAGACATATAATTACATATTAGAAACCAGCTTCACAAATCAACATATATAGCTTTTCCCCATTCATTTTATAAAGCATTTCTTGAAATATTTCCCAAATAATCAACTCATAAACTATTTTTCAAAAATGCTTTATCATACCAATTCAAAATTTTTTGAAAATGCTTTGTCATACCATTTCAAAATGAGGATTAATATCATGAAAAAATCCAAACTAGTACACCTATAATAAATTTACTCAAAATTAATTTTTGGGTCACAAAAAATGCTAAACTGAACACTTGTGATAAATTTACTCCAAACTAATTTTTAAAGTACTAGAAATCCCACACCGGTGCACTCGTGATATATTTACTTTCCATTAACTTTCGTCAAATTTTATTATGAAATTACTAAGTTTGATGACAAATGGCAATAATTCAATTGACATGGTAAGTCCTTGTGGAAATCTATATCAATTTGGGGGTAAATTTATCTGGGTGTATTAGTTTAGGTTTTTAATGATCTAAAAATTAATTTGGGATAAATTTGTCATAGACATATCAATTTTGGGGTTTTCATGATATTAACCCTCAGAATAATCTAAGGGGTAGTAAGTGCTCGATCCAAATCTATATAATAAATATGCTCTAAACATTCTTTTCCTTTCATATAAATATCCTACGTGCTATGTCTTTCATAACTCATAATATTTTTGTCATTTTTCAAAACATGAGTTTAGAAATTCAAAAGAAATATGAGCACCACTCACTTAAGAATCACATAAATCAAACAACAATGGTTACTCGAGCCAATATCAAATTTCAAGTAAATAACCACATTTACTTAGAGTTGATGATGCGTCACTATTTTGGAGTCAAATTGTTTATTCATAGGTTGACAAAAGACCTTAGGAACAGCCAACCACGACAAATAACCACTAATACGAAGAACGTCTACTTGTGCAAAGAACAACTACTCACGTGACAAATTTTCTTACGCCATATCTTTCTCTGCCAAACTCCTATTCAAATGTTCTTGCTGTCAAAAGAAAGCCCTTCGAAATACTAAAAGATCCAAACTTCACCAACTCAAAAGACAATTGAAGACGAGCGTCAACTATTGCCACAAAAGTTTGGAACTAGGCAGCAACACACATGAAACTTAAAAATTCATTCCGACCAAACTGTAATTTGAAATTGACTTCCATAACATTTCATGGCTCCACAACATCCAAATCTATCATTTTTGTATACTTTTATAACAAAAAAACCCCTAAATTGGACTCGGAAACCTAGAATTCACATGAATCCAAATTTAGGGCTCAACTCCAAAAATTCCTCCAAGTAGATGATCTATTGAACATCAGGAATTCAATGGCGACCATCGTGGCGTCGTTGACATAGCCGTGGTCTCTCTCACCTGCACCATCCATCAACGAGAATGGGTCAGTGGTTCAGTTCCCAGCTAGGCAAATGCAAAGCCTATCCTATTTCACGTAATTCAGGAAAGGTAATTCTTTACTCAAGTTGCATGAACTATTTGGCTAAGCTTGTGAGCTATTTGAGCCAAGCATTTCCGAGCATGCGCTCTATTATTAGATTAAGAACACGAGTTATTCGAATTCAGCTCGAACTCCCAAAGTTAGCTGAATCGAGCGAGTAATTGATTCACGTGACATGCTTAGTTCTTAACTTCTCACAGCATCTACTGAGGGCTAATTATTGAATCTCCCGCTCTAGGATAAGCTTTTCGATCCTATGGGCCTAGTATTTTAATCGTGGGCCGTTGGCCTCATCTCTTTTGCATGTTGCGCCGTACGAGTCATCCCTTCACCGCAACCACAATGGTTCAGATTGAGGCTTGACATACAAAGTGAAGTTACCAAAACAAATGCAACTATATGGTAATTTTTTTTTAATAATGACCCCATAAGTATCCGACTTTTTGTCTATTTTACGATCATGTGCCTATTTTGTTTTTGTTCACTCAAATAACTAAACTTCTAAAATTTGACTCAATACGAAACATTCGCCTACATAACAAAAGTTAACCCTAATCACCCACGTGACTTGCTTACCATCATCTCTCTATTATGGTTTTGGGTAATCAGGAAAAAGATGGTGTTGACTTAGATGACGATATTGGCTGTTTAGTATAATATTTGTCATTTTAAGCAATCACGTCGAATGGTTATGTGGATAGTTAATGACTATTTACCATGTTAGTGTCCAATGCGGCATTTTCTTTTCACGATATTAGTGGAGGTCTCACATTGACCAACAGATGTACTTGATTAGGAAAAAAAGATCAAGTATTCCGTCATAAAATAGGAGGAAATGTAAGTACTTGCTCGTTACTTTTTCCTTTGGCTAATTCGAGGCGTCTATTGACCTCTCTTCCCCGAGCCGTCGTTCGAGGGCCTCCCCATTTCCAAAAGCGGCCCCACCAGTGGTTAACAACTTGAACTACATCGGCCCATCTGCTCGATGTAATTGAAATTGGGATCTCCCCCTCATAACAAAAAAACAAAGGTTGGACCCCACGGGAGGAAATACGGAATCATGCGCATGCTTTTGGGTTGCTTTCATTCAGCTACAGCCACCTTTACATAACCACACACATTCTGCTCCAGGAAACGCGTGACCGCTCCGACCACCGTCCATGAAAGAGATAAGAAAATGAAATACAATTATGGCATTGGCAATATATTCCTGTCAGTATATAAAGAACATCGTGATTGTCATTTATAAATCCCCCTTCCATTATTGGTTTCCACATTTAAAATGGTTGCTTATCCCTACAGCTTTTCCTTAAAATGACAAAGTTTTAAGGCCCTATTTGGTTCAAAGATTGGAATCTTTCATTTGACTTTAATGCCTTGGCCAAACGCAGGTGTTTGGTTCGTTTTTGCGCGGACTTTGGCGAGATGCACGGTGCATCTCCAGTGGGCCTCAGGACCTTTAGCCCAATGTAGCTCTTGAGGTCCTTTGGAAAGTTGCATCTTCGGAATGCAACTTCCGATATTGTTAATCTCTCCGGTGAAGAAGTCGATTGGCCGCCCGAATAAAAATAAATATAAAAATAAATATGTTTATATTTTATGTTTATTTTTTATATAAAAATATAAACATATCTATTTTTTTCTCCAATTGTTTTTATATAAATATATATTTATATAAAAATATCTATTTTTATATATATTTTATGTTTAATAAATATATTTTGTGTTTATATTTTTATATTTTTTTATATAAAAATATGTTTATATAAAAAAATATAAACATATTTTTTATTCGGGCGGTTTGGCCGCCGGATTTGGCTTGGTCGATGGCCGGACTTCAAAAAAAAATATAAACATATTTTTGCTTTTTTAATTTAATAAAAGTTAATTACAAATGCAAATTTTACCAAAAAAGTATTTTGACCAAAGTTGTTTCTCAATGCAAATTTTACCAAACGACATTTGCATTTCGGAAAACCCCATTCACCTAAAAGTATTTGCATTTCTGCAAATGCATTCCCCAAAAGCCAAACCAAACGGGCCCTAAGTTGTGGTCGAAGAAGATTTCACTCTTGTCGTCATGAATTGTGACGCAAGTGGAGGTCAGTGCCTCTCTTTTCTTCGGACAAACTTCAATGCACCTCTTCTCCGCGCAGAATCGTTCCCCCACACGCACCTTTTCTCCAGGGTTTGAAAGCAACAATGGCTGAAGAAGATAAAGTGTGGGGAAAATATTTCCCTTGGATCGCGCGTTTGTGTCTCCACCTAGCTTGTTCTACAAAAAAAGAAATGATGATATTGATCTACCTCTACAGGGGCCACTGAGGGAAACATTGATATATCTAAATCAGAACCTGAGTTTCATATCAATGAATTTGATCCTCCCTAATATGTCGTGTTTTGATTACTAGATCTGTCTTCTTCTTCTTCTTCTTCTTCTTTGGGGTATAAATGGTTATGTATGAGATATTGATAGAGATTATATTCATACGAAGCCTGACACATCTTCTGAAAAAGTCTAGACCACATGTAGAATTAGGGTTACAATATGATATTCAAGTCGTAATCATTTTGTAAATACAAGATAATAATAAATACCCATAAGAAGAGATTTCTTTCCCTTTTTAAGATAAACAAAAGTGCAAAACCACAAAAAGATCATTGGGGTCAAATCATAGAAAACCAAAAGACATCATTTGCAAAAGTGTTCACAGGCATAGAATTACTAGGGCGGCAAAATGCTCGACTTGGGCACACGTTCTTCGTGATTGTGTTGTTCTTGGTGATTCCTTTTTTTTCCAAATCCGGGTGCGCACCAATCTCTATCTCATTCATTGTGACTGAGTTGTTCAGGATGCACATTCTTCTGTCTCATTGATGTTCTTCAGCAACTAGGCTTTCAACTTGTAGTGTAGGAAAAAGGTACAAAAAACTAACCAATTAAATATCCTGTCCCGTCATTTTACACGTTGATTGATGGCATAAAAAGGTAAAAATAAAGCCAAGTTGGTGAAGAAATTAGGAGAATTTCATGCACCTAATTTCCAAAAGGCCACATCTGGATTGTGTAGCTAGAAAGCTCATAATGCATGTATCTTGCTGATTTCATGACGAGAGGCTAGACTCCGCAAATTTTTCATTTGAATGATTAATTTAAGGTAAGGAGGGCCCAACCACGTTGGCAACTCTGAGGCATTATCATTCGGAATCTTGTACCCCTAAGGAATGTTATTTGAGTCATAAGCACCACCTATATGGCTAACGGTTTGAGCTTGGCATGCATTTTATCGCCACGTCTACAATTTGTCATTGTATCACAACTTTCTCAATTAGAGATTGCATAGGTTACTCATGAAATTCTTCCTCTCTTGAGATTCAAACTTCATTTTGGTTGAAATGAAGATGTAACTTCCCTTTGCACGTTAAATTGAAAGGAGCAATTAAGTGTTAATTTCTATACTCAAGGATTCTTTACACATGATATGCTTAAAAAAAAAAAATTGGTGAAATGCTTAAAAAAATATTGATGTTCTCTAATTTGAATATTGCATCGTAATTTTTGAAATTCCATAACATATATACTACAAGAAGTTCTAGTGAGATTCGATGTAGGTAGAGCTTTCTATGCTATCGTGGATTCAAGTGGATCTAGGGGGAGCACCATGGCTCACCTCTTATCCAGAATTAGCTAAAGAGATAATGGCACAAATGGTTTGTGAATTTTGGCCTAACGTATAATATGAACCTTGAACTTTAAATTTGTTCAATATAATCCTTAAATTTTAATCCAATATGTAATATCGTCCCTAAATTTCTAATTTCTTCAATGTGATTAATGAATTGTTGAAACATGTTCAAATTTTTAGATTGTATGAAAATTTTAAATATTATTCCTAAACTTAAATTAATGGAATGACAATATTAAATATTTTTATGTAGTCCACAAACTAAATTGAATATATAAAAAAATTCAAAAGTCATATTAAACAAATTAATTTTCACATTACAAGATAGAGATAAAAGAGGCATGAGTGCACTAATTTGAGAATTTTTACGATTTTAACCCGTGTATTTATCCGATCTTAGCTCATCATTGATGTGTGAACAGCTTCTGTCTTGTCAGCACAGTAATAGGGAAAACCCCAGAAGAGCTGCCTACTCTGCAAGCTTCCCTTTCAGATGGGTCCCTTCACCGATTATGTAAATAGTTAATTAGTTTGCTTTTACTGTTATTCTTCGGTTTACATGTGAAGAAGCTGGTTAGTTTGGCAATTTTCTGGTGTAGAAATTTGACTAAACGGTGTGTCGTGATGCAATCATTAAGGATCAAGATCCTGTTCGGACGGTTACCCAGTTTTGCACGCCTTGTAATCCCGTAAAAGCGACCTCTTTTGGAGCCTTGCTCATCATGGAGATTTGGTTTATTGCGAAAGTTCAACGTGAGGTCATGGGATAAGATTCTTGATAGGTATAGAGTTGAAAAAGAAAATAGGGAATGGTTAAGAAAGCGTGAAAGCTTATTCATTAATTACTTCTGGTTGCCCTTTTGAATTGTCTTGAGTGATTGAGAAGGTGGTCCCCGAAATAGACGTGATTATCTTGCGATTTTACTCTCCGACTTAGAAAGGATGAAGTCGTGCGTACCAAACTTATCCCTTCGGGACAAGATCAAAGTACCCCCGATCACAAGTAAAATTCATAGATTAGAATTTTAGTTTAGGCTGGATGAGGAACCTGACTCTAATATCTTCTTAGAAAGTTTGTCTAAAGGATATATTAGGATTTGTGACTGCATGGAGATAAGGTAATTATGGAACCCGTATATAAATGACGATTAACATTATACTATATGAAGTCATTTTTAGGAGGGCTAAGAGAGGGAAAATTAATCACAAAAGCTTGTGGTAGCCCATGTTTATGTTGTATCACTAAAAAAGACAAAATTTGCCAAGTTTCTTTCTTTTATGATTGGAACGTCCATCTTATTCGGATTATGTTCAATTTGAGCCCTCTTCCTTCTTCTTTTTTATATATAAAATTAAAACTTGACTCAAATAAAGTCGTTCAATGGACTAAATTGGGAATACAAAGTTTGGGAGGAGAGGTGCGCACTAAAAAGCCCAATGGCTGCCCGAACCAAATAAGGCACCTAGCCGAGCACTAGTTGGTGTTAGAACTAGTATTAGCACCTAGAGGGGGTGAATAGGTGACTAAAGCGTTTTTATAAATTTTAATCCGAATGAGAGATTAATGAATTAAAAACAACAATCGTTGCAAATGAAAGTAATGAAAGATAAAATGATTAGGGATAGAGAATCAAGACTCCAGATTTATAGTGGTTCGGCTTAGATCAAGCCTACGTCCACTCTCCCGCACGGAAAGCCCCTTCGGCTGGATTTCACTAAGAATCAAAAAGAGTGTTTACAATCTCATGCCCTTGAATCCACAGTGTAGAAAGTCTACTACACTTCCTCAATGTCTCACCACACTTTGGTCTCTCTTTTGATTACAAGTATTGCTCGAAAAATAAGATCACAAAATAACAAGGAGATTCAGACTTTGTAATTTTTCTATTTAGCACCCTTCAACAATTTGAGAGTCTCTCTTATATACTTTTTCATGCCTTCATTACCGTTGGCACCTTCTAAAGAAGTTCTTCCAATCAACCCGTTGGACAGAATCAATAGAGAGAAATCTCTAGCTCTTTAAGGTAAGTGAAGATAGCCCATCAATCCTGCTCGCCCATACAATCAGGATCTCGGTTTCCATAAGTAGAACTTTCCAAATATAAGTTGCGAATCTTAGAGAAACTATATTTATCGGATACAAATATAA
The DNA here is from genome assembly GCA_014182395.1 of Eucalyptus sp. ANBG9806169. Taxonomy (NCBI): domain Eukaryota; kingdom Viridiplantae; phylum Streptophyta; class Magnoliopsida; order Myrtales; family Myrtaceae; genus Eucalyptus; species Eucalyptus sp. ANBG9806169. The sequence goes on from CM024583.1 coordinate 24,892,797, forward strand.
GATTTTGTAGTGCTGAATCCAGTCAAAAGATATTTCTTAGCCATTTGAGCCAAAACCATATTAGATAGAATCAGAATAGAAGTTTATAACTTGATGGTCTGGAAACTGTCCATGAGAGTAGACTTTAAAACTTGAGTCTTGACAACATCAGACTTTGATCTTCAGACTTTGTCAATAGAGTCTGCAAGTCTTCAGACTAGACTGATGGAAATGTTTTGTCGATTTCAAAATATCTGAAGAGAATTTATCCAATAATCTCCCCATTTTTTATGGTGACAAAACTTTCCTGTAGATTTGAATACTATTGCCCTGCAATATAACATTTAAGCTAGCAATGATATCTCATAAAAGATTAGAGTAAAAATAGTATAAGTTGTCCTGTACACAGATCTGCATCCATATAAAACATATTAGTTCTGTGCAGATATCAACTATCTTTATCTAATTTAACAGCTTAAAGTAATGCAGTAATAAGCAAGCATTTCAAAATCTCAAGATAAAGACAAAATGTCAAACAAAATATTAAAACCAAAAAAGTGTTTAAAAAATAAGTGAACAAGTGAAAATCTGCAAAAGTCTTCTCTCCCTTTTTGTCATCATAAAAAGGTGAGAAAATCAAGGAGCACGAGGAATGCGAATAAGTTGAAAGTCCTCCATAGACTTGATGATTCCTTCCAGATTCCTCAATTCCTCTTGTAGTTGAGTGAGAGCAGTGCCTTTTGCAATGGCCTGAACCTGATGTTGAACATCTTTAATCTGATCATGCAAGGAGATAAACATAGCATGGTTCTTATTCTGCAGAGTCTGAAATTCACATCCCATAGCATATATTTGGCCTTTGAGCTCCAAAATGATTTCAAGCAACCTTCCGAAATCAGCTGAATTGTCAGTTTGTGTGCTTGCATCAACTCGGTCTGATGGAGGAGTTAAGCCAGTGGAGTGAATATCAACAGGAAGCTCATCATGTGGAGATGTTGCTTCTTCCTTAGGAAAATGAGCAGCATGAACATCTTCTGCATCAGGAGGTGATTTACTAACACTTACACTGGTATATGTCAAGAGAAGAGGAGTACTTTCTCTTTGTACATCTCCCCCTGATTCAATGCCTTCTGGAGGGGAGAAAAATTCTTCTTGCTGAGGAGTTTCCTTAGTGGCAAAGTGTTGTTGATCATCCTTTTCTGCTAAAGAATATGCTCGATCTTTTTTGTCTTGTGAGTCTGTTGGTTGTTGCTGGGAGTCTGTCTTTGCAGTTTCTTCTTCTTCTTCTTCTTCTTCTTCTTCTTCTTCTTGCAAGGATTCCTTTTCCTGGTTCCCTTTCTCACTTTTCTTTGCAATTTCTTGTTCTAGTTCTGTTGACACATGAGCATAATACTGAGAAGCAAAAGCAGAGATAGGCATATCATCCTCATCATCTTCATCCTCCAAGATGATTGCCCGCTTCTTCTTGATAGGACCAGTCATAGGTTCCTTTCCTTTTCTCTTAACAATGAGAATAGTCCGGGTCTGGTCTTAATAGGGGTTTTCTCCTTGAACTACTCCAACTTCTTACTGAGATCTTTCAGACGCATTTTTGTAATCATCCTCAGACCAATGACCATTTGATCAATAGTCTTCACAGAGAGAAAGTGGGGAGGCTGAATGTTCAAATGTCTGAAAAGACGAGTGATAAGAGTAGCATAAGGGAGTTTTCCCTTGTCCTTCACCATAGACCTGTACATGTGAAACATGATAGTATGGGGCAAAGAGAAGTTTAGACCGATCTTGATTGCATACATCAGTTTGGCTTCTGAGATGGATACATCTATCTTCGATGTTGATTTCGGTCTGAGACAGTTGATCACTATCTTGTGAAGCAGAGTGTTTGTAGCATTCATCCTTGAGTAGGAGAGACGACCTTCTGCAATCCTATCTCTCGCTAGTTCCAGAGTTGCATGACTCATAGACGCAGAGATTGATTGGAAAGCTCTCATTTCCACACCAATTACATTCGACAGAGTATCTGTGTCAACCACATACTCTTTATCTCTCACACTAAAAGAAAAACTATTGGCATCAATAAAACTGAGGTTGGAATAAAAATAGGCTATCAATTCAGAATAAGCAACCTTGCTTTAGTACATAATTTATGAAGTTGAAGCTTCTCAAACTTCTCTCTCAAATTGATACCCAACAGATCCAGAAAATCAAAATCCACCGTTCATGGGTTCATTACCCCACGCTTCAGCAATTTCCCATACATTTTTTTTGTGTTCATCAGATCGGAACAATTCTTCCTTCTTTCCTCGAAGAGTTGCAGCTACACCCATCCAAGGCTTAAAATGTACAAACATCTTCTCATCATCATCTTTCCCTTCAGGCTGATTTACACTTCCAAAGTGAGGGTCACTCGGAAAGTTCGCAAAGGTCTTTGCTGCCGTTCCAACAGGAACAACACCCGATCTCTCCATCACAGTGAGAAAATGTGTCTCATTTTTATAGCCTTTCTCTTTCAAAAACTCATCAATGAAAGTCATTACTGAACCTCCTTCCTTCAATACAGAATAAAGCCTATAAACAAACACATGCTTAAGAGACCTTACAGGTGCAATATCTTCAATGATTTCTTCTGTATGTTGCGGATGACGATCATGGGATCTAGTTGAAGAGGAGCGTTGTTGAGAGTGTTGATGCACTTGTTCACTAGGAAAGTCACCTTCATCAGTGAGATCAAAATGCGTAGGCCCCTCAGCCGAGTCTTGTGGTCCCCTGCTCACTATTCTTGAAGATTTCCTTTGATACGACATTGTCACTTTCTTGAAAGGAACTTTCACACTTGTGTCGCAAGAAAGTTAAAAACTTGAGGAGAAGAACTTGAGAAGAAGAATCTCAGAGAATGAAAATTTGTGTTCTAGGGTTTTTGTGTAAAAGAAGAAAGAGGAGGAGAAGGAGTATAAAAGTAATCGAATCGAGATATCTGAAGCGTCACAATAAGGAAAGAATAAACAAATTTTTTTTTCAAAAAATAACTGCTTTAAACAAATCGATAACCACCTTTGTTTAAAAATAACTGCATTTAATAAACTCAATTAGAGATAAACAAACAATCTTACCTTCTCAAGATATCAGCTTAAACGAGTAAATGTACTGTAATTTTAACAACTTACAGACGTGACGATTGGCAATCCAAGTTTGATTCTTTGAGTCTGATACTTTGTCAGACTTAGATTCTGAGTCTGAGCTTCAACAGTCTTCAAGAGGTAAAATGTTGAGTCTTGAACGAATAGACTCAAATGAACTTTTTTCAAGTGGCTTTGTGAAGATGTCTGCCAATTGATTCTTCGAGTCAATAAATTGCATCAAGACTTCTTTGTTCTGAACATGATCTCTTATAAAATGATGTCGAATCTCAATATGTTTTGCTCTTGAGTGTAGAATAGGATTCTTTGTAAGATTTATTACACTAGTATTGTCACATTTAATCTCTGTGCAAGAGTTTTCAATACCAAAGTCTTGTAGTTGTTGTTTTATCCATAGTATTTGAGAACAGCAACTTCCAAGAGCTACGTATTCCTTCACTGTTGAAAGTGCCACAAAGATACTTTGCTTTCTTGAAAACCAAGATCGTCCTGTATCCAAGTAATTGACAAGTACCGGAAGTGTTTTTTTCTTTCAACTCTACAATCTGCAAGATCTGCGTCTGAATAACCAAGAAGAGTAAAGTCTCATTCTTTGGGATACCATAGACCAATCTTAGCAGTAGTTGCACATATTTAATGATACGTTTAGCAGCAATTAAATGAAATTTAATGAAACGTTTAGCAGTCTAGCAATTAAATGAAATTCTTTAGGATCGATTTTAGGATTTTGTCGCTTCATCTTTTATCTATTTTGACATAGGTATGAACTTTTTAACAAGTTCTTTTGCATATTTTTCTTGATGAATAAAGATTCATTCTTTCAGTTGCTTCACTTGTAGACCAAGGAAGAAGGATGGTTCACCCATCATGCTCATCTCAAATTCATCCTGCATAGTCTTAGAAAATTTCTTGCACAAAGTCTCATTAGATGATCCAAATATAATATCATCAACATAAATCTGAACAAGTAGAAAGCTTTTACCTTCCTTTTTAATAAACAAAGTAGTGTCTACCTTTCCTTTAGAGAAACCATTTTCAATTAAAAAGTTACTTAGCCTTTCATACCAAGCTCGAGGAGCTTGTTTTAATCCATATAAAGTTTTCTTCAGTCTGAACACAGAGTCTGGTTTCTTTGAGTCTTCAAATCCAGGAGGTTGTTCCACATAGATTTCTTCTTGAATAAATCCATTCAGGAATGCGTTTTTGACGTCAATTTGAAATAACCTGAAATTCTTATAACATGCAAAAGCAAGTAGTAATCTAATTGCTTCTAACCTTGCTACTGAAGCGTAAGTCTCATCATAATCTATCACTTCTTCTTGTGTGTATCCTTTAGCCACGAGTCTTGCTTTGTTTCTTGTCACTTTGCCTTTTTCATCGACTTTATTCTTGAAAACCCATTTAGCTCCAATAACAAATTTACATTTTGGTTTATGAGTCAATTCCCAAACATCGTTAATATTGAATTGTCTGAGCTCTTCTTGCATTGCTTCAATCCAGCTTTCATAAGCTAAGGCTTCTTCAATGTTTTTGGGTTCTATTTCAGAAATAAGTGCAACAACACTAGACTCTTCTCGCCTTTTGGATCTTGTCCGCATTCCCTCATTAATGTTTCCAATAATGAGTTCTTCAAGATGACTAGACTTGTGTTTCCGGTTACTGGATAATCGGATAGGTTGTTGATCTTTTTCCTGAGTTGATTCTTCATCAGTAACTTGTTGTACTGCTTTTGAATTTTGAACTTCTTCATGGGAGGTAGATCTAGCAGAGTCTAGAATAGATTCTGATTCTTCGGTCTGAATTTGCTGAACTTGTGGAGAGTCTTGAAATTTAACGTTCATTGATTCTTCCACAGTCTAAGTCTTCTAATTGAATACTCTATAGGCTTTGCTTGCAGTTGAGTAACCAAGAAAGATTCATTCATCTGATTTTTCTTCAAACTTACCAACACGATCATTTGCATTCTTCAGAATAAAGCATTTACAACCAAATACTTGAAAATAAGAAACAATTGGTTTATTTCCTTTAAAAATTTCATAAGGGGTTTTCTCAAGAATTGGTCTTAAAAACACTCTGTTTATAATATAGCAAGCAGTTGAAACAGCTTCAGCCCAAAACCTTGAAGAAATATTATTTTCAATCAAAAGAGTCATTGTCATTTCTTGTAAGGACCTATTCTTCCTTTCCACAACCCCATTTTGTTATGGTGTATATGGAGAGAAGAATTTATGCTGAAAACCAGACTCATCACAAAATTTAGCAAAGTCTTGATTTTCAAACTCACCTCCATGGTCTGTACGAATGCTTGAGATAGTGTAACATTTTTCATTATGCACCTTCTTAGCAAACTTTGAAAAGAGAGAGAAAGTCTCAGACTTACTTGAAAGAAAGTAGACCCACGTAAATCGTGAATAATCATCCACTATTACTAGGCAAAACCTTTTTCCACCAATGCTTTGCATTCTAGTAGGTCCAAATAAGTCCATATGCAAAAGCTGCAGTACATGATTAGTGGAAACTTTACTTATTGGTTTGTAAGAGTTTCTAACCTGTTTACTCAGTACGCATGGTGTGCATAGATCAGACTTTAAGTAATTGAGAATAGGCAATCCTCGAACAAGTTTCTTGGAAGAGATCTTGGTGATTTGCTTCATATTGGTATGGCCTAGCTTTCTGTGCCATAGATTAGCTTCATCTTGTACTAATATTAAGCACTGCGATCTTTCATGATTCACATCCAGAAGATGGATATTTCCATGTCTTCGTCCAGTAAAAGATTGAGTTAAGTCTTTGCTGATTCCAGAACACGTTCCTTCCTGGAAATTGATCTTGAACCCAGTATCACACAACTAACTTATACTAAGCAAGTTGTAATTTAATCCTTCAACTAAGGAGACATTCTTGATTGACAGACTTCCAATCTTTACTGTTCCATGACCAATAATTCTTCCTTTGTTGTTACCACCAAAAGAAACTTTTCCTCCATCTATCTGGACTAGTTTTATGAAGCAACTTGAGTCTCCCGTCATATGTCTTGAGCAGCCACTATCTAGATATCATTTAATCTTCCTTTTGATAGTGACCTGCAACTAAAAAGAATTCAAGATTTATTTGGTACCCACATCATCTTGGGTCCAGAAGAGTTAGAGCAATAAACAGTCTTTGCCCAATTCCTCTTAACAGGTCTCCAAACCAAAGGACATTCTTTCTCAAAATGTTCTGAGTTTTGACACTTGGAACATTTTAAAGCATTTCTGCCAACAGGTTTTACAAAAACTTTCTGGAAATGATTTTTATAAGCAATTCTGGTTGGTCTTTGTTTGATTCTTTCGTTCACCTTCGGAAAATTAATCAAATGAATAGTTTCAGAAGTCATACCAAGACCTAACTTATCAAAGTAGGGTCTTTGTATCGAAAGAATCTTATCCAACTTTTCAGAACCATTTGAAAATCTTTTTGATATATTAGAAATATCATTTTTCAAAAGATTATTTTCTTTGGAAAAGAGTCCGAGTTTTCTTTCACGATAGTAAAGTTCTTTTCCAATTTTTCAAATTTTTCCTTCCAAAGTTTTTCCTGTTGCTTCAATGTAGAATTCTCCCTTTTTTAATTCAGAGATCCTCTTAAGCAAAGTTTTTAGACTAAGACAAAGTTCATCAATAAACTTAGAAACTTTGACATGAATTTTTAGATTACTAACCTCGAGTTCATTGTCTGATTCTGTATCTGTATCAAGGTCTGAGTCTGAATCGGATTTTGCCATCAAACAGATATTGGCATAATCATCATCACTCTCTTCACATTCAGTATCACTCCAGGTCTCTACTTTGAGTGCCTTCCCGTATTTCTCGTCTTTCCTTTTCTTTTCTTTAACGAGGATGATAGTTGGGTCCGATGTGTCCCTTTTTCTTGCATTCAAAGCAAGTCACTTCTTTGTTAGAATTATCTTCCTCTGTTGATTTGTTTTGAAACCTTTGTGAGCTTTGTTTCTTCCAATTGAATTTCCTTCCCTTTCTGTTCAGCTTTCTGAATCTCTTTATCATGAGTGCAGTTCTTCATCATCTAGATCTTTTGAGTCTCGTAACATTAGAATAATCATTAGACTTTAAGGCAATAGATTTTTTACCTTTTGAATCTTCCTCTTTGTTGGTGTGCTCTACTTCGTAAGACTGAAGAGTTCCAACCAGTTCGTCTACAGAGAGTGGAGCAATCCTCTGTGTCTCTCTTATTGAGATTTTTATGTAATTCCAGTCTTTAGAGAGTCCACGTAAGAGTTTGTTGACCTTCATATGTCCTGAGATTGGATGTCCCTGATATTCAAGACCATTCACAATTTCAGTAAAACGATTAAACATGTCAGTTATTGATTCTCCTAATCTCATCTTAAAGACTTCATACTGTCCTAAAAGAATATTGATCCTTGTTTCTTTCACACGATCAGTCCCTTTATAGGTAATGTGAAGCCTATCCCAGACTTCTTTTGCTGTATCACAAGAAAATATTCTGTTATACTCAGCAGGGGATAAATCACAATATAAGGAGTAAATGGTTTTAGTATCAAGAGTCTGTCTCTTGGTTATTTCTTCTTGAGTCATCTGAATAGGATCATCAACTTCTTTTCCTCTCTCTGATTCTGATGCAGCAGCAGGAATGATTCATTTATCTACCACTTCCCATTCCAAAGGATCTTTCGATTTCAAGAATTCTTTCATCTTGTTTTTCCAAATGCTGTAGTCTTTTCCATCAAAGTATGGAGGTCTGGTATTGATTTGACCTTCAACCAACCCTGCAGGCAACATACTAGCCATAGATATTTTACTCAGAAGTAAAGACACTTCTTATAAACGAGTACACAGGCTCTGATACCAATTGTTAGAACTAGTATTAACACCTAGAGGGGGTGATTAGGTGACTAAAACGTTTTTATAAATTTTAATCCGAATGAGAGATTAATGAATTAAAAACAACAATCGTTGCAAATGAAAGTAATGAAAGATAAAAGGATTATGGATAAAGAATCAAGACTCCAGTTTATAGTGGTTCGGCTTAGACCAAGCCTACGTCCACTCTCCCGCACGGACAGCCCTTACATTTGGATTTCACTAAGAATCAAAAAGAGTGTTTACAATCTCATGCCATTGAATCCAAAGTATAGAAAGTCTACTACACTTCCTCAAGGTCTCACCACACTTTGGTCTCTCTTTTGATTACAAGTATTGCTCGAAAAATAAGATCACAAAATAACAAGGAGATTCGGACTTTGTAATTTTTCTATCTGGCACCCTTCAACAACTTGAGAGTCTCTCTTATATACTTCTTCATGCCTTCATTACCGTTGGCACCTTCCAAAGAAGTTCTTCCAATCAACCCGTTGGACAGAATCAATAGAGAGAAATCTCTAGCTCTTTAAGGTAAGTGAAGATAGCCCATCAATCCTGCTCGTCCATACAATCAGGATCTCGGTTTCCATAAATAGAACTTTACAAATATAAGTTGCGAATCTTAGAAAATCTATATTTATTCGGATACGAATATAAGATTTTGTAGTGCTGAATCCAATCAAAAGATATTCCTTAGCCATTTGAGCCAAAACCATATTAGATAGAATCAGAATAGAAGTTTATAACTTGATGGTGTGGAAACTGTCCATGAGAGTAGACTTTAAAACTTGAGTCTTGACAACATCAGACTTTGATCTTCAGACTTTGTCAGTAGAGTCTGCAAGTCTTCAGACTAGACTAATGGAAATGTTTTGTCGACTTCAAAATATCTGAAGAGAATTCATCCAATAGTTGGCACCAAGGGTAGAGGCAGGTGCTCAGCCACTTGGATGCCCGACCATTTGCTTGGGCACCCACAAGCCAATGGTTGCGTACCCGGGAGGCTTCATGTAATATTTGCGTATTTGGAGAGTGATCGACACCGACCTAGATTGGCCGATTGCCCGTAATGTAATTAGTAGGTCTTCTAGAACAAATTTTATATTTATTTGAGTGTTTTAGGGCTAACCATACCTAGCAGAGACCTCAGCATTCTTAGCTATTGAGAGGGCTTCCCAATGTTTAGAGTAAAAGGTTACGTGAGAACTTTGGGTTAATACCACAAAAATCTCCAAACTTGTATACTTATAACAAACTTATCCTAAATATTTTTTTTTGATTACTAAAAACTCAATATTGGTATATGACAAATTTATCTTTTGTTAGTTTACATTAAATTCTAGCATCAAATTACTGATTTCAATGACATATGGCAGCTAATGGATTTACTAGTTTGCATATTTGCCCCCTGCTTGCCACAAGTAGTTTGTGATTTTTTGTGGTGTTAATCCAATTTAATAAAAATAAATGGAATGTGAATTTGTCACAAATTAATTTCTAGTAAATTTATCATAGGTACACCAATTTAAGTTTTTTGTAGTTAAAAATTAGCTTGGGGTAAATTTATTGCAAATACATCAGTTTGGGGTTTTTCATGATATTTAACCCTATTTTTTTTAGGCTAGTCTGCAAGATACACGATTTAATTGTGATCTAGGAGACACATTAAAAGTATTGATGAATTTTTGATATAAATAATCTTCATTGTACCACTTTAATAGTGCGTTTTCTAGAGCTCTTCCCATAAGTGTGTGTCACATTTATTGAGCCATGTAAATTTAGTGCTTAATTTATCTCTCAGGTTTCCTTTGTTATGTTCAATCTGCTTGTTATTATTCCACATCAAATGAGTTTCGTGCTTGGATTGATGATGTTGTGCTGTCCATGAGCCTTTTGAATATATCTTTGGCCTTTTGAGCTACTACCCATCATAGACTTCACCATGTACCTGGACCTTACTAGATTATGAACAATCTTAATCTACGTTGAAACGAGTTCTTTATAGTTTTGCTTGACTATCTTGACCGTGTTTTTAAAATCTCTATAAGCTTTAAGAAGAATCTATTGCAGTGATCGTGAGGAATTTTGCCATAGACACCTACCAATGCGTTTGGCTACGATATTAACTATAAGTCTATCATTAGTTTGTTACAAAGTATAATATTTGCTTATAACAATTACACCATAATATTTTGTTTGTCTAGTTTACCTGATACTATTTTGCTTTCATAATAATAGCAAAAATCGGTCCGATTCACTCCGAGTTGCTTTTGGCGAATTCTAACACTTGAACACAGCTATAAAACATCAGTTTAGTCCAATTCAAACTGAGAAGAGTTGGGCCTTACCATTGGGATCATAGAGGTTTGTATCTAAAACCATCAAACTCATCTGTAGTATAAATTGCTTATGCAAGACGGTCATTCTAGGCGTTTCATGAATTTTCGCTATTGGGTCTATTCATACGCTACAAATAGGCTTCCAAGCAAGTTGACGTCCTCATATTTTATAAGCTATTCACCTTTTATTGGTCCTTCCAAGTTTTAACAAATCTTCTTTTTACAATTTGTTCTCTTTCTACAAAGTTCTTCCTGACTTAGACGCATTAACCCTCCAATAGGTTGTTCCCCTTTTGTAGAACAAAAGTCTTTCCATGCTTTAGACGTCTTATTGTTGACATTATACGCATGTAGTTTGTGTATATTGAAATATTCACTCTACACATTCAAGTACACATATTAGGAGTTTTGATTATTTTGTTATCTTCAAAATATCATGAGGATAGCTAGAGAAAAACCACAGATGGATTTTTTTTTTTTTTTTTATTTAACCATTGAAATGATGTGTAGGAAGCTGGCTGGTTTTGAATTGGTAGTCTGTTTTGGTCCCTGTATATGGGTATGTAACGTCGGTTTTTGGGTTTATGTCAGCTTTGACTAGGTGTTTCAACTTCTCTGGTTGTTGATCAGTTTATGGTGCTGAACATGGAGCATCTTTATGTACTTTCTAACCTGTTTCAAGGGAGTCATCTTTGATGCAAATTATGCTACTCTATAGTTATGGGAGGGTGCATTTATTTCTTTTAACAAATCAGGGTTAAATTCTGGATTTAGCTCTGTTAGGTTCGATTGATTGAAACTTTCTGACTTAATTTCAGGGTTCTCTATAATTTTGCACTTCAACATGAACAATAGCAGCTCCATTCCTCTGATTTGCACGAAACAGTTCGCATAATAATATCACCTTAGACACCAAAAGCCTACTTCCAAAACTAGTTCCAAGAGTGCATTAACACACAAACACAGAGACAGGTTATGGAAGACTAAAGGCGCGTTTGGTAACCATTCTGTCACGATAACAATTTCTGATCAGAAATAATTCTCTTTTATTTTGTTCCTAGGAATAATTTTTAAGCATTTTAAGGCATTTGGTAATTGTCTAAAATTTCTATTATCATAATAGAATTGTGCTTGATACCATTCTAAAAATTTCTAATCCAAATTATTTTCTTTCCATTTTTTAATAATTTTTTTCTTTTTATTTATTTCTCTTTTTCTTCTTCAAGCTTTGCTGGTCGCAGGCCTTGGGATGACCGGCAATTGGCCAGACGAGGGCCAGCAACCTCACTAAAGTGTCGCCTGCCCTTAACGAGGTCACGCCTCATCGGCCAAGCCTCACCGACAACTGGGCGAGGCTCTGCCGAGCCTCTTCCCTAGTAAGGCTGAGCTCGCCCAACCATCGACCGAGCTCGACCTCACTTGGCCACCATGAGGTCGGCCTCACCTTGGCCGGGCGACATCGACCTTGTGGTGGCCCGACGAGGTCAAGCCCTATCAGCAGTCGGGCTAGCTCGACCTTGCCTAGCCATGGCTCGGCCATCGATGAGCCTCACTAGTGGCCAAGGAAGGCCCAAGCAAGGCCCGCTTGGCCACTGACGAGGCTCAACCTCACCAATGGCTAGGTGAGCCTTCGACGAGCTCGCCCAACTGGTCGCTGGTGACGGCGTTGGCTGATGGCAGCGACAGTTGAAGAACAAGAAGAAAAAAGAAAAAAATTGGTTGACTTGATTCTAGAATTGTTTCTTAGAATAAAGAATCAACTTTTTTGACTCATTGATTCTATTCCAAATCCATCTCTAGGAATAAAAAATTTACTAAATGAATTTTTATTTTAAATATACTCGGGAACAAAAGAATTGAAATTTCTATTGTTTGGTGCCAAATGCAACCTAAGAAGCTTTCAACCAAATTTCATATCACAATCCAACCAGTGACAACACCACATGTGCACACAACCAATGCCAAGCGGTACATCCCCTCCCATTTTGCTTGCGAATTCTCCTCCTTTAGAGTCACATACTTTTTTAGCAAACTTCTCTTTTCCGCTTCGCTGAGCTCACATCCACTTCTTCACCTATATTGGTTTAGATCGGCAAGTTCTTGATTCCTATCAATTAGCTCCACTATAAGGCCCTTTGCTTTATTTGGTATTTTTGGATGGACCCATGTGAAGAAACTGCAACACCCTAGGCTATCAAACCTAGCACGATCATGGAACCTTCTTCTAGCATTGCTTTGTCTTTGTCATGAGGATTGTCAATTGGAGACCACAACAGCAAGTTAGCTCAGTGGTAGGAGCTACCGCACTTGATTGAGAAGTTTGCTTCCTCATTTTGCTCGCCATCACCCCTAGGATTTGCTTTTGAACATTTAGGGCTTGCCATTCACTTGAGGGCAAATTTGGTTTGTATATTTGAGAGAAGAACATGTTGTTGATATGAAATACTCCATTGCACTTTTCAGCTAAATTTTAGGACTTGTTGCTCAGATTGAAAATTTTAGTATATAATTGCATTTTCTTGACAATTTTTAGGGCTTTCAGTACATTTATCCCTTATAATGATTATTATTTGATTCCGCTATAAAATAGTAATTAAAACCAAAGCTATATGGAATTGTTGCGATATGTATTTTATGATGCTTTGATTATATAGTTCTTGTATTATCAACAAATCAATTTATTTTGTGATTATGTTAATTTCATAACTTAATAAGTGTTAAAATATTTAAATATTAAAGTCATGCATTCATTTAATAGTTTAAGCTTTTGAAATAATTGGCAATGGTCCTACAAAATCTCACATGATATCAAAGTGGGGAAACAAATCAAATTCCTCAACATTTCTATCCCATATCAACACTTTCTTTGCTCTGAGTTTTTCCTTAATATCTACCATTTCTTTACCCATAATCTTCTATTTCCTTTGAATCCCAATTATTCATTAACTCTCATAGATATCAAAGTAGGCAACCTTAAATAGAGATGGGTAGTTCCATGTTGCGTACAGATTCTGATGAAACCTAGAACCTATCTATTGGAATGGGTTCCTCAATTTTTGAAACTTAAAATCTATCCTAGATACTCTAGAACCTAGAACCTACCATGTTACAAGTTCTAGGATCTACTCAAGTTCCACTTATATTATAATGAATTAAAATCTTTAATGATCACCATTTACTTCTATAATTTACTAACCATAAAAACACTCGAAAAATATAAACATTAATAAAGTAAAAGTCTTAGTCATAAAATGGAAACTCAAACTAGTACTTCCAAATTATACACTTATCATTAAACAGTATAAAATATCGCAAGATTATGTGAAAACATAAATCAAGAAAAACATAAAACTTACTCTAAATTCTATATTATAGGTTACAGGTTACAAGTTCCAAGTTCCTAATCTAGGTTCAACCAACTAAGAACTCGAGACCTACCCGTCGAAACAGATTTCTCATTTTTTGGAATCTTGAATCTACTATGTATACTTTGGAACCTGAAACCTATATATTCCTATCGTTCGATTCTTAAGTCCCAGGTTTCACCCCAAAATCATGCTCACTCCTAATTTTAAGTGTGAATTTTTTTCAAACCTTTATTTACCTCCCCAAAAATATATTTCACGTTTTAGGCTTAGATTAATTTTTAGCCTACGCATGAGAGGATTGATAGCATATTTAGATATCAAATCCACACAATCACCTAACAGTTTAAGCATTTAAACTAGTTTGCGGTAAAATAAAAATAAAAAGATAACTAGTTGGTAGTGGTTCACAAATTGTCACATCTCACAATAACATCTTCCTTAACATAATATTTGGTTATAATATATAATAAACCAATCAAAATAATTTCCAATTATCCAAATTTAGATAAGTAGTCATATTGAATAATACTATGACTTTGTTATCATAACTTATTCTTTATTCTTTATTGAATGACCTATGTGATAAGATTATTTATTCCATGTTCTACAGTTATATAACATTCACAATACGGCCGAAATATTCAAAATTAATTTTTGGGCAATGACCAGTGAATAGAACATTAAGGGTCCGTTCATTTCACGGAAAATAATTTCCGGAAAATGTTTTCCAGATTTTCTGACGTTCGTTTCACGGAAAATGAATTCCTTGAGGAAAATGTTTTCCATCAAAGGAAAAAAGTCTTCTAAAGAAGGGGAAAATATTTTCTACTTTTGAAAAGTGGAAAACATTTTCCTCACTTGGTCTCTCTTATCTCACACCTCTACAAATCCCGACTTCCTCCTCCGCTTTTCTTTTTCATTCGAATTATTTTTTAATTTTCTTTTTCTTTTTTTAATTCAAATTATTTTTAATTCAAATTATTTTTAATTTCCTTTTTCTTTCATTTTTCTTTTTTTCTTCTTTTTTTTTTCTTTTTTGTTTTGTTTCCCATATTCTTCTTTCTTGGCTAGTTGTCAGACCAAGTGAACCTCAAGCTTGTCGATCTCAAACTTGCACTCATCGATCTGGCGAGCCTCAAGCTTAACGCTCGCACTCGTCAATCTGGTGAACGGAAAATATTTTCCTTACGGAACATTGGAAAATATTTTCCGAAACATTTTCAGGTTTTAGCGGAACACCAGAAAATATTGTCATTTTTCTGGAAAATGACTTCTGGGAAAATATTTTCCGGAAATGGTTCATTTTCCGCGAACGAACGGACCTTTAAAAAAAAAAAAAAGATCATTAAACAAAGCATAAAGCAATAATGAGAAGTTGGTGTGGAAATTTTTCAAAAGTTCAAATCTTGTATAAGAATGAATTGGAGGAAGATATCAAAATTTTCTTCTCCCACCCTATTTTCCCTCCCCTCTCCTATCTCCCAAACAAACCATGAACCAATACATGGAACTTCATATAAGGTGGAAATGTTCATGGAATCAAATTATCATTATCAACCGTCATGACATATTTTAAATAAGAGTGTGCCCAAATAGGCTTTTATTTTTACTTTTTTCTCGTTTTGTCAACACTTAAATATTTACATTATACAAAAATCTATAATTTTTTCCACAATATCTTAAAATTTAAACGACACTTTAATTTCCTAAATGGGAAAGCAAAAGGCATGACAAAACCCATGTACTGTCGGATCGAAAAGAGGAACACAAAAGCGAACCCACGAGGAGCGGAAAGCGGAAAGCGGTCGCATCGCATGTGACCGGGGGCCCTCAGCGGATGGTGGAAAGTGGATTTTGGGGATTGGATTGGATGAGCTGTCGACATTTGCGTGTGGGTAGCTTTTGTACTATCCAGTGTGATCAGGGCAGCGCCAGCCTGTTAACATGCGCAATGCTCTCGCCTGTCCATCCACGATCGGGAGAAGGTACGCCATGCTTTTAACTCGAAGTAGAATGGAACGAATGTTCGCTCTCCGTCCCATGCCGCAGCATTTATTTTCAAACTGGGTCGCCCGATCTTTGCAAAGAAACAAAGTGGTGGAAACTGAATATGAATACAGAATACAACCTTTCTCCCGAACTCAGCTTCCATCCCATGCTGCAGCATTTATCTTCAAACTGGGTTGCCCGATCTTGCAAAGAAACAAAGTGGTGGAAACTGAATATGAATACAGAATACGACCTTTCTCCCGAACTCACCAGCTTTCACTTTTTCTTTTTCCCTAGTTTTACTTCATTTCCGTTTTTCTCTTCTAGATTTTTGATGCCACGTGTGATGCCTTTTGAAAGAGAGATGATGTAACTTTTAGGCTAAAAGGAAGAACTTTCTATTGGAAGTGTTGATTTGGGATATAAAATCCTGTCTTAAGTTTATGTTCGAGATGAATGCCCAATTGCCAAAACACATCGTTGCCACTTAGGCGAAGAGTAGAGAAAACAAATGAGTTTTAAGTTTTAAGTGTATTATGATGATAAGGTTTAGGATTTGTGGTACAATTGCCCCTGATAATATTGCTTCATTTACAGTAGCTTTCGTTCTATCTATTCAAACGGTACGGATATTTAAACTTATAAAGTCTACTAATTATTACGAATGGACACAAACAACCTTGTTCGAGTGTGTTGAGAGGTGAACCTATTACATAAAGTTTTTCTAAGCAGGGGATGTGATTTGAGCGTGAAATATTTCGCTTCCAAATTGATGATTTTCATTCTCTTACTCTAACTTCTCAAAGGTTAAAAGAATATGATGAGGTATATTCTTACCAATCCGGCCACGTTCACGTGAATTGTGCCTCCAGAAGGAGTATCCACGCAACCCTCGTGGATTGTCCTTTCCTAAATCAGAAAAATAAACTGCTCTAGCATTTTCGTTTCCAGCCTAGAACGAGTGAGATTTTCATTCTAGAGAGCCGATATGTTTGATTTGGATTTTAAATTTCATTTTACTTTTAACGTCAAACTCCAGTTATTTTACAATAAATTATTTTAAATGTTTGTAACATATGAACAGTATTATTTAGGACGCCCTAATTTTCTTGCAATTTTAATGGGTTAAATATTACTTGTATTTTGAGGGGAAATTGAATATGTTGCTCTTTTTCTATAGTTAAAGGAGTGGAGAAGTGACTGACACTACAATCCTCTTTAGGCGTTATCATAGACCAATATAAGGCCATCCGAAGAGGGGATAGCATAAAAAAAGAAGAAAAAAAGAAGAGGGCACAGCATCAAGATAAAATTCTTAATTGAAATGAAACTTTTTCTCCGAAATTCGACCCAAATAGGAGAAAGTATTTTATCCTATGGCTCCATCATGGGATAGTGACATATGGTAAAACAAACACTTAAAAATGAATGATTTCATGATTTAAGTGATACGCAGGATGGGTATCATATCATGTGGTAATGTAACGATTGATTACAACATGACAATTGCATAAACAATACACTAAGTAACTTGGAAAGTTTCATGACATCCATAGTAATCCGGAGCATAGATAATGCAAATATGAAAACAAAGGAGTGCAAACGCAATTTTGGCAGAGCACAAAAAATTGGAAATGGCTTATTCTGCTAATCTTTTCTTCCATTTTAAGTTAGCAAGTATCAAATGAAGGGACCTAAAAAATTTCCAAGCCTCGGTTTGTTTTAACAAGAAGAGAAATTAAACAGTGGACTAAGCACATGCATTGAATTTGGATTGCAATAAATAAATGCGTCTTCTATGAAAAATGTAAAATCAGGAAATATTGTCTTAATTATTTCTTCCATTTATATAGCATTAACATCATCTTCTGCCTAAAGGTCTTTCAATCCAATTAAGTTTAAACTAAAACCCCAGTTAAGTTTGTATTAGACGTTAAGATATCTCCATTCTTCCCCTTAATTACTAATGCTAATTCTCTAACCTCCCGATCCCAAAACCAAAGCTGCAGAAACTACAAGAAAGATTAACGAAATGAAAAAGATTTTTAGCCATGAAAATGAAAATGAGAATTATGGTGTGTTTGTTTCACAAAAAATGTAACGTTTTTGGAAAATGTTTTCTGGGAAACCATTTTCTAGGAAAATTGTTAGTTTTCCTTTGTTTTGTGATATGTAACTGAAAATATTTTCTGGTGTTTGGATCGCATTTAAAAAATGATTGAATGACATTTGACCTAACAATTGACAATAGTGTACCTCTTACTTCCAAATTAATTTGTTGAGTCCATCGCCTTTTTTAACTTTATAAAAATATTTTTTTATAAAAATCGAAATTATAATTATTTTTCATATTTCAAATTTTTTTTCTTTTTTTTTTTTTTTCTTCCTTCCTTAGCCGATGGCCGGCCAACGACAGCCAGGTGAGGCTCGAGCTTGTCGGTAGGTCGCCGACGACCGGCGAGACTCGAGCTCGCCGGCGTCGGGCGGGGCCTTGGCCTTGCCAGATCGACGAAATTAGGCCCCGCCCAACGCCGGCGAGCTCAAGGCTTGGCCTCACCAACGGCCGGCGAGGCTCGAGCTCGCCGGTGTCGAGCAGCCTCCGCCTCGCCGATTAGCGAGATCGAGCCTCACTCGACGCCGGCGAGCTCGAGCCTCGCCAGATTCAACAAGGCCGATTCGACGAGGCTTGGCCTCACCGATTAACCGGCGAGGCTCGAGCTCGCCGGTGTCGGGCAGAACTCCACCTCGCCGGACGGCGAGATCGAGTCCCACCCGATGCCGGCGAGCTCGATCTTGCCTCGTGGCAGTCGCCCGTCGTCGTCGTGGCCGCGGCGGCGGCCGAAGAAGAAGAAAAGAGAAAAGAAAAAAAAAAGAAAAATAATTATTAAAAAATTAAAAATAATTAAAATTTATATTTTTAAAAATAAATAAAAATTATATTAAAAAAGTAAAAATTCGATTTTTAAAAAATATTTTAAAAAGAATTATAAAAATTTAAACATATATCTTTGTAAGAATAATTGTTTGTAAACCAAGCATCAAATCTAAGTTTTGGTAGATTCGGAAAACGTTTTCTGGTCATTTCAAAAGGGAAATCATTTTCCTGAATTTAAGCTTTGTTACGAAAACGTTTTTTGTTAACTAGGAAAATGTTTTCCGTTGACTTATTTTCCTGAGTGAACCAAACGCTGGAAAATTAGGAAAATGTTTTCCCGAAAATGTATTCCTCGAAACAAACACCCTTAATGAAGATGATTGGAAGAAATATTTTAGTTGTTTGTGCTTAAGATAATTCAGATCACGATAGATTACTCGAAAAGATTTGTCATTTTTTCAATGGATTAAATCGACTCAATTTATGCTTTTAATTTGAGAAGATCGAAGTCGGAATTCAAATTTGCAAAGCTGTTCGGATCTGATCTGCCCCCCAAATGCCCCGGAAGAGTCGACACTGGTTTGCCCCTTTTTGTCTGTAATGTCAGAATGGTCAACTGGCCCAGTTCTGAATAGTAAATCTCACCAAATACGACTCACGAAGGGTTTGGAATTTAGTGGCAGGTCCCCGACAACATTTCATGGGTGCCACCGCTCTTTGCTGGTTTTGGCAAAGGAAGTGGCTTTGAGTAATTTCAAAAAAGTGATGAAATCAAACTCCCCGTGTAAAACAATGGTCTATATTATAAACCAAAAAGGATCTCAAGTCTCTTTCATTTTTTACTTTCCCAAAAATCCTCAATTATAATTTTTTACAAATTTTATATCTAATCCACGGATAGATATATAAGTTAATAATTCTCTTTTATCGCTCATAAATTTCAAATGTAAATGATACAATTTTTTAAATCATATAAAAATTAAAGGAATAAGTGTATTAAAAGTCCTAAAACTTATCATAAGAGTGCAATTGAATTTTAAAATTTGTAAAAAATGTAATAAATTCTTAACACTTGTCAAATCAAATCATTTCGTTAACAACGTCTAACTTAAGTAACAAAAAATACTAACGTGACTTTTTAAATTATTTTATATCTCATACGAGAACATAAACGATAAGGTTAAAATAACGTCATTTTATTCCAAATATAATTTCTTATTCTAAAATTATTCAAATAGAGCCTTTGCCGTTTGGCCTTCTTCATTTTTATTTTTTTTATTTTTTTTAGTTTTAATTGGCTAGTTTTTGACAGAACACTTCCTTCTAAATGCCGTTAGATCAAGATTTGATTAAAAGTTGAAAGCAAGGGTTAGTGGTTCTAGGATCTGTACAGGTTCCACTTGAACCTGGAACTTATCGATTAAAATATATTCCTCATTTTTTGGAACTTGAAATTTATTTTACATACCCTAAAAACTTGGAATCTTCCCTATCACAGATTCCAATGTCTATGTAGATTCCATTATATTATTAATTGAACGATAGCAGTGAATTAAAACATTTAATGACTATTACTTACTGTTACAATTCACTGACTATAAAGATATACAGAACATATGAAAATTGATAAAATAAAAGTTTTAGTCATAATTTCAAAAAATGAAAGCTCAGATTAGTGCTTCCAAATTATGCACTCATCATTGAATGGCATGAAATATCGGAAGATTGTACAAAAACATTAATCAAGAAAAACATTAAAACTTGTTTCAAATTCTAGGTTACAAGTTACATGTTTCATATTCTAGATACTTCCAACTAAAAACCTAGAACTTGCCCATCAAAATAGGTTTTTTTATTTTTTAAAACTCGGAACATACCCTACATACTTTGAAACCTGAAACTTATAGGTTCCCAAAGATTTGATTCTCAAGTTTCGAGTTCTACTCTGGAACCATGCTCACCCCTAGATGTTTGAAGTTTCATGCTTATTTGCATAGCATTGTTCATGCTTTTTAATGGAATTTGGGCTTTGGGTTAATTATTTTTGATTGCATTGGGGCTGAAGGTACGGAGCTGCAGCTTTGGAATTAGAGGAAGGTAAGTGGTAAAGCGCTGAAATATGGGGATCATAATCGGTATTTCTTTTTCCTTTCTTCATTTTGAACTTCACGCTTCAACCGGATCGCGAACAAGGTGCACGGGCCCCGTAAAGTTTGGTCCATCACCATGATGTGCTTTCGAGCTTTCCAGATGCCACTCTGCTGATTTGCGAGCATGTACCTATAAAAGGAGATAAAGTTACCAAGATATTCTATAGCATATTCCTCTGATGGTGCTTGATTAATTATAAAATATAAACTTCAAATTGATGAAGGTGAAGTTCTAAACAACTTTTAATTGGAATACTTCAATTATGCAGGTGTCACATACTTCACCATCAGTCTCGACAAAAGAATATTTTGGCAATTCGCGAGAGTTGATCATTGTTTGGGTTTCGGACAAAAGAAGAATTATAATGTCTGATTTTAGCTATTAATTATTGTTCTACAGTCCGTGAAGGAAATGAGGAGGGGAGAAACAAATGTCTACTCGACATATGTACTCCTACATCCTAGCTACGCCCTAGGTGACCTACCAAGCTACCGCAAGAGGCCACCGTCGGAGCTTTGGCTCCTGCTGTGTCGGCTAGTGCTTCACGCAAGTCTATCAACCGACTAGTTGACGCTATTCCCTTGATTGATAGACTTGTGGAAGCGGCTAAAGTCAATTCCACTGTTAGCCATTTCCAGCAAAGATTCTTTGGTTCTACATTGTGCGCATAAACTATTGGAATTACAACAATTTTTACTTTCATGTATGATGTCTCGTAATGTCGACTCTGCCAAATTGGGGTTGCTATTCTTGCATGACCGGTGAGTGTACCTGTGCGGGCAAATCCTTCTCGTGATTTGGGGCAAAATTTTCAGGCCGCCACATTTTTTTTCCAGTGAAGTTTTTAAAATTTTGCTATGTTACACCTTGATCTTTTGAAATATACCATAATGTTCCCCAATCATTAATCATAAAAAATAAAAAAACAAATCTTGGTGGATAAACTGTAATTTATTTAAAAGGAGGGAGCTTATTTATGGCGTGCTTTTTAACGAGCCCCATCCATAGGTTACTATTAAAACTTGTTTACATTGACCGACCACATTTTGTTATCAAAACAAGCCCATTCAAGGCAACATTGTGTTTTCTTTTTGGTAAGAATTATATTTTCCACATTTAAATCTTCAAAATGTGACCAAACTTTAACTGCTCATAAACATTTTTATTCGGCATGCAATTGACCCGATTTATGTGCTAAAGCTCGCCACCCTAGCTTTCCAAAAATGTAGTCTAATCTTTGAGAAGTGTCAAGATCGAAGATTTTAGCAAGTAGGGCTAAACAAAAAATGTTAGCATAGAGGCACAATATCTTCTAGCTAATACCTCGATTAGAACGATTCTTAAGACAACAAAAAGCTTGCACTAGATTGTTTGAATTTATCGTTTTCATCTGAAATATAACTCACAATTTTCCCAAACATTTTTAAAAATCAGACCGATTATGGATAAATTTGCGATATTCAACGATTTAGCCATTCCATTTGAGCAAATTATGTGCAGTTGGAAAGCTTTTATGGAGCATGAACCAAATATATTCTCCAATCATAATTATAATGAAATTTGTTTTTAGTCGAACTAAATAAAATTAGGTATCCATGCTACAATAACTTAGGGAAATGCGACTCCTCCTATCTTGATTTGGGCGGATTTGCCATTTGGGTTAGGTGACCACTGTAATATTGTACAGGGCAATCACTTGCATCCCAAATATTCTTGTGATTATGTTATCATGTCACCAAAATTTAGAAGATATATTTGCTATTTACATGCTTTGAGGGGAGGGAACCTCACTCCATGTCCAACCTTGGATAAAGTTGTACGACCTTGTGTCACCAAACATTAGTTCATTCGCACGTCACTTTTTCATCAGATTCCGCTGCAGGAATTCCCACCGGGCGGGAAAAAGAAATCTCTCTCCTTTTATATTTTCTTTTTTATTTTGTGGAGTAATTTAGGGGAAAAGACCCTCCAATAATTGAAATTGGGCCCTTTGTTCAAAAAAAAAAAAAAAGAGAGAGACATGCCATAATAATTGGCCCGCAAATTTCGAGATTCATCTAATCATATCATCTAATCATATCTGCGTGCGACATGCCGAATACCCAGATGAAAAGAAATAGGAAAAATAATTCCTTGACACGTGCTGACACAGCAAACTTTCTTTCTTCTTGGAAATTAGGAACCGGATTAAGAAGATCAATTTCCATTTTTTGGAATCGGAGACCGGATTGAAAGGTTCGATTCAATGAAACTGGCAACTTAACAAAAAAATTTAAAAATAAAAAATACTAGAGTTATTATGATTTTAGGATTTATTGCTATTTTTAGGAATTAAAAAAAATATCTAAAAAAAGGTGTTAGCCCAATTTGTCGTTCTGGACCGATCCGGTTTCCCCTCGGAACTAGGAATTAGACTGATGCTCTCGAAAACCAGACCAAACCCATCGATACGATATTCTTATCTCTAGATAAAATAGCAAAAGTTGAGGTAGACGATATTATTGTTTTTTAATTCATTATTAAATTGTCTAATCATCAATTAATTGATGTGATCCCACGATTGGCTATAGTCTTGCCAAATATGACGTATGAAAGCATATCGTGCATTTTCTATATTTGAACAATTTATTAGCTTATCCATTAAAAGATTCGCTTTTCGGATTAAATAGATAGAGATGGCATCGACTTTCATATTATAATAACATCTTCTCAAATGACTACTCTATGCGACGTGCCACTATGTTTCTTAGATAATGTTCATTTAATTGGATCCACGGAACTCGTCGTCTTTGATATTAATAAGACGTCAAGACTAAGTACATTTTTTAATCATCAGATAATATGCCAATTCAGTTTATTTAATATTAAGTCCAACTTCTCAGTCTCAATCCACTTTTCCTTTTTGTTTCCACCTAACTTTTTAGGAAGTGAGTAGAAGCCTTTGGATCACTTTGCACCGCCTAGAAAAGAAATAACCTATCTTTATTAAGTCCAGCTTTCGTCTTTCAATCTCTTTTATTTTCTACGGTATAATCTTGTAACTCGCTCAATTTATTCAATCAAATCTTTTCATCGACTTGAATTGCCAACTACACACCTTTTATATTAACTATATATGACATCTAATTGGTGTCACATTTGTACGAGAGATTAATCAATAGAGACGAATGAACCACGCCTTAGTGGCACACTTAAATTGGCTTAAGCTGTGACAAGAAGAAATTTAATTTGGCAACCTGTGTTAATTCAAGCGATAATGCTGCATATAACAAATTTCATGGGTCAATTACCTATGGGTGGTGAAAGAACTAGAATAATAATGAGTTAGGCTGGTTAGCTGCAGAAAAAAGTTGCAACGAAAATGATTAAAACTACTACAAGTTGGAGGACAAAATTTATGGACTTAATCCAATTTTTATTATGATTATGGTACCATTTGTCTTATAATTTCACTTCCCATGGTTTAAGGCCAACCTCAGGTTTCGTGATTCTTATTAGCCTGTTTCTTCTTAAAATAATCATAGCTAGTACTTATCTAGCTTTGGTGCGAGGAAAAATTGGCTAAAAAATCACACATTTATTGTACTTTTATTAATTTAATTATGAACATTTTAATTATATCAATTTATTTTTAAATATTTTTACGTTTTAGCAATTGAGTCCATTCGGTCAATTTTAGCTAGAAATTACTAACATATACATTGATCATCCCATGTATCATGGTTGATGTTGACATAATTTAATAATAATTTAATATTTTTCAAAAAATTTATTAATTTTTTTCTTTTCATCTATTTTATTTATATTTCATTTTCTCTTTTTTTTTTTTTTTTTTTCCTCCATTGGCCTCAGGCAAGGGCCACCCTTGCCGACCTCAGGTGAGGGATGCTCAAGCCTAGGTTGGTGAGGGGCACATTTGCTAGCCTAGCGAGGGTCACCTTCACTGGCCTAGCGAGGTTGAGGGGTGCCTTCACTAGCCTAGGGAAGGTCGCCTTTATTGGCCTGGCGAGGGCAAACCCTTGCTCGATGCGTACAATCATTTTTAGAAGTCTCACCATATGCATACATATATCATGGAACATAGATAATTAGAGCAATTGCAAAGGAAATATAAACCTCTACTTATATAATTTCAACAATTCACGTATGAGAAGATGTTAGTTTCTCGAAACATGATAATTATCAAGGAATAATTAAGACAAACGAAATTCATAATAATAGAAAAGAGATTATAGATAAAAGCATTATATCATGAAATTTTGTTTAAGGATAAGCATTAAGAGACAACATGTTAACGATTGATATGAACTTTTGATATGATCAGTGTTGTTCTCCTTGTCTAAGTGCTATCGTCACAGTAGATATGATCGTCAACATACAATCATCATTAGGGTGCAAAAAATATCATTGTTATCCACACAAATCATAAACAGTCATCTCACTATAGTCACTTCATGATCGTCAACATCAACAAGAGATTTCACGAATTACAAGGAGTAAAAGATGGACTAACCATACTATTTAGAACTTAGCAGGTTCTATTTATGCATTTACAATTTCTTCCATCCTAAAAATGATAATCAAGATTCACCCCATCATTAGCTCAAACACATCAAGATTTGCCCATACTTGGTCTTTTCTTCTCTTTATCTTCGGAATATAACGTTCATGTATATTAATACCAATTATTGGTGATACCAACTATCGATGGAGGCTATGGTTTCCTTGATTTCTTCGTGAAGATGCACATTAGTAGATTCACCATTAGCTGTATCTTTTAGCAGAATTAGCTCACTCAAGAATGTGATCTTTTGGAGCGAGGGCAAGTAGTTTTTTCTTCGGAATTGGTAGGAACGCTTTTGCCTTCTTCTTTCCTTCCTTTTGAACTCATCCCTTGAGTCATTGTTTTGCCGTCTTCATGATCAACATGACAAATAAGAAAAACTCATTGTGCATATCTACTCATTCTTCGAATGTCATTTGCAGCATCATTTTCTTGAGAATCTTCTTCGCAGATTTCAAGTTTGATCATCCCTTCGGGTCTTGAAATCGTTAGAGATGTTGATGACATTGAGTGAAAGGGATGGCATCTCCATTGATAGTTGTCCAAATTCCTTTGGAATTTTCTTGAAGGAACGAAAATGGAAATCGATGATTTTTGTCAATTCTTCGGCTGAGGCAGTGAAGCTTTCTTTCTCAAAAAGGAAGATGAAGCTATCTCAATAAGGAAAATGTAAATTGGAATGTTGTTGTGATCTAGTGGATAGACTAATTATTGCATAGAATACTATTAGTAATTGGTTTTGATCACTTTCGTTGTTGCCTCTCTACTTATCATTATAATCCTCAGGATTTTTTTGTTGTCACCAAGACTTTTGTTCCTTATTAGTCGAACATGTCTATTTGTATCATCTACCAGGTTTGGTTAGTAGCAATAACATGTATAGACTATCTCGCTCTCCCAATTAGCATCCGTTGCACATTTCAAATGATCATACTTTAGCTTAGACAATTCATGCCATAAATTCTTAGCATATAGTTTAGCAATTTGCTTTATGCTAATATGACTAAGCTTTCCAAACTCTTCCTTATCAATAATACCACAATCATCAAGTGAACAAATATAATCATATCGTCTCTAGTAAATGATAGAGATTTGGCTTTATTTACTCCGGTACATTTTCAATTTCAAAGATGACATTTCTCCCACAAGGGGTTGAAATTGATTGTGATTGATTCTTTCAAGAAATATATCTTCAAGAATTAGGTTACCCAATCTCACTACTGCCTTTGCTAATGATACTTGTATTATCATTTCATCTTTTCATTTTCATTCTTTTGATTTTCTCCCCTCTATCATCATGATAGTTCCGCATTTTGATATATGTCTTCAACAGTTCATGATTTGAATGCATAGAGCAGCATTTTCAGGCCTTTAAAAGTAGCACGTAATCTAAATTGTAGATTTGTAGATTTTGATAGGAGCAATGTTTTGGATTTGCGATATGTGCTCTCATCAACGAAAATTGCGACTATCGATGAACTTTTTAGCTGTTGATTTCGTTCATGAAAATTCGAAACTTCACATGGATAGCTTCTCTTACTACCCACATTTTTTTTATAGATAATATGACAATCTATGCAAAGTAGCAAAGTTATTTTTTCGTCCACCATCTATTTGGTCCAATTTATTAAATTCGTAATTGCAAGAGGCGCCCATGGGTTCATCCCACGTTTTCCCCGCACGGGACTCATCCATCGCGATGATTACAATAAATAAAAAAAAAACTGGCCCGACCGTTCTTAATTATTTTCCGAAAATAATATTGTTTTTTCCTGAGGCCAATACTTATCAGAAACCATCGGATTTTCAGTCACGATTCCGATCTTTCCAGAGAACAAAAAGCAACCGGACGACGACGACAAAAGAAAACCACAGGTGCATCCGACGTGCCCTTATCCGCAACGGCCACGTGTCACGTCATCCAGCCTTTTATGCTTCGCTGGATGGGCTCTCCACAATAATGACTGGTAGATGGCCTTTCCCTCGATGGCCAGGAAATTGCAAAATAATCCCTTTTGTATTATCCGTCCAACCTGTCCGCCAATCACGATCCAAATATTTCCTCAGTCCCTCACCGGCTACCGGCGATAGCCGGTTCCCTCCCCCTCCACGATCTCCATATAAGCGCTCTATCTAGTGAAATGTGGAGACCCGTTCTTGTTGACATCCGCGAGCGAGCGAGTGAAGAAGCCCAATAACACTCCCCACGCCAAACCGCCGCCGCCGCAACCGCCGTCCGTACGCCGGGAAAGATGCCGATCAGGAACATAGCCGTCGGCCGGCCCGAGGATGCCTACCACCCCGACACCCTTAAGGCGGCGCTGGCCGAGTTCTTCTCCACCCTCATCTTCGTGTTCGCTGGCGAGGGCTCCGGCATGGCCTTCAACAAGCTGACGGACGACGGCTCCACCACCCCCGCCGGCCTCGTCGCCGCAGCGCTCGCCCACGGGTTCGGCCTCTTCGTCGCCGTCTCCGTCGGCGCCAACATCTCCGGCGGCCACGTCAACCCGGCCGTCACCTTCGGAGCCTTCGTCGGGGGCAACATCTCCCTTCTCCGCGGGATCCTCTACTGGATCGCCCAGCTCCTCGGTTCCACCGTCGCTTGCTTGCTCCTCAAGTTCGCCACCGGCGGATTGGTAAGAGATTTCCTTGCCCGTGAATCTTCTGAATGCGTTTTGGTTTGGTCGACGTGATACGATGCCTCTGTTGTGTATGCAGACTACGTCAGCGTTCTCGCTGTCATCCGGGGTGAGCGTGTGGAACGCGTTCGTGCTGGAGATCGTGATGACGTTCGGGCTGGTATACACTGTGTACGCCACGGCGATCGACCCGAAGAAGGGCAACATCGGGATCATAGCCCCGATCGCCATCGGCTTCATCGTCGGCGCCAACATCCTGGCCGGGGGTGCCTTCGACGGGGCGTCCATGAACCCGGCCGTGTCGTTCGGGCCAGCCCTGGTGAGCTGGAGCTGGGACAACCACTGGGTCTACTGGGCCGGTCCCCTGATAGGCGGTGGCCTCGCTGGCCTCATCTACGAGGTCTTCTTCATCGGCCACTCCAGCCACGAGCCGCTGCCCACCGCCGACTACTAGAGGAAGTCGTTGCTCTCGTCGCTTTGAACAGTCTCTCGACGGCTTTTTCCTTCTTTCCTGGTGTATTTATTTTTTCCCCATGTTCTTCTGAGGAGCTTTCTTCTGTGTCTGGTCGTTGGTTCGTCTTCGTCATGACCATCGTTGGTTTTCCCCCTTGAAAATGCTCTGCTCTGTCAGTCAGTCAACTTTTAGGGCAAGGGGGTGTGGAGGGTGTGGATTTATCTTATTTTGTTCTAGTTGGTTCATTTCTTCCTTCACTAGCTGCTGCTGCTGCTGCTTCTTCTCGTGCCGCAGTTAAGTGATTGCTTAGCGCTTGGCGCTCGATACCTCAGGTGTTCCAGTATGGAAGTTTGACTTCTTTTTCGATTCCAAATCAATATAATATTCTAAATCTTAACATAGAAGTACTAAAAAAACACTTATTTTTTTCAACTTGTAAGAAAAGCCCAGAGTGATCTACTCATTAGATAAAAGATGTAAATATGGAAAGATGTAAATATGGAAAATGTAGATATGGACGTCACTGGACATTAGTAAACGACTGTAATGTAATGTAATGCCGTAGGAAGGTGCAGAAGCAAAAGCGTCGGATCAGACAGTTGTCTATTTTTGGTGGCATGCGCCGAACATCATGTGTAAATGGGGAACGAGTAACAGGCAGATTTACTTTACCGGATCAAGTCAATCGTACCTAATTGATAGCATTCACGTCAATTTTCACTATAGCACTAGGTTCTTTACTGTTATATAATATTGTCCAGATAGCTATAACTGTAACTTCACAAGAAAAAGAGAGAAAATGATCTTCCAACCTTTTCAGGGATCTGCCCTTTGTGTGAAGCCTTCAGCCCTCGTCCATCCTGTGTCAAAGCTTCTTATATGTAGCTTTTTCGAGGAGAAAATGGTCCATCTTTTGATGTCGCAATAAGGTGGTACAATAATGATCGGGATTTCGCTATTCGAAAATAATGCTACCTCATGAGTTCAGTCGGAGATTTAACCCCATAAAATTCACGATGGGACATACCAATGATGGCATTTGAAATTGAAAGGATCCAATTATTGACGGTTGTTGATTGGAGAAACTTTCCATCAATATTTATCTCTCTTATTGGAGTTGTACGAGTTAAGGACATTACAAATACATATCTTGGGTGAAATTAGTTGTGAGCGATTTCCTAACTTTGAGAAAATGTTTGTAATATGAATTATGAGAAGCATATGAGTATGAATTATCACATGCGTTTCATGAGTCACGTCAATACCTACTTCAAATCATGGTCCATAATTTGTATGCACATGCATAATTATTCAACTTGTGTGGTCCTCAAAAGTGGTTCTCCAGAAGTGTACCATACATGGATGGTCCACGAGCAGGAAACCTCCAAGACTAGCCCATTCATTCAAAGATTGGGACATGAATTCCTCTCGTGAGGATCATATATCAGCACGGAGAGTCCAGCCTAATTTACCGGACGTACATGAAAGTAAGGTTAATGGTTTTGGACTTTAATAAATATGACAGGTCAACCTCACCACCGATTCTGAGAATCAAGCTTAGCGTCGGCATTTAGCATGAGCATGATGCTACGTTCCATGGTGGGGTCGATGTCAATAGGTCGGAAGTATTGGTGAACATCGAATTCTTGAATTCTTTCAATTGATACGGGAAGTCTTTAGGGAAGGGGTTGGTCCAATATCGCTGTTTTTCATTTATTTACGTATTCTACAGCTAATAATAAAAATGCGATAATGCGTCGTAATTTGAAATGACAAAATTGTTAGAAGTTGAATCTTTTTTCCACACAAAAAATAGTGGGTGAGAAACAAAATCGAAACCACCGGAATCCGATGATCATACATATCTGAAAATTTGTGACGCGAACTTGTTCTAATAATGTTTCTAAGATTGAATTATACCGTGTTCACGAGTCCTTCTAACGTACTTATTTCTCTTCCTTTTCTAAATTTAAAGATATATCAATCTAGAATCAGCCAAAATGTTCAGTTCATAACACACTCCGAGACAAAAAGGTGAAAACCTCAGAACATGCTTCTGCATTACCTCTCTCCATCGCTGACAGTCTTTTATTTCAGCTTGTGGAGGTGCTTGGCGCGGCGGTGAATCATGGGCTCCACATGAGCATCGTCCCCTCGCTATTATGACTGTTCACTTTTCGAGAAAAGAGAAACTCCAAACACGTTGTTCTAGTAATATTTCGGATTTATTCGACATCGTGCATAGAGATTCCTCCAGATGATCGATAGCAAAAGGCAGAGCACTCGAAACTTTTGGACCCGGTATTTACCACATTCGATGTCGACAATTATGTGATTGGACCGACCTTTATCCTGGCTTGTCGTCTCTCTAGCTCCTAGCTCGTTTTTTTTTTTTTTTTTTTTTTTTGTGATGGAAAGCTGGGAAGCCGTGAAAGATATTTCTACACACCCACTTTATTTTTGGGTAGGTATATATTGAAATTTCTGGAAAGTAATTAATGATTTTGTGTCCTAACGAAAAAAAGACTAGAAGTTTAGAAAATTTGAAAGGAAACTTCATACGACTATAAATTGAATTTAAACTTAATTTTTATATATCATTAAAGAGTTGAGGTGGTCGATGTTGCGTATGGTTAATACACATAAGTGGATTATATGCTCATTTTGCTTGAAGTATGCCGAACTTTTGATTGGGATACTTGACCAATATATCATCGTATTTTAAAATATTTCACTCTTTAAAAGAGATGACTTAGTTCTTAGGCTAGTGAATTGCTAATGTCATTCATACTTGACCTAGATTGGTTTTTTTTTTTGATGGAAAGCTGGGTAGCTGTGAAAGATATTTCTACACACCCACTTTATTTTTGGGCGGTACATATTGACATTTCTGGAAAGTAATTAATGATTTTGTGCCCTGACGAAAAAAAAGACTAGAAGTTTAGAAAATTATGAAAGGAAGCTTCATATGACTATAAATTGAATTTAAACTTAATTTTTATATATCATTAAAGAGTTGAGGTAATCGATGTTGTGTATGGTTAATAGACATAAGTGGATTATATGCTCATTTTGCTTGAAGTATGTCGAACTTTTGATTGGGATACTGACCAATATATTCATCGTATTTTAGAATATTTCACTCTTTAAAATAGATGACTTAGTTCTTAGGCTTGTGAATTGTTAATGCCATTCATAGTTCCATTTAAATAAGCGAGTGATTCTTAAAACGGTTCATCTGGTCAAACTAATATTGTGTAATTAAAATTCAAGTGTTGAGTTTTAAATGCCGAGTTATAAAATGCTAAATTATAAAAGTCAAGTCGATTTGATTTTTAACCAATTTTAAGTGTTAAATCAATTATCAATCTAACTAATTTGATAATCATAGCACCCACATCGATTAAAGGTGATTTCACCATGTTACTTCACTGATTGGAAATGAAGGAGATCGAACACGATTATGATCAAAACTATGAAAAAGATTAAATTCTAGTTTTACGAAAGCATGTTGGTCATCGAATAGACAAATCAATATGAATCTCTTTGATTGTGCTCATGACACGAGAATTAAAGCGAAAGCCAAACCTCTTTTTTTTTTTTTAAATAAACCAAAACACATAAAAGGTGTCAGAGGACCGACCCCCGAGGAAAGTTTGCCCAAGTAAGTAATGACAATTTGTACAAGCAAAAACACATCCATGGATAAATAACCGAGCGTTCTCTACAAGCTTAGTTTCGACTCCTTCAAAATAGCTTGTGCTTTTCACTTCAATTATATAGCACATTTGATATTTGAGGTTAAGCTTAAATATTCCCCTTCTTAAGGAGAATACAACTTTGTTTCAAAGGGGTTGTGTATTACCTCCTATATAGATTCGCTACTTTCGCGTGAGGTTATGTTTTATCTTGCAGATAAACAATCTTAAGGAATTCAAAGGAAAATCTACTGTCTATCTCATAAGTTCATAACAAAAGGCCAAAAAGTAATGTTAGGAAAAGATGATCTTGCTGCTCTTTTGACATCATGTTGGACTCAGTTTCTGCTACTGCTTATTGCACCGATTTTACGATCCAGTTACTGAAGAAAGCATTGATGAAACGGCTTGAACGAAACACTTACCATTGCTACGCATGGGCTTGAAATTGGAGCGGCCTTGTGAATGGGCCGGGCTGTACTTGCCTCAGTTAATAAGAACCAAAATTTCCGAAGGTGGCCTAGAATAGCAAAAATGTTGGGATCAATGTTGTGTTCATGCATAATAATTTGACTCGGAGAGGTTCACTAGCGAAGACCTTGTCAACAGCATTAAAGTATCCTATGTCGTTTGTTTACAGATTTTATATACTCTTTATATACGTGTATCTGCTTCTACCTATAAGTTTAAGGCTTTGGGTGGACTTTTGAATAGGCATTGTCAGGAGAGGCAAACCATTAAGCTTATTAAGAGTACCAAATTATTGATTGAAGCTTTGGGTAATGCCTAAGGTAATTAAGTAAATTTTGTCCTCCATATATTCCGATAAGATTCTTTTCTTCGGGGTTTTGTCTCCTACTTGTGAACAAGTTACATTCTTTACTGCCTTTAATTTTCACCTTCAAGCTGAGGGGCTTATAGTGATAATCTAAGTTAGCTTATGCGTGGTTAGCTTTCGAGGATGTTCACGTATTTGATGGACAAAGTGTGTGGAGCGTTCGATAAGAACTCAAGACCTACTACCAGAGAATTGGATATGGAACCGAAATTGAAGAACTCCGCTCACTTGATGAGGAAATCTCATGTGTTGTCAAATTCAAATCTGAATCCATACATTTGAGAATGCATCTCTATTTATACAAGAGCTAAGCCATAGGAACTAGCCAAACATTAACAGCATGGAAACTAAGGGCTTGTTTGGTAACACTCCAAATAATGCCTAATTTTATTAAGTTCCCCATAATAAAAAAAGAACAGAAATCCGTTTGGTAAATTTTTTGTTCCCATGAACAAAAATCCGTTTTTTTATTATCCGGAATAGATTTGGAACAGAATCAAGAAGTGAAAAAAAAATTACCTTGTGTTCTTGGGAACCATTAAGCCAAGCTTGGCTTCACTAGGCCACCACCAGGTCAATGTCGCCTAGACACCGAGGTCAACCTCACCCAGATCAACGAGGCTGAGACTCATGGTGGCCAAGCGACCCACTGGCAAGCTCGCCAAACCTCACCCTATCCTAGTGAGGATTTGGCAAGCTTGCCAAACCTCACCAAGCCGATTGCCGGTCATCGCCATAGCCAATGACCGACCACAAAGAATAAGGAAGAAGAAGAGAAAAGAAAAAGGAAAAAAGAGAGAAAAATATCATATAAGTATTAAAAAATTTAAGAGTCCTACTAAAGGCATTTCTATTTTGGGAATAAAAATTTTGGACAGTTATCAAACGTCTTTAAAAACTTAAAAATTGTTCCCAAAAACATAATAAAAAGAATTATTTCCGAGTAAAAATTGTTCACAGAAACAGAATAATTACCAAACGCGTCCTAACAAATACAATAAAGACTTTAGGAACTTGAAAACAGATTAAAACACATGGGAACCCGGAGTATATCGGGTCCGTTTGGAATCAGCTTTGGAAGGGGCTTTGGCCATGGAAAGCCCCTTGGGCCAATGGGGAGCGTTTGGGAAAAAACTTTGCAAGTCTCTTACTTGCAAAGCCAGCATTTTCAAGCCCAAAAGCCCAAGGCTGCCTTGGGGTTTCGGCTTTTTCGGCATGCCACGCGGCACTGTTCATATTTTTTTTTTTTCCAAAATTGTCCTCACCAATTTTTTCGTTTTTCCGATGCGTGCCCTTGTACGAGCACTTTGTTCATCTTCTCCGGGCGTAGAGGGACGCCGCGACGCAGCGCTCGTCGTCGGAGAGCTCCACGAGTCGCAGATCCGGTTGCGACCGGATGCGGTCGCCGCGCGACCGTCGCCGCCGCATCGCGACCTCCGCACGGAGCTCGCGGGGGCCACGCGACCCATCGTCGCGCAGTCTAGTCGCGCGACCTCGCCGCCCCGGATCCGGGTCGCGGCGGCGTTGCGTGACCCCACCGCGACCCAGATCCGAGGTGGCGAGGTCCTCCGCGACCTCGACGCCCGGATCTAGGTCGCCGGAGGTCGAGGCGGCGTCGCGGGACCTCGCCGCCCCAAATCCGAGGTCGCTTGAGGTCGGCGGCGTCGCGCGACCTCGCCGCCCCAATCCGGGTCGCCGGAGGTCGCGACGGCGTCGCGCGACCTCCCGCCCCGGATCCGGGTCGGAGGTCGCCGCGTTGCGCGACCTCCGGGATTCGGGGTCGCCGGAGTTCGCCGGAGCTCGCCGGAGGTCGCCGGCGTACGTTGCCCTTGCCGGTCAATTTTTTAAAATTTTTCTTTTGATAATTTTTTTTTTTTTTTTTTTTAACACAAAGGTCCTTTGAAAGTGTAATTCCCCAAACACCATTTTATTTAAAGTACTTCACAAAGGGCTTTCAAAGTACAATTTACCAAA
This sequence comes from Eucalyptus sp. ANBG9806169, assembly GCA_014182395.1. Taxonomy (NCBI): domain Eukaryota; kingdom Viridiplantae; phylum Streptophyta; class Magnoliopsida; order Myrtales; family Myrtaceae; genus Eucalyptus; species Eucalyptus sp. ANBG9806169. The sequence goes on from CM024583.1 coordinate 24,927,682, forward strand.
CACAGTTGCATTTTGAAAAATACCTTTAACTCAAAGGTCTTTACATTTTCTAAAGACTTTCCCCAAAAGTGGTTCCCAAACCCACCCATCAACCACCAGCCATCCCCCTCAATCTGGATTTACTCTTCACGTTCTAAAAGCTCTATACTGGACGCCCTGAACCCATTGGATCATGTTGTGGCCTAAATTTTCAGTTGCTTGCATGGTTAAGAAATGGGCTTGATTACTTGATGATGCTTGAGTTGGGCTTGTGAGTTGATCCATGGAATTTCCATCCACGGTGCTCTCACATCATTTGCCGATGGTAAGATTCCATGGGGACTAATGACCATTATCTTGTATTAGTAGTTCTCTTCCTTAAAGGATTGACTTAAAAAGAAGGTGAATAGTTTTGATGTATAAAGTGAAAACGATATAATTTTTATTAAAAAGGTTATTTTGATTATGTATGAATTGAAAAAATGCACTTGTGAAAAATTTAACAGTACACTTGTGACATATTTAGAGTTTTCCGTGGTATTAACCCTATGAATTTCCACGTAAACTTACCATATCACCATGTGTCATCCACGTCAACAAATTTAATAACAAAAATTTGGCAGAAATTAACGAAGAATAAATTTGTCACATGGTATTGATATTAGTTTAGGATAAATTTGTTACAAGTGTACCAATTTGGGATTTTTCATGGTATTAACTCTTGAAAAAAAGTCCACATGAGATGGACAAATATTTCATGGCCAAAGTACCTTTTGTAAAAAAATTTATGATGCGAGTTACATTAATTATTATTGTAATTTACTATTTGCTCGGATTAGTTTAATAAGGTGAAATATAAAGATTGTTAATTAGTCTAATATGGAGCTAGTTAGTATAGGCCGAGTAAAACTCGACCTATGATGAGAGAGCATGTGGCTTAAAATTTTATAAATAGTGCCTAAATCTCTCATTTAACCATTTGACACAAATAACTTCACAGAAAGGTTGTTTACTCAACGTCAAGGGTAAGAGGTAGTCTTATTGAACCAGTAATGCAAAAGATAACAAAAGAGAAGCGCTTGAGTTTTGGATCATTATTAATTTATTATTCCGCATAAAAAACAATCGATTCTAATTCAACTACACAAATTATATTTTCTCCACTATTGTGTTCTAAATTCTAGTCATGAAAATCTTGGGGTGTCGTTTTTGCGGCTTACACCTTTACGTAATTGATGTACAAAAACTCATGACCGTTTATTTCGTAGTCCGAAACGACGCCCCTCGCCTGCTTTGAAATTCTCTCTTTGGCGAGCATGTCCTGCGGCCGGATCATGGATCCAAAAGCCGTCGAGCGAGTGTTTTGTCTGATGCGGCACCCTTGGTGTACTGATAACAACTAGGAAGCTAACCAAGAACCACATGACAAAAGTGGTCATGTCCTTTGGCGAGAGAAAAAAAAAAAAAAAAACCTCCGTAAAAGCTACAGATGCATATGGAATTCCGATTAGAAAACGAGAAGTGCTGAAGGTTGGAATTTCCCTGAAATTGTCTTAACATCCCAAAATAACTCATATTTTTCTTGGATATAATGTTGATGACCATATCTCCCTACATGTTATCACGAAAATCCCGCATTTACAACGAAATGATAATTATAGTTATAACTACTTGCACAACCCAAACTCTAAAGTTCGAGATTGGTGAATCTGTCATTATAGACCCTATTGAGGATGATATGTCCACCCCACATGAGATAGGAGAGTCTCAGTCAAATATTCGTTCATGATATAACTCGAATATGTGACAACCTAAGAGATAAATTCGGCACATTATAACTAAACCAACCATGCACGATGATTATTGATTGTGGATTCACCACCCCTTAAATGTGTTTCTGAAAAGCGTGGCAGAGCAGGCGACAGTAAAAAAGGATGTTGTGCACCTTAAATAATGGATTAATAATGTCACCAATTTCTTGGGAAAAACCATGTATTTTGCAATGTGATCATTGGAGGTGTTCAAATAGCCCCAGAAGCCTGAAAAGTCGGTCTGGCCCAGTAAGCTCAGAGCCCTTGACCTTCGGCACCACGCGTTTGAGTTCTTACTGGATTTTACTTACATTCCAGTCGAATCAAAAGTTACGTCTAGCTAAAGTCGAGGTGTACGAATTCAGTTTTTTTTTTCCCTTGTTAAAATATAATTAACTTATTTTCACAATAACAACATGCTTGATTTCTGAAACTTGATACCCAGTAAGTAAATTTTCTTTCCTAACAAAATTGGGGATTTGGCCTAGATCAAGTCAAGTAATGGCCAGGTCAATTGATCACAGGGCTTCGAAAAAGCCAGACCTTGTTCGGATTGAGCCAAAAATCCCTTGGGGGCATTGCTCACCCGCCCCATTTGCGGCCCAGTGACTATGTCAAGTTAATGGAAACTACATACTAAATATGTTTTTCAAGGCTGTATTTATTTCACAAAAAAATGTTATATTTTTTAAAATTATTTCTTAAAAATTATTTTTAGCAAAATGATAATATTTTTCGGTATTTTGTTAAATCTGAAAAAAACTAACAAAATTTTTACATTGATTAAAAACAAAAATCAAATTTGATTTTTCTAAATACATGTATACTATTTAAGCGTTAGTAATTTACGCTAGAGTTCCCAAGATTCGAGCCATGATTCACAGAGGCCAACCAGGCCCAAGACCAAAGCCTGAATCCTCAACACCTAGGCCCTAGTTCACAAAATTCGAGCATGGGACCTCAATGCCCAAACTCAAGTCCAAATAGACCAAGCAATGACTCAAGTCCTCGATATTCAAGCTTAGGTCCCTGCCGCTAGAGTCCTAGTCAATTGAGGCTAGGCCCAAGATGTCAATGTTCGTGCTTGGGTCCTCGATGACCAGGCCCCAATCCTTGGTGCCTAAACTCGAGTCCACAAAGGCCACGCTAGGTTCCATCAAAGTCATGCCTAGGACCCTGGTGCCCATGCCCAAATCCCTTATGCCTGAGCTTGGGTCCATCAGGGCAAGCTTGGAACCTCAATACCTACACAGGGGTTCATTGAGGCTAGGTTTGGATCTCCTATGTCCAAGTGTTGGTACATCTAGGTTGACGCTTGAGACCCCATTGTCTATGTCTGGGTCTATTCAAGCCAAGTTTGGATCTGCCGCGCACGGACTCAGGTCCATCGAGGTCGAGGCCGAGGCGAAAGCCCGGGTTCCCAACACTTGCGCTCAAGTCCATTGAGGCTGGTCTAAGACTCGATGCTCATGCTTTGGTCCCTAACACCCAAGCTCAAGACTTTAATGCCCATGCCTAGATCTCCCACACTGGAGTCCAGGTCCATCAAAGCTGAGGTTCTAGACGCTAGTGCCCTTGCGTTGGTCTATTGAGGCTGCGCATAGGACTTCGTACCATTTTTCGGATCCCAACGCTTGGGCCCAGGTTCACAAAGCTTGAGTTTGAACTTGCTTAGATCCATAGCACTCAGGGTTCAGGCCCTAGTCTTGATGGACCTAAGCAAGGTACCCAGGCTTCAATCTCAATGCCCTCGAGCTTAGGCATGGGCACCAAGGTTTAGGGCCCAACCTCAATGGATTTGAATATGAGCACGGGTCTTGAGTCTTGATTTCAATGAAACCGATTTCAAGTGTAGTAGATTTGGGCATAAGCTCGCGGTGTAAGGCTTAGGTCTCAATGGATCGAGGCTCGAGCCAAGGGGATTTGGACACGAGCATTAGGACTCGAGCTTGAGCACTAGGGTCTTAGCTTGGGTGATGCTCAAGCTCGGGTCCCTCGACATGGCCTTTATGGGCTCGACCCTAGCTGCCAGGCACTCAAGCCCAAGTGTTGAGGACCTAAGTATGGCCTTGGTGGACTCAGGCTCTAGTGCCAGGGATCTGAGCATGGGTACCAGAGTTTTGGCTAAGCCTTTTATGGACACGGGCCCAAGCACTCGGGGTTCGGGTCTTGGCCTTGATGGACCTAATCAAGGGTACCCAAGCTTTGATCTCGATGTCCCTGAGCTTAGACATGGGCATTGGGGTTTAGGGCCCGACCTCAATGAATTTGAATATGGGCATGGGGTCTCAGGTATTGACCTCGATGAACCCAGTTTCAAGCACAGCGGATTAGGGCATAAGCTCTAGGGTCCCAAGCTCAAGTGCTGTAGTCTAGGGCTTAGGTCTCGATGGACCAAGGCTCGAGTCAAGGGGATCTAGACACAAGCATTGGGACCTGAGCTCGAGCACTGGGGACTCGGCTTGGGTGATGCTAGAGCTTGGGTCCCCAAGCATGGCCTTTATGGACTCAAGCCCAAGTGCTAGGCACCCGAGCCTAAGCGTTAGGGACCCAAGTATGCCTTGGTGGACTCAAGCTCTAATGCTAGGGATTTGAGCACGGGTACCAGAGTTTTACACTCAGCCTTTTGTGTACATGGGCCCAAGCACCAGGGACTTGGGCATTGGGCCGAGCTCTTGGGCCTAACCTCGATGGACCCAAGTGTGAGCGTCGGGGACACAATCAAGGCAAGGGACTCAAGCAAGGGCATTAGGGTCTCAACTAATAAAAGTATTATTTTTTTCTCATCTACTTTGTTTGATGAGAAGTACTATTTTTTTCTTAAAGTCCAAAATCTTTTGCACTTTAAACAATTGAGAAGGAATCTCGTATCATAGAATAAAATCGCTTGAAACGGGAATCTATTTACGTGTTCCTCACCAAACGAGGTAGATGAGTAGCATGGTGAAAATTTGGTTTGCCTACTTTTACCCTTCAAACATGATACAATGCTCATTGCCCATGGTGTTTCTGATTTCTACTTTTTACCTCGAGCTTTAACAATCACGCGTGATAGCTCAAGGGTCACTTGATCTTCTTTTCCGGTTATAGATAGATCCCTTGGAATATCTTTTCCTTTTAGCTAGTCTTTCGAGGTGTGACGCTTTTTTTTTATGATTTCCATCAATTAAGAAGGTGTGGATATATAGTTAACGCAGCCACCCATTTGGATCTTTGAAAGTTTCATACCCCACAACAGAATGTTAGGATGAACGATAGCTACTCAATCCATCTGAAAGAATATGAGCCCGTCCCTGTGGTTTCATCTGCATATTTGAAATCGAGGAGCCTTTTCATATGATGTATCAAGAACCAAAACACTAACCGATTGAAAGTTCGCTCACAAGTCACAATATAGCTCGACTTGGTCCCAAGTTCGAGGCAGGAAGTCTGTACTTCGCGATTTGGTGCTTCTACTGATGACCTCACGCCCCGATAAAGTAAATCAAATTCGAAAAATAAGATCAGGATGAGGAGCATTGGTCTTCGTTGCAGTCAAAGGATGGGACCAACCAAGAGGGTAATAAGTCAAAAGATGCCTCGAAACAAAGTCTTCGTGCGAGCCTGCTAGTTGGACCCATTTTGGGGGCACGTCTTTTCATGCAAAGCATCCAAAAAAGTCGTGGGCTCCGTGCCCGCGTAGATTCCCAGGTCCTTTGCACATTTTCTTCGATTGCATACTTTAACATTTTTACTTAACCGAGAAAAAAATACCATTGAGATTGTTCATTCAATGTGATGAGCCCTCTTACCCCAAATGGAAGTTTATGTAATTTTTTGGCAAGACCAAAATGGAAGTTTAGTTGCGCAATATTAATGGACTCTTCAATGTTCAAACTGGCATAAACCTTCAAAATAGTTCATACAACTTTGGATAACTACCGTCATGTCTTCAATCACCATAGCTGCATCTTATCCACGTCACCCACTTTCTTTCTCTACCTCTCACAGCCACTTATCCACTTTTGTCATTTGCTTTACAATAAGATCATCTTCACAAGTCCTCAATCCCGTACTCTTTGACCCAGCTCTTCTCGCGTGCATCATTCGAGTTTCCCTCATTCGACCTCCATAGTTCTAGGTGGAGCTCTCTTCCTTTACAAGGTTCAAGACAAATTAATTCCATTGCTCTATCAAGTCAAATCAAAGTGGAGGACACACATAACTTATAAAAATGCCTCAATGGAAATATATATAGTAAAAATAGTTACTACCAATATGATTAGATTGGAAGTTTCTGATTTTGTTAAGTTCAAATATTTATTTGGAAATGACTTAATGTAAGTTGAATATAGATCTATGTTATCCCAACAAGTCATCGGTGCCTAATTGAGGATAGAAAAATTTATCGGCTATTGAATTTGAAGTGGCTAGCACTTGCTAGCGAATAGTTGATGATGTCGAGTGTAATAGTCAAGTGTAACTACTCAATGTGGTGGCCAATAACTGGTGATCATGAATAACCTCACAAGACCTTGGTCCTATAATGCAAACTTAAGAAGTCACAAGTTCCCTCACTCAAATCCCTAACGTCATCATTGGTGTTTGCCAATACACAAAATGATATTTCTTACTTGACATGTTATTTCATATATTTCTTGACCTTCGCCACCTAGAGATCTATCGATACTTGCACCCTTTTTTAAGCCCTCTTGCCTCAACAAATAAACCTTGCCATTTTTACAATGGCAAGTGCCTCATCCAGTCCTCAAAAAGAAGTACTAAGTGTGACTGCTTAAAGTGGTTACCATTTTTTGTTAGATTTCATTGTTTATGAATAACACGTTACAAGACCACCGGCTCAGGTGGCTCCGCTGGGTAGGCTCTACAACGTCCTCCTTGGGGAGGTCGGGAGTTCGAAGCCCCTGCGTGTTGCAGGGAGGCTGGCGGATCATTAGGCGATTTAAGCGTGGCGTCGGGGTGGTGGTTTCCCTACTAGCGTCACCAGGGGGTTTACGATGTACTGTCGGTGCAAGCTGGTTCCTCCTGCCACCAAAAAAATAAAATAAAATAAAAATAACACGTTACAAGGTCTCCACATTTGATGTGGTCTCTAAATGCGGTTCATGCACACACGAGCACGCTACCTATATTGAGAGAGAGATTTCAAAATGGATACTCCATCAGGAATCCATGCTAAAGTAAATTAAATAAATTTAGTGCAGAAAAAAATTATTTAATTTTTGTTCAAATATTAATATTATAAGAAACTTACGTTAGGAAAGTTAATGAAAAAGAACTCATTCAGTTAAACATAAATGAAGGATGAGTATATCTTCAAACAAATTACACGTACAATGCCCTAAGGACGATTGTACACAAACTACATTCTATAGAATGTGTGCTGAATTTGGTCTCTTGGACATTGTCTCGCACCATGATTCGGAAGATAAACTATCATCATTATCCTCTCATTCATGTTGGGCACATTTGACTGGAATTAATTCTTATAATAACCAATCATGCTTGTAAACGGTCGGTTTCACAGTTTTCTCCATCAAGCTGCACTTGTCTTCCATAATTCGCGGGCTAATACATGGACCCATATGGTATCATAAATGTCCATGAGGTCAGTAAGTCACGAGCCATGATAGCAAAATTGGAAAATGTGAAATTGTGGTCTTCCACCGTTACAAAATGTTAATGTTGTAACTTTGGATAACTACCAATCACGTCTTCAATCACCATAGCAGCATCTTATCCACATTGCCCTCTTTCTTTCTCAACTTCTCACGGCCACTCATCCACTTTGCCATTTGCTTTACAATAAGATCATCTTCACAAGTCCTTGACAAGGATGGGCGATTTCAAGTTCCGTACAAATTCTGTTTGAAATTTGAAAACTATCAATTGTAACATATTTTATAATTTTTGGAACCTAAAACCTACCCTGCATATTTAATAACCTCAAACCTACCATGTCACAGCTTTTAAGATCAGTTCTAGGATCTACTCATGTTTTATTTATTCTCTTAACCTATAATGACTATCATTTGCTACATCCAATTATCACAACTCATGTTTAAACATACAAAGAATATGGAACATGAACAAAATAAAAGTCTCAATCATAGATATCGCCTAAAATGGAAGCTTAGACTAGTGGTTGCATATTGCACACTCATCATTGAATGCTGTGAAATATTGTAGGATTTCGCAAAGACATAAAACAAGAAAAACACAAAAATTTGCACATGGTTCCTACCCATTGGAACAAGTTTCTTGATATTTGAAACTTGAAACCTATTTTAAATACTCTAGAACTTGGAACCAGAGTTATTCCCATCGATCTAGTTTTCGAATTCTCATTTTACCCAAAAACTATGCTCACGCCTAGTCCTTTATCCTAGGACCCATATGGTCACATGGGTGATTTGGCCTCATAAAAAAATTTGGACTTGAACTAGCCCATTATGGCCTATGCACTTGACTTAGCCGAAGCATAACTTGCTACCTAAGAGACCGTGCCTAGCTAGGCCCATGCCAGGCATGATTTTAGTAATGGCCCTAACTCAACCTCTAGGGTCACGAGCGATATGAGTTATTTTCGTAACGTCCCAGGCTCATTGCTATCCTGATTCTTTTTATCTTATTTGTAGGCACATTTGGAAATGTGAACAAACAAACTCTCTAGACAAACAACAATTAGAAGACTGGGACATACATCACACATAATATACTACCTTATATTACAAAAGTACATTTACCAACCCTTTCTCTATGGGTACTCTTTCCTTTTTACATCACATCACAAGTTTCCACACAAGCTAGAGGAATTCCTGTCTCCTCTATCGTGATTGTAACTCCCAAAACTGACGTAAGACTTCTATATCTATAAGTCTACAAGATAAAGGAGTGAGTCGAGGAACTCGGTAAGTAAAACTCCTAATTCTCTAATAGTAGGACATCTTATCATCAAAATCTAGCTGGTATAGCACTCGCAATACAATATCGATGGCAGATCAATAACAAACTTATTACTACACCTCGACTGCATGCGGATGTCTATTATAACATACTTCGATGCATGCTTACCTCTGGCTTATCAATAAACACATCAACATATCATACCTATGTATATATCGACATGCATAAAAGATCCCTTTAACTTTGTCCTGGCTCAAGCAAGCCCTTTTGGTTGGACTAAGACTTTTAGCTTCATGCTAGGCTTCCTAACTTGAACAGGGCATCTCGGCTCAACAAACTTCTCGAAGCTAACTTCCCAAGACTTTCGAGCTCAAACTCTGGCATTATGTTCTCATGAATGAGGCAATGTAATATGTCGTTTGGGGTAGAGGCGTGCTCCTAAACCATCCTTCATTCCAACCCAATATTATTTATCTTTCCTCTTTGTGACTATGTGTCATATATCACACAAGTTGGTTTCTTATCTTTCCTCTCAATCGATGTATACAAGGCCCGAGAGCGTGCTCATTCAAGTGTATGTGCCATGATTCCCATTACTATGCTATATAATATGCCGGGCACAATTCTTGGCTCTTGGCTTGAATCACACGCCTAGGTAAACCTCATACCAAGTAAGACATGGAACCAGCACTCTTCAATGCCCTACCAAGACCTCGTGAGCTTGGGCAATCATCGTACCAAACGAGCCTTGAAACCGATGCGCCTCAATGCTGATCTAAGACCTCACAACCTTAAGCGATCCCCGCACCAAATGAGATTTGGAATCGGCATACCTCAATACTGATCCATGGCTTCGTGGGCTTATGCCATCGCAACTTGACATCGATTCTAAGTTGAGTGAACCTTGACCTTATCCTGAGGCGTCAACACACTCCTACGTGCAAATATGAGCAAATCATTCAAAAGAACATTATAACATATATACAGTACATGGGTGAGCACACAGCTAAACTCAACGGTGTATCTTATCACCCTAACCTAGAGTTAGGAATTCTACTTATATACAAAGGCATGGGGAAATTGATTATCAATACGTACACAAACTAAGCTCGAATAAGAGTGTAACTAAGTCCAAGCAGTGTGACTCACAGTTTGAACCGACACCTCTCAATGGCCCCGTTTGGTTCAGCATGTGGAAGGGGCTTTGGGGCTCTAAAGGGGTTTGGGCAAAAGCGGGTGGTGTTTGGTTCAATTTTTTGAAGACTTAGGAGAGTTGCAATTGTATCTCCAAGGGGCTTCAAAGGCCTTTAGGGGAATGGAGGGTCCAATGTGCATTTGAGAGTAGCATTTTCATAATGATGGGGTCTTTGTTTAATGAAAATATGTCAGTTGCCCATTTTACCCTCATTTATTAACCAAAATCCGTTTTTGCCATTTTCTACTTAGAGAACCCTAAAAGCCTCCTGTAGCCTCACGCCTCCTCTGCACTCTCACACCTCTCTCCGTCATCCCTCATCGTCTCCTTCGCGAGCTACTATCCGGTGTCCATCCGAGATCAGTGATCCCACCTTGAAGATCGCCTCCCGCTATTCTGCTCTCGTGCTCGCATCGCGCTTGTAGCAAGGCAGTTGGGTAAGTTCGGAAGCTTCGATTCCATCGCTCGTTCGTCCGATTTCGCTGTCGCCATTGAAGATTCCGCCGTCATCCCTCACCGTCTCCTTCGCGAGCTACTCTTTGGTGTCCATCCGAGATCAGCCATCCCAACCTCAAAGATCGCCTCCCGCCGTTCTACTCTCGCACTCGCCTCTCCATGTAAGATTTCCTCGGTGCCGCCGCCTTATGGTGCCATGGCCTCAAGTTGGCTTTAGTTCACCCTTTGTTTTTTGGTCAATCGCCGACTGTCGAGTTTCGTTTGCTTTCGCACTTATTGCACTCATGTGTATTGTGATTGTTCGTTGCCTCGACTTAATTTGGCTATCCTGTTTTTCAATCGGTGTTTTTTGTGGGTGTATGGATGTTCAGCCCATATATTATCTAAATCTCCACACCGATGCCTTGTGCTCAATGTGCTAGTTCATGATAGACACATGCGTTGGATGAATTCATATTCGTTCTGTGCTAAGTTTAGGGCTGCTTCCATTGTTGTTTTATTATTTTTAGTGGTTATTCTATTCGGGTGAGGAAGAACGTGCTATTCTTTGTTTCAGGTTATGTTCTGACCTTAATGAATGATGCTATCGAATGTGTTTGTTCTAGGATTGTCCAGTAGAAGTTACGGAGTGTCTTGCAAGCTGGACACGAAGAATTTATATGATTCCAATCTGAGGTGAACAACACTAACTCTTCTTTGTACAACTTTGTTAGAGTTACTATGGGTGCTACATTATGTTGTAAATGTTCGTCTTCTCAAAGATGAGATATGTTGTACTGTGTTCTAATGAGTCAAAAAGTTTTGCCTTTACTTGAATTATTGATAATATTTTGTGTGAATTCATTTGGGACTATGCTCAATCTATTGAAGGTTGATCTTTTTTATGAGCAAAACCTATAACTTGCCCTTATATCAAGAAACTCCTTGTGGTGTTTGTTGTGGGTATGAGATTTTTCGACTATCATTTTTATTTGATGCATGATGGAATTGAGAGATTAGGAATTTGGTTTTCTAGGGTAAGTGTTTGGTATAGGTTTTCTAGAAATAACAGATGGAAGGGTTTTATATTGGTGTGTATGAGTGGAAAATGAAATTGGGATAGATGAAGGTCACCTTCACAGCTTAATGAATCACACCTCGGCCTAGGATAAAGAATCCAATTCACCACCCAGGCATAAATGAACACATCACCCCTAGTTAACGATAAAGAAGTTTATCATTCTGAGCGTTAAAAAATTCTGAATTTGATGGGAGTTTGGTGGTTGCTTGGTTATTTTGAGTCCATTCTGAATTCAAGTTCCTTTGCTTTTGCTAGACATATACATTTACCTTCTGATCTAGCACTTTCGCTCTCCCGAGTTCCATTTCCTACTTTTATGGCAGTGGTAACTTCATTCTTATCTTTTAAGTTTCAGAAATTTAGTTTTGAGACTATATTGTCTATTTCAATTTCTAATGTTGGGGCTTGGTCAATATTTTTTCTGGTGTGAAGAAATGTGAAGCGGTTTCGAATCTTTTAACGTTCATGTTTTCATACGAAATGTGATCAATTACACCCTCACATATTATTAGCACATTGAATATGTTCTTCTTTTGAAAATTTCGTGACGTTTGCTAGTTGTAGAGTGACATGTTTGTTCTCCTTTTTGTAATGTGAAAACTCTATGTTAGTTGTTTTTAATTGTATTAGCCTTAATTCAATTGCTGATTTTTTTTCTTTATTATATGTCTCTCAAATATGTTCATGCTCATATTGTTGGAAGATGTCGAGTTCAACAAAAGAAAATGCATATTGGATCGTCAAAGATGTGGAAACATTTTGTAAGTTGTGTGTTGAACAAATTGATAAGGATAATCATCATGCAACCAACAAGAGAGATGGATGGATTGTCATAATTAATAAGTTCGAGAAGTTGAGGGGCAAAAAATACAATAAAACTAAAATAAAGAGTAAGTGGGATAATCTTAAGGAAGAATGAAAAGATGTAGGACATTGGTTTATAGTGAAACGGGATTAGGATGGGATCCAAGGAAGAAAACCATTGATGCGAGTGATGAATGGTGGGAAAGCAAAATCAGGTGTTTATCATTTGTTCTTTTACTTTTCGATTAAGTTCTCATTTTTAATTATATACAACTTACTTAAACGCTTTTTATAACAGGTCAATCCTAAGGTTAAGGTTTTTAGGATGAAAGGCATACTTCCTGATCTTGAAGTGTTGCTAGATAGAATGTTAAGGGATACGGTTGCTACTGGAGGAATCACTTGGAATCTTGCACAAGATTTATGTGTTGATAAGAATGTTGATGCCACACAACTCAATATTGATGATGTCGTAGGATCTATTGATGATAATTTGGAATGTGATGTGGGTGAAAATATTGATGAACCAATTCAAACTCGAGCTCGTAAAAGAGTAACGCAGACTTCAATAAGGCAAACTCGAGGAAAGAAATACAATAATTTGAGCCAGTCACAATTGCTTGGAAGATTGTGCAAGATGAAAAGCTATACTTTTTTGCAATCAAACATTTTAAGGAAATGGTGGACAATAAGTAAGTTTTCATGAGCTCGAGTATCGATGCCTTGAGGGTGAAGTATCTCAAGCTTGAGATAAAAAAACTTAATCATGACTAAGATGTTGTCATAGCTTGTTATTTGAATTCTTAAATATGTTATTTTATTTTTATATGCGAACACTATTTAAATTATGTATAGACCTAATTTATATTAATATTTTTAATGTGAGAATTGTTTCTAATTGGGGTTCTCTTTATATGGTTGATTTTGCATATATATGTTGATTGATACTATTGTTTTTCTTAATGGATTGTCAAGATTATTCATTATTTTTCTTATTCTAACTCTATATTTTATTACATTAGGCAATTATAGATGATTCTCGAGAAAAGGAAAATCGTGAACAAGAGGAAGATGAATTACTAGATTTGTTTTCAATTGCTAATGCTTCAATTGCTTATCAAGCAATGTACCTTAGCAAACAACATTCTATAACCTCATCATATATAGATCATGCATGGATGAGAGATTTAATGGTCGAAGATACTAATCCAATAAGATATTATAATATGTTTAGAATGCATATTGATGTATTTAATAATTTAACACGTGACTTAGTAGCACGCTATGACTTTAAAGGATCTAGGAATACTAATGTTGTAGAAATGATTAGAATGTTTCTTTATATGTTGGGACATGATATAGGTAACAGGGTAGCACAAAAGCGCTTTCAATATTCTTGGGAAACCATAAATAAGCATTTTAGTTTAGTTTTAAATAAAGTATGCAATATGTGAAAAGATTTGATCCAACCAATTGATCGACAATTTCGAGAAATTCCAAAGAAGATTAAGAATGATCGACAATTTTATCTATATTCTAAGATAAGTTACGATTGTACAATAAAAACAAAAAACTAAATTTAAATCATGTAATATTTGCATTATTTGTTTTAGGATTGCATTGAAGTTATGGATGGTACACATATCCCAGCAGTGTTATCGGCGTATGATCAAATTCGCTTTATTGGTTGAGAAGGAAAGACTACTCAAAATGTGTATGTAATTTTAATATGAAATTTATTTACGTTTGTGCCAATTAGGAGGGACAAGCTCATGATACTCGTGTCTTCTATGATGCCATTGGAAGACGTGATGCACAATTTCCCCATCCACCTCCAGGTTGGTTAATTAATGATTTATGTGGCATATGTTAATTAAATTTATATTATATTTGTGTAGGTAAATATTATTTAGTAGATGCTGATATCCAAATCTCACGGGTTATTTGGGACCATATAGAGAAGTCGGATATCATTTGCCAGAATTTCGACAATGTCCTACACCTACGGATCAACGAGAAATGTTCAACCGTTCACATTCCTCACTTCGTTGAGAAATTGAACAATCCTTTAGTGTATTAAAAATGAAGTGGAAGATTTTAACTACCATGCCAAGTTATCTTTATGAAAAACAAATGCAAATTGTCATAGTTACAATGGCTTTGCACAATTTTATAAAAAAAAAATGCCGTAACTGATACGGATTTTGAAATAGCATATTTGGATCCTGAGTATGGATATTCAGTCGACCGTGATGTTGTAAATGAGGGGACAAGTGTTTCAAATGATAATGCATTCCCGACATGACACATTTACGTGATGAAATAGCTATGAACTCGATAAATAGTTAAAGACGTTTGTAATATTTAACTATAACTTATTTCTTTCTTTCGGACATATGTTGTTGTCATGTTTATTGTAATGAAATTACTCTATTTTTAATTGAGTTTGATGTGATTTATTTATTTAAAATTTTATTAATATGTCTCTTATACATTATTCTCAACTTGAAAAAAAATATATAAAAGTTAAGGTCATTGATTTTTGTTTTTAATTTTAAACAAATTAAAGTTGCTAAATTTTAAAATTGGCACATGAAATGACTTTCCAAATGTAATGTGTTTACCAAACAGCATTTTCCCCAAGTTGCATTTCAAGGCATATTTTCAATTTTGTTTACCAAACAGCATTTGTATTTCGCCAAACCCCTTTAGATTAAAGGCCTTTGCATTTCCCCAAGGACATTCTCCCAAAGCCGAACCAAACGAGGCCAATGTCGATCTAAGGCCGAGCGAGACCCGTCCCTGACCCAGAGCGCAATTCGACTTAGGAATGTAAATATGTGAACAATTAGTCATCAACCTGCATAAAACTAAGTACGAGCGTGTATACAACTAAACTCGACGACGTAAGTTATTGCCTTAACCAAGAGTTAAAGATTCTAATTATATACAAAGGCATGAGAAAACCGAGTGGCAACATGTACACAAACTAAGCCCAAATGAGAGTGCAATCAAGTCTGAGCAACGTGACTCACAACTTGAACCGACACCTCTCAATCCCGATCTAAGGCCAAGCAAGACCCGTCCGTGACCTAGGGTGCAATTCGTCTTAGGAATGTAAATACGTGAATAATCAATATCAACATGCATAAAACTAAGTACGAGTGTGTACACAACTAAACTCTATGATGTAGGTTATCACCTTAGCCAAAAGTTATTGATTCTACTTACTTTCGATGAACCTCGATGAACTAGAGGTGATTTTACCAAGAGAGGGCTATTCGGGGAGGCGATGGGTGAGCAAGGCCAAGAGGGAGGAACGAAGCATGTAAGGAGAGGAGGAAGAAGAAGTGAGCCAAGGGTGCGAGTGAATGGGGTGGTTCTTCTATTTATATGCTCAAATCTCATCATTACTTATCCAAATGACCCAATAGGCTTTCTTGAGGTGGCATGCCTATTTGGAAGAAGAGGTGGCACCCTAAAGCCCTAGGGGAAAACACTTATTAGCCTTCTTAATGCACCACATACCAAGAAGAATCTTATGGTAATAATGATCATATCTTTCATGGATACTTAAGCCAATGACTCACCATTCTCATTAAGGTTTGATATTCATCACATGCCTATTTCAAGACTTGCTCTCCATGTTAAAGCCTTCTAGTATCTTCCATGCACACCTAAGCTTATGAATCACCATTGTCATCATAACTTGGCCAACTTACTCTCCAAACAAGATCTTAGGTGAATCTCTAATGGTCACCTAAGCTAGTGATTCACCTTCCTCATTTAATACCCAAGATATGGTAATCATGAAGCTTGAATTTTTTGGCACATATTTCATGCATTTACTTGTTCATTAAGCTAAGCATTCTAAAACTTTCTATTTTATTCTCTTCCAAGGAATAAGGCAAATATGGGAACTAGACCACTGGAAGTGCAAATGGGATCAGGCAAGCTCTTTTCGTGTACAACTCCTATCATCATTTCAACACACCCGAGATTCGTGGCAAAGCCACCCTTGGTGTGCATATTTTAGGCAAAAATGATTATTTCGGCTAGGTCGGTGACCCAAGGCATGGGGGCCGGCACTAGCTAAGTAGACTAGTCCCAAGCCAATCCTCGGTTGTCATGTGGTTGTGTGGGATTGATCAATTTGTGACCAACACACGATTGCACCAGGTCAACTCATGGTTGTTCACTAACAATACATGACCGATCAAAATCACCCACGACCAGAACATGACCTCTTAGAACTGATCCATGATCACCCCTTGATCCGTGGTGGTACATGACCATCCGTTGATTAACCCTTATGGTCAGCAATTGTCCATTGGTCAAACAACTTGGGTCCACTTGCATGGTTATTGGATTGGTCCGTGACTGATCCCTTGATTAATCTATGGCCGCTTTTTTGATCGAAACATGTCTAATCCCTTGGTTACCCTTCCGATCGGGCCGATCGGTCCATGGCCAATCTTTACCATCGACACATTAGACTCAGCCATTTCTCACGAGGTCGGAAATCATAGATGTTATAGGCCCAATCATGTCGGGCGGCCAAGCCCATTTAGCCATCCCTCTATGCACTTGACCCCAATGATGTGTACAATGGACACGTCAGTAGCCAAATAGATGCCATGTATTTAAACAAAATTGGTGCAGCCTAATTAAGGTTTTTATTCATTCTTTTTAGATGATAGTGAAACAGGAAGAATCTAGCTTCAAGTTGAGTGCGCAAATTAGGATTCCAAATCGTTGATTTTAAACTAATTTGTGGATTTCAGGTGTGAAGCTAGATTAGAATGTCGAGTGGGTTTCCAAATTATCGATTTCAAAAAGAGTTGAGCAAATAACCATCATCATTGACACGAAACAAGGTTGTTTTGGCTTAGATGACATGTTAGATGACCATTAGCCAATGAACTTCTTGGACGGAAAAGTCAAAGGTTGATTTTTTCTCTTCCATCCCTCAAGCAAAAGTCATGCTCTTCTTTGGGATTGCTTGAAAACGTGAAACTTATTTTTCTACCGATAGGATAAGTTTGTGGTTGTCTTTATTTCGAGAGTAAAACTTCGTGCTTCCTATTTGGGTCGCTTGAAATTGAGGTTATTTTTGTCTGAAGCATAAATTCGGAAGTTTTATATGTTTTTCCTACCATCAAGCGCAACGGAGTTTGTTCACGTAGCTCTCCCTTTGCTGTGTCTTAACCTTTATTCCTTCCCTCTTGCAATGGCAATCTCGAGCTGCATCTTGTCTAATCTCTTCCTAAAATCCTAGTAGCTAATTTCTGAACTCCCCCGAATGATCTTCTGGTCCTCCAAAAATTCTTTTCCTCCGAAAGACTCTTGAGCCTGCCTTTGGGGTAGTCTATCCTGCTGATGGAATATCTTTCTTTAGTTCCTTCTTTTTTTTTAAGTGGGTCAGATTATGTCAATCAGAAAAGAGGCAGTTGGTGGGCACTCTTGTTTATTCTATTTTATTAATGTACGCTGGTTTTGTCCGAGAGAAGTTATTGTGAGCCTCGGCTTTTTGCGAGAAACAAAGAAAGATAAATTTAGGAATCTATGTGCAATGTTTTCCTGGGAATATGTTCGAGATTGCCTACCCTGTGTCCTTCATGCTTTCTCAGCTTTGCATCTTATACCTTTGGGTTGACAATTTGAAGGTGCGTGCTCAATACGACAATTTGATGGCAAAATGCAGTTTGGTCAAAAAACGAACGGGAAATAACAGAAGATAGGAGACTAAAGTCACATTGTTCTGATTAAAACTCTGGTTTTTTATGATAATGTGCCATCATGCATTTTCCATAAAAAAAAAAAAAAACAACTTTCATCATTTCCCTTTTTATTTTAGCGAATAAATTTCTCGAGGTTATTTTCACTGACTTAATTAGTGTGTCTCACGGCCATTTAGAATATGGGCATTACATGAGTAAAAAAAAACTATCTTTAGTACAAAATGCTCATAGTTTTAGTTTACTACTCACTGTTAGTATTCTTTATTTTGCTTGATTCTGTTACTTTCTTGCGTCGCCAATTTCCTAAATTTCTATATTCTAATTGTCCATGTACAAACTTTTGATTGTGTAAAGTTATAAACAATTCAATTACCCCTAGTGGCCATTCTTCCGACATGGAAAGGGAGAGGCGGGGGTTAAAATCTCCACCTCCTCAAAGGGTTGGATTTGGGACGATTTAATTTTAGATATGACTTTCGACTCTCACGCCCTACAAGAAGGAAGTAGAGTAAAGGTAGAAGTAGAGTAAAGGTAGAAGTAGAGTAAGATCGGGAAAAAAAAGAGTTTTTACATCTTCAACCAAGTAGTCAGGGATACTTTGGCTTGTTCTCATCGCTCTTCTATCACTCTCTCCCAATAATTATGCTTCAGTTAATAAATTACTAATTTTACTTTTACTATGCTCGAGATATTCCTATAACAAAAAAATGACATAACTCATGTAACTCGTATCTAAATCTTTAAATCCCCGCTAAAATAAGAGTACTGATGCAAAATTTTTCTTTAAGCAATAAAACGTCAATAACCTTGAAGATGTGATTCCAAAGTTCAAAGATCATTGAAAGGAATTGCTGAATCTCATAGTCTAATTGCTCGTTTGCGGTAAGGGAGTAAGGTTATAAAGTAATAGGGTTTTAATAACTATTGCGTTGTTTGATTTCATTAACGTAATACCTATTACGTTTTTGGTTTTGTGAATATAATTTATGATTAGGGGGGAGTATCACCCAAGTACCAAAGTACCCTAAAATCATAATTAGAGGGAATACAATAATTATCGCTTTAATAGTCAACCAAATACATAACATATGATTGTATTGAAATAAATATCATAATATTATATTTATAATTTCCACTTCCATTCATGAACGAATATCCAATGTACATCATCAAGATATTATTAATTTGATATACAAATCTTATCTATTAATTAATATGATTTACAGTTAATCATATAATGTGTGACTATAATGGAATAAAGGACATATTATGATATTATTATTATTAGAATATTTAAATAATAAACAATGCCTTCATTTAGTAACTTAAGTTTTAAGAACAGTTAGCAAAGATCCTACAAAATTTTACATAATATCAGAGCAGGAGATTCCCGACTTTGAATCTTTCTATGCCCTTTTAGCTCCATGATTGCATATTTCCACGTTAAGTACTAGGCAAAAATAGATCAGACTAAATGTGAGGATGGGAGTTAGAATATTTAAATAATAAACTATCCATTTATTTAGTGGTTTAAACTTTTAGAATAATCGACGGTAGTCTTATAAAATATCCAAGTCCGACCACAAGATTGGACTTCTTAATAAGCCGTACGGTGGTCGTCTTCTTTGGTTTTTCCGGTGGCAAATGAATTTCTTCGGAAATAAATCGCATGGGGAAGCCCTTGAACGTGTGGAGAACAATTGAATATATGAATAATTATAACTCTAATTCTCTAATTATTGATGGATTATTTACTGTTAGCTCCTCTCATAGTGTAAGTACCGACATTCAGATCGAACCACGTAAATTTCTAATGTCTATTATAATTCCTCATTTATTACTTTGCTAATCTCTCATTGATTTGATTGTAAGATCATATCAGTTTCCACGTTAATTTTACAACAACCATCACGCCATTCATCATCACGTTTGCCAACAACACCTGCCTTGTGAGCATCATAACACCAAGACCATTGCAGTCTCTCTCTCTCTCTCAATTAACTTGCTAAATTTGGGTCTTTTTCTCCTCTCTTGCTAGTTATAGTCTATAGATCGTTGCTCGGGCCGAAGAACGCCAAAATCAGCGACCACTTCAAGGTGATCAGTGCAAAGCTACCACCATTGCTACGATCACTGTAGTGGCCAGACTAAAAAATACTCGCGTCTATAGCCAACGCATTCCCAATTTTTGTGCATGCGCTCGTATTTTTTTAATTAATCCTAAAATTTCATCTTCCGAGTTTTGACCTATCCTATTTATATGCACCTAGCAATCAAGTCGGAGTTCAGTTTCACATAGCTAATATAATACATGGTCAATTACCAAATAAGAAAGAATTTATAAACGACGGTTTTTTTTTTTTGTAACCGATGAATCGCCGGATACTCCCTTATGGGGTCACACTGTCCTCTGATGCTCGATGGCACCGTCGGACGTTGTCGCGAGCCACTATTTAGACGTCAAACTTCGAGAAGGTTGGCCTAGTAATCCACCCCTGAGACCCCATTTAAGTCATGGAATGTAATGAGAGGGTTCGAACCCTCGACCTCGTCGATGAGGGAAAGCACACATACCATCTGAGCTGCCCATGGGTGAGTTATAAACCGCAATTCCTATGTTAATTTGGATGACCAAAATGCAACGTAAAGATAAAAAGCTCCTGCCTCGTTACTAGCTCCCCCGTAAAAGTGAAATAGGACAAATTACTTTAAACCATCCTTCCTAACCTCAAGAGCAAAAGTCAAGTGGTACCATTTGTCCAAGATTCCTTTAAAAAAACAAAATAAAATAAAAAGGAAAAAGAGAAGGCTAACAAAGGTCAAGAGTTTCATGCGGCCGCTCAGTTATTAACTGCTTTACCCAACTTTGTACATTACAGAGGTTTTGCAAGGAATCTAGCAATAATGAAGAGACATGCAATGAATGGGAATTTACTCCGCGGCCATGTTAAGCAACAGCGACGAACAAAGTGTTGTCCTCACTGGGTAAGAGAGTGGTCCGTCCTTCACGAGATCATGAGATTGATTCGCGTCATGAACAGATTTCTTAATTCACGTCGCTTTACCTTTTGTGTGGAAAGGATTTCATTAATATTAGCATCTTAATAGAGTTGTAGCGATGGATTCGCCAATCTTGTCGCCAGCGATTCTTGTTGCCAGCGACAATCCAGCCTTCTTTTTAAGAAACAATCATGTTATCAAGTGTCTTAGGGGTCTTGTTAAGTAATAACATCACTCAAATTTTATAATTTCAATTGTTTTCATGTCATGCACAATTAGTACATTTGAATTATTTCAAGTAAAGTGTACACAACAAGTACCCTACTACAATAACTGATAGGAGTATGCAGAATAGACCACTTGAATTAAGAATCTGTCGGACTGGATAGTGGGTCCGATTTCCAAGAGCGTGGTCCAAGTGGAAACAAGACCAGATTGTCTACATATTTTCCTTATTTTTTTAATTTCTTCAAAAAAAATAAAAGTGACCAACTTTATTTTTATTTATTTATAATAGAAAGTATCAAATAGTAAGAAAAAAGAGAGTGACTGGTCCTGATGGACTGGCCCAGAACCGGCAGACCCCGATTCTCAATACCGAGAAGCGGAACCGGACCGGGATCGATCACCATAATCGTCAAAGCAATTCTGGGAAAAACCCAAAGAAAACAACAGAGACCAGTTTCCCTCGAGACCACCCCCATTCTCAGTGCTTTTGAAGGCTCGATGCCGCTCCCCGTCTGTCTGTCTGTCTGTCGGTCTGTCCGTCCGTCCCTCTCTCTCTTCCTCTCTCTCCTCTCTCTCTCTACTGTGTCGTGCGGCCCTGCGGGGTCCATCAGCCATCGCCATTTGCTCCACACTGTAATCATGTTTTCATATTCTTTCAAGATTCACTTAATTGATTCGACACAGAGAAAGAGGCACAGAGAGAGAAAGAGAGAGAGAGAGAGAGAGAGAGGAGAGACAGGAAAGGTCGAAAGGCGAACCTCTCTCCCCTCTTTTCTCCTCTCTCAAAACACGCCCGCGCGCAGCCTACTCTCTCGGGTCTCGGGTTAAACAACACTAATCGCGCTTGTCTTTTACGGAAATGCGCTTGTCAAATCCGACTGTAACCTGAGTAACTCCAAAAGAGTAAAGCAGAAGACTCGCCCCGCTGTAATCAACTAACCCCGTCCCCTCTGCTCTCCTCCTCCGCCTCCTCCTCCTGGGGTCGTCCATAATGCTGCTTCGCGCGACCTACATTGTGCTTTCATGGCTCCTCGGCTCCATATCTCCCGTTAAAATGGCAATGCTCAACCTCACACTCCCTGGTCAGCACCCGGATCCCGAATTTGTCGTCCACGATGTCCATAGGTGCGTTTCTGCTCTGTCCTGTGTTTCCTCGTGCTGCTTTGAGGCCTTCCAAGCTCTGTTTTTGGGCCTCTTTTCTTCAGAGGCGCCGTGTCCTAGTTTAGAGATAGGAAAGACAAGTTCAAAGCTTGGTTCTAGCTGCATTGATCTAGCATCGTTGGCTTTTTCCTTAGAACTGCTTTTTGGGTTTTCATTTTTCCCACCTTTACTTTGGGATAAGGGTCTCGTTTAGGGTTTAGGCCTTCATTCTGAGAGGAGGTGTCGACTGAACTTGCTGTACCCATTTTTGGGTTTACTCCACAAAGCGAAGACCAGCTTGCACTGGCCTGAGAAAACGCACCTCTTCAAGAAATGCACGTTCGTGTGCTTCGTTTTCCATGAAGAAAAATCAAACCTTTGGCTACATTTCATGTTCCCATTCCTCAAATGACTCTAGTTTAAGCTCCTGTACTGTTATCCTTCTTTATTTGCGCCTTTACATTTTACGCCCACCTTCATAAAGATTTTCTTGTGTTTGTTTTAGTAAGGTTAAGTAAAATCACTTTGACTAAACAAAGATAGCTACATTGTCTTCTTTTTGAAGTTACTTATGAAAATGCGCAGGAGAGTGAATGCTTCCATGACTAGAAGGCAAATGCTGGAAACGGAGAGCGACGAGGCCTCGTGCCTGACCGGCAACCCAATCGACGACTGCTGGAAGTGCGACCCGGACTGGGCCAACAACCGGCAGCGGCTCGCCGACTGCGCGATTGGGTTCGGCCAGTACGCGCTGGGCGGCAAGAACGGCGACATATACATTGTCACCGACTCGTCCGACGACGACGCCGTGACCCCAAAGCCGGGACGCTGCGGTACGCGGTGATCCAGGAGGAGCCGCTGTGGATCGTCTTCCCGGCCAACATGCTGATCAGGCTGTCGCAGGAGCTCATCTTCAACAGCTACAAGACCCTCGACGGCCGCGGCGTGAACGTCCACATCACCGGCGGCGGATGCATCACGCTGCAGTACATCAGTAACGTCATCATACACAACATCCACGTACACGACTGTCATCCGTCAGGTAAATGAACGAATCGAAACCACAATCTCATGAATTCTTTGCGCGCTTCTTCGGTCATCAATTGCAAATTCTCTTCTTTTGTTAACAACAAAATTTGAAGTGTTCAGAAGGTTTGTATCTAACAAGAAAGTTCAGATACTCGTGATGATGAAAAATAAAAGTGAGCGTACAATAATATCCAGACAATAAAAAGTTGGGTATGTAGAAACATCATTTCCATGCTAATAATGAAGGTTTTCGCCCCGTGATTGTGGTACGAAGTCCGTCAAGAATCCGGCAAATGTGCCAGGTTGGAAACATGGACTGACGATCTATTTGACCTTTTGGACATGAGGGTACCATCGCCATCAAGTGTGATGACTATACTTGTATTTTTCTTGCTCTTCCCTCGATTTGAGACTGCATTTTTAATCGCTGGAAAGGACAAAATAGAAATTGTTAAGACATGAATTTCCTTGGTCTGGTCTCTGTTGTTATGTAGGGTTTCGAGACTCCCGGTAAACTTTGTCAGATCATTTAGTAGCTGGACCATTCTTGTAGATTGAGTGAGACTATACCACCGACCTTTCAAATCCACATTTTGGTCCGGCCTAGTCGGGGCCCCACGTAAGGCATCCTATGAAAGAACCACTCAATGGTGCTCTGAAAAGAGTAACGTGACTGTAAAATTTGGGTCGTGGAGAAAGGTCTTGTTAACGAGCGCTTTTGGTTGGCCGACTTTGGCAGGGGAGGCGAACGTGCGGTCGAGCCCCACCCACTGGGGGTGGCGGACGATGTCGGACGGGGACGGGATATCGCTATTCGGGGCGAAGGACATATGGATCGACCACTGCTCGCTCTCGCACTGCAAGGACGGGCTGATCGACGCGATCATGGGGTCCACGGCGATCACCATCTCCAACAACTACTTCTCCCACCACAACGAGGTGATGCTGCTCGGGCACAGCGACCAGTACCTGCCCGACTCCGGCATGCAAGTCACCATCGCCTTCAACCACTTCGGCGAGAACCTGGTGCAGCGCATGCCCCGCTGCCGCCTCGGCTACATCCACGTCGTCAACAACGACTTCACGCAGTGGGAGATGTATGCCATCGGCGGCAGTGGCAACCCCACCATCAACAGCCAGGGCAACCGTTACATAGCCCCCTCCGACCGTAATGCCAAGGAGGTAACAAACTTTCGCTTTAGTGCATCTCTCCCACTCTCCAATATGGAAATGGTTTATTGTTTATCTTAAATGTTTTTAGCTTTCTTTAGCAATTTCTTAAAAAAATAAATGTATATGTCCTTATATATAATATATTAATCGCCGCAAAGCCGTAAATCAAGGTCTTCTTTTTGTCGTCTAGCTGGGCTTCACTTTTCATATGGAGCCTGGAAAGTTTAACCCCATTATTAGGGGGGAAGAAAGGGAGACGTTTTCAAAACCCTAACTTAGCGGCGTGCTCCTAGCATGATTGGCTAAATTTGGATTTGCTAAGAGTTTGATTGGATTAGCTCTTTCCACACAAGTTTCTTTTCATCATTTTTGTATGAATTCTTTTATACTTTTAAAATTAGAATAACAATTAATTGATGATCACTAATCCAACTTTTGTAAGACAGAATCTACATAGCCTATGCAACATACAAAAGTTCAAAATCAAGGGTTTAACCCAATTTAGAATTTTTTTTTCACAACGGAGGCCCGTTGTCGCTCTCACGGCATTCGACCACTAAGTTAACCTCATTGGATTGAGCTGACGTAATTTTTTTCTGACGAGGGAATTTCACTATCTTGTTCCTTAGGTGACAAAGCGTGTGGACACGGAACAATCAAAATGGAGGGACTGGAATTGGAGGTCGGAGGGGGACATATTGGTAAACGGGGCCTTCTTCGTGGCGTCGGGCGAGGGCTTGGAGGATCAGTACGAGAAGGCATACAGTGTCGAGCCCAAATCGGCGGCCTACATTGATCTCATCACTTGGCACGCCGGTGTCCTCGGCGTCGGCGGCAGGTACTCGTAACCCCTCATTCCATTATCCCAATTCACTGTCTTCTTGTTTTGGATTTTTAATCATGATGAAAATGAACCTAATTACGACAACTTCAAGAACGGAATTGGCCCTGCACTTACGGAACTTGTGTCGCCCACATTTGCCCCAAATCTTCCTTGCGTGCCCCCTTTAACTTTGCATCTTTTTCCTTTCTCTCTCCCCCTCTTTCTCCTCTTTTCTTTAGCCTTTTCCCTTTCTCTACAGTTGCTTCGACCGGCTGAGCGCTTTTGGGCCCTCAATCAATCACTAGAAAAGTAGACACAAGCAAGAAAATCATTGTTGGGTGGACAAATATCAGTAGAATAGGCATACGCATCCGTTAGGAGATTTCCTTTAGTTAAGGCTGTCCAACCACTCAGGTACGATTCTGTTTTTGCTCCAGATTGAAAGTTTGGATGATCATGGGTCCACCGCGTAGGTTCGGGGCTAATTTTTCGGGTTATTGGGCTTTTTCCTTTCGATAAAACTCACTTTCACCTCTGTCATTCTCTTTGTAATTAATCACTTGTTGACGAAGAAGAGCTATCATTTTACACGTGATCGGTAGAGTAATGATATTTGCGTATTTTAAGTTAGGCAAAGCCTGCTGTGCATTTCATGAGCAGCACCCTTTCAAGAGAACACGACACAGTAAAAGCTCTAATGTAATTTTTGGTCGGGGTGAGCAGGGACAACAACCTGGTAGAGTGGAATACGAGGGCCAAGTTTCAGGGGAGCGAAGCAGCCCGCCCGCCCTCGTCGATGTCCCCTCTCGTCGTCTTTCTCATGACGTTGTCTTGCCTCTTGCTTTTGTACCCTGACATTTTCGCATCAGGTTTGTAACCCCCAAGAAAACGAACACCTCAACTAATTCATGTTGTATCTTTCTTTTTACCCAATTGTGTTGATCGCATCATTGCGGCTTGCTGACATTTCTGCTATCGGAACAAAAGTTCTGAGATTGCAGACGCAAATTGCTAAGGTCTTTTCTCTGTCTCTCTGTGGTTTGGACTCATTCCGGATAGTGTTTCTGATCCGCCCATCTCCAGCATATGCATATACTCAACGCACGAGTATCCAGGGGAAAGAAAATGATCTCCATTCGTCTTTTACCTATCATACCCACTAATAAGGGAAGAAACATCAACGACATATGCGACGCAGTGCAAGAGACATTGAATTGAGTATCACCATTCACCAAACCATCATTTCAATAATCTTGGACAGTTAAAATTATTTCGGATGATGGTGGTCGATCGACAATCTTCCTTAATAATTTAGAAACTAGAGCTGGTTTTCCCAATAGAACTGGTTTGGCGGTCCATTATGTGCCAGGAAAGAAACGAATGATTGCTGCTCTTGTAAAATGTTGGTCTCCACCCCGTCGAAGCGATAAAAAAAAGGCTTGAATCGCCCCCGAGGGAGAGGGAGAGGGCTACTAGAGTACACGACAGCAAATCCTGAGCTTCCAGGAAACTCTGTATCCGAAGAGGATAAAGCACATACGAAGACGCATCTGTGGACGAGAACAACCCAAAACCCATGACACGAAATGGCGGAGGAGTCCAAATTAATCACTCCGAAAAGAAGGGAATTGTATCCCCAAACCAAGGAAACTTAAGTCGAAGGAAACTTAAGTCGTTCTCACTTGAATGGCCGGAAAAATTACAACATATGAAAAAAGAGCTACAAATGACACTTCACAGATCATTCTTAATCTGCATTATATTTAATATGATTAGATTTATCGAGCTTGCCTACTATAACTGGATATTTTCAATAAACCAAAAAAGGAGAAAGAAAAAAATCGAAAGGGAAGAACAGATGAAAAAGAATAGCCCAAAATGAAGAGGAACAGATCCAACATCTGTCCGTCTTCATATTTTAGCAGCATCACCACTCCCGCCTTGAGTGATTTTGCTCAAACCGTAACCATATCCTCATCCCCTTTTTGCGCCGCAACATCCGCCAGTTTCTTCCACGTCAAGGCCCGCTGCTCTTCTACTTCTCTGGCCTTCGCCTCTTTCTCTGCATACTGCCTTTGGCACTCCTCAAACAACTCAACGTCCATTTCCAAGAACATTTTCCGGACGTTCACAGTAAGACCATGAACTGCCTGATTCCAATGACTTTGGATGTTCCTTTCCAATGCCTCAAATATTATGGGTAATATCACCTTACGGTTCTGGGCAATTAAGCTCACTATATGCTCGTTGTTCCATAAAAAGAGGGCTCGCTCCGCAACCTGCATGGCAAGTTCCTCCTCAGCTAATTTATTTGAAGAAATGCTAAAAAAGAAGTGCAACTCCATAACTTGGGTGATGTTTCATCAGCAAATTTTTCATGTGGCAAGTGGAGCTTCTTTCTGACTCCCTCACAATTGAAAGCATGCAAGGCCTTGAAAAAAAGGTTCCACTTTTTTTCTTGAGTGAAGATAACGGTCACATTCGACCATGTGTTGCTCACATCAGCAAAACAGACACTGAATTACAACTGGTTTGGATAACTAGGTTTGGATATCAAAATCGGCCTTCACGTGCCAAGTAGCAACTGAACAGTTTGCAAGCAATAACTCCAGCATTAAGTGCTTTATAAGAAAGCACAGTAGTGAATTGGCGATGCCTATGAATTCAGTAAAAAACGGAAAATCCCGTCACAATCATTCAAGATCAAAATTAATGGTTATAGCATGAGCAAAACTATAGTCCCCAATATAGATGATCCAGCACAAAAGATACTTCTTCAAAGCATGACATCATCCCACGGAAGAAAGTCAAAAAAATCCATGGCAATAAGAGCAATTATAAACACAAGATCAGGTAGAAGCAAAGATATATGATGAGCCAAGCAATACCAAAAAGTTACCACCTTTCCCTTGATCCAAAGATGAGAGAGGAGAAAACAAGGCCAAACTGCAAAGCAGGAAGCTTTAAGCAGAGGTGGCTGCACCCCTCCCTCCTAGTCAGATTGTCTCCCCCAATGAGCACTTATCAGAAACAAGGTGCTTCACTGTTTGGCACTCTGCACAAACTTTTCAGATTTACCCAAAGCTATATCTACTTTTTACTTTTGTTTCTTTTACCTTAGAAATTTTGCTATTTCCTGAGTAATATGATGTATAAAGCCCATCCAAACTGTAATACTTATACACCCGTGTACATTTAAACAGCTCAGGTATCTCTCTTCAGGTTTTCCTTCTTTTTCGTACTTTCGTAATATTTAATTATCTTAGAAGGATCACTCTTCATGTACAAGTATAGTAAGTAAAACCATCTGCTTTACAGATGGGAAGGCTTAATCATGTATGCTTAGATTTTAAATCTCGATACAAATTGTCAATTGAAAGTCAAATTTAAAAGTCATGAATCATTAATCGATTAGAAATCGTAAGATTTAGCTAAGTAGGGGAAAGAAAGATTTGAATGACATTAATACCTATAACTATAATTGAAAGAGAATATAATGCAATATATAATAGTTTATGTGACATAAAGTAATTCAACAGACAAAAATTTAATCTTAAACTCTCGTAGATGCTTTGATTTCTACATGGGGTGCTATAGAATATATACCATTTTCGAACAAGTATCACCTTCAGATGTACGGACAAAGTTTACATAACACTTCACCTTCTATTGAAAGATAAATTCCTAATTTGCTTTTATGCTGTTGCGAAACAGTTAGGATAATGTATGGATCATGAGATGTAATATAAAAATGTATCCTGAGGTGAATAAGATGTCAGGTAAATCATTAATTTGGAGGTAAATCGATATTTTCATGTGGAATTTGGTATTTAGTCACCTACAGATTCCTATAGCTGACAGCCTGGTATCATTACCATTGTTAAATGATCAACAATCGACAGTTAGACTACCTATGAACATGTAGATTGCATAAATTACACCTTCCTGTCACTGATTATACATATTAATAAGACAAATTTATATCTATCCAATTGAAAAACCTGGTCCAATAAATACTAATTGTTAACATTAAATAATGTGGTAAACAGCTAGAGGGAAGAGAAGAGCATGCATTGTTCTCAAAATCTATATGTTTATAGCTCAAAATACCTAAAAGCCTAAAAAGAAATTGCACGAGTCTTTATCTCAAGCACTGTGCAAGTGTTGCAGGTTATCTTTAAAAGACACCAAAATAATTATGATTTCCTATTCTACATGAGAAAAGGTAATTATTCAATTCATAAAAAGCACTCCTTCTTCACCTAATTTCCTTTCAGGAGTGAATAAGAAAAAGGGCTTCCCAACGCACAAGGCTCCTCGCACTCCAAAGGTCAGGGGAGGGATCGACATACGCAGCCTTGCCCCTAATTTCCAGAGATGCTATTGCCAAGACTTGAACCCACCCACGACCTTGGGCCACAATGTAGTGAAGGTCTCCTTTTGACAGTCAATATATCAGAACTTTTTTCCTATCATCTCTAACAAAATTCAAATCACACTACTCATCCAACTAATTACATATAAACCTTAAAAGTTTCCAAAGTACAATGATTATAAACAACATTTTATGCTAATCATATAAAATTGCAAGGGCAGAATCAAATTATAAACGGCGTTTGCAAAGGAAATCTTTTTCCTTCATTGAAAGTATAGTCAACCTACAATACTCAATTATTGCGTAGCGACATTGTTAAGTACGTGATGTCATGTTCATACTAGAAATGTACATTTGTTTGTCGCTACTTCGGGTCATCCTACGCCCCCATCAATGATTTTCCACTACTTTTGTGCTTATATATGACTATAGCATAAGAAGTACATGCAAACTGAAGTTTTTGAACTTTAGGGTATTACATTGAATCTCTCTGATCTTACTCTACCAGGATTGAGTTTGCACCACCATTAAGGACATTCTTATGCCTTGGGAAAGAAAAAACCCACAGTATCTCAAGCAGCAGAATAAGACCAAATCCAATGTCCAATGGCTCAGTCGTTCTTATCATGTTTTCAATAATTAATGTTAATAGAGAAGTATTCATATAGTTACCATTTTTAATAACAATGCCTTAGGGAAAAAAAGATGGAGAACAGAGACAAATGTAATAAATCTCTGCCTGCCTTATAATATAACCAACTTCCTTTTTCCTTCTTTTCCCCCTTTTTTGAGGGGTAACGATCATTTGCACATAATTACATGCCCCACTGCCTGATGAACAGCGCGTTTCCTAGATGTCCAAACAACTTTCTCAAACAAAATGCATAAAACCAAACATACTCAGTGCCAATTAGCACATCTTAATAATAATAAAAAGAACATTGTGGTATGGAAATACATGTTGAGCATCAACAGACTAAATAACAGTCAAATAGGCTGCTGAGATGCATTTATCATTTCTTCATTATAAGTGAACTAATATAATGCCTATAAACGTTGACCAACAATCAAGCAATGCATAGGATACACCAAACACTTAAAATTTTATGTTGGCTTCTCTACCACGCAAATAGTTAATCCAATACCTCCGCACTAATCATGCCAAAGTATGCGCAAAAAAGAACCACTGATCACCAGCACACTGACAAATTATACATTTATTAAACATGGAGATGCTGACAACGAAATCAACAAAGTCAATGTCTCACCTGACGCTTTTAAAATAAACATATCTCACCTGGAAATGAGAGCTATTGAGGCACCGAGCAATCTGCCTGAACAGTGGAACCATACACCGTTGGAATTCAGCGGGTTGTGTTCCCTCCAGCACTTCTTCCAATTCTCCAAGGAAGAGAACCTCCTTTTGGCAGTTGGTCAAGGGCCAGTACTTCAGCAAACCCCTTATAACTGTATCTGCCAGCTTATAATCTTTCTCCACAAACTGAGTAATGCAATACGACAACTGCTGATGATAAACCGTAATCGGTTTCGGCTTATGCAAGGGTATGAGAGCCCTAACAAGAAACAACTTATGCTCCTCCTTCATTGGCAAAGCAAACCCATTAATTATACTACCAAGAATCTCCAGAAGCTCACCTATCCCACTGTGCCTCTCTGTCTCATAAATGAACCTATAAAAGATATTGTTGATCGCCTTCCTAATAAATGGGCGGTGCACCATGAATTTCCCATAAATCCGGTGGAGGATCGTCTTTAAATACTCACGCTCTCGAGGATCCTCCGAATCAAACAAATCCAGCAGCTTCAACACGAAGGAATGATCGATGTAGCGCTTGGCAACCTTCGTATCGGTATCAGACGAGACGACATACCTCAATACCAGTTCGTAAACAAGCTGTAAATGAGGCCATGATGGCTCCAAATAGGGCTCCTCCTCTTCCGGGTCCGCATTTTCCTGACCGGTGTTCTCGTGGGAGGCCGGCGGCAAGCACCGGAAAATGTTCACCGAGATCATCTTTATCATTTCCTCTTGGCAATGCTCATTGATTTTACCCGAACCGGACTGTATGTAATCGACGAGCTCCACTAACGTCTGTCTCTTGATTTCCTTCTCTCGGACCGACTTCAAGGTATCCGAAAAATCCAACAGGAAGCAGCACACCTGCAATTTCCTCAAGAACAGGTTTTGGCGCTCGGAGACGGGCACGTCGCGGAAGGGCGGCAAGGCCTCCACCGTCCCGGACGGTGGGACGACCGAGATCGCGGCCGCGGGCCCGCCGGGCTGCGAGCTCGAGAGCGGCGACGCCCTGGACGCATGGTTCACCACGACGTTGGACGCGGAGACGGAATTCCGATTCGCGGCCTGGTTGTAGCCGTACAAGCCGGCATCGTTGGAGTCCGATTTCGAGGGCTTCCGGTTCCCTCCCTTGATGATCTTCTTTAACATCTCCCCAGAGGCCTCAAACCCTAAAGGCGCTCACCAACCGCGGGGGGCAAATCGGGGGCGGCAACGATCGAGCCGGCGATTCAGCTTCCCAATGCGAGGGCGCGGCAGATCAGCAGCATTCGTCGGCGGCGGAGGACGGCGGGGGAACCCTAGAGGGCGGGGCGTATTCGCATGTCGCCTCCGCCAATCGGAAGGCCTCGCGGCGGGTGCGGGAGGAGGGGGAGGAGGAGGAGGAGGGGCGGCGGCGGCGGGGGATTCGGAGTCGGGGGTCGGGGGCGGCGGCGATTGGCCGGAGCGGCGGCGAGTCATCTGAGGGGGTCCCGATCGCCCAAGTTGACCGGAGATCAAAAGGCCGCGGCCATTGATAGATGGATGGATGGACGATGGAGGAAGAGAGAGAGAGAGAGAGAGAAAGGGGAGGGAAGGGGATAGACACGGAGGAGGGGAGGGCGAACGAAAGGGACGAAAATGAGAATTAAAAGTGAAGAGAGATAATTTTTCGTTGTTCGTTATTCGCGAGATGAGACGTAATATGGAATAACTGACTCCCTTTATCCGTTTTTGCAGGTTTCCTTCTATATATATATATATATATATATGATTTTCTTGTAATGAGTGTGATTATGATTATGAACTTTGTTGTTAATTTTTGTTCATTGACATATCTTAAATATGAATTATAATCATGGAGAGTTTACCACTTTAACCCAAAGAATTCCTCCGAAGAACCTAAACCGAAGAATTTCATACTGTGGGAACTTATTAGAGATTGAATATTAGGGAAACGTTGAAAATAAACATATTTTGTAAATATTTTTTGAATCGTATCTGATCAATAAATTCGTCAAAATACTCGAGTTTTATATGGTTCTCGTGACAAAGAGCGAATGTGTAACCTTCTCCGATGTGCTAAGAAGCACTAAAACTCTTTAGAAGTTTTCGTGTCGTGTTCAGCACTTTGACATTGTTCGACACACTCCGACATGTGGTCAGCTTTTTCCAAAATGCTTCGACATGCGAGTTCGAAATTCCTACACGCAATTCTGACAAACACGGGATCAATTTTAAAAAATTTCAATATTTGAGAGGTTAAAATGTATATATATAACGTAGGGTTGGTGGTTGGGCGCCGTTGCCGTTGCCACCGTCAAAGGGGGCCGACGAGGTGGAGGAGGGGGGCGACCCTTGCTGGCTCGGGCAAGACCATCGCCAGCCAGGCGAGGCTTGGCCAGATCTTGGCGATGCCTCAGCTTAGGCCCGAGCAAGGCTTGCCCAAATCTAGGCAACGCCACACCCTCACTCGGGCCTAGCGAGGGTCGCCGACCCTCACCTGGGGTTGGGGAGGCTCGCTAGCCATAGGCGAGGACTGGTGTCACCCAAATCTAGGCGAGCCTCATCTGTCCCAACTAACGTATCACCCAGATCTGGCCAAGCCTTGCTCGGGACTCGCTTGGCCCGATAAGGGTTGGCCCCCCTTTGATGCCTAGGGCTGGTGAGGTCACCACCTCCTCCGACGATGGCAGGGCCGCTACCGCTGCCAGTAGCAGCAACATGCCCAGCCACAACCGTGCCTTTCTTTCTTTCTTTCTTTCTTTTCAGTTTTTTTTTTTAGAATTATTTTAGCTTTTCTAAAAGTCTTTTACTATGAAAAAAGTAATGCAATTGCCACATAGGATAAATAAATAAATTTAAAAATACCACTTCAGCATTTTTCTTTAAACAATGTTTTTTTCCCTCTAAGTTTTATGTATTATTGTAATGAAATGCAGTTGAATTTATCAAATTAAAATAATGAATGATAGTAACAAATGTTAAATTAATGTTTTTAGTGTAAATTAATTCTATGCTCTTTTTATTATTTATTTATTTATTTAAGTATTTATATATAAAAATATATTAAATATATAACATGTCGGACTGTGTCAGAATTTTTTATTTTTAAGAAATGATATGTCGCATGTCCGTGTTGATACTATATAGCCAATTTGAATGTAAAAGAAGCAGAAAAATAATCTAGAAAAGATTGATAAAGGTCATTAGATTGATTGATCTACGAGGGTATTTTGGACCGTTTAAATTTTATGGTGTGCATAGAGCTATTTGAGAGTAGAAAAAACGTGAGAAAGATTTATTTATCATTAAAAAAAAAAGAGAGGCAGAAAGGAAATTATAAAGCAAACTGTTTAGAAAAAATTAATGAAAAAGGAGATGGACAGTGAAAGGAAGACAAGAATGGATGTGGTTAAGTTTTCCAACACGTACCGGACGCATCATCCAAGCACTTTGTACGAGGTTCCGATGTGTGAGTGGATGCCATTGACATGTGATGTACGCTTTGTTGTATGCTAACATCGAGCAAAAGCGAAAAGCAAAAATATATGAGCGAGAAATAATATTTGAATTTTCAAGAATTATGAAAAAAATTTTGTTAATGGCATGTCGATTTCTATATATCTAAAGTTTCAATTGTCTTGGATTTTAAAAAAAAAAAAGTCAAAGTGAATCGCAATATTTTATTGTCAAATAAAAAATAAAAGTTAATCTAGATACCAAGGAATTCTGAGACTCAAAATATGTGTTTTTTTTTCAACTGGCCGGTGGCATGCCTCGTCGGTGGCGGACCAAGGAATATGAGCTGGGGGAGAGAAATTTTATTTTATTGTAAATGACGTATATAATATTTTTTTAACATGTTTTTATTTTTTACTTGAAAATATAAGCAACCATGCCTCGTGCTTAGGGTTTTTGTGTACATGACTAGTTTTGTGATGTCCTTAGTTCTACATGGGATGAATGAGATTTTGGGGCAATATTCATAAGTAAGTCTACCTCCAAAGGGTTGCTATCTTGTGTGAAATTTTACTCGCGTTAAACTATAATATATTTTTAATGCGATTCCTTTTTGGTAAAAATGTTGTTAATTTGATCAATGAGGAGCACGAGTTTATCGCCGAGGTGAAAGGATTCGAATAACGTGCGACTTCTGAAAAGTTTTGTAGAGGGAACGGTGGGAATGTACTGGACCAATTATTGGAGATAGATAATGTTGTTGGACAAGTACCACGAACAACATAGAATGTCATTAATTTAAGTGAGAGAGCTTATGGCAACCCACATTCGACATCCGATCTTGTGTAGTTATGTAGGGAAAATTACCAAAAATGTTGGTCCCAAATATTTTAATCATGCTAATTGAATCTTAAATCATTTTACGTTTTACCAATTGAGTCTATTTGACCATAAGTGTTTGGAGATTTTTTACCTGGCATAAGAGAATTTTAATAATATTTTAATATATTTTCAAATTTCTTATTTATTTTTTTCTTGAATTCTTTTTTCATTATTTACTTTTCTTTTTATTGTGTTGTCAAGGGTCGTCGAGCCTTCGATCGCTACAAGTGAGGCCAGCCTCACCCAAATTTGGGCAAAGCAATCTGGCTAGCTACTGCAATGGTTTAGGCAAGGTATTTCACCAGTAACCATGATGATCTCTAGTGCATAGCCAATTGAGTCAATTTGATCATTTTTGTTTGGAGATCTTTGAATCAACATGACCGACACCGACG
This sequence comes from Eucalyptus sp. ANBG9806169, assembly GCA_014182395.1. Lineage (NCBI taxonomy): Eukaryota > Viridiplantae > Streptophyta > Magnoliopsida > Myrtales > Myrtaceae > Eucalyptus > Eucalyptus sp. ANBG9806169. The sequence continues at coordinate 24,963,435 of CM024583.1, forward strand.
TGAAGAATTTTAATAATATTTTAATACTTTTTAAAATTTATTATTTATTTTTTCTTTAATTCTTTTTCCATTCTTTACTTTTCTTTCTATTGTGTTGTCGAGGGTCATCAAGCCTTCAATCACTGCAAGTGAGGCCAACCTCGCCCAAATTTGGGCAAGGCGGTCTTGCTAGCTACCGCAATGATTTGGGCAAGGCAATATTACTAACAACCATGATGATCTAGGCGAGGTAGCCTTGCCTATGGCTACGGTCGTTAACCTGGATTTGGGTGAGGCCGAGCGAGGGCATCGTGGCTCTCACTAGTGGTTGGCAAGGGCATCATCACCGGTCATAGTTAAAAAAAAAAAAACAAAAAGGAAAATAGAAGAAAAGAAACAAGGAAAAAAAATCATAATTGTATTGAAAAATTCAATGTCAATGCCAATCGTGCCACGTAGGACAATACAAATTATTTTATTTTAATATTCAATCATAATAGTTATTTTGATTCATGTTAATTTATTAATTAAAGAAAATAATTTTCTCATTTTAGTTATTTACATTTGGTCAAATAATATAAAAAAAAAAATAATGACACTGAAAATGGTTCAAATCCCCACCCCCGAAGTTTGAGAGTGGGTTTGGCCCAATGTGCAAAGCCCGCAAGAACCAATGAGTGTAGAATATGAATAGAGTTGAAAAATATATATATAAATAATGACACGAATGGTCCCTGAACTTTGGCCCAATGTGTAATATAGCCCATGAACTTTTAATTTATTCAAATAGTCTTTGAACTTTAGCCCAATATTCAATATGATCCATGAATTTTTTAATCTGTTCAATGTGGTCCCTACACTTTTTGTACTTATTCAAATTATCCCCTGAACTACATAAAAATATTCGATGTCATCCTTCATTTAATTCAAGTTCATGGATAACATTAAACGCTTTTTTATAACTTAGGAACTAAATTAAACATATACTAAAAGTTCAGGGACCACATTAATCATATTGAAAGTTCAGGGACCACGTTGCACATTAGGTTATAGTTCAAAATCACATTGAATAATTCAGAAATCCATGAATCATATTGCGTATTGAGTCAAAGTTGAGAGACTATTTATTTTATTCTCCCAAGTTTAAACTAATCTAAAACTTAAGGGAGAGTCCGACATGTTTCAGAAAGCTATCGGCCCACTACTTTTAGAACTCATGGGGTTGGGGCAAGCCTAGCCCCACCAGACTCGAGCTTTGCAGCTTCGGCCCTCCTCCTTTTAATTTCAAGTCTCTGAAAAGATAAACATTTTCATGAGTGAGTGCAAAGGTTTACATTAAATATCATAGTCATTACATATATAATAGTATAGTTCAATCAAGCATTGATTATTGTTGAATGTATTTGTCTCGTTGTGTTTTGGATTGACTTATTTTGCTAATATCCTAAGAAACCAATCGATCTTTTAAAATTATTTTTGTCAAAGATTTTGCCTTCCTTTGACTCCTTTGCTACAAGAAAAGTACTAGAAAAAGTTATAAACCCATTACATTGGTATCAATTCAATTATAAACGTTTTAATTGGATTAATTTAATCTTAAACATTTTCACATTAGTATCAATTGAGACAATTTAGCTAATTTAAATTGAAAATTGCTGACATGAACGCTGGCTATTTTAGTGGCACGGTTAGCGCCGACATAAATATTTTTTTACAAATGATTATTGACCTTTGATCCAATGTATAATATCATCTCTATTAATTTGTTCAATGTGATTCATGAACTTTGGCTCAATATGCAATGTCATCCCATAACTTTTAATTTGTTCATTATGGTCCTTAATTTTTTTTTTTATAAATTTCAATCTAGTTCTTAGACTATATGAAAATGTAAATTAATGGAAGCATAACATTAGATATTTTCATATGATTTAGGGACTAGATTGAATATTTACCAAAAGTTTATGGATTACATTGAATGAATTAAAAATTCATGGACGATATTGCACATTAAGCTAAAATTTATGAATCATATTGAACAAATTAAAAGTTTAGAGACGACATTACATATTAAATCAAAGCGCATAAACCGTTTGTGTAATTATCCCTATCACCGAAATGGCACACTTAGAAATCTATAGAGGGGTAATGAAGTAGTGAGGCACCAAGCATCGCCTAAACTCTAAAATCTAAACGCAGTGAAAGAAGATTCATAGGATTTGAATGGGGTCTTAGTACGTGAAAGATGGAAATTCTCTCCATGTTCTAGCACCGTAATTGGGTGCTTCTTGCGTATGGTAAAAAAAGAGAAAGGTATACATAAAAAAAAAAAAGTCTTCTCTTTTTTGTCCATGATCATCTACATGCATTTATTTTTAAACTACAAATTTGCATACTCATTTCAGCAAAATTGTACATCTAAGCACCATCAGCTCATTTGTTTCCATCTTCCAACACACTAACCCTAACCTACCAAACCCAACAGCAGGGCCCCTAACTTAGGTACCACTTCCCCTCCCCTGCCCTGGCCTCTTACCACTGTGGCCCACTCCACTAATTGGCTCCAGTAGCTAGTGTAGCCGACGACCACTCACCATCGGCTACACCACCCCGGCCAATAAGCCGCTTGCCCAAGCAAACTGGACGGCATGCCCCTTCCCTATGGACGGCCTTGGTCCCCTTGGCTAGTTGCCATGAGGCATGACCGCGACAAATTGAGGTAACCTCAGATCTAAGGCCACCACAACCATAGAGGCGCGACCATAGCCACAATGAAGTCACCGTGATTGTAGAGAGAGAGAGCTTTGTGGCTTGTTTGGAGAGAGAAGGGTTGGGTTAGCAGCATACGATGCCATCAATAACACTTTAAAAAAATAGTTGAAATTATAGTTCCTTCCTTTTTTTCCCTCTCTATTGTGGATATGTTTTACTAGGATTTGGTGAAATGTCCTTGAAGAATATCGAGGGATTGATAAATGAATCGATAAAAGTTGTGACAAGTCCTTTGTTGATTTTAGACAAGAGAGTAAATGACAAGAAATTTGAAAGTGCAACATTGGGATCAATCATTGCTAGTGATGTAAAATACAAGAAAGTATAGATAAAAGATAAATTTACAAAAAAAATCGTTGAGTTCTATGATTAATTGATGATCTTTTAGAAAGAAAAGTGCGTGAGTATTTATAATCCACGAGGGATAGTTACAAACAACTATATTTGAATTCACATGATCAAGTAACTTTCTAATCCTATTAGCAATCAGGAAAAATTAGTCCACACAACAGTTATCAAGGTATAAGAAGTTATACAAATTCTAAATTAGCGGCAATAGATATAACTACCTAATAGTCATATCAATCCCTGTCAATCAATTTCTCAGGTTTTGATGAAAGATTCCATCGATAATTTTTACGTTGTGCATATTTAATTGTTGACCAAGTTTGTCACTTGTGGTTGAGAATATGCTGAGAATGCAGTTGTTTCCTCTTCTTCTTCTTCTTCTTTTTTCCTTCCTTCCTTCCTTCCTTCGCTTTGTGCGATGGAGATAGTTGCCCATAATGGTAATGACAGAAAGTTTAAACCCTCTTTTTGAGTAACGGCTCCATCATTTTGAAGTTCAAATGGCAATGATAGCATTGGAAGGCGGCCGGCGGTGGAGATCGGTGACGTACTTGGATTGGGACTTTGGGGGTGGTGGCGGCCCTGGCGGGGATGATTAAAGGCTAGGGTTTCTTTTTGGAGATTTTTACATGAGGAGGATATTTTAGTAATTTTAGTAGAGGGGGAGTGTGCAAGCTTGTAGTTTTGAAAGCCAATGTATATATTTTTATTTCTTGATGAAACCTCACTCATATTTTTTGGTGCTTTCCAAAATGATAAAGAAAAACGAGACTAGTCCTGTATAAGCCTGTAATTTTCCTGAAATTTGTTGTAATTTACCTAGAACCATTCTAAAATTGGTCACATCTATATGTATTAATTTGACTTTATGAGTTGTAATTTATATGTAGTCATTTTAACTTTGTGTCCTGTAAAGATAGTACATTGTTTTTAGATTTTTTTGTTTCATGAAAAATGAATTATTTGAAAATTAATTTTTTTTCTAAAAATGAATGCTTTTATAGTTTTTAATAATTAGTTGATGAAAAATATTTTCTTACAACAATAATTTATGTCCAAATATTTTCGTAGACAATGAAAATATTTTTCTTTTGTTCATTCGTTCATTCTTATAAGCGATATGAGTGATTGTTGTTAGGAAATTATTTCCCAAATCATTTATTTTTTATGAAATAAATGGAGCCCTAGTGGATGATAATCTGACTATAGAATTGATAACCTGAAAATATTATCACTTATTAATTAACCAAGAGAATAGTAAAATACTATAAATTTTCGGAAATGATATTATGCTCTGGGTTTAGTATACTCCAAAGTCTCATAGAGTTGAATTTGGAAATATTGTAAAAAAAAAAGAGTTTTAAAATTGTTGCATATGTGCTAATTCGATCCTAAATATAGTCAATTTAGTTATAAATCTTTTGATAAGTTGCCGATACAATCCATCTGATTAATTTTGAGTGGAAATTGCTGATTTGGATACCAACCATCTTATATGACACTATCATCTGATGTGGATAATTTTTTAATATAATCCGAATTTTTTATTTATTTTCATTATTTTCACTATGGCCAACAAAGGAAGCTCGCCAGCCATTGGATGAGGGTGCTGCCCCCTCCTATGACCACGACCCACGCAAGTGGCCAATGAGCTCCGGCAACCCTTGTTGGCCACAATTGAAAAAAAAAGGAAAAAATAAAAAAAGTTACAAACCTATTACATTTATATCAATTCAGTGTTAAACATTTTAATTGGACTAATGTTCAGTTTAATTCCTGAACTATATGAAAATGTAAATTAATAGAAGCATAATAGTAGATAATTTCATATAACTTAGGGATTAGATTAAATATTTACGAAAAGTTCATAAATCACATTGAACAAATTAAAAATTTAAGGACGATATTATAAATTAAGCTCAAATTTATGGACCATAATTTAATAAATTAAAAATTTAAGAATGATATTACACGTTGAATCAAAGTTTATGGATCATTTGTGTGATTATCTCTATCATTGACCATCAAATTAACACCGAAATAGCACTCATAGAAATCTATGAAGGGGTAATGGAGTAGTGAGGCACCAAGCACTGCCTAAACTCTGGAATCTAGTATACCCAGCCAAGGAAAATTCGTAGGATCTGAATTGGGGCTTGGCACGTTGAAGACGAAAGTTCTAATGCGTTCTTGCACCGCAACTGGGTGCTTCTAGCGTTCGGTAGAAAAAGGGGAAGGTATGTATGAAAAAAAATCTTCCCTTTTTAACTCCATGATTATCTAAACGAATTCATTTTTTAAACTACAAATTTGCATACTTACTTCAGCAAAATTGTACATCTATCTACCCTCACTAACCCTAACCTACCAAACCCAACAACACGCCCTTTAACTCAGGCACCACTTCCCCTCCTCCGCCGTGGCCTCCTACCACTGCTGCCCACTCCGCTCTTGCGAGCCACTAACTACTGCAGCCGACGACCACTCGCCATCGACTACACCACCCTGGCCAAGCAGCCGCCTGCCCAAGCAACTGTTTTTGAATTCACATAACTAAGCAACTTCCTAACGCTATTAGCGGTTAGGAAAAGTGAGTCCACGCAACAATTATTCATGAAAAGTCACAGCAACACCTCTCTATAAGAAGTTATACAGATCCTAAATTAGCGGCAATAGATATCATTACCTAGTAGTCATATCAATCTTAGTTTTAATGAAAGATCTTATCGGTAATTTTCACATTGTGTATAGTTGATTCTTCAAATTGCTGAATGTTCTGACCAATTATCAACCAAGTTTGTCACTTTTCGTCAAGGAAATGCTGAGAATGCAGTTCTTTCCACCTTACCTTTTTTTTTTTTTTTTTTTCCCTTTCGTGCGGTGGAGATACTTGCCCGTAATGGTAATGACAGAATGTTAAACCCTCTTCTGAGTAATGGCTCCACCATTTTGATGTTCAAATGGCAATGATAGCATCAGAAGTGGGGGCCGGTGGTGGAGGTGGGGATGATTCGAGGTTAGGGTCTCTTTTTGGAGATTTTTTCCTGAGAAGGGTATTTTAGTAATTTTAGTAGAGGTGAGTGTGCAAGCTTGTAGTTTTGAAAGCCGATGTATGTTTTTGATTTCTTGATGAAACATTGAAACCTCACTCATATTCTTTGGTACCGTCCAAAATGTTAAAGAAAAACGAGACTTGTCCTGTTTAAGCCCGTAATTTTCCTAGAATCTGTTGTAATTTATCTAGAATCATTGTAAAATTGGTTATATCTATATGTATTAATTTAACTTTATGAGTCGTAATATATATGTAGTCGTTCCGACTCTGTCCCTCAAAAGTATTGCATTTCCCTTTAGGTTTGTTTGTGTGGCGAAAAACGAATAATTTAAAAATCATCTTTCTAAAAATGATTGTTTGTATCGCTTAAAATAATTAACCGATTAAAAATATTTTCTTCCAACAATAATTCACTTCTAAATATTTTCATGGACAATGAAACTATTTTTCTTTTATTCATTTTTATAAGCAACACAAATGATTGTTTTTAAGAAAATATTTTTCAAAACACTTATTTTCCGTGAAACAAATGGAGTAATAATGGACAATAATCTAACTATAGATTCAAAAACTGAAAATATTTTCACTTATTACTACTTACCATACCATAAATTTTTGTAAGTGATGCCATCGCTGTAATTGTACCTATACTTAGTAATTTTTCTCAATGATTGTAATTTAATTGTAAGTCCCTGTAATTATACTTCGGGTATAGTAATATACCCCAAAGTCTTGTAGAGTTGAATTCAGAAAAATTACCAAAAATATTCTATGCTCGTTACATTTGTATTAATTCAGTTTTAAACCTTTTAATATAGCCAATTTAGTTATAAACTTTTGACAATTTGCTAATCTAGTCTATCCGATCAATTTTAAGTGTAAATTATCATTACAAACGTCAATTGTTTTATGAGGCATTGCTGAAGCTGACATAAATAATTTATTTTTATATTTTTCAATTTTTAATTAATTTAATATTTTTCACCATGGTCAACAAGGGTCGCCAAACCTAGCCAGCTTTGCCTGTGGCGCGACCCTTGCACAGTGGTTGGTGAGCTCTGGCAACCCTCACTAAAAATAAATAAATAATTCGAAAAACATTAAAAATTAAGAAGATTGTTTATGTCAACGATGACCGTGCCACATAGGAGACGATTGACATCTATTTCAGTGGTTTCCTACAAAAATTGGTCAAATGATCTATAGTAATAAGTTGTCAAGATTTATGATTGAATTGACACATATATAATAGATTTAAAATTTTTTTGGTAATTATCCAAATTGAATTCCCTACCAATTTTCCCTACATCATCGTAAACAATCTATTTTTTTTTTTTTTTTTTTTTTGTACTTTTTCCCTATTGTATGTAACTAACCTCAAGGATCATAATACTCATTTACACTTCGTAAGTTTAGGGGCCCTATCAGTGAGTAATTATCCTCATTGCAATTTCCTGTAATTCATAGAAACATTAACGATCTTATAGTTAGTAATTTTCCCTAAAAGTTTGTAAATTGCTATCTATTTTTAAATCATCCGACTGGAAAGTTATTCTGTCTTAATCTAATTGCTCAAATTGAACAGGAACGGTCCTACATTTTCCAAAAGGGGACCATAGAACTTCCCTTGCACTCGGTTTGAACCACACGATTCACAAGTGCTTCCATGTAATTTGTCTTTTTCAAACGCTGCTGTTGGTCTAAACTCAACAGTCCCGAGGATTTTTCAAAGCACATTAGTGTGTCGCACCACCGCATTTTTTTACAACTCTTTTCACGTTTGATTGCAACGACGTAAAGTCATGAAACGACATCATGACCTGCTACGACATTTTTTTAAACATTTTTTCGAAAGTACAGTGACGTGTCGGAACATATACGGAACACTAAGGATTACCGACAACACCAACCAAGACAAGTAAAGGCTGCCCAAGTATTTTGATCTACTTGGGTCCACGACAGGAGTGGCACACCGTGGAGGACGAGTCGCCGTGCCGTCGTGGATGCGCTTGGGTGTAGCCATTACCAAACAGTCAAGCCGGGGGCTACTGGAATGGGCGAAGGCAAAAAAACTGGTAGCTTTCTCCACTAACAACAACACCAATCTAATCGCTAAGAGCACAATAATCCTTTCGAGTAGGACCAACCACCGCCATCATCCTTTTCCCCCAAATGGACAAAAACAGAGGACGCAATTACACAACGCTTGAGTGGCAGCATTACCTATTATCTGATCATTTACATTTCATCTCTCTCTCTCGCAAGCAGGAGGACCAGAAGAAGGAAGAGGAAGATGGTGCTCTTGTATTACGTGCGCCATGTGGTCGAACTTTCGTTTTATGTATTCCGTCTGCTCCTGAGTGTGGTGGTCATGGTGACATGACGCCATCCCCGGTCGCTCCGACGAAGATCAACAACGGGCGCGAATCAGAGGGCTATATGAATCATCATATCGCTCTGGACAGTGCACTCGGATATACTACTAATCCTTCCGGTACATGAATAGATCACTTCTTGCTATGAAGGAGCCTTCAGTATAACGACAGACGTCTGTGTTTTTCATAAAGAGCACTATCAAGTTCTCGTACTATTGAGTTTCACCGTGATCTTGCATCCGAGTATTACTTAGGGCGAATTTATGCTGAAGTTTTTACCTCTGTCTATTTGTTTATTTTCGGTTTTTGGCTAACTCCAGCAGTAGCCTAGTGCGTGCAAGTTCGACTCATCAAATCGTTTCTCAACCAAATGAATGGTCTCTTCGCCCTTAATAGCTTCCAGTAACCGGTATCAGTTATCCATTCAGCTAAGATGGTAGGCTAATTATACAAGTATCAAATTCGCTGAATGTTGCTTGGAATCCAATCAAATGATGTGATCATTTCACGTTTCTCAAGCTCTTTCACCACCGTGAAGATCAGTTCAATTTCTTATTGGAATTGCATCGACATCGGCTGCTGCATTTTCTTGGTCTTCTCTGAACCTTGCATAAATATCGCCTTTGTGGAATTTCCTCGTTCTCAGAGACGAGGCAACCCAAAAATGTGGCTGCGGTGATGATCATGAAGGCCGTCTGATAGCACTTTACCCCGGCGCAGCTCAAGGGATCGCCTGCTCTCCTCATGAGCCCTGACGCTCTCAACTGCCTCTGCGCCTCTTTCTCATACAAATGCCCACCCACCTTCACATTGAAAATGAAAGAACCGATTGGGCTCGATAACGACCCGACGTTGTACAGCGTAGAGTAATGCTTGAGCCCGTATACCTCAGATATGATGGTGCACACCAATGGTAGCTGCACCCCGAAGCAGAATCCCATGATCATTATGGTGATATAAAGAGAGTTCGGGACCGCGCTGGCAAGTAATGCGTGGCTGACGCAAGTGAAGAAAAGTATCGCAGCGAGCATCAGGGGGCGTGGAAGCTTATACTTGATCAAAAGGTACTTTGAGTAGAAGCCCGCAAACACTACCTAGGAAAGTCCAGATGCTCACGAGCGAAATCAAGGTCGCGATACTATGAGGCGGATAGCCTAGGGAACTACTGATTTGGCCGAGATTGTCGATCACGGCCAGGATTCCTCCCACCCTGCAGGTTGTTGAGACTATGAGTATTAACATGTCGATGTTGAAGATCGCTTGCAATATGGAATGGTCCTCTCCTCCCTTGGGTGGCCTAAAAATGTCGCCAAGACGAGAAAGCAGGTCCAATTTTCTTGGAGAAGTTGACCTGGCTTCTGCAGGCGATGTTCTGCCGGGAGTTTGATTAACCAGTACCACTTCAAACGGAAGATCATCGGACGAACATTTTATCTCGGCTTTCCAAACCTTGGTTTCTTCATTTACGATGAAACCAAATGGCAGAATCAGCATCATAAGGGCAACTAAGGCACTCCCGATGTATTCAGATCTGGTGAACTTAATCTTACTCTGTAGGATGATCACAATCGTGAGAAACCCAGCAAGACCGAGCGCGATATACAGGAGACGATAGAATACCGCGACCTCCTTCACTCGCTGATAAGCTTTCATGATGCGAATCACCTGGATGGAAACTAGGGACACCGCTGCGGGAAGCCACGCAATCAGCAAAATGACTTTCTCCGGGTCATCGCCATAGGAGGCATGGTAGGATTGTGTGATGATTGTGCCGCTCAAGCCAATGAACCCGTTCAGTAGGCCGATGACACATCCTCTGTTTTCCAGGAAGTTCTTGACTCATGTGACCAAGGCCCCGGTGTTGGGAAAGGAGAGAGAGTTTGCACCGGCGCACGTGTAAAGACACAATTACCATATTGGTGGCTTCGGGATGCGGCTGGTGACGGCGAGCCAAACTGTGAAGTAGCTGGAGAAGTTCGTGAGCGCCCCAATCAAGAGAATGGCCCACAGGGGCGCAAGCTCGTAGAACCCGGACACCACGCCCATATTCCCACCCAGGTCCTTGTAGAAGCCTGGCAAGTTGAGGGTTGTCTGGTCGTAGCCAAAGTACGATTTGATGCCTTTGGAGTACAAGCTGAACATGTAGGACGTTCATTGACGGACATGATGAGGAGCGTCGAGGATAGCATGAACCACGGGCCTGTCAGCACCTGCCAGAGAAGGCTCTTGGGATGTCCACGATCAGCGCCATTGCTAGCGTCGGCTGTCGGCTGCAGACTCGGGTACTGCCATCCCCTGCATCTCCCGTCAGTTGTTCTGGTCAACAAGAACAAGGGAAGGGAATTGTCCTGTCTCCTTGGAGGAGAATCCAGTTTCAATATATAATGATTTCTTGTTAATGTCACACGAGAACGGTGGTATGTCCCATGGACTAGTAATTCAGTAAGCAGATCAAGACTTGGACTAAAGAAATCGCAAGTGTCGTCATTCCAGATTCAATTGTGAATAATTTACCGTCTGGCCGACAAAATAAACCATATCTAGCAAACAGCTCGGACAGATCCCTTTGTCTTCTCTTTGCTGTTGACATCGAGTAATTGTCGGAAGCATCCATCTCTCGTTGTACAGCAATCAGACGAACTCACTGGGACAAAAGTTCGAACACCATATAGGTACTCCCAAAACCTGACGCCTGCATCCAATGTCCCCTGTATCTTCAAATCATCAGAGGTCACATCTAACGCAATACTTAAAACATGTCAATCAGAGACGTTATTTGACGCAAGCTTGCCAGAGTACAAGAAAAAAGACAAAGACATGGCTTTAGTTTAACATACGAAGAAGTGACGAGAAACCTTTCTTTACTGATATGTAGGACTCAAGCCAATTAAGGCGAGCCCTCCAAAAATAGGCGTATGCTGCTATTTGCAGCGCGCACACGGTATTCTTTAGTAAAAGGCGAAAGAATAGTTCGCTCTGTGCTCACTGCGCAGCTGCGTGGTTTGCAAGAACGGTGAGCTAGGTCTCATGTACTGGGAGTCTCTCCCGTGGTTGTGTATGACCATTCGATGTGGGACTCTTGAACTTGACTCACGAGACTGGACGGTAGCAAGAAAAGCCTCAAGTGAGCCAAAAGTTCAGAAAAAGAAAAAAAACTGATAACTAAACGAGTAAAAGACTGGGTCATTGCAATTCGATTGGGCTATAAATCTTTGCTTCAAAGAACAGGAGAGATTCATGAAATCTGAAGGTAGCAAGAAAGGGTCTGGTCAACCCAGATACGTCACAGCTGTAACTTTGACTAAAGCTAGAGCTATAGCTGAATTTAACCCTCCTAAGAACTTACATGGCGCATTGAGATTAAATCAAAAGCGTCATAACAGAGGTGCTGACTTTACTTGATTGACACCCAATAACTCGGAATGCATTACAGCGAACCGATATGAAAGATTCAGAGAGGACCTTCGAACCTCGCCACAAAACAGAAATATGAATGAATTTGTCACCCGACTGTCTCGAAAGAAGCCTAAGGTAATGGATTGGCCTAATGAAATTGTGTCATAGAGAGTGCTTTGAACGCAGCGTGATGGAACATCGTGATAGTGCCACGGGTACCCACCACCAGCGGGGCGATGATACTGAGCTTCCCTTCTATCCTTGCAGATGAAGAAGGCTTTGGGAAGTGGGTAAGACAATGAAAATACTTATGAAGGAGAATATTTAGCTTGACTTGAGAACCGAAAAACCCAGCTTCACGCCCTGCTCCTGTAAATCCAGGATGCTGCACCTACAAGGTTGAGCTTCAGTGAGATCGATTTGGTCCAATCGCTGCTACAACCACGAACATCTCAGGGCTTTAAGAGAGCTAGCTATTGAGGTTGAGCTTCCTAGAGTTCTTCCCTGTTGGTTGGTGAGTCAATCTGGTTCAGACTCCATGCACCAGTCCAAAATGCCTGCTTCTTTTACCATAAACTTGTTCTGCTATTCCAAGTATTTTCATATGGCATCCAAACCAATCCCTTCAATACTAGAAAACTAGCACCAGAAGCTCACAAATTTGCACTAAGTTTGTTGTGTTTATGCCGGTTAAGGCAAGAACCCTAAAAAAATTGTAGTGTGCGCGAAAAAATTGGAGTATGCTGCTATTTGCGGCGCGCACACGGTATTCTTTAGTGAAAGGCGAAAAAATAGTTTGCTCTGTGCTCACCGCGCACCTGGTTGAGTTGTCCCATCCCTGAAAGAATCATAATGTATCGACTTCTCTCTTCTCCTGGTTGATCGCCTGTCGATGTGGGACAACGTTGTGGTCGTTCTGTTTCGGGCTTTCTTTGGTACGAAACGAGGCTTCTGTTCGAGCCCAGTTGTCAAAGTGACTATGGGCCCCGATTTGTGGGCTGGTCCATGAAGACCCACGGGCTCAGCAGACCAAGATTCAATGGGGGTATATAATCCAAAGAGCCCAGTTGTCAAAGTGACTATATGCACTTCGCTGGTGAGAAGATTTAAACATAAAAAAGAACATTTATTTTAACTCTCAAGAACAAGAAGGCTTGAGATTCAACTTTTTTTTATTCCACCCTAATTAGTGAGCCTCCTGGAAACCAAAATAAAAAATAAAAAAGGAGAAAGAAATCAAAGTTGAAGGCACCCTTTATTCCCTCGATTACATGATACCTCATTTGAAACTGGTTCGATTTCATGTTTAATCTGGAAATCAACATTGCTAAACCGATTCTCGAGTAAAATCTCCAGCTCCTGACTTTTGGATTTAGACACCGAACCAGCTCTTGTGTGAACCGGTGGGGCAATTCTGGTTTGGGCGGGTTCCTTTAATAAATCGGCCGGATCGCTTATCTTAATCTTATCCACTTTTGGACTTAGGAGGTCAATGAATCCTTTTTTTAACTCTCCGTCATCAATATGAGCGCATGTGACTGCTTGATCAATCATTGGCCTCCTCGTGTCCTCATCGACTCAGCTTTATAGGAAGAGTCTTTTTTGGCTCGGTCAACGGGTATAGTTGAATTTTGGGTACCAATAAAAGGAAAATTAAATTATGATGGACAAAATGAAAGGAAGGTTTGGAAAATAACAACAACAACACGTCAATAGCAGTCATAATTTACTAGACGCAATCCGTTGCCTTTCCCTAAGATGCACAAAGAGATTTCTTTTTATTTTTTATTTTTTATTTTTTGGAAAGCTCAAACCTCAAGTACAAATAGGACAAAGTTGTGAGAAGATTTTTTTTCTTTTAATTTTTTTTTTATTTCTACTGACAGCCACGCCCTTTTTAAGGAGATGAATAAACTGTGATTTTAAGCCGGATGTTAATCTAGGGTGCGTTTGGTAACGTTTTGTTTAAAAATTGTTCAGGGGGGAACATAAATAGAAAAAAGTGTTTGTTCTAGGGAACAATTTTTTAACAAAAAAACGCGTTTGGTAATCGTATAAAATTTCTGTTTTTGGAATAAAAAAGAACAGAAACACGTTTGGTAATCGCACAAAATTTATGTTCGAAATAAAAAAGAATGAAACACGTTTTGAATCGCACAAAATTTTTGTTCCAAATTTTTTCAAGTGTTTTTTTTTTTTTTTTAATTTTTAATAAAGTGTAAAGGTATTGAATTATCATTCTCATGAAATGCTCATCAATTTAATTTTGTTCATGGTGAGTGAAAACAAACATTCTGAACATGATCATATGTGCATACTTGGAAGAAAATTTTTAAAGTTTGTACCAAATTTTTCTCAATTGTTTTTTTTTTTTTTTATAAAGTGTAAACTTGGTTTTGAATTCTCATTCTCATGAAATGCTCATCAATTTAATTTTGTTTATGGTGGGTGAAGACAAATATTTTGAACATGGTCATATGTGCATACTTTGAATAAAATTTTGTAAGTAAAGTTTGTACAATAAGAGCTAGCTAAAAGAAGAGTATCTTATAGATCTCTACATAGACCCTTTCATACATGACATCACAATAATGAAGTAATATAGTTCATTGTTCAACTTCATCACATTGAATTTGATAAGTGAATACTTAAAAACAATATTACAAAAGTCGGAAACATAAAGTCATGAAATCTCACGCATATTATGATCCCTTGCCATTTTATTTGCAATCCTTATCCTAAGCATGTTTATTTCAGGTGCATCATGTAATGTATCATCTGCAACCTCCACTTCTGTAGGTCCGAATGGATACTCCGGATCTCCATATAGGGAAAAGTTTCTGTCCATCGTATCTTGATCACGAATGTAATTATGGAGAGCACAACAAGCAATTACAGCAAGTGCTTGCTTCCGAATTGTAAATGGAGGCATATGTCTCAAAATGGTGAAGCGATTCTTTAATGCCCCAAATGACCTCTCAATTACATTTCTTAGTGAAGAGTGCTTATTGTTGAACAATTCTCTTGATGTCCTTGGTCGTCCCCCATTCCCTCTATACTCGCTAAGATGATACCGATTGCCTCTAAATGGAGTTAAAAATCCTGGAAGTGCTGCATAACCAGAATCTACCACGTAATATTTCCCTATAACATGATATATATAAATTTGTTGTGATATTGAACCATAATATATAATCATAAAATTGTCTTTATAAACAAAGTAAATACCAGGTGGTGGTCGGGGAAATTGCGGTTGAGGAGTTTCCAGTCTTTGCCGAAAGTACTCGACAATCGTTGGTAGATCCTTCCCATCTAGCATACACATAAGTAAATTTCATATCAAATGAGCAAACACACAGCACATTCTGGGTTGTTTTCCCACTCCTACCTCTATATGGAATCTCTTTTGAGACATAGGGACGATAGCATCTATATGGGTGCCATCCATAGCACCTACGCAGCCTTGTCAATATATTAACAATCTAATATCATATAAGATTATCAATTACATGTATTTGACGGTGTAAAATCGATATGAAAATCATACCTTGAAGTAGCGTTTATGACTAGGATCAATAAGAATTTCTTGTGGAATGACATCAAAGGATGGTGGTTTGATTATCTCTTTTGAAAGTTTGATCATTGCTTTCAACACTTTGTTGAAATACTTGCTTATCGTTTCTCCTGAATGTTGGAATCTCTCACATAAATCTCTATTTGAGCTATTGTGAGTAACCAAACATAAGAATATCCCAACTTGTTCATCTATTCGAACATATCGACTATCTTTCAACCAACCTCTTACCCTCATTAAGTCACATAAATTCAGAAAAACATGTCTCTCCATCCTAAATGCTTCATATATCCTATCGGAATGTCCATGAACAATCTCCATTATCCATTATGGTCCTGATAATTTACTGTCCCTAATAGGTTCTCTCGTATGCATGGACATGTCCATCATAGCTACGCACAACCACTCTATCAATATGTCAATGTCATCATCATCCAATAATTGTTCAACTGGTTGCACCTGCTCATTAGACACACTATTTGATCCCCCTTCCATAGTACCTATACAATCACGAAATGTAGAAACATCAATACAGATTTCAAAAATACATCCAATAACAATCAATAACATAAGTCATAACATCTCAATAAGATATGTCATTACATATAAGTAGAAGAGTCTTAACACTAATATTTTCATAAACTAAATATTAATAGATAACATAAGTTATACAGTCTAATGAAACCCCATGCAATTCATAATATATTTCCAAACATCTACTAAAGCCATTGAAGAAGTCCATTTCTCCTTGCAGGTGTGGATGTAACAAAAGCCTCCCTCCATTGGGCACTGACGCATGCTCGTTCCACTGCTTTATTGTAAACATCTTGCCCTATCTCAGGCATACTCAGTAGAATATTGACCACAACAACTACAGAGTAAGACTCTACAGGTGGTTGTGTAGCCTCTGAGCTCGCAGAGCCACCACCAGATTGACTTGATGACCTAACTTTCAAAAGATCTTGTATGGCTTTGCAAGTGTCAGCAATACCAACTTGGTTACTCTTTCTTCTCCTCTTAGTATTTGGAGTCCTATCCAATTTGTGCTTTCCACGAACTGAAGTTCCAGCATCATCTATTGTGAAGACTCTCTCATCAGTGTGGTATCCACTGAAGTCATTTGTATTGCCACCATCATTGTCACCATATGCATTGCCACCACTGTTGTCACCACCTCCATTGCCATCACCATTGTCATCTTCATCTGACAAAGTCAAATCTTGAGCACTTCCTATGGCGTTCTTCCCAGTAGCATATGTACCACAAAAAACAATACATAGTTCAGGATACTGAGGAAATCCATTCTTCCTGGAATCTTGCCCACTCGACATTATCCTACAATTTTCACAATAATGACATTTCAACAATATAGTCATACAATTTAAAATTGACATCTATAATGATATCAAAATGACGAAAAAGTTATGAAATACCTTGATATGAGATTCTCATATACTTGGATCGTCGACGACAACCCTTTTATTCACATTATCCCAACCAAATCCGGATTGAGAAATGAGTTTTGAAAACCGGCATACTACTTTTTTCAGTTTGTTAACCTTGTTCCTCGTGTCATGTTATATTGGAATCCCGTCCGTGAAGTGAGTTCGACTGTATATTCCTCCACCCCGCTTTGTTGAAAGTGGAAGAGGTCCGGTTTCCCTTTTTTACCTCATCCACCAATAAATCGATAAGTACGTTGATTTGAGACTCCGTCCACCTTGCACCGAATGCCTGTCTCTCGGATGCCATTGAATCTTTGGTTGAGCATCATATGAGTTATGAATTAAATCAATAACATAATACCATAAGAACTACACGCCATACACAAAATCAGCATGGTAACCTATATGGATCCGTATACCCTATCCTATTTTATGCACAATCCAACTAAATTATAAGATCTCTAAGATTAAGACAACGAAAAAACAAGCCGAAAGGCCAACCTTAGCGTGCGGATAATCAAGTTTCCAAAGTCAGCAAACTGCGATTTATGTGGCAGCCCTCTTTCAACCTTGCACCAAACAAATCATGGAATTAAACATTTAGCATCAAAATCAAGAATCATGTTTGAACATAAATCTAAGATTGCCTTTTGAAATCTATGGTGTTAACAATTTGCAGCTTATGCTTATCACATCAAAGTGCATGGAAGAAGAAGCAATTTGAAAGTGTCATGGGTAGAATCGTTCATTTTCAGATCAAAGGCACATACATAACTTATAAAGTAATTCCAGCTCTAAGTATGTATTACTTCATAGTAAGAACAATTAGAGAAACATGCTATCTTCAGACATTTAGGCCCTGTTAGTAATTTCTCTGTTTAATTAGTGATTTTCAATTAACGACTTCCTCCTCTATTAAGTAAATATGTAGATAATAAAATGGCTCGAAATTAATAACATACGCGCGGGTGGTAACCTTAATTTTTGCAAAACTGCAATGACATTTTTAACTGATAATCGAAGTCTTGAAATGTCATTCATTTTTGAAACTCATGATACGTTGATATCAAATAAATTATCCGTAAATAAATTTGAATAACAAATTTTAATAACTTTTTTAGCTGTTTAGGGATTAATTTACTATTGATAAATGATCACTTATATATAACTTGTTATAACAACTGCGGTTTTGAGTTTTTAACTCATTTATCAATAAATTTAATCAATGTACCAATTACATATCTAGAGGGTATATAGTGATCTACGCATTGGTGCAAGTGACAATTCGAATAACTTGAGAAAATTGCTTATATGGAAAATTTGGGCGTCCAAAAATTATTGATGGTGATTTAAGAGAAACAAGTTCATAAGCTCTCGGATTACGTAAAGATTCACGGAAGGTCTAATATATCCAATGACATACATAATACAGATTTGAAAAATAAATAAAAGAAAAACGTGTAATACATACATTCTTGATATTACGAAGTTTTTTTTATTTTTTATTTTGGTCAGTTTGATATTACGAAGTTTAAAAAATCAAATTCAGCAGGACAAAAAATCTTGCTGAAAATACAACATTTAACCGAAGAACAGGGAGAGAAAAAAGGTGTCAACGTGAAAGTATAGACGATGAACGACCTTCTTGTGCAAGTTCATGCAGCACTAAGCACCAAGGACTGCGAAAATCACATCTAAGATATGCTCATCTCCCACTATGTTTCTAGATAAAATATCAAGCCTTCAAACAAACTTGTATCAAGAAAATAACCATGCAGCAATTGCCTATTCAATTTTCACTAATCGCAAGCAAGCTGATCCAGATTAGGACCTCTAATGGGTTAGAAAAGAGGATGGTGGGCGGTGGTGTGGCGGTCAACGTGGGCGGGCGTCGCGGACGCGATAGAGCCACGGCGTCGTCAAGTGAGCGAGAGGAGGCGCGGCGTCGGGCTTCGGGCGGACCTATGGACGAGCAAGGGAAAAAAATTCATTAATTGCTCAGAAAATAGGTCCGACATTCCAAAGCAAGATGCCATAATCGAAAAGGAATCGTGGGTTGAGCCTCGCCATGCTCGCTGCGGTGCGAGCGTGAGCAAGGAGCGACGCTCGAGCGAGCAGCGAGGGCTCGCTCGACCGAGCAAACAAGCGAGCGAACAGGCGAGCATCATATGAGGGCAAGGCAAGGCGGCGAGCGAGAGCGGCGGACGCTCGCTTATCTCGCTCTCTCGAGCGTGCACATCAGAGCAAGGCTCGCGCTCGAGCGAGCAAAGAAGCGAGGACACTCGTTGCTCGCTCGCTCGAGCATGCACAATGCAGCAACGAGAGCAAGGCTCGCTCTCAAGCGACGCGAGTGAGCGAGAAGTGAAGCGAGTGCTCGCTACAAAGCAAAGCAAGGCTCGCTTGAGCGCTCTACTCGCGAGTGTGCACAACTGTGAGCAAGGCTCGCGCTCGAGCGAGAGAAGCTCACGCTCGGCGCTTGTGCTCGCTCGAGCGAGCAACGAGTGCTTGCCGCTCTGCTCGCTCGAGCGTGAGCAGCTCGCTCGCTCGAGAGCACGAGACGCTCGAGCGAGCAGACGACCTGGACGAGCAGACGACCTGCGACAGCAGATTTGGGTGAGCTGGCCCAGATCTGCGAGACTCTCGCTCGGGGCTTGAGCGCGAGGGTTCGCTCGAGCAAGCGTCTCGCAGATCTGGGCAAGCACTGGCTCGAGCGAGCCCTCATGCTCAAGCTCCGACCAGCCATTGCCCAAATCTGCAAGGGGTGACTCTCGGCGAAGCCCTCGTCAGTCGGTGAAGGAGGAGGAGCAGCAAAACACGATGGAACTTACCTCGAATCAGAAGGTTCGGCTGGTGAAGGAGCAACGGCTGTCGGCGCCGAAGAGGACGACGGTGGAGAAGCTAGATGGTCGCGAGACAGCGTGGGAGGCGCCGGAGAAGACGATGGTGGAGAAGGCGAAAGGTCACAGAGAGAAGAGGACTGTGGGTTCGCACGGCTCAACAAAGAACAAAAAAGAAACACATTTTTTTATGTTTTTGTTCCTTTATTGTTTTTAATTTTTGTTCGAAACAAGAAACAAGTTTTTTTCTTGTTTCTTGTTCCAAAAGTGTTTCGGGAACAAAAAAATAGATTTGGAACAAAAACGCAAACAAAAGCGTTTATGTTCTTTTTTGTTCCCCGGAACAAAAAAAACACAAAATTTGTTTAAAAACAAAAAAAAGAAGTAAAAACAAACAGGCCCCTAATAATTTCTATCACTCGAGCACATCTCCCTTGTGTCAGATCTCCCTTGACCGTGCGGTGGAGGACAATAGTCTAACCATTGGAGTTCGATTATATCACTTAGGAGCCAAGAGATCGAAGCCGATGCCGCTCCTAACGAATCGACTCCTAAATTTTCGTCTCAGGATGGCTAGACGCCCGAGTGGCGGGCGTGGTTAGATCTCTACGAAGGGACATGATTAGATGATGCCGTGGTTGCCAAGGTCCGTGACAAGTGGTATAAGAATATCGAAATTTTATTCGGGGGGGAGAGAGATGGCAATGGGGGAGACTTTTCATGAGTTTATTCTCCTTTCAAGATTTAGACAGAGGAGCTTAGTAGGCGGAAGAAGGTTTGAACATAACTTAAGTTCTAAATAGAACATATATCTAAAGTTCAACTATACCGAATAAATAAAAAAAAATCCAAGAATTACATTACATATTAAATTAAAGTTCAAAAACCACATTAAAAAAATTAAAAGTTCGAGATCATATCAAGGCCAAGGAAATCGGCCCGTGACACTTGCGTGCGGTGGAGGACAATATAATTTGTGTCATTTTCCCTCAAATATTATGTGATTTTCATGCACTTTTGGGCATTAGTCAAATTGTTAGGTTTAAATATCCCATGCTAACATAGAAAGACCAAATTGTTAGGTTTAAATATCCCATGCTAACATATAAAGACCAGGACCCATCGAATAAATCGCTTTTACTAAGCGATGTCATACTTTATAAGTGATTATTTTAGTGAGTGAGCCTAATTAAAGCATTTGATTTAGAGTTTGCTACGATAACGAGTTTGAGCATCTTTAACATGCACATGGAATGAGATGCTTGAAGGTCGGGACCAATCGTGTGAGCATTGAAAACCATAAAATGCTGAAGTTGGAACGAAATTGCTGTCTATTAATAGTAGAAAATGCACATCGCGACAAACTGTTTAGAGAACCCTAATAATCTAACACATAAACTAAACATAACACCGAAACAATTAGGGCGCGTTTGGTAACAATTCTGTTTCTGGGAACAAATTTTTCTGATAAAAAATGATTATTTTTTATTCTGTTCCCGGGAACTGATTCTAAATAAAAGAATGCGTTTGGTAACTGTACAAAAATTCTGATTCTAGAATAGAATTGCGTTTGGTACCATATTCATTGATTTTGTTCCAAATCAATTTATTTTAATTTTTAAATAATTTTTAATTTTTTTTTTTTTCTCCTATTCTAATTCTTCTTCAAGTCGGTTCTTCGACCCTCGGCGAGGCCGGCCCTCGTCGGCTCGGCCGGCCCTCGTCGGCTCGGCCTCGCTGACAGCTAGGCAAGGCCCGGACCACCGGCGAGTCGGACAACGGTGGGCGGCGGCGGCAATCGGCGACGGTGGGGGGTGGCGGGGAGCGACAGTCGCGGGATGGCGGTCGATGAAGAAGAAGAAAAGAGAAGAAAAAGAGTTTTGATTCTCAATTTTGTTCCCGGAACAATAATTAACTTTTTTTTATTCTTGATTCTCGTCCCAAATTGATTCTGGGAACAAATTTGTTTCCGGGAACAAAAATTTTACCAAACGCGATTTTCGTCCCGAACTGATTCTGGGAACAAAAAATCAGAATATGGTACTGTTGGGATGGTTACTAAACAGGCCCTTAGTATATTGAAAACTAGAGTTTCTGTATAATTATAAAATTGTATATCCTCTCGTCATGGTGCAGTTCAGCATTGAGAAAGCTTAAGTAAAAATATATATTTTACTCTTAAACTTAAAGAGCAAAAAGAATGTCAATTTAAGTCCCTTAAAAAGTACAAGAAGCGAAGCTAAGTTCCTTTATAAAATTGAAAATGAACTTGCATAAATGAATCATTAAAAGAACAATGAATAGATTTATGGAAAACACATTATTTTGCATATAAAGTTAGTTCAAATTTTATGCAAACAAGTCTATCCACCCTTAAATTTGAGAATTTTAATGGCCTACTCTTTAAAATCAATAATGTACTACTTTTGTTTTGACATTGACTTTGTATGTTATACTTGCTCTAAATGAAATTGCAAATTGAGAAAACAAGAGTATCTAGAACTTGTTGCCGGCTCTAAAAGATTTAGGTTGTGTTTGGCAATTAGAATAAAATTCATGATAAGATAAAATTTATTCAATTTTGTGTTTGGTGCCTACTCAAGACAGGATAAAGGGGGATATAAGGGGGATATAGACCGGAGAAAATTATCTCATGAGGGAGGTAGGATAAATGTGGATAAGATTTCTAGCATTCACAATTGGAAAGTTATTTTTCTCGAATGAACAACTTTTTAAATTAACAAAATTAAAATTATATCTCAATATAAAAAATATTTGAATTCTAATGTAAGAAATTTAACTTTCCAAAATTACTCTATTACGCTACTTGAGTTTATATGGTCTTCGAGAAATACATGTGAATTCGTCAATGTCATAAGGCCAGTTAGCCCTACATTTTCTTGGGAGCCAATAAACTTTGTTGGGAAATGATCTCATTAGAAGATTCGATGCCAAAAGCTTAAAACTAGAAGGCTATGGTGCGCAGCACATTTCCTATTTTAACACCAATCTTCACATGATATGAAGCCGACGCAAAGATAATAGCCTTAATCGTAGACAAAATGACTAGACGAACCTCATAAATATATTCAATGAAAGCTCAAAGGATAATTTGTGACTCGGATACCATATTAAAAATCTAAGCTATCAAAGCATACCGCACACTGTATTTTATATCTTAGTAATTCGCCTTTTTCTTGCATCAAAAGTGTGAAAAGAAGAGATCAGCAGGAGAAAGAGAGAGAGGAGGAAAACACAAGATGGGACGAAATGAGAGCAATGGCGACCATCCTTTGTATCTTGTTGGAAGATATGCGGAATTGTCCCATATCTTAATTGATTGTGTTTCATGTATTTATGTAAATTGAATATTAGATTTAGATCTAGATTGATTAAGATTGATTATTAGATCTTTTATTCCTTGCACATAATACAACTTGTATTATTTATTAGACTGAATTGTACATTCATTACATATTGGAATATAGAAAATTCCTACACAACTCTTTCTCTATTCTCTTCCTTCTTCGCTTGCCTTTCTTTCATGGTATCAGAGCCTTTGGTCTCTGACGCGCTTCCACCTCAAGCTGCTGCCGAAGGAAATTTTCAACCTACAAAAAGAATTGATCATTCGGCATTAGAAGGCATACTCTTGGAGGAAGAAAATTATTTTTTAAATACTTATCATGTCTTCTCGGCGGGACTCCAATCCGGGCGCCGGCGGGAACACCGGAGGAGAAGACACTCCGCAAGCTCCACTGCACCAGAATCCTTCTACAGTAATCTCAACATCCGAACAACCTTTAATCCAGGCCCAACCTCAGCAATGGCGGCCCACGCAGGCTCAGATCCAATTGGGGCAACCCACGACGGGCCAACCATACCAGCGGATTCCATATCCACTTTATTTTGGGCCAAGCCCAATGTCATCACCGCCTGGTTTCGTGGGCCACCAAAGTCACGATGGGGGCCCGCCAGCCACAAATGGGGCAAGCCCAGCCATCGTGATAGAGCAGACATGCGGATCAAGTGGTTCGGGCGACTCGGGTATGGGACAAAATCCCTACCCGGGATATCTCAATGCGGGTCATTCGATCGGGTTGGGCGAATCGGGCCAAGGGACGAATCCCTACCCGAATTTCATGCCCGGATTTCTGCCTGTTCCGATGGCGGCGTTCACTGGGCGACCCCTTGTACGTTTCCAACGCCGACGGACCGGAGCTTCGGCCCGATAAGCCAACAAGCGACCGGAGCGAGAATATATTCGAAGTGGTCACAGGAGCTCCGGCGGGCATTGATAACAAAGGATAAAGATGGTTTCCTCGATGGAACCATCGCAATCCCCTCTGATGAACGCCAAGCCCGACATTGGCGAAAGTGCAATCACCTCGTCCGAACATGGATCGGTAATTGCTCGTCCCCAGGTCGCGGTTGGGCTTCCACCCACGAGAGGATGCCAAAACCATGTGGGAAAACATACGAGAAATGTATGGTAAATTGGACCAAGCAAAATTTTTTAACCTAATGCAGGAAATCGGCGAACTCAAACGAGGCAAACATGACGGTCACGGTCTGCTTCAACAGACTATCGTCTCTGTGGAATCAACTCGAAGCAGCGGAGGAAAGGCTAGAAGGGCCACAATCAACTCTCAAACAGTACAAACGGATCAAAGAGAGAGAAAAAGCCACGAGATTTCTCATGATTCTAAACGAATCATACCTCATGTTCCGATCCCACATCCTGGCCATGGATCCCATGCCATCGATCGGACGCATCTTCCAGTTGGCGATGCAAGAGGAGAGTCAGCGACTCGCATCAGTCGACCATACGAGGAACATCGAGAGCCTCGCTCTCGCCGCCTGTGGAGAACGAAAAGGCGCGGCCGCCAGGACTCTCTCAACCCTAGCTCGCGAAAGGAAGACTCTCTTAGGGTTCGGCGATACAGATCCACGCCCCTTTAAAAGGGATGGAGCGAACGGTCCAGATCATACGCAAGGATCGGGTGGCTCAGATTTCGCGAGAGGATCGAAAGGCCAGGAATTCACGCGAGGATCGGATGGCATCCAAGGGGGCGATTACGCGCTCAGATCAGACGGTGGACAGTAGATCGCGATCAAAGGAACGGACGGGCAGATCTTCGCCACGTCATCCAGAAATTTCGCAAAAATTTTTAAAGGAAAGGGTAAATTTTTTTGCGATTATTGCAAGCGTACTAACCATACTGTTGACAACTGTTGGAAATTACACGGGAAACCGGGTATTTCCAGAAATTGATCAGGCTATTTCCAGAAATTAAGGAGAAAAAAATTTCCACAGCCTATCAAGTCACTTTGGACCAACAGGTCCAAAAATTGATCGGCTATTTCAATTGGCCGACCAAGCTCATGCGAGCATTACAACAAATGGATATTTCCAACAAAGGGGAAATTTCTCGGGTATTTCACATTGCCTAATTAATTATATTTCCAGAAAAGCATGAATTATTGATTAAGGGCAAGTGACCATATTATATGCGACAAGGGATTATTTTCAGATATGAATGAAAATTTAGATCATCCCTGTCTCCATACAATTACCCAATGGCAGTTTCACTTATGTCAAAGTGACAGAAAGTGAATCTCGGTCCACAGATTATTCTCCGAATGTGCTCTATGTCCCGAATTCCAGTTCAACCTCATATTCGTGTCTAGAGCCCGCAAAGAAAATTCATGCCGGGTATTTTTTGATGCCGACACTGTTTATTTCAGGCCCTTTTTGGCAGATGATGGGCTTGGGTAATCTCTCGAAGGACTCTATTTCTGGATGGATTTTCCAAGTAATTTTAATTTTCCTTGCAATAAGAAATCATTGTGTAATTCCACTACCAATGATAGAAATTTTACTATGCACATGAGATTGGGTCATAGTGCTTCCTTTCATATCCTGAGTGTTCTATTTCTCCTCTTGCAAAGCAATCAAGAACACATTTTCCTTCTAGTACTTCACGTTCTAGTGACATATTTGCATTAATTCATGTGGACATTTGGGGACCATATCATACGGTCAATCATGATGGTTCTCGTTATTTTCTTACTATAGTAGATGACTATTCTCGGGCAACATGGCTTTTCTTGATGCATTCTAAGAATCAAGTCGTTTCTCACCTGAAGAATTTTATCTTACTATCTAAGAATCAATTCCAGAAATCCATTCAGCGGATACGTACCGATAACGGGAGTGAATTTTTTAGTCATGAATGCTCCTCATTATTCAATTCTCATGGCATTCAACATGAACATTCATGTGTGTATTCACCACAACAAAATGGCATGGTTGAAAGAAAGCATCGACATCTCCTGGACGTTGCTCGTGCCTTAAAATTTCAAGCATCTATTCCAGACAATTTTTGGGGCGATTGTGTCACTACAGCAGCCTATCTTATTAATCGAATGCCTACTCGAATCCTGAATGGGCAAACACCATTTGAGCTGCTATTTGGAAAGAAGCCAGATTTAAATCATCTCAGGATCTTCAGCTGTCTCTGTTATATCGCAACGACGGGACCTCGAGATAAATTGAGCCCACGTGCACGTCGATGCATTCTTATGGGATATCCCAATCTACAGAAAGGATAGCGAGTTCTTGAGATTTCAACACAAGAATTCTTCGTCAGTCGCGATGTGATTTTCCATGAGAATATTTTTCCATTTTCAGAAAATGCATCTCCAAATGAAGGTCCAGAGACAATCCCCAGAAATCAGAATTTCCCTGATGAGGCTTCTTATCAAGATCTCTCTTACATACCAGTGACACAACCAAGGAGTCTTGATTCTTCTCGCAACATTGTTTCGCCAAGTTCTGATACGCACTTAAACACTTCGAACATATCCAACAAGATGCGAAGAAGATTCCATTATGGATATCAATGACCTTGCACCAACTTCCTCACAAGAGCCATCACAATCTCCAACTGGAGTTGAATATCCTAGGCGCTCTGGACGGGCTACAAAACCTCCAACTTGGACCAAGGATTATGTATGTGCTGCTCACACCTCTCCAGGTATTCAACATCCAATCTCATCATATGTTTCCTTTCATAGATTATCTAAGGAACATAGATTTGTATTAGTCGTCTAGTTATAACGAAGCCTCCACTCATCCAAAATGGCAAGAAGCCATGACGGCCGAATTGAAGGCTCTTACTGATAACCATACATGGGATCTTGTTCCCTTACCACATCATCGGAAACTGATTGGATGCAAATGGGTCTATAAGATCAAGTATCGTGCTGATGGCTCCATTGAACGATACAAGGCAAGATTGGTAGCTAAAGGATTCACCTAGAGAGAAGGCTTTGACTATCATGAGACGTTCTCTCCAGTTGCCAAAGATGTTACAGTACGTTCCTTCTTAGCTGTTGCTGCCATTAATGACTGGAATCTCCACCAGATGGATGTTCATAATGCTTTCCTCCATGGTGATATGGATGAAGAAATATACATGGATATTCCTCCAGGCATACGGAGATAGGGGAGAATAAAGTGTGTTGTCTCCGTAAATCCCTTTATGGATTGAAACAGGCATCCAGACAATGGTATGCCAAATTTGCTAGTGCTCTTACAACAGCAGGCTTCAAACAATCCAAACATGATTATGCCTTATTTTCACGTATTAAAGGTATGTCATCTATCTATCTGATGATTTATGTTGATGACATACTTGTCATGGGAAATGATAGAACCTCTATAGAGAATTTCAAGGAATATTTGCACGCTACCTTTCACATTAAAGATTTAGGAGCACCGAAATATTTCCTTGGAATTGAAATTGCTCGTTCTGACAAAGGAATTTCCCTTAGTCAGCGGAAAATTATTTTAGAGATCATATCGAGGCGGAGTCTTTCGGGATGCAAGCCATTTGTAATTCCCATATAGCAGAACACTAAGCGACCACCGCAGATTATGATAAAGTAATGTCTCGAAATGATGATCCTATACTTAGTGATTCATCAGGCTATCAAAGACTTGTTGGGAAACTTATATACCTGACAATGACTAGACTTGATATCTCATATGCGGTTCAGACACTTAGTCAGTTCATGCATCAGCCAAAGCGATCTCATTTGGATGCAGCCTTGAAAGTCGTGAAATACTTGAAGAAATGTCCAGGACTTGGGATACTTCTATCTAGAAAGAGTGACTTAAGAATGTCGCATATTGTGATGCAGACTATGCAACTTGTCCCATTAGTAGGAGATCTGTCACTGGCTATTGCATCAAATTGGGAGAATCTCTTCTTTCTTGGAAGACCAATAAACAGGCTACCGTATCTCTCTCTTCAGCCAAAGCAGAATATCGAGCTATGGCTAAGGCTACATGTCAAGTAGTTTGGATGCGAGGATTGCTCAAGGATCTTGGAGTAGAAGTACAAGGATCCACGAAGCTGTACTGTGATAATGATGCGGCTCTTAAACTTGCATCCAATCCTATAGTGCATGAAAGAACCAAGCACATAGAAGTGGATTGTCATTTTACACGTGAAAAGATCCAAGAGGGAGTAATTGAGACAAGAGGAATTGGGACAACAGAACAGCCAGCAGACATGTTCACCAAGCCCTTATGTCAGAAGCAACACGCATATCTACTAAACAAGCTAGGCGTCTTGGACATCTATAAGCCACCAGCTTGAGAGGGAGTGTTGGAAGATATGCGGAATTGTCCCATATCTTAATTGATTGTGTTTCATGTATTTATGTAAATTGAATATTAGATTTAGATCTAGATTGATTAAGATTGATTATTAGATCTTTTATTTCCTTGCACTGAGAATACAACTTGTATTATTTATTAGACTGAATTGTACATTCATTACATATTGGAATATAGAAAATTCCTACACAACTCTTTCTCTATTCTCTTCCTTCTTCTCTTGCCTTTCTTTCATATACAACCTCAAAACTAAGATTCACACCTTGTTGATCTCCTGTTACAACAGGGAGTCTCTCGCACGACACCGAGAGAACAATAACCAACTTTAGTATGCTCACGGGCTGGCTGTCGGGCCTCCTTCTTCAAAGCAGCGGAAGCGAAAGCTGAGTTTAGTGTTCCTTCTTCTTCTTCTTTTCATCAGTCAATTTTGGAGACCCTTGGTAATTATTAGACATCCCACATTGCCACGGTCTAAGCATTTGTGCCGATAAATAAGTCTCGTGCAACTTAATATTAAAACTAATATATTTTAAAACTGCATGAATGTAGGTAAGGCCCGACCTGAATGCCCAATCATACGACTTCAAACTCTTTTTATAGATGAAAATTACCCATAAACAAGGATCAACCAAAATCCACAATTCGTTCATAAATTCAATTATTATAGCTCAATAAATTTGCTTCGGCCAAATTCTTACACTCATAAAACCTTGAATACTACAGCAAAAACCCGGCCCCCAGCCACATTCTCAAGTTATGAAAAGTGTGCTGACCTTATGAAAATACTCACTTTCCATCTTTAGGGATCCAGAATTGTTTTCCAGTTGCAGCTTAGCTAGCCGTCCCTCAAACATGAGAAATTATCGCTTTGATCGTTCATTTTTTACTTGTAAATTTTATTACTAGGATTCTCAATAACTTTTTTTTGGAAAAGATAAAAAAAAAAAAAAAGAAAAAAAGAAAGAAAGTAAACTGGATATCATTTTATAGATTTATAAAATTTAAAAGATTAAAAAACACTTTTGGTCTTGTCTGAGCACACGACCCCCTAAGGTGAGGATGGACCGAAAGAACTGCTGCGGCAAGAGAAAGTACTTGTGGCCGAACTCCTGCGGCAAGAGAAAGTACTTGTGGCCGATCTCCCTAGAAAATATTGGGTACGTGAGACGCTCCAGCCTGGCAAACAAGAAGGCATTGGGAGCGCGACACGTGTGCTCGTGTCAGGCGCCATTTTAAAAAATTTTCGGACGGGAGACTGAGGGTTTTCTCTTTCTTCGCGCCTCTATCACCTCTGCAGATCATCTCTCTCCCCGTTCCCCATTCCGTCTCTTTTCTCCTCTCTCTCCCCTCCATCTCCGCTGGTTGCTTCCATCGCCCGCACCCTGACGCCGACGCCGACGCCGACGCCGTCGACGCTCCTCCGCCTCCCTCTCGCGACGTCTGCTCTGCTCTCTCTCTCTCCCCTCCGCGAAGTCGTGCCTCTCTCGCAGCGAAACGCGACGCGGACGGCCCTCCACCTCCTTCTCCGCCTCCGCCGGTTGCCTCCGTCGGCGTGGCCTCCGCCTCCTCGCCTCCGCCGACGCCCCTTCGCCTCTCTTCCGCAAACGCCGACCCCTCCGCGTCGGCGTTGGAGTCCGCCCCTCCGCCTCCGCCTCCGCCTCCGCCCGACGCCCGATGCCGACGCCCCTTCACCTCCCACTGAAAATTGCAGGTTTCTTGTGTTTAGCTGAATTTGACATACAGAGACTGACCACTTTGTGAAGATGACTAATTTCACGTTGCCAAAGTAGTATTGAGGATTGGCAAAGCACTATTGAGGATCGGCTGATTGGTGCCAGTACATACAAGAAAAGAATGGGAGTTGTATAGCCCATAGATACTTTCCTGGCTTCAGTATTTGTACAGTGCTTGTCTGGAATCTACTTGCTATCCTGCAGATTATGCATATCTTAGATTTTTACCAGTAGTTCTGATGCTGTTAGTGGTTTTTGTTGCCAATTTGATGGCAATAAGAGCTGCTTCCTTCCTTTCTCCATCTAGAAAGGGATTCATGGTGGATAGATGTTGATTGATCCTACAAAGTTCTAGCAAAGTAGTGACAAATCAACCTCAGGATTAGCTTCTGTTTTCCACATCACCTCATAGATTAAGAGAAGAAGAGAACCATTATTTTAATACTCTATGGCTTTTCTTCTGGGATATTTGGGGTTGTGTGGATAAAAGCGGTTAGTGCATGATATTAGAAGAGCACCAACTAGGCGATGTAGTGATAGAAAATGCTCGACAAATTGATATCTATGTATGTGTTCCCAGTTAAGTTTTTCTCTATGCATGCCATCCTTTCTATCTGATTCTGGAATTAAACTTTTTATATCAGGATGTTCGCGAATTCTGTGAAGAGACTTCGAATTATGAGGACTTCTGAGGCTAATGGACTTGGTACTGAATTACAGAGTCGATTTTCTGAGAGTTGATCATGTACATGGTTTTGTATGATCATGATATTTAAAGCATTGTTGAGGATGAGTGCTAACCTTAAGCTGGGTAGCTCTGAAGCTATCCAGGTCCCTGTAGAGCATGGTTGCGAACTTTTGAGTGAACGGTGTGTATAACTTGCCCATTATACGGTTGTGGAAATGAAAAGACTGGATAAATGGAGCATTTTGAAAATCATGGTTGCTCCTCTTGGTGTCCCTTTTCTTTATCTTTTTGTTGAGGTGACACTACCCTTTCTCAACTTTTGTCACTGCCAGTTAAATCAAACTTTGGAATGTCCTATGTATGTTGTGTGTACATATATTCTCGCAACTTATTTCTTGTTGATATGTGAGAGAGAGATGGACACTATTCTTTCTTGTGGATTGTTTATTGGTTCTCCATATTCTCTGCGAAGAAATGAGATTTCATATTAACAGTCTTTCTGATCAAGCCCACTGGAATTTTGGATGGCATGAGATTTGGCATGTAAAAGGCCGCAAGTCTAGTATTGAGGTTGAAAACTGAGGTTTTCATTTTCTTTGGAACTGAGGATTTTCTGTTTCCTCTTAACATTGATCTTTATTCATTGCTGCAACTTTCAGCACATCCATGGGTCAGAGAAGGAGGGAATGCATGAGATATCCCTATTGATATATCAGTTTTGAACAATATGAGACAATTTGTGAAGTACGGTCGACTGAAACAATTTGCTTTACGGGTAACGAAACTGCCCTGTAAGATTTCTTCAAGGAGGAAAGGATATTATATCATGTCATTGTCTAACAAATATTGCTTGCAGGCACTAGCAAGCACACTTGATGAAGAGGAACTTGCTGACCTCAAGGATCAATTTGCTGCAATTGATGTAGATAAAAATGGTTCTATTAGTCTTGAAGAAATGAGAGAGGTATCCATTTCTTTCTCATTCCACATTCACTCTGATGAATATTTTAATTACATCGTGATCATGAGTGTTGTATGCATGCAGGCTCTTGCTCAGGATCTTCCCTGGAAGATGAAGGAACCACGTGTCTTAGAGATTCTTCAAGTGGTAACTTTTATCTTTACCTTTGTTATGGCCTTGTTTTCTCCTTGTGTATTAGCAATTGAGATTTGTTTTTCTGGTGGATTTGTGGAATACCATTTCTGTCAGTTTCACTTTCTTCTTTTATTGTTTTGTTGATTCTCTTTTGTTCATATTCGATGCTTGAAGCTTCCATTTAGTTCTTGCTTCATGTTTCATCATTTTGAAAACTTGCTTGTGTTGTTAGCCGAGAAATGTTGGACTGATTTTTTCGTTCATAAGATGAGCTGCTGCCAAGCTTGCAGATTTTGCACAAACATGTGAGTCCTGAATGGTGCATAAGAATCTCTTTTATTTTTCCTTCATGTAGATCGATAGCAACACGGATGGGCTAGTGGATTTTACTGAGTTTGTTGCAGCTACTCTTCATGTGCATCAAATGGAGGAACATGACTCAGAGAAGTGGCAGCTGCGGTCACAGGCCGCTTTTGAGAAATTTGACATTGATCGTGATGGTTATATAACCCCAGAAGAACTTCGACTGGTAAGTTGGACTATCTTCATTTATTCATCCCTTCCACATTCATTTGCCCTCTAGTTCTCATTTGTGTCACTATGGGTATGGGTAGAGTGAAAATTAAATTACGTAGACAGGGCTAAATGTATTTGTTTTAATTTGTAACTGAATTTTGACCCTGTCTCTTGGGAGCTTGAAGTTTTGTTTCTTGCAAAATTGCCCAAAAGTTGGGATAAGTCGTCTGTCTTTTTGCATATTGGGCACAAAATAGTAGCATAGCTACTTTCTGTTGCAGCTTCACATAAAGAAACTGTTCAGCTTGTGACCTCGATAATTTGGTTATTGTCTCATCTGAAAATACTAGCTGAATGTATTGCCTCTTGTTGTATATTCTGCACAAAGTAGTGGCACAGGTTTTTTATGTTGCTTGGTACAAAGAAATGGTTCAGCATGTTAACGTGTAACCTTGACATGATGCTCCCATGCCCTTTTCAGCAGACAGGTTTGAAAGGCTCCCTCGGTCCTCTGCTAGAGGAAGCCGACGTCGACAAAGATGGGAATATAAGTTTATCGGAGTTCAGAAGGCTGTTAAGAACTGCAAGCATGGGCTCTCAAAACTTGCCGAGCCCATCTGGTTATCGGAATTTGAGGAAGATATAGATCCATTCTGGAGCTTTTGGGTGTTAAAAAGAGAGGAGGGAGCACGAGATGGGTTACGTATTTTGGTTACTCAAGATATACCGAGCCAACCATGATGACCGCCTCTGTGCTCCGCTCCATTGCCAGTGGAAATCCCTGTACAAAAGTTAGTATCAAGGGATTTTGCATGGCACCCCAAGTTAGCCGAGAAGTGCTTGAGGATGAAGGTTTGGAGAGATTGTTGGCTGTGGTCGTTTACTTGGTGAGAGGGAAGGACTAGACGGGCGTACGTCTTCTAATGAGTGTGGGATGTGTAGGCTGCGAGTGTATATTTAACGCCCTCGAATTTGAGGGCCTGTTCTATTACAGAATGGGCAATGCTTTTTTACTTGTAAGGCCTTCTCTTTTCCCAATTTATCTATTGTATCAAGTCTTAAACATTACAGACTCGGCTTAGATGGATTGACAATTTGTGTACCGTACTCTGGCGAGCGAGTTCCAATTTGGATGAAGTTCCGAGGGAACAAAAGAAACTACAGGGATTTGTATTAGTTCTGCCAATTTTCATTGAGTAGGCAAAGAACCAGACTTCCGCAGTTCTGTTTGTATCATGGTTCGTGGCGCACTGCTTTGCCAGAAGAAACGATCACTCGTTTGGTACGTAAATCGACCAAATTTCTTTGAAGAGCACATTAAGTTGCATCACACTGTGTCCCTACAAATTTGTGATCGCAGGGTGCGCTCTCTTACTTCCATGTAACGGTCAAAAAGTGAAGCTCAAAGAAATGCTGCTTCGCCGAATGTTGCGACCCCCATATAAATTTAGGTTTGGCTACAGTTGACTTCCCTTTACTATCTTACTGAAAACCTCACTAATGACGTTAAGCAATAAAATTGAAATGCACTTGGAGATGTCTCTTGAGTCATCATCTCAATGGATCCTTAACCAACCAAAATTATAGACATGAACCAAATAAGCTTTCATTCTGTGTTATCACAAAAAGGGCAATATGTACACTCACTTTTAGGTACTTCTCAACAGATTACAATCGTTAACTATGGACAAGAAAAAATGATGAATTTATCTTTGTAGTTGCCCTAGAAGGAAGACAAGAATTCTTTGCTGGCCGCTGCTTGTTAGGCTCTTGGGCATTTGCTTATCATGGTCAAACAAAAAACCATTCACGATGAAGAAAGCAGAGCAGCTCGCGCAACAAACTCAAAGAGTGTCTTCATATCTAATTGTAAGGAAAACTAATGCAGCTATGCCACGCACTGCAACTTTTGTAGAGATCAACTTGAATCCCAAGCCCATGAACATATTGTACGGAACATGTTCAGATGACAATAGTTGATCATTGCCAGCAATCAACTAGAGACTTAACTGGAGTTCCTCTTGCCTGGGCCTAGCAAATCATCACAGTCGCCTTGCTCGCAAAGGCACTCCAGAGGATTTGCATAGAAGTAATCCTCCTCCTTGGGCTTATCGACAATTACTCTACGATGACTTGGGGTGCGTTTGGTAACACTTCTGTTCCAAAAGTGTTCAGGCGGAAGAAATAGAAAAAAGTGTTTCATTAGGGGAATAATTTTTGAACAAAAAAACGCGTTTGGTAAACTTGTTTAGGAATAAAAAATGAAAAAACACGTTTGGTAAATTTGTATTCTTTTTTTTATTTCTTTTAGTTTTTTAATATTTTTATTTTATTTTTCCTTTTTTTCTTTCTTTTTATTTTTTTTTTTTTCTTCTTTTGGCCGGTCGCCGGCTCCGCCATGGCCGGCGACCGGCCGACGAGGGCCGGCGGCCTCGCCCACCACCACGGCAAGGCTCGCCGGCCCCCGGCGAGGCCGAGCCTCGCCGTGGTTGGGCGAGGCTCGGCCTCGCCTTGGCTAGGCGAGGTCGGGCTCGCCCAGATCCGGCGAGCCCGAGCTCGCCTAGCCACGGCGAGGCTCGGCCTCGCCGGGCCACCAGCCGAGCCGGCGTTGCACAGCGATGGCCGGCGAGGCCGAGCCTCGCCGGTGGCCGGGCGAGCTCGGGCTCGCCGGATTTGGGCGAGCTCGAGCTCGCGGACTGGCGAGCCCGACCTCGCCCGGCCTTTGGGCAGAGCCGGGCGAGCTCGGGCTCGCGGATCCGGGCGAGCCCGACCTCGCTGGGGGCCGGCGACGCTCGGCCTCGCCTCGGGGGCGCGGCGACGCCCCGGCGAGGTCGCTGGCCCTCGACGGCGTCGCCGGCCCTCTTTGGCCGGTCGCCGGCCATGGCCGAGGCCGGTGACCGGCCAAAGAAAAAAGAGAAGGAAAAGAAAAAAAAAAAAAGAAAAAGAGAGGAGAGAGAAAATGTGTTTCTTTTTTTTTGTTCAGAAACAAGAAACAAGTTTTTCTTGTTTCTTGTTTTTGTTCCAAAAGTGTTCCCGGGAACAAAAAAATAGATTTGGAACAAAAACGCAAACAAACGCGTTTGTTGCTCTTTTTTTGTTCCCGGAACAAAAAACACAAAATCTGTATAAAAACAAAAAAAACGTTAAACGTTAACAAACAGCCCCTTGGCTGTCCCATCTTCTTCTCATGTGCCGGACGTACAACAACTTCAAAATCATTCTGTGAAAGTGTCCCATTCTGATACAAATCCAGTAACACCACAAGCTTTTTACGATCTAAGAGAACGATTCTCTTAAATCCAAGATATCTGCAGAAAAATGTCACAGTTTGCACACAGCCTTTTGAAAGAAAATTGGATAGGCCTAATTTATTTGTCTTGTTCTTCCGAGGGAAATAATTGAAGAACATCAATCAAGTCGACAGCTTACCTGCGGTGACCTTCCACAAGTTTTGCCATATTTCCATTGTCGCGACCCAATTTTTCGAGGTTTGCCACTTAAAACTAGGGTGATGGACTACTAAGCCTTTAAGCTTAGCTCGGGCTCTCCCAAGCCCATATCAAATCGCGACTTAAGGATTTAACATGCAAAAGATCATTATCTAGGAGTCGCCACTAATCAGTTTAGGGTAGGTCGATTAGACACCTAAGTAAAATAACGGGAGGATTACCTTACTCCTACAAACCAGAGATTTTGGATACAGGGACTTGATTACATTAGATTTCTCTAATGCCCTTTCGGTACCTTTCTCTTTTATTTTTTTTTAATAAAAAAATGTTTGGCAAGCAGCTTGAATTGATTTCAATTTATTTTCCTAACATGTGAGGTGTTCATGCAGGTGCGCAAACCATCAATTTAACACCCAAATAAAGCAATTAAATAATGCATAACTTACCTCAAAGCAACGAAAACATCTGCGTTGTTAGATCAAAATTCACATCAGCAATCCTAGATATGATTTCTAATTAACAAGCAATCACTCAATTTTTTTGTTTTCATTTATTCAATGAGAATCATGCGATGCAATGTTACTAATCTAACATGAGTTGATATGACATGGTAACATGACCTAAACTATATGACATGAGTAAAGGTAATTTCTAAAGAAATGCAATAATTAAATATGCAATCTAAATTAATCAAATGACCTAACTCTAATAACATGCAATTTCTAATTAAATGAACTTAATAATAATCACTAAATGACGTGCATTTCATGAACCTAATTCTATATGACGTGCACATGAATTTTCTATTCTAGAAAAATGCAACATATTCTAGAAATTGAAACTAATTTATCCTAAAACAAATTTTTATGAAATTCGAAATTAAGGAAAATGCAAAATATAATTATCTAGATTAAGATTCTATCTAGTTTATATTAAGGATCGGAGTCGAGACTAAATCCTAATTTAAACTAAGATATTATCTTAACCTAGCAAGTTCTATCCTAAGATGAAAAAATCAATCTAGACTTAAAATAAAACATGCAATTTATTTTAATACGCCATGACGTACAAATAATGCGTTAATTCCTAATTTTCTATGAAATTCGAAATTAAAATTAAACATGCAATTCATATAAATAAACTAACATCCTAAATGAGTGCACTTTTTCTTTTTCTTTTTCATGACTCAAAATAAAATTCTTAATCTAAACATGCAAGATAATAAAAACCTAATCTAAATCAGATTTGATTTGATTTTTTTTTACAAAAACAAAGTCGATTCAAATAACACGACAGCACATCCAGCAAGATAAGATCGATATCCATAAATTGACGAATCATATCCCGCGCATGGGATTGGAATGGTCAATTTCAAATAAACCGCGAATCGAATCTCGAGCATGAGATCGGATTGGCAATTTTTCGTGCGATTGCGAGTCATATTTCGGGCATGAAATCGGACTGTCAATCGTATGCACGTTATGAAATTAGGATTAATCCCTAATTTAAAAGGCTACTCGAGATTACGGATCCGATAGCATATCGAAAATTTAAATAATGTGCATCAATGATATCTCAAATAAGAAAAAAATATTTTCAGAAATTAAAATAGATAAAAATTTTACCTATCCCAAATATTTGCTTCCAAATTTGGACTTTGCGCAATCGGATCGGAATGCAATCGGCAAGCAATAGGGTGGTGCTCGGCAAGGCTCACGGTGTAGCTGCTCATGGCATGGTCTAGAATGACTTAGCGAGGACGGCGGTATACAAATCTCTTCGCGAGTCTGGGCCTCCAATGAAGACTTTGACCATGCTCTTAGGCCACTCTATGCCTCAAAAGGAATAAGAATTTGACGTCTTCTGCAATGAGTGATGAAACCAAGAGATAACACGCCAAAAAGCTTGTAGGAATAATAAAAATCAAGAC
Organism: Eucalyptus sp. ANBG9806169; assembly: GCA_014182395.1. NCBI lineage: Eukaryota > Viridiplantae > Streptophyta > Magnoliopsida > Myrtales > Myrtaceae > Eucalyptus > Eucalyptus sp. ANBG9806169. The sequence goes on from CM024583.1 coordinate 25,001,317, forward strand.
TTTACAAGATCGGTCTCCATTATATGGAACCAAACACGTTGCCGCATGTGTATTCTGTGAAGCTTTTTTCTCTAATTTGGCCAATTCCTTTGACCTCTGGACTCGCGGCCTTCAACCCTCAACTTGGATAAGCCAGTCTCTCGATGATGGAGGAAATCGTGCACAATAATCGGTGGCTAAACTCGCTTGAATCCACTTGCACGTGCACGAAGCTAAGTCGTTGATGAAAAGCTGGTGTGAACTTTCTCTTTCTATTGCTCTACGGCCCCTCTCTCTCCACTTTTACTTTTGTGGCCGTCCCTTTGTTTTGCAAAGCCCCCCCCCTCCATGTGGCCGAGCGTCTCAATTGCGCGGCCTCAGCAGGTGAGGTACAGCGGATCGACGCGATGCTTCCCCTTCATGATGCAATGCACGGAAGTGTTGACTTCTCCCTCACGTCTGGATCCCTTAATGTGTTTTTTTATCAATGGCGGTGTATTCTATTCAGTGGCCTCCTCACTCACGTTTTTCTCTCAATGGCCGTATGTTCAATGTATGACCCCCCAAAAACCGAACCTACGTACACCTTTTATAGCCAAAAAAATGTGATCCTAACAAAATATTTCGAAAATTCATTATATCCTGCGAATCACAAAAATCCTTATCTCCTTAATATTTTCAAAAATGTTATCACCTAAAGACTAAAGATAAGACTTCAACCCGATTCTCTTAAATTTGAAAAACCACCGCAATATCAAATCTCGATTTAGGTAATTTTTGTCATTAAAAGAAAACGGGCTCGGGCCAATTTTGCTTTTTCGTGGGCTTAGTCCATCTAATTTGAAACTCAAAACCATTAATTCAACCCATCTGCCGTCCTAAAAATAAAAAATGCAAAACATGTAAATTAAAAATAAACGCACCTAAAATTAATGCTACGCAAATGAATTATAATATTTTCAAAAAATAAAATTACCCCTAATGACTAAATGGACCGTCAAAATTTAGGTGTCAACATCCATCATATGTGGGGATGAAAGTATTGCTGGCTATTGATACCATAAAATCTAGAGCCGCCATTTGTGACGAGTGATTATGGAACTGCTGCAACTCCTTTGGATCCAGCAGCATCTCCTTTTTAACCTGACATAAAAGTAAAATCTGTGAAAAAAGATAGAAGAACTAAGTGTCAGATTACATGGAGATGGACTCATCCCAGTGCCAATTGCAAAGCATCAATGGATGTTCTAATACACGCTCCGAGCATTAGCAGCCGCTAAAGCATCCTTTTATATACACTGTCTACTGTTCTTGGATCATTTTTACATACGCCCTCAAGGTGAAGATGGAACTTTTTAACATTCTCCTTACGATTTTCACCTTCAGAGAGTTCAACGCCGCTAGCATCAGAAGATGTTGGTCACTGAATTAGAAATATAACAGCACGTTAAAATATGTTAACTCACAATCTGTGGAAATGCAGCCCTCAATGTGGCTAATCTCCATTCGCTGCCATAGATTTCTCCAGATGCGATGTAAATCTGTGTGTCTTTGTCAAAACCTAGTGCCTGTAAAACTAATGATGTCTCTTCCGGAGTCAGAGGACACAGACCTTGTGATCTCATTTCCTCAGATACAATCTCTTTCTCCCTCCACCAGGGGAATGCATACCTGAATGAAAAACACAATTCATGTGGCCACACATTTTACATATGAGAAACGAGAAAAACAGATAAATTGATGAAATAAAAGGATGAAATACATCTAATGCCACATTACTCATATTCAGTCAAGCTTACTTTTGCCCAGGTGCGACACCTAGAGCTTCAGAGCTAAAGCCACAGGATTTGACTAAAATGTAGCATAGGCCACGGAATATATTAGAGTTCCATCTCAGGGTAAAGTCACATGAACTTAAAGACTTAAAAAACATATCCCTTCCTAGAGCGAAATATCAGATAAGTACAGAGAAATGTACAAAAACTTCATCGACTTTCCCTTAAATACAATGTGCATCTCTAGCTAAACTACATGTTACACCTTCGTTCAAGAACCTATAATTTGCACCTTGAGGTTTCAAAAGGCTCGTGATTTTTCCTTGAGGCATAAGTAGCACAACATCAGCTGATTAAGTTAAATGAAAATTATTCCAATGGCAAACAATAAAGCAAGCACATGTCAAGACAAACCTCATTCGCTTGAGCTCTTCAGCTTCTTCTGCTGTACAACCTTGGGTGCATCCAGAGAAAGCCAACATATCCATCTCGTATCTCAAATGCAAAGCCATGAAAGGCCCATTATCTCGAAGGAGGTGAACTAATTTGTTCCCCAGAGCCTCGATCTGAGGAGTAAATTTTAAAGCCTGAAAGTTGGCTCGACATCTGAGCCTCTGAAGATCTAGTGAAATTCCATTGTTTGCCAAACGAGCATCTGTCTCATTGAAATATACCACCTTATGCTTGCTAAATAGTGGCAAAATTTGCATGGCATAGGCAAAGATATTACCCAGGGAACATATATGTAAACGGCATAAAACTACATTAAACACTACAACTGCCAAGTTCTCTGTATGCAGAATGGCATGCCATGCAGGGCAAATATCTCAGATTTAAATTGTGATCAATGGCTAAATCACAACCAGAAAAAAAGGCCAGATACATGGCCAAGTGAATCTCCATCAGCATAAAGCTAAGTGGAAAAAAGTCCAATATAAGCATGCTATCATTACACTACAATCTAAAGCAACCAAATTTAAAGAAGAAGGAGAAAAGGATGCAGGCCATCAGGAAACAGAGATGCAAATGCACAACCAATTGAAGGCCATGCCCTGCCCAGATGAAGACTTACACAAATGGCCAACTAATTCACGGACTTAGGTAGCACCTTGCCCTACCTGAGGCCTTTTATAATGGGTCAAAAGACGATGCATATGCACAAGCACAGGAAAAGGAGATAGAATTGAGACATGTACAGAAAAACATGGTTGGATTCGACTGAAAGTGGATCCAAGTTTCAACTATGACAGCATATACCAATTACCAGAAATTCAATTTCTGGAATCGAAAACAACTTTTCACACAAGCCACAGCCTCCACTTTGATAACGCCAGATAAATCTAGTTCAATTCTAGCAGATAACCAGCAAAGCTCACAATCAACCTAGTCTTCAAAATGCATCGGCGATTATACTCCGGTAGTTACCTTTTGACAGTGAGAGGTCCGAGAACGAGCAACAGCAAAGGAGAACCGTGATACATGGAACCTGTGGAAGGGATCAAAGCATCAAACAGCGACACACCAGTAAGAAAACAAGCAGCTTCCTTCCTACATAGATCGAACGGAGCCAAACCTGCGCAGGGAGACATCGCCTACTGCTTCAACCAGTAGCCTTTGCCAACTGCAGACGGCACAAAAAAGAAAAACCAGAAATCGTATCAGAAAATGAACCTCCAAGATTTCAAGGGAGGAGGGGGCGGGGGATCGGGGATCGGGATCGATCGACCGAGCGAAGAGAGGCGGCGTTACGGCGGTGAATGCTGGTGAGAGGGGTGGCGACCTCGGGGCGGGTGGACAGGCGGAGGTTCCTGGGAGGTAGACGAGGGCGAGCCGGAACGCGACCGACGCGACGAGCCATGTCCAGAAGCCGAGTGCGCGCTTCTGCTTCTTCGTCTCCGTCTTCTGCTACGTCGCCGTCGTCGTTTCTCTCTCCTCCATTTTTCGTGGTTCGACGCATTGGCGTCGGGCCCATAGGCGGAGGCGGAGGCAGAGGCGGAGGAGTCGGGAGCGACGGACTCCGACGCTGACGGAGGCAACCGGCGGAGCAGCGTCGGCGTCGGAGTTTGCTGGAAGAGAGGCGCGACTTCGAGGACGAGAGAGAGAGCGGACTAGAGGTCGCGAGAGGGAGGTAGAGGGGCGTCGGCGTCAGAGTCGGGTTCAGGGGAGGAGGCGGGAGGCTGCGTCGGGCGGAATCGAGGGCGGCGGAGGCGGCGGAGGTGGAGGTGGTCGGGCCGTCGGCGTGGCGTCAGGGTGGGGGCGATGGAAGCAACCAACGGAGGCGGAGAGGAGAGAGACAGAGAGGAGAGAGAGGACAACGGGGAGAGAGACGGACCAGGTCGTGCCACGCGAGGCGCGAAGAAAGAGACTCAGAAGAACAAACCCTCAGTCAATCAGTCCGAAAATTTTTCAAAAATGGCACCTGACACGAGGACATGTGTCGTCTTCTTACCGCCTTCTGCGTCTTACGTACCCAATATTTTCTCGGGAGAGAGACAGACCAGGTCGTCCCACGCGAGGCACGAAGAAAGAGACTCAGAAGAACAAACCCTCAGTCAATCAGTCCGAAAATTTTTCAAAAATGGCGCCTGACACGAGGACACGTGTCGTCTTCTTACCGCCTTCTTATTTGCCAGGCTGAAGCGTCTTACGTACCTAATATTTTCTCAATATTTTCTCCTAGGGAGATCGGCCACAAGTACTTTCTCTTGCCGCAGCAGTTCTTTCGGTCCATCCTCACCTTCGTCACCATCGCCTCCTCCGTCACGTCGCAAAAGCCGTAGGACCCGAGCCCGCTCCCTCGGGACGTCAATAGCTGCCGGAACGCATTCCTGAGGAAAGCGGCCATGTGCCAGCCCTTCGACGTCTAGAGGACCCCTCTGGGTGCCTCCGGACAGGTGTGTCCGATGAGTTCATATCGCAGCTGATGGAGGAAGGAGGGTGAGTTGAAAAGGAAGCAAGTCGCGAGAGCAGTAGCAAAGGCAAGTAGAAACCCGTCAATAGAATGTGCACGACGCCCCAACTGGAGAGGGATTACTCGCAGCTAGTGGGTCGTCGAGGCGTGGGAGCCGAAGCTCGAGACGATGAGAAAGAGCGACAAGAAGAGGTCTTCCTCTTCCTTCGGATGAAAAGGAGGAAGAAGCTGCCATTGCCTCCATCCAAAGTCTCCGGATTTCTTTCGAATAAATAATATTTTTTACTTGTAATTTATGGCGTTTGGGTTACGTTGGAATTTTGGAGAATTTTACGAGAATGGCCTTGAGTTTTATGTGCAACATAATAAATTATCACGTTGGTCGTTCACTTATAATTTTTCATTAGAAGGATTCTCACTAAATCTTTTTTTTTTTGGAAAAGATAAAAATCAAGAAAGAAAAAAGTGAAGGTTGGAAACGGATTGACAAATGAACCGGTTCCCATTGATGACATGCGGTCCTTAGCTGGCCGTTCCTCCCTCACTTTTCTATCACTTGACAGAGAAACGGTCAGCTAAGACTTTTCAATTGTTTTCCATATTCTTCTCTTGAATTAGCTTCTGATTTTTCTGTGCGTCCTCATCACCTTAGTTTTTTTTTTTTCCTTTCTTTCTTTCTTTCTTTCTTTCTTGGTCGGTCCTACGCTAATCCTACTCTAACACTCACTCTTAGATTTTTGTCATGTCTCCTTGCAGGGTGGGGGAGTCGAAATCCACTCCTGAAATAAAATCATCCCCACCCCAATCCCCAGAGAATGTGGAAATTTAAACCCCCAACCTCCCCTTTCCAAGATGGAAAAGTGGTCACTGGGGCGAACCCCCAATGGTTATCACCTTAGTTTATTTGTCTTTTTTGTCTCTCTTTCAAGTTCCATGCCCCACCCCTTATTATTCCAGTCAAGGCGATTAATTAATGTGCCGGCCCTTTTGATCCTAACATTGTCTCACTATTATTATTATTTTTTTTTTAATGACCTGGGAATCTCCGTACAGCCGATAGCCGGCAGCCGGCAACCGGCAGCCCGGCCGGCAACCGGCAGCCCGCAGCCGGCAGCCGGCAACTAGCCACGTAAACCCGGGGGCACTAGCGCGGGGCCCACCTCCCATGGCACCCTACTTAAATCGCGCAATGAGGGCGAGAAGTTTCAAACCTCTATCCTCCCGAATGAGGGGTCAAAGTGCGAACCAACTTGTCTTCATTATTTCTTATTGTTATGTTGCTATCACAACAAACTACAGCTCAAGCTCCATCACTTTATTAGCTTGAAAAGAAAATTGGCATACACAAGCTATGGATGAAGCGAAGAGAGTAGAAGGAGGACTCGCCGGGGACGCCCAGACACCGCTTATCAAGGAACATGGCGAAGGTGACTTGTGCAAGAAAATTGACAGAAACGATGGCGGAGATCGCATCGACAATGTGCCTGACCAGCCTGTTGCCAAGCAAGTAGAGGAGCAGCCACAGGTTAAGCAGAAGAGCAAGAGGGTTGCGACTTTGGATGCATTTAGAGGCCTCACCATAGTGGTAATTTTAACTCCTAAAATCCATATATGTTACAGTCATTAGCCTATTGCATTATCTGCCAATACTTATACTTACGAGGCACTTGTTAATTCTTTGCTGATAATGTTTTTGAACTTATGTACAGTTGATGATACTTGCGGATGATGCTGGGGGAGCATATCCACGCATCGACCACCCGCCTTGGAATGGTTGCACGTTGGCTGTTTTTGTCATGCCTTTCTTTCTCTTCATCGTTGGCGTGGCAATCGCCCTTGTTCTCAAGGTACTAGAATTCCCACTCCAATCGTTGCTCGTTTCCGTTAATGAAATTAGTTCTGTCACTTGTCTGGCTATAGCTAGAAAATCTGCTCCCCGCCAACTAGAAGATTTGTTCTTCATTCTGACAACATAGTCGCACTTTCCAACTTTGAATGAAATGGCAGCATCGTATGGATATCAGTAAACTGTTCCAATATAAGTAGAGTCTGAGAGTTTTTATGTTTCATCTAATGGGACATATTCGAGATAATTTCCAAAAGGGCTGGGCGGATAATTTGGTGTTGAGAGCTCATGTTAGTTCAGTGTCCTATAATGCAAAGTTTCGGCAATGTACATATTTTCTGCTTCACCCTCTGTGGAAACAGAAGCATTTGAGCATGTTATCAGCACAGTTTCTCGATATTGCAGAAAATTCCCAGAATCAAGGATGCAATAAAAAAGATTGTCATAAGGACATTGAAGCTTCTTTGCTGGGGCATTCTGGTGCAAGGTAACATCAATACTCCTCCTGGCTTTGTCTTTCCTTTTTGTCTGTCCTGAGAGCGGTAAGATGTTCTTTCTTAGTCCTGCGGCATTGATATTCAAATGTGATTCTGCTGGCTAAGGATTCGAAGAAGCGTTTCATGCTTTCTCGGTCAATTATAAATGTTCTTTCGCAGAAGACAAATTAAAGCTTTTTGGCAACTAAAAAAAAAAAAATCTATTTTAATAGATGAATTAACAAAAGATAATACAAAAAGATTAGGTATAATTGGCAACTAAACAAGCTCTGCAGGAGGATATTTCCATGCACCTGATGATCTGTCCTATGGAGTAGACATGAAGTACATCCGATGGTGCGGCATCCTTCAGGTTATTTTTGGATTTCAATAATAAGTACTTCGAAATTCTTCCCTTAAATTGGCGTATCAGATCAGATTCAAGCCATCTATCATGCTCACAACTATATGTCTCGTGCATTTTCGCAGCGAATAGCACTTGTTTACTTTATCGTAGCCCTAATAGAGACTCTCACCACAAAGCACAGACCAGCAGTACTTGAGCCTGGACATTTATCTATTTTCACAGCATACCGTTGGCAATGGTGAGTTCAATATTGTGCTTAGATTACTGAGAGTCAACTTATACCTTGACTAATGATCTAAGTGATTTATGATAGGATGGGGGGATTTGTCGCTTTTGTAATTTACATGGTGACGACGTATGCTTTATATGTTCCTGATTGGAGCTTCGTTGTCCATGGCCAGGATGAACCTGAGAGATATACAGTATGTATAAGTGTCATAAAGTCTTGGAGGTACTTTTTGTTGGAGAAATGACTTCAAGTGAAAAACTTTGATTTCTTTTGCTCGACTTGTGCAAGGTCACATGTGGAATGAGAGGACACCTAGGTCCTGCATGCAACGCGGTCGGCTACGTCGACCGTCAGGTTTGGGGCATCAATCATCTGTATACGCAACCAGTCTGGCAACGATTAAAGGTTAGCTTTTATTCGTCAGAGAAAATTTTCTAATCTGACTTGTTCTGATCAGAAGCTTGTCACCAATTGATCTTGCTTGAAGGCTTGCACCCTTAGTTCCCCGAGTTCCGGCCCTTTTCGTGATGATGCTCCTGCGTGGTGCAGGGCTCCGTTTGAGCCAGAAGGCTTATTGAGGTTCTGACAGTTTATCCTTGCCGTGTTCTCATTTGGCCATCTTGTTTGGACCTACTAGCTTTATGTTTGAATGATTGTGTTCTTTTTTGCCTTGCACAGTACAATTTCAGCCATTCTATCCGGCACTATTGGCATCCACTACGGGCATGTCCTGATTCACTTCAAGGTAAGATCATGAATTGTGCTTGGACAAATTTGCCTTTCTGATCAACCTTGAAGGCTTGTAAAGATGGTAATTGGTTTTGCAGGGTCACTCTGAGAGGCTCAAGCAGTGGGTCTCAATGGGGCTTTGCTTACTTATTGTTGCCATTATCCTACATTTTACAGATGGTGATCTCCTTCGACTCTTTAATGCCGCCATTGATTACAACTCTCATGTTATAGATCGCAGGATTTACAATATTTTTTGCGATTTTTCTTCCGGTGGATGATTGAAACAGCCTACCCCTGATTTTGCAGCCATTCCTATTAACAAGCAGCTTTACAGCTTCAGTTATGTCTGCTTCACAGCTGGTGTAGCCGGAATTGTGTTTTCTGCCTTCTACATAGTGGTAAATAATTGCAACTTTAGATACTTAGTTGTCGCAAGGTTAAACAAATAGCCGATGCAAATTGACAACCTGTTTTCACTCCTACTTGGAATTTCACGAATGATCTACAGATCGATGTTTGGGGATTGAGAACGCCCTTCTTATTCCTGGAGTGGATTGGAATGAACGCGATGCTTGTGTTCGTGATGGTTCCACAGGGCATCTTCGCTTCATTCATAAATGGATGGTACTACAAAGATCCAGACAACAATCTGGTAAGTAGTGCAGAAAGCCCTGTTCATGCAGAATTCACATCTCATCAGATAAAACTTTCCTGCCTTAGTTCGAATACAGAAAACTGTGCTGGATCATGCAAGCTGAGAAAACTTTCCGCTACTTGAGCAGGTGAATTGGATCCAAAAGCACATATTCATCAACGTTTGGCACTCGGAGCGGTTAGGGACGCTCTTGTACGTGATATTCGCGGAGATAGTTTTCTGGGGAGTCGTCTCCGGCATCCTACACAAACTGGGTATATACTGGAAGCTATGAGAACCAACCATCTGCAGATGGCTATTCGTTGCTCCTCTCGCACGTTCTGAATTGGCTTCCTTTCTTTTTTCCTGGCTTCTCTTGTACTTTTCGGAAGTTGCTCGGATTTTAATCTGCTTTGTTTTACTGTCAATGTGGGTTTTGTTGTACCTAAGCATATCTTGATTCAGGAAGCGTAATATGTTTTCCCTACCTAATGCATCTGTTGAAATAACAATTAGCATTGATCCTTGAAATTTATTGGAAGTAGCATGATTTTGATGTAGGAATAGTATTAGACATTGCTCCTTGAAATTTACGAATCTATGTAGTAAGCGACACTCTAATTTGATTGAGCTGCTTGTAACAATTCATGCCATAAGTCGACTGCAACACTCATCTCAAGAGTTTTGATCGGAAAGGAGATTGACAGGATATGATTTAGTCAGACTTGCTCTGTTTTCGTCTTACATAATGAATGGTGGTGAGCCTCTATATGGGAAGCATTAGGAGTAAGGGGTGAATGATAATCATTCTGGTCAGAAATTGATTTGTGGAAGAGAAATAGATTTTTTCTATTTCTAGAAGAATTTCTAAGCAAAAATAACCGTTTGATAACGATACAAAATTTCTTCATTTCGAACGGCGGCGACCGGCGATCGGCGACTGGCGGACGATGGCGGTGGGCAGCAACAACCGGCGACGGCGGATGATGTTCGGTGGCGACGAACAATGAGAAAATTTTTTATTTCTCATTTCTATTCTAGAAATAGAAAAGTAGAAAATTCTTACTTCTGATTTTTATTTCAAATCTATTTCTAAAACCAAAATCTATTTCAGAATTAGAAAAATGAAATAATGTTAAACAAGTTTGGAATAGAAAAATTGTTTCCAGAACAGAAACAACGGGTTGTCATACTCCCCTAAAAGTACCACAAAATGAACTCGTACAACATCAAAAATCAACTTTTGCCCCAAATGTTGGGGTCGATGCGAATTTTCACAAGAAAAAATACTAACCGAAAAATCTTAAACAAACAAATGTTCACATCCATCAATTTCTCCGCAAGAGTTCACCGTGAAGTTTTATTTGAAATAGATTTGAGCCCCTTCATGTAAGTTTATCCCTTGATTAAAAGAAAATACGAGACTAAAATTGCAATATACAGTAAATCACACTATAAATACATGGAATCTTTCGAGCCCATGAAATAGTATGACATAATAAAATACAAGAAAGCACAAAGTAAGAATGTAAATTCCCCTCTCTGGATGGCTTTTCTTCGTTGTCAAAATCTTAATTCTTTTTCTTTTCTTTTTTTGTGAACAACTTGGTTTGAGAATGACAATCAATCTGTTTCTGTTGACGAACTCTATGGTACGCACTTAATGCTGATCTATATTCAAATTTCAAGGAAATTGCCTTATTTTTTCTTGATGGAGTCCAAACACTTGCCCATTTATCTGATGTTTCTTAGAGAAGCCACACCTTGATGAAATTAAACAAACATAAAGTCCTAATTATCATTACCAAATGCGGCCAAGTTGATAGATAATATTACTTCGACAGTTTGGGCATCAAACAGATTATTGAACATCTGTTCATTTCGTTTCTGTTCCTCCCTCAAAGTAGATGTATTAAAGGTTTATAAAAAAAAATTAAAGAAAAGAAAAGGACAACTTCAGTCGCAAGTCACGTTTTCAAAGTGAGATAAATTTTCTGCATTATAAAAAAACTTGAAAAGAAGAAGATGTCCCTATTTTGTTTGTCCTGCTTTAATTATCGAGAAAATGGGCCAAATCAGAATCCAGAAAAGATCTCGAGGGTTTGAATGAAAATGGCAATTCTGCCAGAAGTCACCAAGTTGGGGCCCAAAATTTCCATACAAGATCCCGAAGTTTTTTGTCTTTTTCCTCTTGACCATATCGAAACTTTCCTACTAATTCAGACCCCAAAAGAAAAAAAAACAATATTCCTTTCGGCACAAACTCGTCAGCAGTCCGCCGCTGGAAAAACGCCGAAACCGCCAGCGACGGCTCGAAGATGAATAGACTCCAAGGCAAAGTCGTCATCGTCACCGGCGGCGTGAGCGGCATAGGCGAGGCGACGGCTCGGCTCTTTGCCGCCCACGGCGCTCGCATGGTCGTCATTGCCGACGTCCAAGAAACGGGCCGAGAAGTCGCCGCCTCCATCGGCACCGGTAACTGCACCTACGTACACTGCGACGTCATGGAGGAGCTCCAGGTGGAGTCCCTGGTCCGATCGACCGTCGACCTCGGGGGCCGCCTTGACATCATGTTCAGCAACGTCGGCGTCGTGAGCGGGGGCGACCAAACGGTGCTCGACCTCGACCTGGGCCAGTTCGACCGCGTCATGGAGATCAACGTGCGCGGGATGGCCGCCTGCATAAAGCACACGGCGCGCGCAATGGTGGAGGGCGGCGTGAGGGGTAGCATCATGTGCACGTCGAGCGTCACGGGGTGCTCCGGCGGGGTCCGCAACACGGACTACCACGTGTCGAAGCATGCGCTGGGGGGCTGGTGCGGTCGGCGAGCGTGCAGTTAGGTGCCCACGGGATTTGCGTCAACTCGGTGTCGCCGTACGCGGTGGCGACGCCCGGGCTGTGCCGCATGCTGGGGACGAAGGTGGAGGATGCGAAGAGGGGGTACGAGCAGTACGTGTGCCTGAAAGGCGGGGAGCCGATGAAGGCGCGGCACGTGGCGGAGGCGGTGCTGTTTCTGGCGAGCGACGAGGCGGCATTCGTGATGGGGCATGATCTAATGGTGGACGGCGGATTCCTGCACCAGCCGTTCAGGTCAAGTCAGCAATGGCCGTCTCCCGGCTCCAGCCAGTAGCTTTTTTTTTCGGACTAATTACATAAGAATATAGTAGAGCGAGAATAATTTTGGAAATGATGGCATTTGCGAATATCTACATGAAATGGTTGGTGGTGTAATATGCAAGAATAATTTTGGAAATGATGGGGAAAAATGTATCTTTTCCTTCGATAATCGTGGGCGGAACGCCGAGAAGACCAAGGGTAAGAAGAATCGTGGTGCCTCGAGTGACCCAATGGGGGATCTTGCACAAAGGATGACGAAACTGGAGTTGTTCATCTCCGATGTCCAAGGATCGGTCGACAACCTAACCCAGACCGTGGACGGAGTAGATGCTGGAAGGGAGGAGCTGGTTGCCGAGGTGCAAGAACTCAAGACCGGCATGGGAGAACTCCGACACGAGTTGCTGGGGACTATAAGGGAAGAACTGGCGCAACGGTACAAACCTTTGGAAGCGACGATAGCATCCATGCGCGCGGAGATAGCAGAGCTTACGACTAAGCTTGCTGAATCGGAAGCAGCACGCGTGAATGGGGTGATCACGGTGCAAGCTCCACGAGTGGACACGCCAAAGCCGAAGGAATTCCGAGGCTCGCGGGTGGCCAAAGACGTGGACAACTTCCTATGGTACATGGAGAGGTACTTCCAAGCCATGGAAATCAACGACAAGCAATCACGGGTAAACACTGCATCCATGTACTTGGTAGATAATGCACTGTTGTGGTGGCGTCGTCGGTCGGATGATAGGTGTGGGAACCCTATCACGACATGGGGTGGTTTTGTCGAGAAGTTCCGACGGAACTATTTTCCAGCATATGCGGAGGAAGAAGCTCGTGACGAGTTGAAGCGTCTCGAGCAGAAAGGTGGTGTGCGCGACTACATCAAGCGGTTCTCGGAGTTGCTACTCCAGATCCCTTCGATGAATGAAGTGGAGGCGTACCACCAATTTATGAGTGGTCTCAAGCCATGGACTAAGCAAGAGCTGAAGCGATGCAACGTGGGAGATCTCACGATGGCCATGACCGTAGCCGAATCGCTTGTGGAGTACAAAGCGCCTTCAACATCCCGATCGGATTCTTGTCCGAGGGAGAAAGCCATTGGTGGGGGAGATCGGGGGAGATACAACCGCCCAACCGGAGGTAGACCACCAACTAATCCTCATAGGACGCATGCGGAATCGAGCGGTGGAGGACAACGAAAGGTACGCTCATACAAATGCTTTTTCTGTGATGGTCCGCACATGGCTAGGGGTGAGCGGTTCTCGGTTCCTTACAGGTTCCGCTTGGAACCTACCCCGGAACGGGTTCCTCATTTTTGGAACCGGAACCTACCGTCGTAACCGAGAACCTGGAACCTACCCTGTCACAGGTTCCGGGGTCGGTTCTGGTTCCAATAGGTTCCAACAGGTCCCCCATTCCAAGTCCTCTCCATGGAAGTCAAAATCTGCCTGGAGGATTCATGCGGTACAAATAATTGTCTTGAGCAAGATGAGCCAAGAAATTGCAGACTTGGAAAGAGGATAACTAAGCAATATGCCATCAAAAATGTTTATGAAATTAAAGCAAAGAGACATTGTAACTTTTCATTGTCCCATCTACACATATCAAAGAATTTGTACGTACGTCCAGAAATTTTGTCATCACAGTATCACATGGACCATGTCCTATGCTGGAAGACAGAAAGTAAAAAAGCAAGAAAGAATGTAAAACTTAGTGGTATTGAGATTCAGTTATGACAGCAGCTAAGATTGTAACTAAGAGAAATTGACAAGCAAAAAACATATTTCCAAACAGGGAAAAGGCAAATTACTTCATCTAAGCACAGACTTTTGTCCCCTGCTAAATGAATTCAATTTTTCCCGGTCATACGAGGACAACGGGCTCTCTATTTCAAAGCCAGTGTCCGATCTTGTGCTTCAGAGATCTCAATGTTTTTGGCTATAGTAATAATTCTTTAAAGGAAAGTACTACCATTGTATCCCCATTCCCTCCACCACTTGCATCAAGAGAGCCATGCCAGCGACCTTTAAGGATCACTTCGTTTGCTGAACTATAGTGCCCACGTATCACCTGAGACACAGATAATTAAACATCATGGCTTACCGATACAGTTTCAAAATGATAAACATATTGAGAACCAGCTTTCCACTTCGATCAGAGGAATGACCATTCAAAGTACCAACATTAATATTACAAGTACTAAAAAGAGGAAAAAGGATCTCCATCTCCACAATATGTGTACACAATATTGATAAAGAACATAGTAAATACAGATTTCATTAGGCAGTCAACGACCAAATGCTGTAGAACACCAAAACAAGCCAAGACAGGTTCTTCAATGGCAATGTAAAATTTTCTGGTGGCAAATTTAACAATTTCATTGAATGCGGTGAGGAAAACAAATATGCATCTTCTACTTTGGACGAAATATTGGACCAAGTAGAAGAACGAAAGATGCTTACAGCAAAGAATACGAGGCTGAAGGACTTCCGGACAATCTCAAGAGGATTCGAAAGCCGTTTGGAGACCTAATAAACACATTGAATCAAATCAGGTACCACAAACTTTCTTAAATGCCAAAACCTATAAGATAGCATGCTGAGAAATAGATCAGCAAATAGCCAAGTGAGAAAATGTATATCCAAAGTGAAGGATCACAAGGAAGCAAGCATCTAATTAAAAAACAACCTTTTCTTTTAGAAGCTCTTCAGCTTCGACGTACAAGTGAGCATGTACTGCGACCGAAATATCTTTCCAATCACAACAGACATGATTGTCATTAATGAAAGAGCACCCATTGATCCTAAAAGAACCTGTTCATATATTTTAAAGAGCATCAGAACATAAGAGTTTTTAGACATTCTACTAAAGGCTGTCCATCCCAGCACTAAAATTAGTAAAGAAGGTAAACGATCCTGAAAAATAACAGGATCAAGTTTTCAGTGCTACAATTTGTCGCCCATCATGGGCAGAATCCTATTGAAGCATCTAATATTAGTTCACATGAAGAGTAAATTCTCTAGTATGTTGTAAAATATTGCGTGGCGAATAAATAATAGAAAGAATAGAGAGATTGAGTAGAGAAAATGGGACACCGGAGATAGTAGAGAAAGCAAGAGAAGAGGGTGTGACTGTTTATTCGATGGATGTTGTGATAGTTGTGATTGTACATCAAAACTAAACTCCTATTTATAGGAGAACAAGAATGTACTTAACATTAATATCAATGTATCGAATGATACATGTCTTGGATAAGGGAGATGAACGTTCATTGTACAGGAGATGTATTTAGAAAGTATGATACAAATGTACCATAATAAGTACATTAGATAAGATGAATATAATGAATATTCATTCATGTATTTCATTAATTCATGTATTTTATAACACTCCCCCTTGAATATTCATTGTATTCATTATGATTGTGCATAAAATGATACTGCCTCATTAAAAACCTTAAGCCGGAAAAACCCAGTGGGACAAAAACCGGACAAAAGGGAAAAAGAGTGCAGAGCACAAATGTTATGATCTCTCCCTTTTATGGATGCATTAATTGCCTCGTTAAAAACTTTAAGTCGGAAAAACCCTGTGGGAAAAAATCGGACAAAAAGAAAAAAGAGTGCAATGCATATATAGCCACTGCAGGGGCTAATCAATCTTGCATCTTGTGAACTCGCCGCATATCAATGTTGTAATGCATAGTTCATAATATCTCCCCCTCAATTGAGCCATATAGCCACTTCTGGGGCTAATCAATCTTGCATCTTATGAACTCGCCGCATACCAATGCCATATACTAATTTCTCAAAAGTTGATGTTGGCAATGATTTGCTAAAAAGATCTGCAAGATTATTTATGGATCGAATCTGTTTAACATCAATTTGTCGACTTTCTTGGAGTTCATGAGTATAGAAAAACTTCGGCGAGATATGCTTGGTCCTATCACCTTTGATATATCCTCCCCGACTTGTGCAACACAAGCAGCATTATCTTCATAAATTATAGTGGGAGAATTTGTAACCGGTATTAAACAACAAGAATTATGAATATGCGTTATAACGGATCTTAACCAAACACACTCTCTTCCAGCTTCATATAAAGCAATAATTTCAGAGTGGTTAGAAGATGTAGCTACTAGCGATTGCTTAGTAGAACGCCAAGAAATAGCGGTGCCGTTATAACAAAATAAATACCCGGTTTGAGAGCGAGCCTTATGTGGATCGGATCTATATCCAGCATCAGCATATCCAACTAAACCGAGTTAGTGGAATCTTTGGAATAATATAATCCCAAATCTATGGTTCCTCGGAGATAACGGAAAATATGTTTAATTCCATTCCAATGTCTCCGAGTTGGCTCGGAACTAAATCGTGCCAATAAATTTACCGCAAAAGCGATATACGGTCTCGTACATTGTGCCAAGTACATCAAAGCCCCAATTGCATTGAGATATGGTACTTCAGGACCAAGTATCTCTTCATTTGATTCTCTAGGACGAAATGGGTCCTTTTGGGGATCTAGAGACCTTACAACCATAGGGGTGCTCAATGGGTGAGCTTTGTCCACGTTGAAGCGTTTAAGCAATCTTTCAACGTATCTTGATTGATGGACGATTATTCCATTTGCTTTATGCTCAAGCTCTAGACCAAGACAAAGTTTGGTTTTACCCAAATCTTTAACTTCAAACTCCCTTTTCAAATATTCAGCAGTTTCAGCTAACTCTTCGGAGTTCCAATTAAATTTATATCGTCGACATAAACTGCTACAATAGCAAATCCGGTTTCTGATTTCTTAATAAACACGCATGGGCAGATAGGATCATTCTTGTACCTTTCCTTAATTAGGTACTCACTTAGGCGTTGATACCACATGCGACCGGATTGCTTTAACCCGTACAAGGATCTTTGCAATTTTATTGAGAATAAATTGCGGGGAGTGCATGCTTCGGGCATTTTGAATCCCTCGGGAATTTTCATATAAATATCAGAATCTAATGAGCCATATAAATATGCCGTCACAACGTCCATAAGACGCATTTCCAATCTTTCAAAGATTGCTAGGCTAATGAGAAAACGAAATGTAATCATATCCATCACAGGTGAATATGTCTCATTATAATCAATCCCAGGTCTCTGGGAGAATCCTTGGGCAACGAGTCGGGCTTTATACCTGACAACCTCGTTTTTCTCATTTCGTTTTCGGATAAATACCCATTTATATCCAACGGGCTTTACATTATCGGGGATACGAGTTACGGGTCCAAAAACCTCTCGTTTAGTTAGGGAAGCTAATTCAGCCTTAATTGCTTCCTCCCACTTAGGCCAATCTTGCCTTTGACGACATTCAATAATAGATTGCGGCTCACAATCACCATCCATAATTTTATGGGCAGCGAGAATGCAAAAGCATCATCAATGATGATTTCATTTCGATCCCAAATTTCATTATAATATGTAATGGAATTCTCGGTATTCCGGGATTGATGTTCCTTTCATGGGTTTGCGCCTCTTCGGGGGCAATAAGCTCTTCGGGAGCAAGCACAACACTAGGCTCTTTCCGGAGCGGATTCCGATTCTTTCCCCTTCGTTTTCGAGGAGCGGTATCTTTTGATCCTATCGGTCTACCACGCTTCAAGTGCGGGGATTTTGATCCATTTTAGCTTGTTCTTCGGGAACACTATCCTAGCCGGAGCATTTGTAGCTGGAATATGAGACTTTGTTACCTTAGTAGCATCATTAAATGCATCAGGAAGTCTATTGGCCATAGCCTGTAAATGGATTATGCGCTGCACCTCGTTTTCACATTCAAGAGTCCTTGGGTCTAATTGAGATAAATTTTTCTCATTCCAAGAGAAAACCTTAACTGGTTTTTGTTTTGCAGTCATGGAAGTTGTAGGTATCCCAATTGATGGAAACCTAATCTCATCAAAATGACAATCTGCAAACCTGGCAGTAAAAAGATCACCAGTAGTTGGTTCCAAGAACCTAATGATAGATGGTGAATTAAACCCAACATAAATGCCCAAACGGCGTTGGGGACCCATTTTCATCCTTTTTGGCGGTGCTACAGGCACCTGCACTGCACAACCAAATGTGCGAAGATGTGAAACATCTGGTTCATAACCAAGGACCATTTGAAGGGGAGATTGTAAAAGATTAGCAGTGGGGCGTAATCTTATTAGAGCTGCCGCATGCAAAACTACATGACCCCATGCTGTATCCTTGATATTCGTTCTCAATAATAGAGTGCGGGCAATGATTTGGATACGTTTAATCAAGGATTCTGCCAATCCATTTTGAGTATGAACATATGCAACCGAGTGCTCAACCTCGATTCCAAGTGAAGCACAATATGTATCAAAACTCTTTGATGTAAATTCACCAGCATTATCCATCCTTATGCTCTTAATTGGATAATCGGGAATTGTGCCCGGAGCTTTATAATCTGCGCAAGCAAACGTGCAAATGCGACATTGCGCGTGGATAATAGGCAAACATGTGACCATCTACATTATGCGTCCACTAATACCATAAAATATCGAAATGGTCCACTTGGTGGTTGTATTGGTCCACAAATATCACCCTGAATTCTTTGCAAGAATAAAGGAGATTCAAGATTAACCTTTGTCATGGAAGGTTTGATAATGAGCTTTCCTTGTGAGCAAGCCTCACAATTATAATCTTTGGACAACAATACCTTTATATCTTTTAAAGGGTGCCCTTTTGTATTTTGAATTATCCTACGCATCATTGAAGCGCCAGGATGACCAAGGCGATCATGCCACAGTCCAAACTGATCACGGCTTACCAATCTCCAGGATGTGGTGGCGTAGGTTTCAATAGCCTTAATCATGACACAATACAAACCCATAGAGGAAGCTTCTAGCTTCTCATGGATGGTCTTCAGGCCCATCTTATAAGAGGAAATACCAATGTATTCCTTATCTTGCTCATAAATAGTCTCAATATGGTACCCATTACGGCGTACATCTTTGAAACGAGCAGATTCCTCTTTGATTTAATGCTTAGAAACGCATTCTCAATATGGAGGATTGTGCCATTTGGCAAAATAATTGTGGCATTCCCAAAACCATCAATAATCTGAACAGGACCTGATATTGTATGGATTTGTGCCTTCCGCAATGTCATACTCGAGAAAAAGTGTCTACTACGAAATATAGTATGTGTTGTTGCACTATCAAGCAAACAAACATCTTCCTTTTTCTCGGTATTTTCCATTTGCATTTATATTGACAACTTCAGGTGTCAAGTATCATAAAAGTTGCATATTAGTTATATAGTCGAAAAATTTCAAAAAAAAGAAATATTATATAAGGCTTATAAGCATTTCATAAAGAACAATAAAAAGTAATACATTTAAAGTAAAACAACATAAACCACCAATCTGATTATCAAAGTAATCAGAGGTCCTCAAAGAAATCAGAGACATCCAATGATGCATTTGCTGCTTCAGGAGCAAGAGGAGTCCCACCAACGGAGATATTGTTGGCCTCAACAGTGGTTATGGCAGTAGGATTGATTTCAATGGCATGAGATTCACCACGCTTGCCCGTATTCTTTAAAGATGCCTGGTATAGGTCAACAAAATGTTTTGGTGTACGACAGTACGTGACCGAGTGCCCGGTCATGCCACAGCGATGACAAAGACTTTCATTAATCACCTTCTTTGGCTTCTTTTCTTTGCCATGATTCAGGCCAAAGTTTGATTTCCTAGGGCGGTTAAATTTCTTGCCGTCCCTTCTAGGATTATATTCTTGCCTGCGCTTATAGCCCTTAGAATGGCCAGTATTTTTCTCAAAGATAGCATGTGCTTCAGGCAATGCTTTTGAGCCACGGAGTCTAAGATCATGATTTTTGAGCAGCAATTCATTAGTTTGCTCGGCAAGTAAGAAGCACAGAAATTAATTCAGAGTATGTGGCAAGCGCGCTGCCGGTATTGCTGTTGCAATACAATATTTGAAGCATGGAAGGTGGAGAAAGTTTTCTCTAACAATTCTGCATCAGCAAGTTTGATACCGCATAACTCAAGCCGAGAAACGATATCAAATAAAGCAGAATTATAGTCGGACAACGATTTAAAATCTTGCAGTCGAGATTTTGCCAATCATATTGTGCTTGAGGGAGGATAACAGTTTTGGTATGATCATACCTATCCTTCAACCTCCTCCACAAGATATGAGGGTCTCGCACGGATAAATATTGAGTCTGCGGGCTCTCATGCAAATGACGGCGGATAAATATCAACGCATTTGCTTTATCCTTTTCATTTGAGGTTCCATCCTCCATGATTGTATTAGCGAGACCTTGCCCTTGGAGATGCATTTCCAAGTCAAGGCACCAGGATAAATAATTATTTCCACTCACTTCCAGGATGTGGAATTTGGGCTTTTCAATATATGCCATAATCCTTGCAAAAGTAAATCCTTAAATTAATTAGAAGGATTTCTGAATATCCACCGCTACTTCGGGAGCGAAGGATATTTTTAGATTTGAAATTTGGCTTCGGGCCAAGAAAAATAAAAATGAAGAAATTGGTAGAAGAAGATGAAGTATAAGATGATTAATAAAATGAATACCCACCTTGCAAAAATTACTTACTCACGGTAGATCTTCGTGCTGATAACGTGTTGTAAAATATTGCGTGGCGAATAAATAATAGAAAGAATAGAGAGATTGAGTAGAGAAAATGGGACACCGGAGATAGTAGAGAAAGCAAGAGAAGCGGGTGTGACTTTTATTCGATGGATGTTGTGATAGTTGTGATTGTACATCAAAACTAAACTCCTATTTATAGGAGAACAAGAATGTACTTAACATTAATATCAATGTATCGAATGATACATGTACTTGGATAAGGGAGATGAACGTTCATTGTACAGGGAGATGTATTTAGAAAGTATGATACAAATGTACCATAATAAGTACATTAGATAAGATGAATATAATGAATATCCATTCATGTATTTCATTAATTCATGTATTTTATAACATAGTATTATCGAGCAGAAAAAACAAAATTTTGACAGGTGTAAATGATTGGTGAACCTTAGATGATATTTCCTTCATAAGGAGATATTTTCAGGTCAAATCTATAGGTTGATAACAATATTAGATAAATTATTCATGCCAAATCAAGTTCTGACACCACTAGTGTGTGCCAAAGAGAGAGAGAGAGAGGGAGGGAGGGAGGGAGGGAGAGAGAGAGAGAGAGATTACCAGTCCCTTTTTGTATTGCATGGCCAATAGTGCAGCAATGAAGAATGTCTGGGCAACAAGAACAACCATGAGTCAATACATATTTTAAACAGTATTCGCATTAAGCAAGCATTAACTTCTCTCATCAAATAAAGTTGATAGATTAAAGAGGTCATATCCTTATAATGAATGTACAATAAAGACAAAGTAGGTGTTATTAGCAAAAACACAAATGCACAAGAAAATTCAAATCTTCCAATGAAAATATCTTATTTTACGGTAGCGAGAGATAGGTTAACTAATGAATCAGATTTTACTGAGACAAAGAAGAGCTCCAAATATATTAAACTCGAGGAACCATGCAATTGACCTTGACAAGAGCCCCAGGCAAAGTCACTTTTGTTTTTAATGCAGAAAAAGAGATATCATGGAGTGAATGGATACTGCACTCTAGCATTTCTAGTTCTAGGACCTAAGCAATGACAACATTGACAAGAGATACACAGGCTCGTATTGCATCAGACCATCACAAGCACATAGAATGGATAAAGAGGACCTAACTTAGACCAACCATCAAAGGGGGAAGTTAATGCATGTCAACACAGTGAAATAGTTCATATGATCATGTTAACTCCCCATGACATTATAAGGTAATATCCTGTCACATGGAATAGATAATGGACTATTCCTTTATTGCTCGCATCAACAGATTCTCTTAGAATTATAAAGTATGCCAGCAATGCAACAAGTCCACAAATTGGAATGTGAAAATTTGCTCAACTTCTGGTCAAAAGAAAAATAAAACTAGCTCACCTTAGCCTAAAGAGCCATTTCGACAACATCTATTCCAACTACTTTTGGCAGGCGACCAAGGACATCTTTACAGATATTTAAGATGCAAAGTAAAAGGCGGTTCCTACAGAAGAATCGATGAAGAGAATTAAGTGGGCAATCATAACTAAGAAACTTCAGTTAAATGCAGGGAAAAAAAATGATACTGCGAGTGACTTCCCCCTTTGTACTTAATGTGTCATTACCTGTCATCGATATTGCGCATTGTCCATTGAGGTGGAGCAACACTCTGGCTTCTAAGGTTATCAAATCCCTATAAGAGGCTCGATAAGAAGCCAAATATAATAAATAGAGAAAAAATGGAATAGCCAATTTCAGAAGTAAAATATTGCATAGCCGTTTCCTTTCCTTATGTTCTTTTGTCTGCAAGTCAAATCATGTAGACCACATGATTTATAACAAAAAAGTTTGATTTAAAGTTGTGGCCTTACCAACATAAATGTGCATCCGCTGGGGTCATTTGTTATAACTTCAACCTTTGAAAGATGCTTGAGCTTGTACAACTTTGCTGGCTACATTGTCGAAAATAGCGGAAGTCAACGGCATTTCAAGATGAAAAGTACATAATGAGGGATGCATCATAGAGTAGAAAACTATAATTCGTGGAAGCAAAGAGCAGGGTCTTTGAAATATGCCCCAACCAAACATATTTTGATCACTCCTTTTTGATAAAAATGAAATAATCATGCGTCATGGTAGATTTTTCAACTCTTATTTCCTGCTAAACACGCTACCTACTTATATTTGGTACTGCCAGTTAAATGTGATGATTGATCTCTGATATGAGTTGGCCAAGGTCCAATATCTTTATTGACACATTCTAGAGATAACACAAAAGCCCAAGATAGAAACATAGAATAGGAACAAAATTATATATATATATATATATAAATATATATATATATATTGTCAAGGTACCAGTCATAAGAGGAACATAATATTAACCATGCATATAGCGACAATTTGGCCAGCAAGGGACCAGTCCTATCAACAAGATGTATAAGGCTATTAGCAGCAACATAGCCATGACTGAGAACCATATATGATTTACACAACTTACAGATTCATAAAGTTAATAAAAAAAAGCAAGATTAAGTAGAAACAAAAGATTGGCTTAGAATATGCTCTCAAGTCATTCTGACATGCTTAGAACTTCTTTAAAAACTCATAACATCTTATGGACCTAAATGTACAAGCCCATGTAGAAGCGTAGACCACACTGGCAAAATTCAAAACCATCCAAGTGCCATAGTTCTCTGTGTAAGCATTGTGGATTGCACAGACAGCGAAATAGGAGGGTGTGTCAGGGATTCATACTCTTGGGAAATGTATCACTGGCAAATGGGCAAATTAAAAACCCTACATCTTCTACAAGAACTTACCGTCTGTGGGAAATATCCACAGACGGATGATTCACTACCTGATTCTGATGGGCTACCATACACATTTAGAGAGTTTTAAAAACAAGCTATACTTGCTTACCAAGAATTTAATAGGACCTGGTGAAACACGCTCCATTCAAAAAATTTATACTGGTATATCCTTTCATATAATGTCTACATATTTCTATAGGCCAAAAATCTCATTTTGTGTATCACTTTAGTCACTATATCACCTAAAATAATCTTAAAACGAAGACTTGGCTATAAGTTTTCCAAGCAAATATGTTTCCATTGTAATATCCATACACATAGCTAAGGTTCCACCCACAACACTCTAGCTACAGCAACAGCAAGAGCTTTTAAATAATCACAGCATGTTCATCTATCGAAAAATGCACGTGTCAAGTTTGAGACTCCTCATTTAGATGTAGTAAATGCAAGTTTATGTGCTAATGCATGAGGATGTAAAGGGAGAGAGACAGGGCTTGGAGTGTGGTAGCCTACTTTAGCATTCCAAGTTTGTCCATGCACTCCACCAAGTTGTTGTGGCTGAAGAGCAACAATAGGAAAAGATGGTTCAGTGTTACATAAAGATATTGATATTGCTTAGTACTTACAAAACATAATTTCCCCACCCTCTAGATACAAATCCTACTGCCTTGACATTTGAGGGGTTTTCCAGCCTACTATATTTAATAAAGCTCTGCATCCAATGAGAACATATATCCAACACCAGACCAATAGCTTCAGGATTTGGAGGATTTTTTTGTTTACTTTGATGACCATGTGACAGTTTCGATTTCTGCCAGGCTAGGATAGAAAGGAAGCCAGTCCAACTCTTCACATACCACCTATGAAGTAGGGAAAAAAAATCTCAGATTTGTAGATTTGGGTATTTGAGCACACTAAGATAGTTAAAAAATAAATGCTAACCTCCACATGGGGAAGAAATCCTCTCCATTGCCCACTTTTAGCTAGGAAGGAAGCCACAGAAGTTTGTGTTATTGCAGATGATTGTCTAACAGTCCATTGCAAACAAACATAATTTCTTTTTCTTTTTCTTTTTTTTTTTTAATCCAGCAAACAAAATGCAAAAAGGAAACTAGCAGTGGCACCTTAAGAGCCGGTAGAACACGGCCTTCAACTTGAGTAAAGCTATTGCTGATAAACTCTATTTATTGGCCATAATCTCTGCATTAACATCCATATCTATAAAAAAACAGAAGAAGAGAGATTGGATAAAATATTCACTTATAGATATACAAAAAGAATTACAATATATAAAGATATAATCAATGTCACTTACCCAACTCAAATTTTTCTGCATTCTCGATGCACTCCTCAACATCAATCGGTACACGAACGGCTCTCAACCAATCTTGAGTGCAAATCAAAGGTTCCACTACTTTAGGAGTTAGAGAACTTCGAAAGCCATCAAGCACACGACCCGATGTACTAAAAGTTGACTCGGAAGCAACGGTAGATACGGGAATGGACAAAATATCTCGAGTCATCAAAGAAAGGATCTTATATTTTGAGCCATTAGTCTTCCACCACATCAAAAGGTCAAGATCAAGATCCTTTTCATTTTTTTCTTGAAGATACTCATCAAGCTCGGACTTGTTGTCATCACACCCTTGTTCATTCGAGTATAAAAACATTTTCTTCCAAGCTTGGGCATCATACTTCTTTATTCTTTCACTAGAATCACTACCACCCGAATCGACATTGGAAGCACTACCACTTGCACCCGAACTATGGCCACCAAAATTTTGATCACTTGAAATAAGAGAAGAATAAGATTGCTCATAAAATTCATACAAACGCTCTAATGCATCCTTCACCTTGTAATGCATCTCTTTAACTTTCAATTCATCATCATAAATTTGTCCATACAAGAAATTCACATAATTCAACTTGGCTCTAGGATCTAACACAACCGCAATCAACACCATCATATTCACTTTATCCAAGCTTCCATAATATTTATCAAATTTTTCTTTCATTTTCACACCCATATCTTGAAGCCGAGGATCCGAAGCATTGACCGCATCTTTCAAATATCTATACAAAAGAGCTATTCCTTCAAAATAATCATTGGAAGTAACATATGAACTCCCCGACATCCGATTGGTGGCATCATAGAATACTTTGAGAAAATCTAAAAGAATAATAGCATTTTCTCAATCATCATCAATAGGAGTTTCATGATTCAGCTCACTTGCAAAGGATATATTGTCGTCTTCCATTCTTTGGAAAGCTTTTCTGAACTTTATGGATGTGTCTAACATGAGAGAAGTGGAATTCCATCTAGTGGCAACATCAAGAACTACCGAACCCTTATAAGTGATATTTTCACTCTTAATGCAAGACTGAAATGCATTGGCTCTTGTGGGAGAACTCTTTACATATCTAACCACATTCCGGATACGTGCAATGGAGTCACGTACCATAGTCAAGCCATCTCTCACAATCAAATTCAATATATGAATTGTGCATCTCATGTGTAAAACACTACCATCCAATATCAACGACTTTTCTTTGGAAAATTTATCCCTCAAATAGTTAATTGCAACATCATTCGAGCTAGCATTATCCATAGTGATTGTGGATACTTTCTTTTCAATTCCCCACTCTTCAATGCATTTTTCCACCATCCTCCCAATCTCCCTACCCCTATGACTATGCATCACCACAAAATTGATGATTCTTTTATGCAACTTCCAATTTTCATCAATAAAATGAGCAGTGAGACACAAATAATTCAGATTTTGAATGGAAGTCCATGTATCGGTTGTGAGTGCGATCCTAGAATTAATCCGTTGAAAAAATTCTTCAAAGAAGTTTTTTCATCTAAATACAACTTCATGCAATCTTTGGCCATTGTGAAACATGATATATGTTTGAAGAGAGGTTGTAGCTCACCGACAAATTCACGAAATCCAACACGCTCAACCAAGGAAAAAGGTTGCTCATCAATGATGATGAACCGAGCAAGCATCCGCCTACAACGTTCTTGATTAAACGCCCATGTCGATAAGACACTACCAGCAGTAGAATCTCCTCCTGACTTGCCAGCCACGTCTACATTACGTGGTGCAAAGAATCTCTGTCTCTTATCTACATTACGGGGAAACCTCCTACATGTGGTCAAGTGTTTTCTCATCGCAGAAGTACCGTTAGCAACACGATACTTAAGCATAGTCCCACAATGAATGCACTTCACTTGATTTGTTTTTCCATCCTTATCATTAATTCTAGTATAATGATTCCAGCATTCCGATGTATATTTCTTATCAAGGGGAAGATGAGAACCAGCCTTACTTGTGGCACTCGTGGTAGGGGGTGCCTCTTCTTCATTTTCATGGCTAGAAAACTCCAATTATGTGATCGGAGTCATCTCCTCAGGTCCCTCCACCTCCATTGATGTATTATCTTGATTCATTAACTTTGCACTACACAACAATAACATAATATAATTAATTTAGTTGATAACAATGTTAATACAGTATAATACAACATACCAATGCTGTATAGAAACATAATACAACACTTTTATACATAAGCTAAGTCTATTATGTTGAAATATAGCATACCAATGTTCTATAGAAACATAATACGGCACTTTTATACATAAGCTAAGTCTATTATGTTGAAATACAGCATACCAATGTTCTATAGAAATGTAATACGGCACTTTTATACATAAGCTAAGTCTATTATGTTGAGATACAGCATATCAATGCTGTATAGAAACATAATACAGCACAATAATAGATGTGAACTCCTATAACAAAGTGATGATCAGCACTTACTTAAGTACATATGCATAATGAGTATACTACAAACAGAATTCCTTTTGTCAAAAGAAGAAAAAACAATTTGGGCAAGCTGCCACCGCAAGAAAGTTCACCCGTTATGCTGAGGAAGAGAGAGGTGCAGCAAAAACCAAAAGAGATGGTATGTCTATTGAACAAAACTAAACGAACAATCGTGCTATTTCATTTATATAATTCTATTACATGCATAAAAGATTAAAAAAAGTATTAAGAAAACATATTGTAGAAGCAATGATGTTTCTACCTAATTAACCTTTTGATTGTCTCTATTATAAAAAGTTTAGCCCAAGACTCCATCATTACCAAAAGATAAAGAGGCAGCATGAGAACATCAACGAAAATTCATTTAACCAAGTGAAAGAAAGCCATTATTCATATTTCTAGTATGTGCATATTTTTTTTAAACAATATGCAGAACCCAATACATGAGAATGAGATGCCCAAACATTTAGATAAATCCATGGAGAATATGTACTCCAACACCAAAATCCACAAGTTTGTATAGACTGCATCTATTGTGTGACATGTGACTAATCAGAAAATAAAATTGACAAGTGAAGGACCATACAAAGGCGTGGAGAAGAACACCGCAGTTTTATGAATGGTATATCACTCAAGCATGCCCACAAACAGTCAACAACAGCCAATCCTTTCCTCTTGATTAAGTTGTAGTCTTCTTTTGAGACACATTGTTTCCCAACAGGACTGTACAAAACATAGTAAAAGAGTTAGTGCATCTGTCCAGGATAAGATGTAGGTTTTATGAATGCAAGCATAGGATGGTTCCAAATTATACATTCCAAGAAGTGCTTTTGCTTGTTAGTGGCT
Organism: Eucalyptus sp. ANBG9806169; assembly: GCA_014182395.1. Taxonomy (NCBI): domain Eukaryota; kingdom Viridiplantae; phylum Streptophyta; class Magnoliopsida; order Myrtales; family Myrtaceae; genus Eucalyptus; species Eucalyptus sp. ANBG9806169. The sequence continues at coordinate 25,029,493 of CM024583.1, forward strand.
CTAAGACTTGAACGAAGCATGCTAGAAGCTTCGATTTTTTAGACATGCCAGCTACAGAAGATCAAAGACATTGATCTAGCCAAATTATCTAAACATTTTATTTTAAAATTAAATTTGCTACATTTGGTTAGAACATATTAAATAGCAGCTCCATAAGCATATGTGAGTCACATATAGCATTCTACAGATAAGAAAAGTTGCTTTAGAGCAAATAAGGAGTATATAATTTAGCATGGTAAAACATTCCAGAACTAATAATAATATGTTGCTTGGAAACATTCATCTAATCAAATTGCTTGAGATTCACTACCATCAAATAAGGCAACCTCTCATTATAATCAGAGACAAAGAAGACCAATAGACTCCAAACGAAGCTGAAGAAAACATCAAATGAAACAGGTGATTCGCAAGTACTGTGCAATCTCAGCAGCTGTAAAGCCAGAGAGATTTTAAACAATGGAGAAGTTCAATGCCATCTCATTCATTCAAATAAGCAACACATAAAAACAGACCTCTAGTGCATGACAGCATGTAAGCTCGTCATCATAGAAGTATTTGCATGTACTCTGAATCGGTTGAGGCTCAAAACCTAACACAAAGTTCACATAAACAAGCACTAGTTTACACAGATTGAGCCTCCTCTTAATTATCTTGTTTGATCTAATAGGAGAAACATGAATCTTTAACTGCTATTTTTGGTCGGTAGTGATAAAATATCATATGAAAATTCCAGGACCGACATAATCTAACGTCCTGATCCCGGACCTGGCCTGGGTCCGGGAGTCACTTCACCATTTAGAGATGAGAATATGAATGCTTCATTTTACTTTTGAAACATTTTATTTCCTTACATTGAGAAGAAGAGCAATCCAGAACGCAAATGGCTGCCTGAACGTCACCTCCGCCGATTGGGGCTTGTCTTTTTTCCCGTGCCGTCATCATAACTAATTAATCAAACCATTGGCATCATCCTAAAAAAGGATATAAGATCTATTCTAAGCAAAAACTTGAAAAAGTAGTCTATAATGTGAAGTTTCTTCCTTGCCTCTGGAGCTGGATCTTATCCACAGTCCCACAGGATGAGAAATACGTCGCCAACTCGCTTGTCATGGCAAAAGGTATGATAAAGCACATGTGAACTGTTAATGAGTGTATGAGGTTAAAAGGTATTCTTGTCTTTTTGTACTACCATTATATGTTCTATATAGAGTAGGATGCCACAACGGATGAAAGATTTTTCACTCTCTCTTCTCTCTACTCTTCACTTTTCTCTTGTTCTTTTCTTTTTTGACATAGCAACAGAGAATTCAAAAGAGAAACTGAAGGCTTGTTCATACACTCATGAACATATAATGATTGAACAAAAAGACAAGAACACCCCAAAACACTCATAAAAATGAACCATTAGAAAGATTCTTAAATACCTCAAAGCAATGCCACCAAACCCATTATTCACGCGCAGCTCCTGCAAGGGTTTTTTCATCGATCAAATCACTAACATTTAATAAATAGTTATCTCACAAGACTTCACAAGGTATTAAGCATCATCATTAAATCATAAGTAATTATGCAAATAGCATCTTACCAATTATAATATGTCCAACTAAATCATATAACATTAATGTGGATTTGCAGGGAAAAAAGCACCTATTCGGCATATTGCCTCTATGTCAGGCAATTTCAGTTATTTCTTTCTGCTAGTTTTATATCAATGACTCTGAAAATCAATAGGTGATTGTTCTATAAAACATCTACCTTTGTTCAGTCAAAACAAGACAGATAAAATCATAACTCAAGAAACCAATTCTAAGCATCAAAAAGCATTATTAATTATAATGCCACTACTCATAGGGCACAACTGAATCAACCGACTGCAACTACAGACTATGAAATTGGTAGGGGATTTTGGTAAGGCATGGCGCTTGTTAGGCGATTGTGATCACCAATGGCAATCGCGAAGCCGGCATACAATCAAACACGAGCAACCGACACTCGGTGGCCCCATATCGTACCAACAAACAGACAAACTAGAAAAAATTTCTCTCTTTTCTCTCGCGGGGAAAAGGGTTGAGAAGAAGCCGTGAGAAGTTCAAGAGGAGGGGAAAAGGAGAAACGACTTGAGCATGGTTGGTGGGTCTCGCTAGGGCCCCCCCAAAAACCGACAAAGAAAACACGAACCCAAATCAAAACAGGGAAAAACGAGAGTTCCCAAAATGCATCTCGAGCAGCCGAAGCGCGCGACCAACCAGCATCCGTACCTTGAATCCTAAGGCAAGCTGAACGAAACCCAGTAGCTTACGAGTACGGAAGAAGGAACGGAAGCGAGTGGTGCCGTCAGAGGTCAGCGGCGGTGCCGTCAAGGGAGAGTGGAGGTGGCCTCGAGCAGGGGTTGGCGAGTGGTGGCGTCGAGGACTCGAGGGTGAGCGGCGGTGGCATTGAGGGCGAGCAACGGTGGCGTCGAGGGCGAGCGACGAGCCACAAGTCAGCGGCGGTGATGTCGAGGGCGAGAGGTGGTGGCCTCGAGCAGGGATCGCCGAGTGGTGGTGTCGAGGGCGAGTGACAGTGCCGTCGAGGGAAAACGGCGAGCCAAGGCCCAAAGGTCAGGCGCGGTGTCTTTGAGTGCGAGCGGAGGTGGCCTCGACCCTTGAGCAAAGATCGGTGGCAGTGGCGTCGAGGGCGACCGGCGGTGGCGTTGAGCAGAGGTGGAGAACGGACGGGCGAAGAGAGAACTATCAACTGTGACTGTGAGTCTGTGAGAGAAAAAGTGTCGTCTCGTGTGGATTCTGTGGAAGAAGTGAGAGACTGAGACTGAGAGTGATGTTTTGATTTGGGGATTTTTTTGCCCTAACCGGACGGGTTCCGGTTCCTAGAATAGGGGAACCGGGGGGAACCGGAACCGAACAGGAACCTCCGGTTCCCGATTCTACCCGGGAACCACGCTCACCCCTACATGGCGCGGGACTGCCCAAACAAGGCAAAGCTGGCTGCGCTTTGCAAAGAGGATGAGTCTAAGGAGGAAACGCGGTTGGGTTCCCTGCACCTCCTTGGCACGATGAAGTCCAAGAAGGCGAAGGAGCCTAAAGGCTTGATGTTCGCGGATGTGAAGATCGGCACAACCACGATGAGTGCACTTGTGGACACGGGAGCGTCCGATATCTTCATCTCGGAGGAGACTGCGAAGAAACTCAACCTACGAGTTGAGAAGGGAGCCGGTTGGCTCAAAACGGTGAACTCAAAGGAAGTCCCTGCAATCGGTGTCGCACGGGATGTGGAGCCGCAACTTGGGCCATGGAAGAGCAAGGAGACTCTCGAGGTAATTCCACTTGACGATTACGATCTAGTCATTGGAATGAAATTCTTAGATAAAATCCATGCATTTGTTGTACCATTCGCCGAGTGTACATGCGTGTTAGACAAGAATTGTCAATGCGTGATCCCGGTTCATCGTGAGTCGGAGCGTGATCGAAGGGTGATCTCGGCCATGCGACTCACCAAAGGAGCAAGGAAGGGTGAGGTGACCATCCTTGCTGCCTTGAAGATCGAGGAGGACAAGGGTGAAGGGAAGGAAGTCCTGACGGAGGTAACCTAAATCCTCGGATCGTTCAAGGACGTGATGCCTTCGGAGCTGCCGAAGAGACTGCCACCCAAGAGAGAGGTGAATCATCGGATCGAGCTTGTGCCTGACGCTCGACCGCCTGCCATGGCGCCGTACTGCATGGCACCTCCCAAACTGGAAGAGTTGAGGAGGCAACTCAATGAGCTACTCAACGCAAGGTATATTCGACCGTCTAAGGCCCCGTTCGGTGCGCCGGTTCTATTCCAAAAGAAGCACGATAGATCACTCCGGATGTGCATCAATTACCAGGCGCTGAACAAGTTGACCGTGAAGAACAAGTACCCGATCCCGCTCATCGCGGATCTATTCAATCAGCTTGGTGGAGCGCAATGGTTTACCAAGCTGGATCTCTGATCGGGAAACTACCAGGTTCGGATCGCTGAGGGGGACGAGCCGAAGACAGCCTATGTGACGAGGTATGGATCCTATGAATTCTTGGTGATGTCGTTCGGCTTAACCAACGCTCCGGCTACATTCTATACGTTAATGAATAAGGTACTCCACCCTTTCCTAGATAGGTTTGTTGTGGTTTACCTAGATGATATTGTAGTCTATAGTTGGACGTTAGAAGAGCATGTCGAGCATCTAAGACAGGTCTTCCAAGTTCTGCGAGAACGAACTCTACGTTAAGCGTGAGAAATGTGCATTTGCACAAGAATAAGTTCCATTCCTGGGACACATCGTCGGGGGTGGATGTGTGCGGATGGACAAAGCCAAGATCCAGTTGATCGTCGAATGGGAGCCGCCGGCCAAGGTGACGGGGTTGAGGTCGTTCTTGGGCCTCACCAACTACTACCGGCGCTTCATCCAGAGCTACTCGAGCATCATCGCGCCGCTCACGGACATGCTGAAGAAGGAGAAGTCGTGGGAGTGGACGGATCGATGCCAGAGGGCGTTCGAATGTTTGAAGAAGGCTGTGACGGAAGAGCCGGTGTTGGCACTGCCTGACCACACCAAGCCTTACGAGGTGGAGACTGACGCATTGGATTTTGCCATTGGTGGTGTGCTTATGCAGGATGGCCATCCGGTGGCGTTCGAGTCCCAGAAGTTGAACGATACTGAGCGACGGTATACTGTTCAAGAAAAGAAGATGACCGCGGTAGTCCACTGCCTTCGGACGTGGAGGCATTATTTCCTGGGATCCAAGTTCGTCGTGAGGACGGTCAACGTAGCCACGAGTTATTTCCAGACCCAAAAGAAGCTGAGTCCAAAGCAAGCTCGTTGGCAAGACTTCTTGGCGGAGTTCGACTACGCGTTGGAGTACAAGCCGGGGAAGGCCAACTCCGTGGCGGACGCATTGAGTCGGAAGATGGAGTTGATGAGCCAAACGGTGAGTCGACCAAGTTGTCCTTGGGTCGACCGGATCAAAGAAGGGTTGGAGCATGATCCAAGAGCCCAAGCCCTCATCGGGTACGCAAAGGAAGGCAAGACCCGACAATTCTAGTGTGAGGACGAGCTCCTCTACACCAAAGGAAGGCGCATGTATGTGCCATTCTATGGGAAGCTAAGAAAGGAGATTCTGCGCAAGTGCCACGACTCGAAGTGGGCGGGTCATCCAGGGATCCATCGCATGTTGGCCCTTGTCGAGGATCGCTACTACTGGCAACAAATGCGGGACGATGTGGAGCTGTATGTGAAGACTTGTCTGGTTTGCTAGTAAGACAAGCTGGAGCAACATTCGTCGCCGGGTTTGTTGGAACCACTTTTCATTCCTACTCGTCCATGGGAGAGTGTCTCCATGGACTTTATAGTCAATCTGCCGAAGTTCGGAGGGTGTTAGACTCTCATGGTCGTGGTGGACAGATTTTCTAAGTATGCAACCTTCGTGCCTACGAGTAAAGATTGCCCGACCAAGGAGGCGACCAAGCTGTTCATGAAGCACGTGATCAAGTACTGGGGTGTGCCACAAACGATCATGAGCGATCATGATCCTCGATTCACGGGGCGTTTCTAGTCCGAGTTGTTTAAGCTACTAGGGTCGGAGCTGAATATGTCGACGAGTTTGCATCCTCAAACCGACGGTCAGACGAAGTGAGTCAATGCACTCTTGGAGATCTACCTCCGGCACTACGTGAGCACAACGCAAGTGAATTGGGCAAAGCTGATCAACGTAGCCCAATTCTCTTATAATTTGCAGCGGAGTGAGTCAACCGGTCAAAGCCCGTTCGAGATTACGACGGGGCAGCAGCCGAATACCCCGAGTGCGGTTGCATCGAGCTATCGGGGGAGTAGTCCGCCCGCGTACAAGTTCGCCAAAGATTGGCAAGAGTAGGCCGATTTGGCAAGGGCGTGTCTACACAAGGCATCGAAGCGCATGAAGAAATGGGCGGATAAGAAGCATCGGCACGTGGAGTTCCAAGTGGGAGACCAAGTGTTGGCCAAGCTGCATGTGGTCCTTCGATACATGGATGTGCACAAGGGGTTGATCCGACGCTATGAAGGGCCATTTCGTGTGCTGCAACGGGTCGGGAAGGTTGCATACAAGCTAGAGCTACCACCGAAGTTAAAGGTACATCCGGTTTTCCACGTAAGTATGTTTAAACCTTTCCAGGTTGATGAGGAAGATCCGGATCGAGGAGAGTCATCACGGGTGCCACTCGGAGCAAAAACCTCGTATGACCGGGAGGTCGAGTGCATTATAGCAGATCGAGTCATACGGAAGCGGTACTATGTCCCGAAGCGCGAATACATGATCCGATGGAAGGGTCTTCCGGAGAGTGAAGCCAGTTGGGAGCCTGAGGAGAATCTTTGGCAGTTCAAGAAAGAGATCGAAGCCTTTCATGCCGAAGACGCGACGAGGGCGTCGCCTGATTAGGTGGGGGAGAATGTCACAACCCGTGAGAATGCAAAGCCAAGAGGGTTCTTAAGGACGGGCGTGACACATCCGACCCTCGACCTATATCCCCGAGACTTAAAGTATTCTCGAGTATACTCCTAGGGTGGGTAAATACGGTATTTGTACGCATACAATATAAATGCGAGTAGATGGTAGTTGGGAATAAACGTGGGTAGTTGGGAGATGCAATCTCCACCGTTAGATCCCTGAGATATCTACGAATACGGTTTACTTGTACTTGTATATAAGGGGGATTCCTCCCCTCATTTGTATCATCTCATTCTCAAGTAAAATACAAAACCAGAGCTTCTCTCTCTAGAGTTTCTCTCTCTAAGATCCTTGTGAGTGAGTGTGAGTAAGGCTAACTTGGGAAAAATTCCTAAGGCCGCACGGGCAAGGGAACGCTAGATCGATCGGCCCGTGACACTTGCCTGTGGCTGTTGGTCCCAAATATTTTAATTATACTAATTGAGTCATAAATCTTTTTACGTTTTGTCAATTGAGTCAATTTGATCATTTTTGTTTGGAGATCTTTGAATTGACATGACCGGCGCTAACGTGAATAATTTTAATACTTTTTAAAATTTCTTATTTTTTGTCTTTAATTCTTTTTTCATTCTTTACTTTTCTTTCTATTGTGTTGTCGAGGGTCATTAGGCCTTCGATCGTTGCAAGTGAGGCCAACCTCGCCCAAATTTGGGCAAGGCGATCTTGCTAGCTACCACAATGATTTGGGCAAGGCAATATTACTAACAACCATGATGATCTGGGCGAGGTAGCCTTGCCTATGGCTACAGACGCTCACCTGGATTTGGGTGAGGCCGAGTGAGGGCATCGTGGCTCTCACCAGTGGTTGGCAAGGGCATCATCACCGGTCATAGTTAAAAAACAAAAAGGAAAATAGAAGAAAAGAAACAAGGAAAAAAAATCATAAATGTATTAAAAAATTCCATGTCGATGCCAATCATGCCACGTAGAACAACAAAAATTATTTTATTTTAATATTCAATCATAATTAGTTATTTTGATTCATGTTAATTTATTAATTTAAAGAAAATAATTTTCTCATTTTAGTTATTTACATTTGGTCATAATAATATAAATGAATAATGACACAAATGGTCCCTAAATTTTGGCTCAATGTGTAATATAGTTCAGGAACTTTTAATTTATTCAAATAGTTTTGAACTTTAGCCCAATGTTCAATATGATCAATGAATTTTTAACTTGTTCAATGTGGTCCCTACACTTTTTGTATTTATTCAAATTATCCCCTGAACTACACAAAAATATTCAATGTCATCCTTCATTTAATTCAAGTTCATGGATAATATTAAATATTTTTTTATAACTCCGAGACTAAATTAAACATATACTAAAATTTTAGAGACCACATTAAGCATATTGAAAGTTCAAGGACCACGTTGCACATTAGGTTATAGTTCAAGAATCACATTGAATAATTCAGAAATCCATGGATCATATTGCATATTGGGTCAAAGTTGAGAGACTATTTATTTCATTCTCTCAAGTTTAAACTAATCTAAAACTTAAGGGAGAGTCCAACATGTTTCAGAAAGCTATCGGTCCACTACTTTTAGAACTCATGGGGTTGGGGCAAGCCTAGCCCCACCAGACTCGAGCTTTGCAGCTTCGGCCCTCCTCCCTTTTAATTTCAAGTCTCTGAAAAGATAAACATTTTCATGAGTGAGTGCAAAGGTTTACATTAAATATCATGGTCATTACATATATAATAGTATAGTTCAATCAAGCATTGATTATTGTTGAATGTATTTGTCTCGTTGTGTTTTAGATTGACTTATTTTGCTGATATCCTAAGAAACTAATCAATCTTTTAAAATTATTTTTGTCAAAGATTTTGCCTTTTTCTGACTCATTTGCTATAGGAAAAGTACAAGAAAAAGTTATAAACCCATTACATCGGTACCAATTCAATTATAAACGTTTTATTGGATTAATTTAATTTTAAACATTTTCACATTAGTATCAATTGAGACAATTTAGCTAATTTAAATCGAAAATTGCTAACATGAACGCCGGCTATTTTAGTGGCACGGTTAGCGCCGACATAGATATTTTTTTACAAATGATTATTGACCTTTGATCCGATGTGTAATATCATCTCTGAATTTTTAATTTGTTCAATGTGATTCATGAACATTGGCTCAATATGCGATGTCATCCCATAACTTTTAATTTCTTCATTATGGTCATTAATTTTTTTATAAATGTTCAATTTAGTTCTTGGACTATATGAAAATGTAAATTAATGGAAGCATAACATTAGATATTTTCATATAATTTAGGGACTAGATTGAATATTTACCAAAAATTTATGGACCGCATTGAATGAATTAAAAATTCATGGACGACATTGCACATTAAGCTAAAATTTATGATCATATTGAACAAAGTAAAAGTTTAGAGACGACATTACATATTGAATCGAAGTTCACAAACCGTTTGTGTAATTATCCCTATCACCAAAATGACACTAGAAGAAATCTATAGAGGGGCAATGGAGTAGTGAGGCACCAAGCATCGCCTAAACTATAAAATCTAAACGCAGCAAAAGAAGATTCATAGGATCTGAATGGGGTCTTAGTACGTGAAAGATGGAAATTCTCACGTGTTCTAGCACCGCGATTGGGTGCTTCTAGCATATGGTAAAAAAAGAGAAAGGTATACAAAAAAAAAAAAAAAAAGTCTTCTCTTTTAAGTCCGTGACCATCTACATGCATTTATTTTTAAACTACAAATTTGCATACTCATTTCAGCAAAATTGTACATCTAAGCACCCTCAGCTCATTTTTTTTCCATCTTCCAACACACTAACCCTAACCTACCAAACCCAACAGCAGGGCCCCTAACTTAGGTACCACTTCCCCTCCCCTGCCGTGGCCTCTTACCACTATGCCCACTCCACTAATTGGCTCCAGTAGCTAGTGTAGCCGACGACCACTCGCCATCGGCTACACCACCCCGGCCAATAGGCCGCCTGCCCAAGCAAACTGGTCTGTCAGCCAAGGGAGCTGGACGGCATGCCCCTTCCCTATGGACGGCCTTGGTCCCCTTGGCTAGTTGCCATGAGGCATGACCGCGACGAATTGAGGTAACCTCGGATCTAGGGCCACCACAACCATAGAGGCGCGACCATAGCCACAATGAAGTCACCGTGATTGTAGAGAGAGAGAGCTTGGGTTAGCGCATATGATGCCATCAATAACACTTTCAAAAAATAGTTGAAATTATAGTTCCTTCCTTTTTTTCCCTCTCTATTGTGGATATGTTTTACTAGGATTTGGAGAAATGTCCTTGAAGAATATCGAGGGATTGATAAGTGAATCGATAAAAGTTGTGAAAAGTCCTTTGTTGATTTTAGACAAGAGAGTAAATGATAAGAAATTTGAAAATACAACATTGGGATCAATTGTTGCTAGTGATGTAAAATACAAGAAAGTATAGATAAAAGATAAATTTACAAAAAGATCGTTGAGTTCTATGATTAATTGATGATCTTTTAGATAGAAAAGTGCGTGAGTATTTATAATCCACGAGTGATGGTTACAAACAATTATTTTTGAATTCACATGATCAAGTAACTTTCTAATCCTATTAGCAATCAGGAAAGTTAGTCCACGTAACAGTTATCAAGGTATAAGAAGTTATACAAATTCTAAATTAGCGGCAATAGATATAATTACCTAATAGTCATATCAATCCCTGTCGATCAATTTCTCAGGTTTTGATGAAAGATTCCGTCGATAATTTTTACGTTGTGTATATTTAATTCTTCAAATTATTTATTATTCTAATCGATTGTTGACCAAGTTTGTCACTTGTGGTCGAGAATATGCTGAGAATGCAGTTGTTTCCTCTTCTTCTTGTTTTTTCCTTCCTTCCTTCCCTTTGTGCGATGGAGATAGTTGCCCATAATGGTAATGACAAAATGTTAAACCCTCTTTTGAGTAATGGCTCCACCATTTTGATGTTCAAATGGCAATGATAGCATCAGAAGTGGGGGCCGGTGGTGGAGGTGGGGATGATTCGAGGTTAGGGTCTCTTTTTGGAGATTTTTTCATGAGGAGGGAATTTTAGTAATTTTAGTAAAGGTGAGTGTGCAAGCTTGTAGTTTTGAAAGCCGATGTATGTTTTTGAATTATTGATGAAACATTGAAACCTCACTCATATTTTTTGGTACCGTCCAAAATGTTAAAGAAAAACGAGACTTGTCCTGTTTAAGCCCGTAATTTTCCTAGAATCTGTTGTAATTTATCTAGAATCATTGTAAAATTGGTCACATCTATATGTATTAATTTGACTTTATGAGTTGTAATATATATGTAGTCGTTCTGATTCTGTCCCTCAAAAGTATTGCATTTCCCTTTAGGCTTGTTTGTGTCACGAAAAAGGAACAATTTAAAAATCATCTTTCTAAAAATGATTGTTTGTATCGCTTAAAATAATTAACCGATTAAAAATATTTTCTTCCAACAATAATTCACTTCCAAATATTTTCATGGACAATGAAATTGTTTTTCTTTTATTCATTTTTATAAGCAACACAAACGATTGTTTTTAAGAAAATATTTTTCAAATCATTTATTTTCCATGAAATAAATGGAGCCATAATGGATAATAATCTAATTATAGGTTCATAAATTGAAAATATTTTCACTTATTACTACTTACCATACCATAAATTTTTGTAAGTGATGCCATCACTGTAATTGTACCTACACTTAGTAATTTTTCTCAATGATTGTAATTTCATTGGAAGTCCCTGTAATTATACTTCGGGTATAGTAATATACCCCAAAGTCTTGTAGAGTTGAATTCAGAAAAATTGCCAATAATATTCTATGCTCATTACATTTGTATTAATTTAGTTTTAAACCTTTTAATATAGTCAATTTAGTTATAAACTTTTGACAATTGCTAATCTAGTCTATCCGATCAATTTTGAGTATAAATTATCATTACAAACGTCAATTGTTTTATGTGGCATTGCCGAAGCTAACATGAATGATTTTTTTTTTTATATTTTCAATTTTTTAATTAATTTAATTTTTTTCACCATGATCAACAAGGGTCGCCAAACCTAGCCAGATTTGCCTGTGGCCGCGACCCTCGCATAGTGGTTGGTGAGCTCTGGCAACCCTCGCTAAAAATAAATAAATAATTTGAAAAACATTAAAAAATAATAAGATTGTTTACGTCAACGATAATCGTGCCACGTAAGAGATGATCGACATCTATGTCAGTGATTTCCTACAAAAATTGGCCAAATGATCTATAGTGATAAGTTGTTAAGATTTATGATTGAATTGACACATATATAATAGGTTTAAAACTTTTTTGGTAATTATCCAAATTGAATTCCCTTGCAATTTTCCCTAAATCATCGTAAACAACCTAAGTTGTTTTTTGTACTTTTTCCCAATTGTATGTAACTAACCTCGAGGATCGTAAGTTTAGGGGCCCTATCAGTGAGTAATTATCCTCATTGCAACTTCCTGTAATTCATAGAAACGTTAACGATCTTATAGTTAGTAATTTTCCTTAAATGTTTGTAAATTGCTATCTATTTTTAAATCATCCGACTGGAAAGTTATTCTGTCTTAATCTAATTGCTCAAATTGAACAGGAACGGTCCTACATTTTCCAAAAGGGGCCCATAGAACTTCCCTTGCACTCGGTTTGAACCACACGATTCACAAGTGCTCCATGTAATTTGTCTATTTCAAACGCTGCTGTTGGTCTAAACTCAACAGTCCCGAGGATTTTTCAAAGCACATCAGTGTGTCGCACCACCGCATTTTTTTACAACTCTTCACATTTGATTGCAACGACGTAAAGTCATGAAACGACACCATGACCTGCTACGACATTTTTTTAAACATTTTTTTCGAAAGTACAGTGACATGTCGGAACATACACGGAACGCTAAGGATTACCGACGACACCAACCAAGACAAGTAAAGGCTGCCCAAGTATCTTGATCTACTTTGGCCCACGACAGGAGTGGCACACCGTGGAGGACCAGTCGCCGGAGGCCGGAACTGTATACGATCCTCAGGTGCCGTCGTGGATGCGCTTGGGTGTAGTCATTACCAAACAGTCAAGCCGGGGGCTACTGGAATGGGCTAAGGCAAAAAAACCGGTAGCTTTCTCCACTAACAACAACACCAATCTAATCGCTAAGAGCACAATAATCCTTTCGAGTAGGACCAACCACCGCCATCATCCTTTTCCCCCAAATGGACAAAAACAGAGGACGCAATTACACAACGCTTGAGTGGCAGCATTACCTATTATCTGATCATTTACATTTCATCTCTCTCTCTCTCTCTCTCGCAAGCAGGAGGACCAGAAGAAGGAAGAGGAAGATGGTGCTCTTGTATTACGTGCGCCATGTGGTCGAACTCTCGTTTTATGTATTCCGTCTGCTCCTGAGTGTGGTGGTCATGGTGACATGACGCCATCCCCGGTCGCTCCGACGAAGATCAACAACGGGCGCGAATCAGAGGGCTATATGAATCATCATATCGCTCTGGACAGTGCACTCGGATATACTACTAATCCTTCCGGTACATGAATATATCACTTCTTGCTATGAAGGAGCCTTCAGTATAACGACAGACGTCTGTGTTTTTCATAAAGAGCACTATCAAGTTCTCGTACTATTGAGTTTCACCGTGATCTTGCATCCGAGTACTACTTAGGGCGAATTTATGCTGAAGTTTTTACCTCTGTCTATTTGTTTATTTTCGGTTTTTGGCTAACTCCAGCAGTAGCCTAGTGCGTGCAAGTTCGACTCATCAAATCGTTTCTCAACCAAATGAATGGTCTCTTCGCCCTTAATAGCTTGTAGTAACCGGTATCAGTTATCCATTCAGCTAAGATGGTAGGCTAATTATACAAGTATCAACTTCGCTGAATGTTGCTTGGAATCCAATCAAATGATGTGATCATTTCACGTTTCTCATGCTCTTTCACCACCGTGAAGATCAGTTCAATTTCTTATTGGAATCGCATCGACATTGGCTGCTGCGTTTTCTTGGTCTTCTCTGAACCTTGCATACATATCGCCTTTGTAGAATTTCCTCGTCCTCAGAGACGAGGCAACCCAAAAATGTGGCTGCGGTGATGATCATGAAGGCCGTCTGATAGCACTTCACCCCGGCGCAGCTCAAGGGATCGCCTGCTCTCCTCATGAGCCCTGACGCTCTCAACTGCCTGTGCGCCTCTTTCTCATACAAATGCCCACCCACCTTCACATTGAAAATGAAAGAACCGATTGGGCTTGATATCGACCCAACTTTGTACAGCGCAGAGTAATGCTTGAGCCGGTAAACCTCAGATATGATGGTGCACACCAATGGTAGCTGCACCCCCAAGCAGAATCCCATGATCATTGTGGTGGTATAAAGAGAGTTCGGGACCGTGCTGGCAAGTAATGCGTGGCTGACGCAAGTGAAGAGGAGTGTCGCAGCGAGCATCAGGGGGCGGAGAAGCTTATACTTGATCAAAAGGTACTTTAAGTAGAAGCCCGCAAACACTCTACCGAGGAAAGTCCAGATGCTCACGAGCGAAATCAAGGTCGCGATACTATGAGGCGGATAGCCTACGGAACTACCGATTTGGCCGAGATTGTCGATCACGGCCAGGATTCCTCCCACCCTGCAGGTTGTTGAGACGATTAGTATTAACACGTCAATGTTGAAGATCTTGCAATATCGAATGGTCCTCTCCTCTCTTGGGTGGCCTAAAAATGTCGCCAAGGCAAGAAAGCGGGTCCAATTTTCTTGGAGGAGTTGACCTGGCTTCTGCAGGCGATGTTCTGCCGGGAGTTTGATCAACCAGTACCACTTCAAATGGAAGATCATCGGGCGAACATTTTATCTCAGCTTTCTGGACCTTGGTTTCTTCATTTACGATGAAACCAAGGACAACTAAGGCACTCCCGATGTATTCAGATCTGGTGAACTTAATCCTACTCTGTAGGATGATCATAATCATGAGAAACCCAGCAAGACCGAGCACGATATACAGGAGACGATAGAATACCGCGACCTCCTTCACTCGCTGAGAAGCTTTCATGATGCTAATCACCTGGATGGAAACTAGGGACACCGCTGCGGGAAGCCACGCAATCAGCAAAATGACTTTCTCCGGGTCATCGCCATAGGAGGCATGGTAGAACTGTGTGATGATAGCGCCGCTCAAGCCAATGAACCCCTTCATTAGGCCGATGACACATCCTCTGTTTTCCGGGAAGTTCTTGACGCATGTGACCAAGGCCCCGGTGTTGGGAAAGGAGAGAGTTTGTGCCGGCGCACGTGTAAAGACACAATTGCCATATTGGTGGCTTCGGGATGCAGCTGGTGACGGCGAGCCAAACTGTGAAGTAGCTGGAGAAGTTCGTGAGCGCCCCAATCAAGAGAACGGCCCACAGGGGCGCAAGCTCGTAGAACCCGGACACCACGCCCAGATTCCCACCCAGGTCCTTGTAGAAGCCTAGCAAGTTGAGGGTTGTCTGGTCGTAGCCAAAGTACGATTTGATGCCTTTGGAGTACAAGCCGAACATGTAGGACGTTCATTGACGGACATGATGAGGAGCGTCGAGGATAGCATGAACCACGGGCCTGTGAGCACCTGCCAGAGAAAGCTCTTGGGATATCCCCGATCCGTGCCATTGCTAGCGTCGGCTGCAGACTCGGGTACTGCCATCCTCTGCATCTGCCGTCTGTTGTTCTGGTCAGCAAGAACAAGGGAAGGGAATTGTGCTGTCTCCTAGGCGGAGAATCCAGTTTCAATATATAATGATTTCTTGTTAATGTCACACGAGAACGGTGGTATGTCCCATGGACTAGTAATTCAGTAAGCAGATCAAGACTTGGACTAAAGAAATCGCAAGTGTCGTCATTCCGGATTCAATTGTGAATAATTTACCGTCTGGCCGGCAGTCGAATCCTGGCCGACAAATTAAACTATATCTAGCAAACAGCTCGGACAGATCCCTTTGTCTTCTCTTTGCTATTGACATTGAGTAATTGTCGGAAGCATCCATCTCTCGTTGTACAGCAATCAGACGAACTCGCTGGGACAAAAGTTCGAACACCATATAGGTACTCCCAAAACCTGACGCCTGCATCCAACGTCCCCTGTATCTTCAAATGATCAGAGGTCACGTCTAACGCAATACTTAAAACATGTCAATCAGAGACACGTTTTTTGACGCATGCTTGCAAGAGAGTATAAGAAGCAAGAGACAAACACAAGGGCTTCAGATTAAACCTACGAAGAAGCGACGAGAAACCTTTCTTTACTGATCTGTAGGACTCGAGCCAATTAAGGCGAGCCCTCCAAAAATAGGCGTATGCTGCTATTTGCAGCGCGCATACGGTATTCTTTAGTAAAAGGCGAAAGAATAGTTCGCTCTGTGCTCACTGCGCAGCTGCTTGATTTGCAAAAGTGAGTCAGGTCTCATGTACTGGGAGTCTCTCCGGTGGTTGTGTGTGACCATTCGATGTGGGACTCTTGAACTTGACTCACGAGACTGGACGGTAGCAAGAAAAGCCACAAGATCCGAAAAAGAAAAAAAGCTGATAACTAAACAAGTAAAAGACTGGGTCACTGAGATTCGATTGGGCTATAAATCTTTGCTTCAAAGAACAGGAGAGATTCATGAAATCTGAAGGTAGCAAGAAAGGGTCTGGTCAACCCAGACATGTCGCAACTGTAACTTTGACTAAAGCTGGAGCTATTAGCTGAATTTAACCCTCCTAAGAACTTACATGGCGCATTGAGATTAAATCAAAAGCGTCATAACAGAGGTACTGACTTTACTTGATTGGCACCCAATAACTTGGAATGCATTACAGCGAGCTGATATGAAAGATTCAGAGAGGACCTTCGAACCTCGCCACAAAACAGAAATATGAATGGATTGACCTAATGAAATTGTGTCATGGAGAGTGCTTCGAATGCAGAGTGATGGAACATCGTGATAGTGCCACGGGTACCCACCACGAGCGGGGCGATGATACTGAGCTTCCCTTCTATCCTTGCAGATGAAGAAGGCTTTTGGGAAGTGGGGAAGATAGTGAAAATACTTATGAAGGAGAATATTTTAGCTTGACTTGAGAGCCGAAAAACCCACCTTCACGCCCTGTTCCTGTAAATCCAGGATGCTGCGCCTACAAGGTTGAGCTTCGGTAAATTGATTTGGTCCAATCGCTGCTACAACCACGAACATCTGAGTACTTTAAGAGAGCTATTGAGGTTGAGCTTCCTAGAGTTCTTCCGTGTTGGTTGGTAAGTCAATCTGGTTTACCGGCCTTTCGGATCCTCGGTAGCTGATGAGTTAAATGAAGCTGGGAGACCTTTATTCTGGTTCTGAGTTAAGGGCGTAACGAATCAAACTCCATGCACCAGTCCAAAATGCCTACTTCTTTTACCATAAACTCGTCACGCTATGCTAAGCATTTTCATATGGCATTCAAGCAATCCCTTCAATACTCACAAATTTGCACTAAATTTGTTGGGTTTATGCCAGTTAAGGCAGAACCCTCAAAAAATTGGAGTATGCTGCTATTTGCGGCGCGCACACGGTATTCTTTAGTAAAAGGCGAAAGAATAGTTCGCTCTGTGCTCACCGCGCAGCTGCTTGAGTTGTCCCATCGCTGAAAGAATCATAATGTATCGACTTCTCTCTTCTCCTGGTTCATCGCCTGTCGATATGGGACAACGTTGTGGTCGTTCTGTTTCGGGCTTTCTATGGTACGAAACGAGGCTTCTGTTCGAGCCCAGTTGTCAAAGTGACTTTGGGCCCCGATTTGTGGGCTGGTCCATGAAAACCCACGGGCTCAGCAGACCAAGATTCAAAGAGCCCGGGCGTGTAGGTTCTATATGCACTTCGCTGGAGAGAAGATTTAAACATAAACAAGAATATTTATTTTAACTCCCAAGAACAAGAAGGCTTGAGATTCAACTTTTTTTATTCCACCCTAATTAGTGAGCCTCTTGGAAACCAAAATAAAAAATAAAAAAAGGAGAAAGAAATCAAAGTTGAAGGGACCCTTTATTCTCTCGATTACATGATACCTCATTTGAAACTGGTTCGGTTTCATGTTTAATCTAGAAATCGACATTGCTAAGCCGATTCTCAAATAAAATCTCTAGCTCCTGATTTTTGGATTTAGACACCGACCAGCTCTTGTGTGAACCGGTGGGGCAATTCTGGTTTGGGCGGGTTCCTTTAATAAACCGGCCGGATCGCTTATCTTAATCTTATCCACTTTTGGACTCAGGCAGTCAATAAATCCTTTTTTCAACTCTCCATCGTCAATATGAGCGCATGTGACTGCTCGATCAATCATTGGCCTCCTCATGTCCTTGTCGACTCAACTTGATAGGAAGAGTCTTCTTTGGCTCGGTCAATGGGTATAGTTGAATTTTGGATGCCGATAAAAGGAAAATTAAAATCTGATGGACAAAATGAAAGGAACCTTTGGAAAATAACAACAACAACACGTCAATAGCAGTCATGATTTACTAGACGCAATTCGTTGCCTTTCCCTAAGACGCACAAAGAGATTTTTTTATTTTATTTTTGGGAAAGCTCAAACCTCAAATACAAATAGGACAAAGTTGTGAGAAGATTTTTTTTCTTTTAATTTTTTTTTTATTTCTACTGACAGCCACGCCCTTTTATAAGGAGATGAATAAACTATGATTTTAAGCCGGATGTTAATCTAATAATTTCTATCACTCGAGCACAGATCTCCGTTGCGTGCGGTGGAGGACAATAGTCTAACCATTGGACGGCCGAGATCGAATATCGAATCGACTCCCTTTCTGAGGAGCCGTGGCCGGCAGCCCCGGACAATGTCGACCGACGGTGTCACATTAGGTTTGACCACAATGATTAGATTAAAAATAAGAATATCATATTTTATTTGGATGGAGAGAGAGAGACTTTTAATGAGTTTACCCTCATTTCAGGATTTAACCAACAGTTTGAACATAACTTAAATTCTAAACAGAACATATATCAAAAGTTCAACCACAACAAATAAATTAAAAATCCAAGATTATATTACATATTGAACTAAATTTTAAAAACCACATTAAAAAAAATTAAAAGTTCGAGATCATATCAAAATTCAGATATAATTTGTGTCATTTTCCCTCAAATATTATGTGATTTTCATGCATTTTTGGGCATTAGTCAAATTATTAGGTTTAAATATCCCATGCTAACATAGAAAGACTAGGGACCCATCGAGTTAATCGCTTTTACTAAGCGATGTCATACTTTATAAGTGATTATTTTAGTGAGTGAGCCTAATTAAAGCATTTGATTCAGAGTTTACTACGATAACGAGTTTGAGCATCTTTAACACGCACATGGAATGAGATGCTTGAAGGTTGGGACCAATCGTGTGAACATTGAAAACCATAAAATGCTGAAGTTGGAACGAAATTGCTGTCTATTAATAGTAGAAAATGCACATTGCGACAAACTGTTTAGAGAATCCAAATAGTCTAACACATAAACTTAACATAACACCGAAACAATTAGTATTTTGAAAGCTACAGTTTCTGTATAATTATAAAATTGTATATCCTCTCGTCATAGTGCAGTTCAGCATTGAGAAAGCTTAAGTAAAACATATATTTTACTCCTTAAACTTAAAGAACAAAAAGAATGTCAATTTAAGTCCCTTAAAAAGTACAAGAAGCGAAGCTAAGTTCCTTTATAAAATTGAAAATGAACTTGCATAAATGAATCATTAAAAGAACAATGAATAGATTTATGGAAAACACATTATTTTGCATATAAAGTTAGTTCCAATTTTACGCAGACAATTCTATCCACCCTTAATTTGAGAAATTTAATGGCCTACTCTTTAAAATCAATAACATACAATTTTTGTTTGACATTGATTATGCATGTTATTCTTGCTCTAAATGAAATTGCAAATTGAAAAAAACAAGAGTATCTAGAACTTGTTGCCGGCCCCAAAATATTTAGAGATATCCAAATGAAAAGTAAACAATACTTTTATTTTCCCTAAATATATTCCAAAATTACTCTATTACGCTACTTGAGTTTATATGGTCTTCAAGAAATACATGTGAATTCATCAATGTCATAAGGCCAGTTAGCCCTACATTTTCTTGGGAGCCAATAAACTTTGTTGGGAAATGATCTCATCAGAAGATCCAATACCAAAAGCTTAAGACTAGAAGGCTATGGTGCGCACCACATTTCCTATTTTAACACCAATCTTCACATGATATGAAGCCGATGCAAAGATAAAAGTCTTAACCGTAGACAAAATGACTAGACGAACCTCATAAATATATTCAACGAAAGTTCAAAGGATGATTTGTGACTCGGATACCATATTAAAAATCTAGGCTATCAAAACATACCGCACAATGTATTTTATATCTTATTTATTCGCCTTTTTCTTGCATCAAAAGTGTGAAAAGAAGAGATCAGCAGGAGAGAGAGAGAGAGAGAGGAGGAAAACACAAGATGGGACGAAATGAGAGCAATGGCGACTGTCACTGTATACAACCTCAAAACAAATATTCACACCTTGTTGATCTCCTGTTGCAACAAGGAGTCTCTCGTACGACACCAAGAGAACAATAATCAACTTTAGTATGCTCACGAGCTGGCTGTCGGGCCTCCTTCTTCAAAGCAGCGGAAGCGAAAGCTGATTTTCTTATTCCTTTTTTTTCTTCTTTATCATCAGTCAAATTTGGAGACCCTTCATCTCACATTGCTATGGTCTAAGCATTTGTGCCGATAAATAAGTCTCGTGCAACTTAATATTAAAACTAATATATTTTAAAACTACATGAATGTAGGTAAGGCCCGACCTGAATGCCCAATCATGCGACTTCAAACTTTTTTCACATATGAAAATTACCCATAAACAAGGATCAACCAAAATCCATAATTCATTCATAAATTCAATTATTATAGCTTAGTAAATTTGCTTTGGCCAAATTCTTAGACTCATAAACCTTTGAATACTACAGCCAAGACCCGACCCCAACCACATTCTCGAGTTATGAAAAGTGTGCTTACCTTACGGAAATACTCATTTTCCATCTTTAGGGATCAAGAATTGTTTTCCAATTGCGGCTTAGCTAGCCGTCCCTCAGTCAAGTGACGGAGGTACGGTTAGCTAAGGACCACATGTTTTCAATGGAAATCCTTTACTTCTTCTTTTTTTTTATCTTTTCCAAAAAAGAATTAGTGGGAATCCTAATAATAAAAATTGCAAGTAAAAAATGAACGATTACAGTGATAGTTTCTTTTATTTGTGCACATAAGACTAAAGGCCATCATCATAAAACCTTCCCAAATTCTAACACAACTCAAACATTGTTAATTACAAGTAAAAATTATTATTCATCTGCCAAAAAGAAATCGTCGATATTATTTTATAGATTTATAAAATTTGAAATATTAAAAAACACTTTTGGTCCTGTCTGAGCACACGATCTCCTCTAGCTCGGCCTACTTTCTCTTGCCGCAGCAGTTCTTTCGGTCCGTCCGCACCTTCGTCACCATCGCCTCCTCCGTCACGTCACAAAAGCCGTACGACTCGAGCCCGCTCCCGCACGACGTCAATAGCTGCCGGAACCCGTTCCCGAGGAAAGCGGCCAGGTGCCGGCCCTTTGACATCTAGAGGATCCCTCCGAGTGCCTCCGGATAGGCGTGTCCGATGAGTTCATATCGCAATTGATGGAGGAAGGAGGGTGAGTCGAAAAGGAAGCAAGTCGCGAGAGCAGTAGCAAAGGCGAGTAGAAACCCGTCGATAGAGTGTGCACGACGCCCCAACTGGAGAGGGATTACTCGTAGCCAGTGGGTCGTCGAGGCGGTGGGAGCCGAAGCTCGAGACGATAAGAAAGAGCGACAAGAAGAGGAGGTCTTCCTCTTCCTTCGGATGAAGAGGAGGAAGAAGCTGCCATCACCTCCATCCAAAGTCTCCGGATTTCTTTCAAGTAGATAATATTTTTTACTTGTAATTTATGGTGTTTGGGTTATGTTGGAATTTTGGAGAGTTTTATGAGAACGGCCTTGAGTTTTATGTGCAACATAAAAAATTATCTCGTTGGTCGTTCACTTATAATTTTTCATAAGTAGGATTCTCACTAAATCTTTTTAGGAAAAGATAAAAATCAAGAAAGAAAAAAGTGAAGGGTGGAATTGACAAATGAACTGGTTTCCATTGATAACATGCAGTCCTTAGCTGACCGTTTTTCCGTCACTTTTCTATCACTTGACGGAAAAACGGTCAGCTAAGGCCTGCATTTAACATTTCTATTTCTAAGGTCCGCATTTAACATTTCTATTTCTAGAATTTATGTTCTTTGCTCCCTAACAAAAAAAAAGAATGTAAAACCCGTTTAGTAATGCCAAGTTGATTTTATTTCCTAATGTAGAAAAGTTATTTTGGAATAGAAACGATAAACAAAAAAAAAAAAATTGATTCTTGTCCCTAACAATTTCTAGAAATAAGCAAATTTTCTTTTTTTATTTTTGTTTTATTTCTCTCTTGCCATGCCACCTCCAACCGTCCGAGCCACCGCCGCCGACCGTGAGCAAGAATAAAAAAACAAATAAATAAATAAACAAATACAAAAAAAAAAAAAACAAACGCAAGAAAATACAAAAAATACAAATAAATACAAATAAATACAAAAACAAATAAATAAAATAAAAAAACAAATAAATAAATAAAATAAAAAAACAAATAAATACAAATAAAAGACAAACGCAATAAAATAAAATAAAAAACAAATAAAAGAATAAAAAACAAATAAATACAAAAAAGAATAAAACAAATAAAAAACAAATAAATACAAAAAAGAATCGTTGCGTTACCAAACGCATTTCTATTCTTTTTTTTTATTCCAAGAAGTAGAAATTTTGTGCAGCTTATCAAACGAGTTCTTTTGTCGTAAATTGTTCCCCAAAATAGAAATAGAAAAGAACTATTTTAAAAAAAAAAACTCTTCCCCAGCCAAGAAATTTTACCATGCGCACCCTAAGACTTTTCAATTTTTTTCCATATTCTTTTCTTGAATTAGCTTCTGATTTTTCTGAGTCCTCATCACCTTAGTTTATTTGACTCTTTTGTCACTCTTTCAAGTTCCATGCCCCACCCCTTATTATTCCAGTCAAGGCGATTAATTAATGTGCCGGCCCTTTTGATCCTAACATTGTCTGATTATTTCTTATTATGTTGCTATCACAACAAACTACAGGGCAAGCTCCACTCTAATATATACACTTCCCATCACTTTATTAGCTTGAAAAGAAAATTGGCATACACAAGCTATGGATGAAGCGAAGAGAGTAGAAGAAGGACTCGCCGGGGACGCCCAGACACAGCTTATTAAGGAACATGGCGAAGGTGACTTGTGCAAGAAAATTGACAGAAACGATGGCGGAGATCGCATTGACAACGTGCCTGACCAGCCTGTCACCAAGCAAGTAGAGGAGCTGCCACAGGTTAAGCAGAAGAGCAAGAGGGTTGCGACTTTGGATGCATTTAGAGGCCTCACCATAGTGGTAATTTTAACTCCTAAAATCCATATACGTTACAGTCATTAGCCTATTGACTTATCTGCCAAGACTTATACTTATGAGTTATGAGTTATGAGGCACTTGTTAATTCTTTGCTGATAATGTTTTTGAGCTTATGTACAGTTGATGATACTTGTGGATGATGCTGGGGGAGCATATGCACGCATCGACCACTCGCCTTGGAATGGTTGCACGTTGGCTGATTTTGTCATGCCTTTCTTTCTCTTCATCGTTGGCGTGGCAATCGCCCTTGCTCTCAAGGTACTAGAATTCCCACTCCAATCGTTGCTCGTTTCCGTTAATGAAATTAGTTCTGTCACTTGTCTGGCTATAGCCAGAAAATCTGCTCCCCGCCGACTAGAAGATTTGTTCTTCATTCTGGCAAGTGACAACATAGTCGCACTTTCCAACTTTGAATGAAAATGGCAGCATCGTATGGATATCAGTAAACTGTTCCAATATAAGTAGAGTTTGAGAGTTTTTATGTTTCATCTAATGGGACATATTCGAGATAATTTCCGAAAGGGCTGGGCGGATAATTTGGTGTTGAGAGCTCATGTTAGTTCAGTGTCCTATACTGCAAAGTTTCAGCAATGTAAATATTTTCTGCTTCACCCTCTGTGGAAACATAAGCATTTGAGCATGTTATCAGCACAGTTTCTCGATATTGCAGAAAATTCCCAGAATCAAGGATGCAATAAAAAAGATTGTCACAAGGACATTGAAGCTTCTTTTCTGGGGCATTCTGTTGCAAGGTAACATCAATACTCCTCCTGGCTTTGTCTTTCCTTTTTGTTTGTCCTGAGAGCGGTAAGATGTTCTTTCTTAGATCCTGCAGCATTGATATTCGAATGTGATTCTGCTGGCTAAGGATTCGAAGAAGTGTTTCATGCTTTCTCAGTCAATTATACAATGTTCTTTCGCAGAAGACAAATTAAAGCTTTTTGGCAACAAAAAAAAAAAAATCTATTTTAATAGATGAATTAACAAAAGATAATACAAAAAGATTAGGTATAATCGGCAACTAAACAAGCTCTGCAGGAGGATATTCCCATGCACCTGATGATCTGTCCTATGGAGTAGACATGAAGTACATCCGATGGTGCGGCATCCTTCAGGTTATTTTTGGATTTCAATAATAAGTACTTCAAAATTCTTCCCTTAAATTGGCGTATCAGATCAGATTCAAGCCAGCTATCATGCTCACAACTATATGTCTCGTGCATTTTTGCAGCGAATAGCACTTGTTTACTTTATTGTAGCCCTAATAGAGACTCTCACCGCAAAGCGCAGACCAGCAGTACTTGAACCTGGACATTTATCTATTTTCACAGCATACCGTTGGCAATGGTGAGTTCAATATTGTGCTTAGATTACTGAGAGTCAACTTATACCTTGACTAATGATCTAAGTGATTTATGATCTATGCATGTATGATTAGGATCGGGGGATTTGTCGCTTTTGTAATTTACATGGTGACGACGTATGCTTTATATGTTCCTGATTGGAGCTTCGTTGTCCATGGCCAGGATGAACCTGAGAGATATACAGTATGTATAACTGTCATAAAATCTTAGAGGTACTATTTGTTGGAGAAATGACTTCAAGTGAAAAACTTTGATTTCTTTTGCTCGACTTGTGCAAGGTCACATGTGGAATGAGAGGACACCTAGGTCCTGCATGCAACGCGGTCGGCTACGTCGACCGACAGGTTTGGGGCATCAATCATCTGTATACGCAACCAGTCTGGCAACGATTAAAGGTTAGCTTTTATTCGTCAGAGAAAATTTTCTAATCTGACTTGTTCTGATCAGAAGCTTGTCACCAATTGATCTTGCTTGCAGGCTTGCACCCTTAGTTCCCCGAGTTCCGGCCCTTTTCGTGATGATGCTCCTACGTGGTGCCGGGCTCCATTTGAGCCAGAAGGCTTATTGAGGTTCTGACAGTTTATCCTAGCCGTGTTCTCATTTGGCCATCTTGTTTGGACCTACTAGCTTTATGTTTGAATGATTGTGTTCTTTTTTGCCTTGCACAGTACAATTTCAGCCATTCTATCCGGCACCATTGGCATCCACTACGGGCATGTCCTGATTCACTTCAAGGTAAGATCATGAATTGTGCTTGGACAAATTTGCCTTTCTGATCAACCTTGAAGGCTCGTAAAGATGGTAATTGGTTTTGCAGGGTCACTCTGAGAGGCTCAAACAGTGGGTCTCAATGGGGCTTTGCTTACTTATTGTTGCCATTATCCTACATTTTACAGATGGTGATCTCCTCCGACTCTTCAATGCCGCCATTGATTACAGCTCTCACGTTATAGATTGCAGGATTTACAATATTTTTTGCGATTTTTCCTTCTGGTGGATGATTGAAAGAGCCTACCCCTGATTTTGCAGCCATTCCTATTAACAAGCAGCTTTATAGCTTCAGCTATGTCTGCTTCACAGGTGGTGTAGCCGGAATTGTGTTTTCTGCCTTCTACATAGTGGTACATAATTGCAACTTTAGATACTTAGTTGTCGCAAGGTTAAGCAAATAGCCGATGCAAACTGACAAACTGTTTTCACTCCTACTTGGAATTTCACAAATGATCTACAGATCGATGTTTGGGGATTGAGAAAGCCCTTCTTATTCCTGGAATGGATTGGAATGAACGCAATGCTTGTGTTCGTGATGGCTGCACAGGGCATCTTCGCTGCATTCATAAATGGATGGTACTACAAAGATCCAGACAACAATCTGGTAAGTAGTCACGTCTCATCAGATAAAACTTTCCGGCCTTAGTTTGAATACAGAAAACTGTGCTGGATCATGCAAGCTGAGAAAACTTTCCGCTACTTGAGCAGGTGAATTGGATCCAAAAGCACATATTCATCAACGTTTGGCACTCGGAGCGGTTAGGGACGCTCTTGTACGTGATGTTCGCGGAGATAGTTTTCTGGGGAGTCGTCTCCGGCATCCTACACAAACTGGGTATATACTGGAAGCTATGAGAACCAACCATCTGCAGATGGCTATTCGTTGCCCCTCTCGCACGTTCTGAATTTGCTTCCTTTCTTTTTTCCTGGCTTCTCTTGTACTTTTCGGAAGTTGCTCGGATTTTAATCTGCTCGGTTCTACTGTCAATGTGGGTTTGTTGTACATAAGCATATCTTGATTCAGGAAGTGTAATATGTTTTCCCTACCTAATGCATCTGTTGAAAGAACAATTAGCATCGATCCTTGAAATTTATTGGAAGTAGCATGATTTTGATGTAGGAATAGTATTAGACATCGCTCCTTGAAATTTACGAATCTATGTTGTAAGCGACACTCTAATTTGATTGAGCTGCTTGTAACAATTCATGCAACACTCATCTCAAGAGTTTTGATCGGAAAGGAGATTGACAGGATACGATTTAGTCAGACTTGCTCTGTTTTCGTCTTACATAATGAACGGTGGTGAGCCTCCATACGAGAAGCATTA
Organism: Eucalyptus sp. ANBG9806169; assembly: GCA_014182395.1. Lineage (NCBI taxonomy): Eukaryota > Viridiplantae > Streptophyta > Magnoliopsida > Myrtales > Myrtaceae > Eucalyptus > Eucalyptus sp. ANBG9806169. The sequence goes on from CM024583.1 coordinate 25,056,056, forward strand.
GGAGTAAAAGTACCACAAAATGAACTCGTACAGCATCAAAAATCAACTTTTTTATTTATCGAATCTCTTCCTAATCTTTTTGGTGACCATTTGATGTCTAACCTTTTGTTTTGGCAATGGCTGATGGATCTCTCATCCATGACAATGTATTATAAAGAGATTAATTGGATTTCTCGTGGATCTTGGAGTTAATTACTTATTCTAACTTTGTAAAATAAATTTTTGTTGTACCGTGATTATTTGTTAAAAAAACATGTTATAAGGACATTCATGTCACAATAGTTAAAAATTGGGAGTCCGATATTCCAACATCTTCACGAAACATATTTTGATATTGAATTGGAAGAGGCGTGACATATTGCTAAAAGTTATAATAATGTTTCAATAAGATATATCTTAAAGTGTCGTGCATGTTGCTATTATAAAAAATTATTTTTGGAGTAGTAGTATTAGTAGGGTAAAAAAACAATAGAGAATATAAAGGGATTGCCAGAACGCCAAAAAAATTAGAAATATTTTAATCTGTGGACGAACTCTATGGTACGCACTTAATGCTGATCTATATTTCAAATTTCAAGGAAATTGCCTTATTTTTTCTTGATGGAGTCCAAACACTTGCCCATTTATTTGATGTTTCTTAGAGAAGCCACACCTTGATGAAATTAAACAACATAAAGTCCTAATTATCATTACCAAATGCGGCCAAGTTGATAGATAATATTACTTCGACAGTTTGGGCATCAAACAGATTATTCAACATCTGTTCATTTCGTTTCTGTTCCTCCCTCAAAAGTAGATGTATTAAAGGTTTATAAAAAAAAAAATTAGAGAAAAGAAAAGGACAACTTCAGTCTGGTCACTCAGAACGCAAGTCACGTTTTCAAAGTGAGATCAACTTTCTGCATTATAAAAAAAAACTTGAAAAGAAGAAGATGTCCCTATTTTATTGGTCCTGCTTTAATTATCGAGAAAATGGGTCAAATCAGAATCCAGAAAAGATCTCGAGGGTTTGAATGAAAATGGCAATTCTGCCATAAGTCACCAAGTTGGGGCCCAAAATTTCCATAAAGATCCCGAAGTTTTTTGTCTTTTTCCTCTTGGCCCTATCGAAACTTTCCTACTAATTCAGAGCATATATATATATTCCTTTCGGCACAAACTCGTCAGCAGTCCGCCGCTGGAAAAACGCCGAAACCGCCGGCGACAGCTCGAAGATGAATAGACTCCAAGGCAAAGTCGTCATCGTCACCGGCGGCGCGAGCGGCATAGGCGAGGCGACGGCTCGGCTCTTCGCCGCCCACGGCGCTCGCATGGTCGTCATCGCCGACGTCCAAGAAACGGGCCGAGAAGTCGCCGCCTCCATCGGCACCGGTAACTGCACCTACGTACACTGCGACGTCACGGAGGAGCTCCAGGTGGAGTCCCTGGTCCGATCGACCGTCGACCTGTGGGGCCGCCTCGACGTCATGTTCAGCAACGTCGGCGTCGTGAGCGGCTGCGACCAGACGGTGCTCGACCTCGACCTGGGCCAGTTCGACCGCGTCATGGCGATCAACGTGCGCGGGATGGCCGCCTGCATAAAGCACGCGGCGCGCGCCATGGTGGAGGGCGGCGTGAGGGGTAGCATCGTGTGCACGTCGAGCGTCACGGGGTGCTCCGGCGGGGTCCGCAACACGGACTACCACGTGTCGAAGCACGCGCTGGGGGGGCTGGTGCGGTCGGCGAGCGTGCAGCTAGGTGCCCACGGGATCCGCGTCAACTCGGTGTCGCCGTTCGCAGTGGCGACGCCCGGGCTGTGCCGCATGCTGGGGACGGAGGCGGAAGAGACGGAGAGGGCGTACGAGCAGTACGTGTGCCTGAAAAGCGGGGAGCCGATGAAGGCGCGGCACGTGGCGGAGGCGGTGCTGTTTCTGGCGAGCGACGAGGCGGCGTTCGTGACGGGGCATGATCTGGTGGTGGACGGCGGATTCCTGCACCAGCCGTTCAGGTCGAGTCAGCGGTGGCCGTCTCCCGGCTCCGACCAGTAGCTTTTTTTTCAGACTAATTACATAAGAATATAGTAGAGCAAGAATACTTTTGGAAATGATGGCATTTGCGAATATCTACATGAAATGGTTGGTGGTGTAATGATGCAAGAATAATTTTGGAAATGATGGGGAAAAAATGCATCTTTTCCTCCAATAATTATATCGAAATGGATAATTATCTTTTAGTGATGTTTTTTTTTTTTTTTTTTTATCGGTTATACTCTATTCCTACGCTAACTCTCACTTTGTCCCCGCTCAGCGGGGGCTGGGAGTCGTAAACCCACTCAAACTAAGGGTGCGTTTGGTTCAACATTCCTAAACCCAGCTTTTCTTGAAACTAATTGAAAAAATCTTGGACCGTTTGGTTTAATTTTTTTGCTGGCTTTCAGCTTTCAACTTGCCTTCAAAATGCTGAAGCCGAGGGTCGCTTGTAGCCGTCGCGAGACCTAGGCGAGGGTTGCCTGCGGCCGCGAGACACGGGTGGCAGTCGCGAGGATCGCGCGACCCTCGTTGGAGTCGGGCGACCTCAGCCGACGGCCGCTAGCGCCAGATCTGGCTCGCCAGTGGCCGTAGCCCTTCGCCGATCCGGCAAAGGGTTTAAAGGGTTTAGTTATATTTTAATAAAAAATATATATATATATATATATATATATATATATATATTATACCCTTCAAAGCCCATTGTGAAAGTTTTCTTTACCAAATGCACATTCAACTCAAAGTCTATTTGCAAAAAAATTTTACCAAACACAATTGCATTTCTCCAAATAGTTTTGGGCTTTTAGCATTTGCAATGGGACAAATGCTTGAACCAAACATATCCTAAATTGTCCCCTCCCCAACCCCCTGATAATGTGGACATTCGAACCCCCCATCTCCCCCTTCCATGTTGGGAGAGTGGCCACTGAGGCAAACCCCAATGGTTATCATTTAGTGATATAAAGCATGGATAATATGTAACTATTCGTAAAAAAATATTATCACAAAAAACTTTAAACTAATACCCTTGTGACAAATATTCTCTAAACTAAAATCCTAAATCAATATGCTTGTAACTAATTTACCATCTATTAGTTTCATTAAATTTTACTAACAAATTGCTAATTTAGATAAGTTGATGGGTGTACAATTTGGCATTTGACCCTTTGTTTGTTATAGGTGTACTAATTTTGTATTTTTTATGATATTAATTTAATTTAACGAAAGGTATACTTGTCACGAATATACAATTTTAAGGTTTTTTACGATCAAAAAAATAGTTTAAAGCAAATTTATCATAAGTGTACCGATTTAGAATTTCTTGTGGTTAAAAAATTAATTTGAAAATAATTTATACAAATATATCAGTTTTGGTTTTTCGTAATATTAACTCAAAATAATTATGACAGACTTTTTTCTAAGGGTTACTTTTAAAAATCGATGCTTTCCACTACCCAAGCAAAACCTAACTTTCTTTTTAATTGTTCGGTTGAAACGTCCATTTACGTTCTCTCTTATTAAATCCACCATTTGAATCGTCAACTAAAAGTTAATTTGGCATCAATAAATTTTCTTTCTTATTTTTCAATGTTTTCTTTTCAACTTGTCACCTTCAAGCTCAAATGATGGCTATTAGAAAAAAGTTGGGATCGAGACGTGCATTCTATCTCCATGTATAGTTTTCTAATTATAGCTTTTCACATATCGTGCAAAGGTTATGATTTTTTTTTTTTTGAGGGAATAAAGTTTGCTGATAATATAGATTTGTGATTGCTATATGTATTAGATTATTAAAATATCTGCTGCCCGCCCTTGCCATATTGGTAAGATTGTTTATGAATAAGGAAGAAAACTCATAATTGAAAATATTATAAATTTTGTTTTTGGCTGAACGATGCACACGTGGTTGGAAGAGAAGATGGAAAATAATCATTATCTGAAAATATAAAGAAATTTTGACAAAATTATGTCCTACTGCCATTCATGTATAAAACTTATAAATTGAGTTCGATAAGTTGCCATCAAATTTAAAAAGTAAATACAAATTAGTCAATTCCCTCTTTTTTTTTTTTTGCACGGTCTTATCGACCCTAAGAAAAATCACAAATTAGTGGACAATCGGAAGCCACGTGAACATAAAAGGAAAGAAAAATCTTTGCAAAAATCCAAGACGCTGCCGGCACGAGAAATTTCGAGAGTTCCCATCATAAAGTCAAGAAAGCATCGCGTTACCTAAAAGACCAAATAACAAATGGTCTCGCAAATTGAAATTTTCACAAAAATAAAACAAAGCTATCTAACTAAATACATAAATAAAAAATTTGAAAAAAAAAAAAAAAAAAAGAACAAATTTCTCAACGATCTAATTCTAACTTTCCGATGACACTGAAAATTCATCTTCCGGCCTCCTCCGCCACTGATAATAAGCAGCCCATAGCCAATCCGGCGATACCAATTGCTTCCCTTCCCGCTTTGCCCACCTCGAGCTCTCTTCTCCCGCGTGCAGCGCCACCACGTGCGTCACCGACGACCCGAGGCCCGCCTTGCACTTGGCCCCTAGCTCCTCCGCCGCGGCCCGGAGCCGACCCGACTCCGACCCCGACACCACGATCTTGCTAAAGGCTAGCACGCAACCCTTCAGGACGCTAGACCGCACCCCGGCCAGCACCTGCCTCACGTCCCTCTTGTCCCAATTGTCCGCCCCATACTTCGGGTCGAAAAATTCCCGGTGCACGTCCTTCAGCGCGCCGAGTATCGACGACAGCGCGCCCCCGTCCTCGGCCTCGTCGACCTTCGTCCGGGCGTACGACTTCCAATCTACGCCGTCCTCGGGACCCATCTCGAAATCGAAGTACTTGTACCCCGGGACCGGGATCAAGTTCCTCCTGTGATCCGGCCAGACTTCCTCGGTGTCGTCCAGGATGAGGACCGCGCTCTCCGGCGCCAGCACGAGGTCGAGGCTCTTGTAGGTGGAGGAGGTGCTGAACTCGCGCGAGATGACCCTGGAGCCGAAGTAGGCCCCCGCCGGATCGAGCAGGCGGGCGACCGTGGACGCGTACTCCCGGTTGCCCATCGTGTACACGTACATCTCGAACATGTCGCCGGCTTGCCGCAGGAACTCGCGCGCGAACGGCCTCAGTTTGGTCACCAGGGGCAAATCTTGCAGCACGAAGAGCGTCCCGTTCAACGGAGCATCCGCAGCGTCCACCGGGCATTGCTCTACACCGGGCGCTAAGTGCGACGCCAGGATCGAGTCCACCAGCGTGTTGTCCAAATCGAGGACCAAGCAGAGCTTCTTAGTGGCCGCGAGATTCCACGAGTTGCGGTACCCCGCGACCTCGGCCGCCGAGAGCCGCAGCCCTTCCACCAAGTACCCGAAATCCCCGCCGTAGCGACCCCCGAGGGTCTTGCCGCAGTCGGCGCAGCACCCCTCGAGGACGGTGGCGTGGCTGCACGCCGTAGCTGCGGACGATCCGGGTTTCGAGCCTTGCCCCGGAGCCGACGGCGCCGGTTCCTCGTCGAGCTTGCGACCGCCGCCGCCGCCGCCGCCCAGGTGAGAGTGGATGGAATGCAACTTCTGCTTGAGGTACGACGAAACGGAGCGAGTGACGGACGACGACTCGGGAGGATGGTCGCCGGAAGAATGACCCATCTTCACCGATGGCCAAGTGAAAACTCCTATGTCCTTCGTTTGACTTTGCGATTCTTGGAGCTATTTCGAAATCTCGAAATTAGGTGCTAATAATGAAAACAAGAAAGATCGAAGCACGACGATATTTTCACGGCGAGGGGGGGAGCTATCAATCGATCAAATCAAAGATGAGAATGGCAATTTGGTATTGGACGCCATCCAGGAGCAGAGAAACTTCTCTTCTCCTCCATGATGTATACCCATTGCCCATTGCCCATTGCCCATTGACTCTGAAAAGTCTGGGTCGCCAAGTCTTACCTTCTTTTTTTTTTTAAAGGATAAATATAACGCAAAATTCATAATTTACTTTCAGTTAATTTTTTATCATAAAAAAATCATAAATTGATGCATCTATCATAAGTTTTTGTCAAATTAATTTCTTGATTACCAAAAATTTCAAATTAGCATATACGTGAAAACTTATTTTTTTTGTTAATTTCCATTAAATTTGATTAATATTACCAAAAATTACAAATTGATATATTTGTGACATGTCATGCAGTTCAATAATTTGACGATAAAATTTAATAAAAATTAATAGAGAGTAAAATTATTATAAGTGTACAAATTTATAATTTTTTAAGGTTTGAAATAAATTTGTCACACATTCATCAATTTAGGATTTTTCATGTTGGAAGCCCTTTTTTAAAAGAGTCCCAATGATGGAAAATATTGATTGACTAGATTGCAGGAAATTATAGAAGCTGCTGCCTCCAGCTATAAACGTTTCTTTGAGGTTAGAAAAGTGTGCACCCCCAGACAAAATGCTAGAGATATCGACAATGATTTGCCTATAATTTGATATTATTATATATAAAAGATTAATGCGTGCAAACAAAAGTAAATTTTAAAATGAAATGCTCGCATAGAAGACGTTTGTATGGTTCGGTGTTAAAATGGAAAATAAAGTAATTTGGTGAAAGGAAACTAAAATTTTTTGGCAAATTAATTCATTATTTTGCTGATGCTATCGAGTTTGATAAAACGAATATATTTGATAGGAAATAGTCAATTATGTAAAAAGCAAACGAAGTCTACAAGGAATCGGATACCAGCTTCATCTCAGTATTCAGGCAAAATAATAAAAGAGTAAAATATTCATTTTATCTTTAGTGGGGTTAGGAAAAATAAAACATAGACGAGTGGGAGCCCCACCTACGCGTAGCATTAGTTGCGATGTGCAATAAAAAATATTATCTTAAAATAAAAATAAAGGAAAAACTTGTAGGAAATATTGCGTTAGTTGAGAGAATAAATAAATAAAATAAATAAATTCCACAAAACCACTGTCGAATTTACCGACACTGGCAGTCTGGTACAGAACCATTTTGATAAGAAGTTAGAAAAAACCAATGTCCGATTCCAAGAAAAGGCTCGAAGGCAAGGTGACCGTCGTCACCGGCGGCGCGAGCGGCATCGGCGAGGCCACCGCCCGCCTCTTCGCCTCCCACGGCGCGCGCGCCGTCGTCATCGCCGATATCCAGGACGCCCTCGGCGAACAGGTGGCCGCCTCGATCGGGGCCGAGGTTTGCACCTTCGCGCGCTGCGACGTCACCGACGAAGACCAGGTCGAGGCCCTCGTCCGGTCGACGGTGCAGGCCCACGGGCGCCTCGACGTCATGTTCTGCAATGCCGGGATGGTGAGCCCCTCCGACCAGAAGATCCTCGACCTGGAGCTCTCCCAGTTCGATCGGCTGATGGCGCTCAACGTGCGGGGCGTGGCGGCGTGCGTGAAGCACGCGGCGCGGGCGATGGTCGAGGGGCGCGTGAGGGGCAGCATCCTGTGCACGGGCAGCGTCGCCGGGAGCTGCGGCGGGGTGCGGCGGACGGACTACCACGTGTCGAAGCACGCGGTGGTGGGGCTGGTGAGGTCGGCGAGCGTCCAGCTCGGGGCGCACGGGATCAGGGTGAACTGCGTGTCGCCGTACGCGCTGGCGACGCGGCTCACGAGCGCCTCGCTCGGCGGGATGAGCGCGGAGGAGGTGGAGAGGCACTACGAGCCGGCCATGGCGTTGAAGGGCGGAGGGATGCTGAAGGCCGGGGACGTGGCGGAGGCGGTGCTGTTTCTGGCGTCGGACGAGTCGGCGTTCATCACAGGGCACGATTTGGTCGTGGACGGCGGATTCCTTCACCGGCGTTAGTTTTTTTTTTTTTTTTTTTTTTAAATTTGGACCGCTCTTTCTTTTCGTATTTATTATTTTGTAGTTTCCCTCGATGGTGTCTTCTTCGATCGAGTTTATCGAAGATTATATTGGACATTATATTTCGAAACAATTAATTATCTCGAGTCGACTTTATCTGATGAGATGAAATTTGACCAAAATAATTTCAGCTTCTCTCGTATGCACTACCACTCGATTTGCATTCATGGAGATTGAGAAGATGGATCACAGTGAAATTCCATAGCAAAGTGGGAGCCGAAGGTCACAACACATGACATTTAAACACAAGTTTGAAAAATCAAACTATAATAAGGATTCTTTATTTCTCAAAAAATGAATGATTTAGATATAATTTATAATTAGTTGATTAAAAATATTTTATTATCGACAATAATTTATATCTAAATATTTTTGGATTATTCAATTTTGTAAGTAATTACTTTTAGAAAAATATTTTTTAAATCATTTGTTTTTTTTATGAAATAGAAATACCCGAGATATTTTTCCAATTAACAGATTTTTTAAAGGTGAAATTGCCCTTTTTCCAACAAGGAGAAAGGGTAGCATAAATATATTGCCCAAAAAAATTGTTCGGCCTTTATATGTACTGTGAATAATATTCGCTTGCAACGAAGGCTTATAAGCAAATCACTAATGATCATCACAGTAACAATGGAACTATCGCCAACCACCGTCGAAACCATCAACGAGATCATATTCGACCATGATAATTAATCGTACAAGTTTCACTAATCCGACACGCGTGGAGACTTAAATGATCAACAGAATAGGATGGACCCAACTTAAAAGCGACCCGTTCTGGTTGGAAGAGAGAGAAGGAGTAGGCACGAAACCACCACGAAAAACGTCGCCGTCGCGGAGGCCCGCCCCGCGAATCAGGGGACCCGCCCCGTCCCCATCCTGCCGTCCCTTTCTTATCTGCTGCAAAAGAAAGAGCAACTACTGGTGGGCCCCACGACCCGCGTCCTCTTTTCCCCCGTCCGAGCCCACCCCTTTGATTAGCCAATCGGATTCGGGATCGCCCGGCCACGTGCACAACGTAAATCTTTACCCGCGGGGGGTATGGGTATGGGGGGCTATCAATCAAAGATGGGAATGGCAATTTGGAATCTGACAATTAACATTTCTATTTGGATAATAATTTATTTTCAGATATAATTTTTTATATTTTTATTTTCTGATATAATTTTTAAATAAAAAACGTGTTTTATAACTATATAAAAAATTTATTTTTAAAATGAAAAATAATAATAATGCGTTTTGTATGATTCACAATCATGTAGAATTTCTTTTAATTTTTTAATAATTTTTAGATTTTCTTTTTGTCCTCTCTTCTTCTTCTTCTTACTTTGCCTCTAGCTAGCGATCTGTGGCAGGGCTGGCAAACAGTAGGCGAAGAGGAAGAAAAAGAAAATTAAAAAAAAAATGACTTGCTTTTATAAATTATTCCCTTAAATAATATCTTATTTATGTTCCAAATTTATTCCTTAGTTACTTTTTATATAGAGGGATAAAAAAAATCAACTAACGTTACTAAACGAACGTCTATTCTTCTTTTGTTTTAGAGAACAAAAGAACAAAATTTTGAAAAAATAGGAATATTAACAAACGAAATCTTGGTCTCGGACGCCATGCGGAAGCACGTAAGCTTCTCTCCTTCGTGATGTATACCCACTGATTCTGAAAAGTCTAGGTTGCCAAGCCTTAGTTTTTTTAAAGAGGGTTAACATAAAAAAATTCATAATTGATAATTTATAAAAAATTAAATTTTTGACCATAAAAAAATCCCATCTTAGTATATCAAACTAATTGTTTGACTACAAAAAATTCCAAATTAATACATTTATGACCAATTTACCCTCTATTATCTTTCATTAACTTAAGTTGATATCACGAAAGCCATAAATCGATACATTTATGATAAAGGGAAGGTAAAACACAAATCAATACACCCATCAACTTTAATATATCATCAAACTCAATTATTTGATGGTAAAGTTTAATGCACAAACATACTGGTTTTGAGTATTTTTATGAATAAAAACTTTCTTTAGAATAAATCTATTAAAGGTGTATTAGTTTGGTGTTTTTCGTGATATTAGTTTATTTTTTAAAGGGTCTGATTGATTTAAAATATTAATTGACTTGACCGCATGAAATTATATGAGCGGCTGCCTACAGCTCTAAACGGTTCTTTGTGGGTAGAAAAATGTGCCCACCAGACAAAACGTTAAAGATAACGACAATGATTTGCCTAAAATTTGATATTATTATAAAATAAGATTAATGCGTACAAACAAAAGTTAAATTTAAAAAGAAATGCTCGTATAGAAGACATTTGTATGGTTCGGTGTTAAAAAGGAAAATGAAGTAATTTGGTGAAAGGGCGCTAAACTTTTTGGCAAATTAAATCAATTTCTTTGCCAATGCTATCTAATTTGATAAAACGAATTTATTTGACATAAAAAAGTCAATTATGTAAAAAGCAAATGAATTCTACAAGTATACGGACTTTATCTCAATATTCAGAAAAAATAATAAAAGAATAAAATATACATTTTACGTTAGCCGTGTTACGGATGATAAAAAATAGACACATGGGAGCACCACCTACACATAGCATTAGTGTAATATGGATTAGTTGGGATTAGTTGGGATATGCAATAAATAATATTATCTCGAGTTTGGTTTATCAGGTAAGAAAGACCTCAAAAAATTGAAATGATTTTTTCATATTTGCATTCAATAACGAAATATTTTAAAGGTCTATCAACAATGTGAAGCAGAAAAATATAAAACTATAAAGGATACCTGGGTGGGTTGATTTAGAAAGACAAGATGGAAAACTAGATAAATAAATAATTTTTTTGGTATTGATAAATAAATAAATTTATCTGTGAATGGATTAAAAAGCCAAAGAAGCAAAAAAAAAATGAAGACAGAAACTTGTGGGATATATTATGTTAATTGAGAGGGGAAAAAAAAGAAAATAAATAATTTTACGAAGCCAGTGTCGCGTATACTTATACCGTTTTCTGGTACAGCCATTTTGATAAAAAGTCTAGCATGGCTGGTAGGCTCGAAGGCAAGGTGACCATCGTCACAGGCAGCGCGAGCGGCATTGGCGAGGCCACCGCCCGCCTCTTCGCCTCCCACGGCGCGCGCGTGCCGTCGTCATTGCCGACATTGAGGACGCCCTCGGCGAGCAGGTGGCCACCTCGATCGGGGCTGAGGTTTGCACCTTCGCACGCTGCGACGTCACCGACGAAGGCCAAGTCGAGGCCCTCGTCCGGTCGACGGTGCAGGCCCACGGGCGCCTCAACGTCATGTTCTGCAATGCCGGGATGGCGAGCCCCTCCGACCAGAAGATCCTCGACCTGGAGCTCTCCCAGTTCGATCGGCTGATGGCGCTCAACGTGCGGGGCGTGGCGGCGTGCGTGAAGCACGCGGCGCGGGCGATGGTCGAGGGGCGCGTGAGGGGCAGCATCCTGTGCACGGGCAGCGCCTCGGGGAGCTGCGGCGGGGTGCGGTGGACGGACTACTACGTGTCGAAGCACGCGGTGGTGGGGCTGGTGAGGTCGGCGAGCGTCCAGCTGGGGGCGCACGGGATCAGGGTGAACTGCGTGTCGCCGTACGGGGTGGCGACGCCGCTCACGAGCGCTGCGCTCGGGGGGATGAGCGCGGAGGAGGTGGAGAGGTACTATGAGCCGGCCATGGTGTTGAAGGGCGGAGGGATGCTGAAGGTCGGAGACGTGGCGGAGGCGGCGTTGTTCCTGGCGTCGGGACGAGTCGGCATTCATCACCGGGCACGATTTGGTCGTGGACGGCGGATACCTACTCCGGCGTTAATTTTCTTAACTTGGATCGCTCTTTCTTTTCGTATTTATTGTTTTTCAGTTTCCCTCGTCGGCGTCTTCTTCGATCAACTTTATGGAAGATTATGTTGGACACTGTATTATATGGATACAATTGTCCATTTACTCTTAATCATTTCGAAACATTAATTATCTCGAATCGACTTTATCTTATGACATAAAATTTGACCTAAAATATTTTCAACTTCTCACATATGCATTATCACTCGATTTGCTTAACATGAAGATTGAGAAGATGAAACGCGATGAAATTCCATATCAAGAAGGTCGGACTCAAAGGTCAAAGACACTTGATATTTAAACAAAAGTCTGAGAAATTGAACTCCATCAAGACTTCATCTTTTTTCGCAAAAAAATGAATCATTGGAAATCATTTTTGCTTATGTTATTTGAAATAATTAGTTAATTATAAAAATGTTTCATTACCGGTTATGATTCATGTCTAAACATTTTTTAGGGTAATGAAAATACTATTAAGTTGTTTAATTTGAAAAGCGATGTAAATAAATATTTTTAGAAAAAAATTCTACATCATTTACCTTCTGTGAAATAACCACACCCTAAATTTTTTTCCAATTAACAAATTTTTTCTAGGTGAAATCGCCCTTTTTTTTAAGGAGAAAGAGTAGCGTAGAATCGATAATATATATAAATAACATTGTCTACTTGCAATTAAAAAGTTATAAGCAGATCATCGATGATCTTTACTGTAATAATGGAACGTCGCCCACCACCATCAACGAGATCACTTTTGATGGTGATAATCGGTTATACAGATTTCACTAATCCAACTTGCACGGAGACTTATATAATCAACGGATCGGGATGGACCCAATTTACAAGCAACCGGTTCCCGTTAGAAGAGAGAGAGAGAGGGAGTAGGCGGGGGCCGAACGGCGCAATCACCACGGAGACGTCGCCGTCGCGGAGGCCCGCCCTGCGAATCAGGGGGACCCGCCCCCGCCCGCCGTCCCCATCCCGCCGTCCCTTTCTCATCCGCTGCGAAAGAAAGAACCAACTAGTGGTGGGCCCCACGACCCCCCCGGTACTCTTTTCCCCGTCCGGCCCCACCCCTCGATTAGCCAATCGGATTCGAGATCGTCCGCCACGTGCGCCGGAGAACCGGGCCCCGGTCCCCCGGGCCCCACGAAGTTGCAGATTCCACGGTATCGTCTCCTTGGAAAGATGCCCGTGACCGCGGGGTCGTCCAACGCGGGACGTCGGGACGCCGTCGTTTTTCGCGTGTACAGCGTGGATTTTCGCCGCGAATTTTATGCGAAATACGTCCCACGGAAAATCAGTCGCTAAGGAAATACGCATGCTAATGTACGTGACACGCCATCGATGATTTCGGTTCATCGCATAGTGCTTGTCGAAAAAGACATGTTAAAAGTGGGAGATAAGCCCATTTACAGCCTCTCCAATTGGTCCAATTTTATAAAAGTGAACTTTACGTGGTCCATGCCGAGCGCAGGAGGTTTGAAAAACTTCATTCATGTAAGAAATCATATTTTCTTTTGTCGGGGATCGCCCATCGCGTCTCGAGACAAAGTAACACGTGATTACATCTTTTATAATACTCGCCGATTGAGATTCCAAACAACTTCACCGATATATAATCGCTCGGTTGCTAAATGCGCAACCCTCAAAAGACAAAAAAGGTTAATCGACATGATTAAGACCTTTACAGGTCTAAAACCACTAACCCCTCCCCCCGAATAATTAATTAATCCTTTTCCTTCTAGAAAATGCTCACGTCCAAAAGCTACCTCTATTAGTCCTAGTCTAAAAAGTCCCTCGACCCCACGAAATTAAAGGAGGAGAGCAACAGCCAATTATGCTTTAATCATCTGCGCTGATCATTTTAATTAAATCTCGAATTAAGATTTCCCAACTCCCCCCCGTGAAATTTAAAAATAATCTCTTCAGTGAAGCGAACCACCTAAAGCCTCGGACCTTTTCTAAGGTTCGAGCGATTGGAACCCATTTGACAAGGACGTGCCCTCATCATCTCGACAGATCTAGGGAAGTCCCTCTGAATCTCTGATACCAGACGGCCATCGGACAGAGAGGACAACCGATACGAACTCTCGAGCGTCACGGGATCCTCTCGTGCACGATCGTATCATGTCGGACGGCATATGGGCCTATTCACGTATCGGGACGTCACACGATTGAGCCTGCGAACAAACTTTGCTTTCAATACAAGTATAATTGCACGGCAGAAGACGGGGGTCGACAACTACTAACATGACTTTCGGCTCGGAAAAGGGTAAAAAAACCTACTGCAGAGTACAGGATCAGATCTGCATTGAGCGCTAACGATGAAGTCGATTGGTTATTTATGGTCATAATTCACAAGAGTCCAGTTTCATGGAAGAAACAAAGCCTAAAGATACCGATAGTTCCTTAGTACGGCCAGGGCCAGAAGGCTTGATCTTCGGGAGCGAATCCGAAATGGCACGAGCTTGTGGATAGGATGGGGTAATCGTCTTGAGTCTCTTCTAGCTTCGGGAAGACGCACAGATGCTGCAGGTTCTCATTCCGCGTGTCGTCCTCGTCTTGGGACGAATCCGAGAGGTCGGGCTCGAAGGCGTAGGAAGAATCACCGTGCTCTATCAGCGGAGAATAGCCACCGTTTGGACTGTCGGAATCCGATATCTCGCTCTTGCCGGGACAGACATCTTCCTGTTTAAAGGGTACCGTCGAAATTCTCTCTTCTTCGCCCTTGGAGCAGGCGACGGGATTCTCCGGTGGTCCAGGAGATGATGCGTTGGACAACTTGGAATTTTGCGTTCCTCTTGCTTTGATAAGAAGCTTGTCCGTAAGGACAAGAACCTGCAGACAGACATCTTGAACATATCAGCATATTCAAAGCAAGATTTACATTAAAAAATGCTCGGACTTCCTCTTCATTTCTCAACAATCCCTGCCTCCTTCGACTAGAATAGTGGGATTGGGATTTCAATACTAACTGGCAATTGATTATTCGAACGTTTCGATGTAATTTTCACCTCGGTTTTGAGCTTCTCGTTTTCCTTGAGAAGGCCGTCGCAGTCGGCCTTGAGGCTGTTATAGCTGGCTTGCAGATCTTCGTATTCCTTCTCCAAGTGCTTGGTCTTCCATCGGGCCCGGCGGTTCTGGAACCATATCGCGACTTGCCGGGGCTGCAAACCGAGGTCCTTGGCGAGCTGGATCTTCCTCTCCGGCTCGAGCTTGTTCTCCAGCTCGAAGTTCTTCTCGAGGAAATGGACCTGCTCGGTCGTCAGCCTCCTCTTCTTCTCGGGTTGATGGAGATAATCGTCCAGCTCTTCCTCCCCGATTTCATGGGGATCAAACGCTTGGAAGAAGGAATTTTTCGACACGTTTGCCCCGCTAGCATCCTCAAAGCTCACCATGGATCTCGATCCTGAACCACAGAACACCCAGCAATGAAGCACCCGGGAAATGCTCCCATCTTAGACAAGTAAATTCTTCCTATAAGGCATAAACTGCTCGATCGAACAAAAAACTTCGCAGACTTCGAAAGCGATTCTAGTTTGTGGGAAATTCACATGGCCGTAAACTTAATCTCCGTGCAAGAATAGCCTATTAGAAGCACCTGAGAACAACAGATCTAGAAAAAGAATACCGAGAGTTGACTTAAGCTGCTAAACGAATGGCTGATGAGCAGCCAGAAGAACGACAGTACTGATAGAAAGACGAGGGTTTGAGATCTGCGTTTTGGAAAGAGCATCTTTTCACGGGCGCATTGTAACCCTCCATTAAACTGTATTGATATGCATCGAACTCAAGACAATCTTTAATCATTCATCCTGCGACTTCTGTTGATCCCATCACACGTATCACGATTCGACCGGGTAAAGGATCTTTGCAGGAGAAAACTCTCCGTCAAATCAACATGCTTGTCGATCTTTCTAACTAGATTCGGCAAGTCAACGCCGGCAAAAGATCTTGACCCAAGAAAAGAGAGCAAACGCCAACAAAAGTCACACAACACATACGCATATGTCAACGAACGCCCCCAGATCGTCCAATCACAAACATACCCAGTAAACATAAATATACACAGATTATGCACGAAGAAAGCGAGGCGCGTAATAGCAAAGAGAGCACGGAAATTCATACCCACAGAAAAAGAAGACCCGTAAAAGAAAAAGGCGTCGGAAGAGGGAGAGACTCGCTGGTTCTGAAGCAAAGATGCGATCGCCGAACCCTCGCAACCACCACCGCCCGCCATGGACGATCCCCCCCCGCGCGTGCTCTTCTGGATCGGATTCTGGTCTCTAGCTCGATACCATCGAAAGAAATGAAAAGAAGGGGGTCTGGAACCGGGAGAGATGAAGGACCTAAGACTTGTGGCGGAAGAAGCTGGTCATGATGATCTCGGTTATGTGGGACGTGTGCGAGCACCGGCTGGTCACACCCATCACTCAGAAGCGCAGAATTTTTTGGAGGGCCAGAGGAGGGAGATTGTATCAACGAAGGAAGAGGTTCGCAAGCGAGGAAGAAGGTGTGGCCGATGGGGAGAGAGAGAAACAGAGAGAGAACAGAGATGACTGTTTTCCTCTGTTTCTCTCTGTGGTTTTATAGACTCTGAAAGCTGGGGGTGTTCTTGGAGTGGAAGAGTATGATTCTAGGCATAAAATTTATTATTAATTAATTGAGAAATTTTTGATAGAAAGTGCGATTATATGTTATTAGTCAGCATTTATCTGAATTATTGTAGGCTCCCATATGATTCAAAGTGAGAACGTTGTTATCCAAATTGATGAATTTTGATAAGTTCTTTTTGTTTCACGAAATATGAATGATTTGAAAAATATTTTTGAAAAAAAATAATTATTTGTATAGCTCAAAATAACTAACCAATGAAAAATATTTTCATTATCGATAATAATTTATATCTAAACATATACATAAATAAGGAAAATATTTTTCGTTTTTTCATTTTCATATGTGATTCAGGCAATCATATTTTGAAAAATATTTTCCAAATCATTAGTTGTTTTTCTCGAGAAAAACGTGTCATAGATTCACATTTTTATCCTAAAATTCTCATCTTTACAATATATCAACATCTTTTATTAAGAAAAGTCAAGCAACGATGATAGAAAAAGAAAAAAGAAAAAAAAAGAGTCATTTATTCGAAGCTGACATAAATTGAAGAGGGTGAATCAATCCTCCTCCTTTTATTTTATTTTATTGGTTTTAGGGTATCAAGTTCCCCTTATTTTGAAGTCTATTTCGACTTTCAGAAATATAATTATATAATCCATAGATGACTAGGGTTTTAGTTTTATTTCAATTGATGTAGTTTATCACATTTCAATTGTCATAGATAGCTTATACTCTGCATACATGAGCCCCCAACGATTTACCGGAAAAATTGATAAGTCGTGCAAGCGAGAAAAGCTTTCATGTTGATTTTATATACTTGCAAATTCTATATCATCGACATGTGTCGGGGATGATACAGCCTTGTTATCTTTTCAGCATCTAAAGTTTGACCTTTTAGCTGATGTTGAGCATCCTAGACCGATGGACATCAAAGGTCCTCACAAGAATATAAATCTTCATTTATTTATTTTTCAGGTGAACTGTTCTTTTTCTACCGTTGCCGGTAAACCATTTTAGTTTTCATTTAAAAGAAGATTAGAGGAAAGGCAGGTCTAAACTCGAGAAAAAGTGGCGAGATGGAAATAAAAATATATCCAACATGATGCCTATAGAGAAATAAAATAATAGGGAAAGATGAGAAACTGGGGAGTACAAGAGGCATGCAAGGTGAGATCAGCATAAGGACCTGGAGCTTGCCATCCTGGACCGGAGAGCCAGTCAAATTGCGATCGCCCTCCTTTTTGACGTGAAAGGGTGGTGGGTGATTTCCTTATTTTATTACCGCGGACCGCAATGACCTGACGATGAAGGGATTACGATCCTTACGAGATCGCGTATTCTAATCGTGTCGTGAGTAAATTTTTGGCCAGCTCGAGCGTCGGGCGTTCGATACCTTGAGCGGCGAGATCTATTGGCTTTCGACACGTCCCAAAGGTTGTAATGACGAACCTCCACGGTTACGATATGAGTCAACCAAACATTTTGTAGCTTCTGGTTGAGGGGTTGCTACCTGGTGGCTCAAAACAAAATCTTATGTAGGATTGTAGAATATTAGTGGGAAAACGACGCAAATGGTTATCGAACTTTAGCTAGATGTGTAATATTATCTCTAAATTATTAATTTGGTCATTGTGATCATTGAACTTTAATTCAATGTGCAATGTCATCGATGAACTTTTAATTTATTCAATGTGGTATCCGAATATTTGGTACATATTCAATTTAGTATTAGATTTATGAAAATATTTTATGATGATATTTTCATATAACTTAGGGATTAAAGTAAACATTTATGAAAAGTTCAAAATCACGCTGAACAGATCAGAAGTTTATGGATGACATTGAACATTATGCTAAAATTCATGGATCATATTGAACAAGTTCAAAAGTTCAAAAGTAATATTACACATTTGAGCAAAGTTTGGAGATCATTTATATAACTATCCTAATATTAGAATTGGAATCTCCTTATAACAAAAAAATATTTTAATGCTTTCTGTTATAAAAAGTAGCAAAACATATATGCACTAATTTATCGCCATTGTCTTTTCTCTCTCCCTTCATTAGTTTGCTATTTCATTGTAACTCCTTAGCATTCGAGAAGTATCCTCTTTTTTTTTTTTTTTAGCACAACAACATTTAAACCTTTTCTCATATTATTTAGTAGTAAAACTTTCTATAATTTATATGCATTCCAAAGATAACAAAACATTTACGATAGTTGCTTTGCAGTTCGGTAATTTAATTTTAACGCTCGCCTTTTCACAACTAGCGATACATTAGAACGGATGTTGTCTTTATGCTAGCTAATGCAGTTCATGCTCCATTCTAATAACTGCAATGATCCGCACAACGTGCGTGTGAACATCTAAAAATACATCACTATAGGGTTTCCTCTAATCATTACTTCCAAATTCACCATCTAATGTTTAGAACAATAATTGGAGTTTGGATTCTCATTTACAACTATGAAAAAGGAAGAATAAAATGGCAAATCAATGTTAGAATATTCAAATAATAAACCCAGCCTTATTTATAAATTCGTGAACAGTCAATAGTGATTTCACGAAATTTCATATAAATACTTAGATTAGAAGATTTTGAATTTGAATTTTTTTCAATTTTAAACTCTCGGAACATTTGGGTCCCACGATTGAAAAAATGTAAAAAAAAATGGAAAACCCAAGACGAGACGAAGAAGGAACACGTCCAATCAGTCGCGGTCGAAGGTGAATTGGGGGTGGCGATCTACCGTCCACGGAGAGGATAGCGAGGGCGATGGCTTGGTGACTCAGCCAATTGCAACAGGGTTAGCATGTGTTAATTATGATTAGAAATATACTAATCTATTTGCCCAAGTACGGATTCCATATATTCTAATTCTCCTTCGAGGGGCGACGAGGTTACCAGCGAGTCAATGTGGTGAGATTTGATAGGTTTACGCTGGGATCGACATTGACTTTTTCTCATGATGTCAAGATTGAGTTTTACTTCCCTTTCATTGGCGTGCAAATCCCCCAGAGAAAGGAAAATGTAAAGAACGATACTAACAAGGGGAATGTCTTTGCCCTTGCCCCCCCATAATTATAATATGGAACGAAATGAAGTGATGAAAATAAAGGGCTTGTTTGGTCCAACATGTGTTGCTCGTTCGTGTTTAAAAATGGTAAAATTGCCCTTCATTTTTCCATTGGAATTTAAAGCGATGGACTCCAAATCTATTATGTTCTCTTCTTTTTGGTTCTCTTTTTCTATATAGGCTTTTTCTATATAGGAAACATAAAGTGGGTCTCATCGTGTATTCCATTGAGAATTGTAGGCCTATATAGCACATGTTTCCTTGCCGAAAGTAGAGTCACAATTACATCCTCAATGCAAAAATTTAAAATTTGGATTAAATCACACCTCCAAATAACATAAAATGAACTTTAAAATGACAATTGATTTTGATTCGATTTAAATTAACAATGATTAATATCACCCACGGACAAGCCTTTTTACGTCATTGTTCTCATTGTACTTTTAAAAATTCTTATATCTTCTCACATGTCATGAGTAAAACTATCTCGGTAATAGCCGAACAAATTCACCGACTCTCTGATTTAACAAGTGGGGACAGGTTCCCCACAAAAGTGAGTTTTCAGGTAGGGTGACAAGATTGCTATAGGAGCAATGACGAAAAAGAAGCATGTTTGTATTTTTATTTTTCAATACCATGGAGTTTAAATTTGAAGGAAACCCGTGATAGAAAAGCAACTGCAATGAAGGAATGGAAAACCTGTAGGCAATTAGCAGGAATTGCCAAGTTCCCAAAGAATTAGACCCGTCAAAATAGATCATATACACATTTGTCAATCCATATATAATGGATTGAGTTATTATATGAATTAGTTATATACACTAAATGAGTTATAAATGAATTTACAATTTACTTAGATCCAATTTACTTAGCACCCTCATCTTTGGACATTAGTTTTTTCTAAATTAGGTTAAGTATAGTAATATCTTAGCAATATGAGTCGGGATTAAGTATGTGTGAGATATGGATCGGATGGGTCATTATATTTATATTGCACGAAAAAGAGTTAAAATGGGTCATATAGATTCATTATTGTCGGATCATTTTCGATTTAATCTACCCGTTTGACGGGTCTGGCGAGAATTCGATGCTCCTGCCATGCAAGTGCTGTGCTGCACGCGCTGACCCACCTCTGTCTCTTTCAGGGCGGCGCCACCCCGGTCCCCTTTCGGAATTCGGGGTCGGGACGAGAGAGATGAGGGCGCGATTCGAGCACGAGGGCGGGGAGAGAACGTGTGTCGCAGCAAGAACCGAAAAAGCGAGGGGAGAGAGAAAAAAAAGCGATGTCGACCCGGGCGGGCTCCAACAGGTGAGGACCCGTTCGGGCCGGATCAACGTGACCGTGGGCCCCTCCATCCCTCCCTGCCCCCTTCCCCAGCCCGTCGCGTCAGAAGAAATTCGAGCTTATCCTTTCGGATCGAGGCTTGCAAATTTCCCTAATTTCTTTCTTCTGATATGTGCTTGTCGATCGATGTCTTATCAAAGGTGGATCGGATTTCGAGGTTGCCATGCACCTTTCAATCAATGTTGCGCTCCCTCTTTGTCTACGTATCGCCCTCGGCGGGTGGGTGGCCAACTGGCCATTGCTCGATCGATGGACAACCCCATTTTCACACTATAAATGAATAGCGAGCACTTTCTTATAACGGTCCCATCGCTCCTTTGATAAGGATGAAAAAAGTGCGAGGCTTGACAGGCTCTCGATTATTTATTCTCGACCTCTTTCTACTTTAGATTGGATATATCGATAAAGTAACTTACAACGGTTAGGTAATCAGTTTGGATGTTCTATTTTTGCAATATTTATATAGTGGTACACGAGAAAATAATACTACCGATCCGTGGATTTTGACCAAATATGTAATGCGGTCTCTGAATTATTCAATGTGGCATGTGGACTTTTGGTACATGCGTGACTTAATCCTTGAATTATTTGAAAATTTTCGATGTTGCCATTTCATTAATTCAAGTTCAATGATAATATTGAATATTTTTGTATAGTTTAAGGACTAACTTGAATATGTATCAAAAGTTGAGGGAACATATTAAATAGATTAAAATTTTAAGGATCACAATGTATATTGGGCTAAAGTTCAAAGATTATATTGAAAAAATTAAAAATTTAAGGATCGCATTATACATTGAAATAAAGTTGAGGGGCCATTCGTGTCGTTATCCTTAGATATATACATGCATATGACACGATGCGTGTGTTTCGCTAGGAATCCGATCCAATTCCCGTGGCGTGCAAAATGGGCCTATTGACAAAAGCAAACGGTGTTTGGGCTTGTCTATTGATCCATCATAGTAAGAAGCAAAAAGCCCAATATTCTTTTGGTCGGATAAGCCCATAATCGAAAAGGTTTATTACATATGAAGTACATTTTTTTTTCGGTCACATATGAAATAAATTTTTAAGTTATTGTCTACTGTTGAAAGGAATTTTATGGGAAAAATAATCGAGAATTTCTTTTGCACCGACGCGGGAGGATATGAATATAAGTTGTTGTATCAAAAAGTGAATCTTTAGGCGGATGTAAATCTCAAACTTATACGATAATAAATTATCAGATCGATTTGAATTTCCAAAAGTGATTATGATGCAACTTCATCCTACGACCTTTCAGATATATTTTTGCAAATCTTAAATTTCTAAGTATAATAATATCTCATGAACTTCTCATGATTCAGGACTGAGATTACATTTTTTTTCCTTATTTCAAAGCAATTTCATTGCATCTCATTCCTTAAAATAAAAGTTATTGTTTTGATGTATCCAAAAAAACGAATCTTTAGGCTGATGTCAATCTCAAGCATACCTGATATAAAAGACGAAGATTGATTTTGAATTTCGGAAAGCAATTAATAATAATGATGATGATGTAACTTCATAAATATATTTTCGCAGATCTTAAATTTTCTAAGTACAATCTTATCCCACGAATCTCTCATCAAAATCCCCTTCAAATTCACCCCATAAGTATCGTTCAGATTGGTTCGTGGATGTGCAGTCAATCTCGGACTCGTTCAATTTCACCGTCAACCCACGGAATCTCTCCTTTTCCGCACTCCCACTCCATCCCTCCCCTTCAAATCCGGGGCCACAGCGTCGCCCCCAGCCACTCCCAGTCTCGCTGAGCAGATATTCGCACCACCCTTCTTTGCCAGGACGCCGGGGCAGGCACGAAGGAACGACGAGGGAGGTGAATTTCCCATCTTTGTTCTCTTTACGTTTCGTTCTCCAAGTGGGTTTCTCGGAAACTTCGGAACGGGGCTTGCCAGGGGAGTTCCTGCTTTTCCCACTTTTGGAAAGGTGGGCGGCACCATGATTTTCTTGATGGGAGTTTGACATGGGGGAGTTGGTGGGTTTGTGATTCCACGATCTGCACCGAGCGTGCGAGGTTGATGTACTCGTGCCTGAAGTTCGTGACTGTAAAAATCTCGTTCCGTGCGCGACGCCTTTGAATTGTGATTGGTAATTCCGCTTTGGCGTCTGTGGGTGGAATGCCTGTTTGCGTAGTCTTGATTAGGACTCTCTTGTACGTTGATTTAAGTTGTCATTTCGTGGAGTTTTAAGGGAATATTCTGACGCGAATGTGGAGGTAATCCTTCATGGTGGTGCAACCAAGGATGATATCTTAGGATGGAATGCGATTGAATTGTTTTCGACGCTCTTGTAATTATTTGTCGGGGTTACAGCTGAGGTAGTCAATGAAGTGGTTGACCTGTTGACTCCCCTCATACGCTTTTAATATCTTCATCTACAAAAAGTGTTTTGCATTTTGATCTCAAGAGCCAACATCGTATTTGAAAGAATTTGACAAACAGCATTTGTTCTGGTCTTGAAGAAGTCTCACGATCCTCTCTTCCTCCAAGTCATTCTGTGCCGAGCTCTCTGACGCTTTGGTACCGAAAAACGTAGTTCCTTGTCTCTGTGTGTCTGTGCATGTTTAAGATATGCAATTCTTTACTCCTAAACGGTGGTGGGTGCGTTATAAGAGATAATAGGGATCATCCTACTCTTGCTCTCAATTGCTCCTGATGCTTCATGTTGTCTTGCAAAATATAATGCGCTTTTTATATATAATCTGGCCTTGCGCATTTATTGTTTTTATAAACGTTTGCTTAAATTATTGAACTATGCATACTTGTTCTGTCTTTGATACTTCGATGAATGATCATTTTGGGCGAGTTATTCGTTACATCTGTTTCCTTTCAGAGTTCTCTGGAGTGGTCTGTATGGTGTTTTATGTTTCGCCTCTTTGGTTGTCTCACAGAAATCTTAGTACTAGGGTCTACTCTAACGTGGATTGATTAACTTGATGTTGCCAAAGGTTTGCTGATATTGTGACTTATTATTATCTGCAGAAAAAGAAATGCATTTGCCTCTAATTTATCAGTGTATAGTCATCAATGTTTTTAACCCATTAGAGTAAGTATAGCCTTGATGAGTGAAGCAAAGTTAGATGTAACTTTCCTTACAAGAGGACAGGGATAAGGGATAAAGACTAACATTGTAATTGATCATTTGGCTTGGATTACTTGTTCACAAGTGCTGGCATATTTCTTGTTTCTTGATCTTTTGAACATTGTTTCTGGCTATGCATTGGCGGTAATTCTGATAAGGATTGAGTGCAGAATCCTTTTCTAGCCATTTAGGAAATATTTGTGACCTGAGTTGTAACGTCTATCCAAACTCCAAAAAGTGGTTCAAGTATTTCCTTTTTCTCGTCAAAATCCACTTTTTTGTTGCTTACCTTAGTGTTCCTCTCAATAGCTTCTCTATATAAAGCTCAGATATTAAAATAAATGTCAATTTATCAAAAGAAGATTAAATTGGTTGTACTGTTGATTTCCTTAGCTGCTCACTTCCGTATCTATCACACTCATAAACAAAGTTGCACTATATGGTCTTTCAATGGGTCAGTGAATTAAATGCATACATATTCATCTTTCTCTAGTCATTTTTCCATCCATCTTATGCATAGTTACTGGTGGTAACTCTCTCTCTGTCTCTTTTCCTCCCTCCCTTGTATGTGTGCTTAGTGAGTTAGTCTTTTAATTGTCGCTTACATCTCTTTCGTGTAGTGCAAACTTTTCATGTATTGTTGAATTTCCAAATGTTATGGCATTCTTTCTCTGTGCCTTGATTAATCTTCTTTCTCTTAATGATACCATACTCTCGTTGTGATTTAATTTGCTCGAGGGGTATGAAATTTGGATCTTTTCCTGCTTCAATTGTTTGTTATGATCTGCTTGGCATCAGATATATTATGTTTCCGTACTGGTTAGGACTTAGAAGTAATGGTACTATGAATACGATCTACTATTTGAACAGTGTGAGCTGATCAGAGTAATTGGCTGCTGCTTTTTATGGAAAATTCTTTTCTCTGACACGTTCCGGGATACTTCCTCTTCCTCCTCTTCTTCTTCTTCTTGACATCTCATGTGTCCTCTGTTTATCTGAATTGGACTGGTCTTAGATCTAAACATTTTTCTTCTTTCTCTAATCTTGTGGATCCAGTTGAAAGACATACAAGATGGGTAACCTGTTCTGCTGCTGGGTTCAAGTTGACCAGTCCACAGTAGCTATTAAGGAAAGATTTGGTAAGTTTCAAGAAGTAATGGAACCAGGGTGCCACTGTCTTCCTTGGTTTCTCGGAAGTCAGCTCGCTGGCCATCTCTCACTCCGATTGCAGCAGTTGGATGTGAAATGTGAAACCAAGACCAAGGTTTGTTCAATTACGCAGATTTGCCTTGCAAGTTTATCAGTTCTATTGTGCAAACTTCTATCAACATATGAAAAACGTTTAAATCAGCACATCGATTTTTGAATATCCTATGCTCAAACCATTATGAGAACTATATTTTTGCAATCAAACAAGTTTTCGTTGAGTTGTTTTAGCGAGGGTCTATCCATGCATTTTAAATAATTTGTGAATTTGGAGTTGAATGTTGATGAAGTTGTCATATTCCTTTTCTTGTTTCAGTTCTTTGATATGGCATCTTGTTACTCGTTACCAATTGACATGTCAATGATTGAATAGGTAATTAACCTCACGTGATATATTTCTCACAGGACAATGTTTTTGTCAATGTTGTTGCATCTGTGCAATACCGAGCCCTCGCAGGCAAGGCAAGTGATGCCTTTTACAAGCTCACCAACACAAGGAGTCAGATCCAGGCCTACGTGTTTGATGGTATTATTGGAACAAATTATGCAGTTCTCATGTGCAAGTAACATACTTCAGTCCTTCAAACTATGGCATCCTTGTTTTTGTTTTTTCAATCATTGCAGTGATCAGAGCTAGTGTTCCAAAGCTAAACTTGGATGATGCTTTTGAACAGAAGAATCAAATTGCCAAAGCTGTTGAAGATGAACTTGAAAAGGTTGCCCACTCTAGACTTCTCGATATTATTATGAGAGTTAATCTGAACTGGAGTTCTCTATATTTTGCAGGCTATGTCTGCCTATGGATATGAGATTGTGCAAACTCTGATCGTTGACATTGAACCGGATGAACGTGTTAAGCGAGCTATGAATGAAATTAATGCTGGTAACTGCAAAGTTCTTGAAGCCCTTGAAATTTCAATTACCGATTGATTCTAGATAATTTTCACATGGTAAAATTTCTAAATGGTTAGTGATACCTGGCAACATGTAATCTGCAGCTCTAAGAGGCCATATGTCAAAGGTTTAATTAAAACTCAGCATAGATACGATCTGTGGCCATTGTAAAGTTTCTCCTTTTTGAGCCAGTGCTACCATTTAGACAACTTAAAAAAGGAAATCTCATGCTTATGGAAGACAAGAGAATGGACTTGCATAAACCTCCACTATTGGAACATTTTTTCATCAGCATCAGACAAAATATTAGACTTTGTCTGGTGCTTAAGAGCTGCTTTAAGATACACCAGTACATATAAAAGTATATTTTGATCTGCATCAAATTCAAGTTTACTGCAAGTTTTGTTTTTATTTGTTACTCTTTGTCTCTAACAATTTCATCCTTTTCAGCTGCAAGAATGAGGGTTGCAGCAAACGAGAAGGCTGAAGCGGAGAAAATTCTGCAAATCAAGAAAGCTGAAGGCGAGGCTGAGTCCAAGTACCTGTCTGGTCTGGGTATTGCTCGCCAGCGTCAGGCCATTGTGGATGGTTTAAGAGATAGTGTGCTTGGCTTCTCAGAGAACGTTCCGGGAACAACCGCAAAAGATGTCATGGACATGGTTCTTGTGACTCAATACTTTGACACCATGAAGGAAATCGGTGCATCATCAAAATCTTCTGCTGTGTTCATTCCCCATGGTCCTGGGGCAATCCGTGATGTGTCCACCCAGATCCGTGATGGTCTTCTTCAAGCGTCGACACACAAGTGAATGTGCTAGTATAAGTCTGGTATGGCCTCTAAGTAATTGAGATATGAACTATTCTGTCTTAGCTAATGTAGATATTTGCTTCAGAGTGCTAGAAACTACAAGGTTTATAGGGTGATTTATGCTTTTATATTTGGTTCTTCATATCAGACGATTTGGTAATGTAAATATGCATCTTAATGAATGATCTACTTAAGAAGTTAGTTCTTCAATTTCCTTTTTTTGGTCCAGTCAATAGCATAATATCTTAAACCTTACAGAGTCATCTGTTGCTCTGTAAAATGCTCCAATAGATAAGGTCCATTTGTTGTGCAAAGCCAATATATGCAATGCTATTGTCAGAAAATAATTTGTAATCAAGGTAGAAGTGCTCAAACTGGACTTTACTTCATCACTCTCGAGGAAGAAATTTTTCCTCTGAAGAGTCTTAATATGGTGGTTCACATTGTGTCCTGTGACAACGAATCAGTTTGTATTTTTAATGCTATGATTGTGCTCCCGCTCTCGCCCCCGTTCTGTCGTAACCTACTCCATTCATTGAGTGCATTTGCTTTCTTAAAGTTCCTTTTCTCGTGAAAATTTGGCAGGGGAAGATGAGAATGGATGGACTTGTTTTCGCCCGTCTGCAGTTTAAGGTCTAGTTTGCTACGGAAAGTAACAATGGACAGGGCAACTAAATGAAAGTCATTATTTCATGTTCTTGAGGATGCTCTTATTGTGACTGCATCTGAGACATATAACGTTTGGAGAACAAATCATTCAAGTGCATTCTCATGGCCACCCAAATTGAATTTACGCGATACCCAGAACCCGAGAGAGAATGTTAAAACAGCTGAAATGACAATCCTCTTGTTGTCGTTAATCATCTTCATTGCGCTCCTGAAGATGCTTCTTTCTTCTCCCCATTTCTTGATGATCTCGTCACTGTTGCAACATTCTCCGCTGGCTTTTCCCCACGTCGCTTCGCTCTCAGGTGGCTTGGGGGCTTCGTCGTGGCTTTCTTTGTTCAAGTCTTGTTCGAGGTGTTCGGTCTCCTCCTCCTCCTCCTCCTCCTCCTCCGTCACAGTTGGATCTCGCTTAGGCAACGTCACGGTGAGAATTCCATCTTCAATTCTTCCACTCGTCTTCTGGATTTCCGAGTTCTCCGGAACTTTTAAGGTTTCTTCGAAGTAAATGTACTTCTTGTCATTCACTAATTTTTCTCCGCTGATCGTCAAGTGATCGATGTTATCGGTCTGAATCTTGACGTCTTCTTTCTTGAAATCTATATTTTTTGTTTTTGAGTAAGAGAGGAAAATTAGATCAAAACCCAGCATCAGAGTATCATTTTAGATGCAATTTCTCAAATTCTTCTTCTACATTAATCAGTTATGGGAGACAAGATTAGAACATGAACTTCGTGACCTCCTCTTATTTTATACTTCTAATGTCGGAAGGAAGAGAGAAAAAAATTATAACGCTCCCAAGATAATGTTACCGGGAACAGGTCTAAGAAAATTTTCAATCAAAGCGGGAATGGTCGGCACTTTTCTGAAACCGAACTCATCATGTCGAGATATGATGTTTCACTGCACACAAAATGGTTAAAGAAATTGTCATATAGTTTTCGTACCAGGAAGATCAACAAGGAGGTAATGGCAATTCGCGTCCTCGAACCACCCGGAAGGAGGTCTAAACTCTTCGACTATATGGTCTTTGGAGCGCGTTCTCCTTGCAATGCTCGCCATTTTTCGGGAAGCTTTTCAAGATTATGGTGCTACGCCTTGGTTTATTTATAGCAGGAGATTGCTGATGGAAGATATATGCGAAGTGTTCTGGGATTGTTACTTTGAATTGTGTGGGATACAAGGTAGATTTCCTTGTAAGATTAGGTGTTCTCTTATTCCAAACTTATTTTCGTAACCCTAGAGACAGTGGTGTCAAGCTCAAGCAAAGGGGCGATTCTTTACTTTCCTTATGAAGAAGTCCAGGCGTGCGTAAACTCGCATGGGGCTACCTTCGATCCCGCTCGACAGAACCAATAAAAGACAGGACGAAAAATCAATGTGAACTCGAGTTGAATGTCTGTAATAATCCATGGATAGAACCGTGTACATACATAGTGCGAAATAAACATAAAGATGGATCCACGGAAGAAAGAACTGCCGAGAACATTGAAATTGGTTGTTGCACTGTCAATTAAGGAGCTTCGCCAAGTGTATTTTTTTCCTTTTAACCTTTCTATCCTTTTTCTTTGACCAACTTTATTCTTTCTATCTGAAGATGAATTGCATTGCAAAATTAAGGCAACATTTTATTCTAGGCTAAAAGGGAATCTAAAAGTGATACAGTATACACTTTTGACTTACCTATACAGAAAGAGATAGATGCTGCACTTTATTCCATCTCAACACATTCTTAGGCATTCAGAGTGAATTTTGGGTAAAGTACAATTTATAATAAGATGTTTTTGTAAAAAATAATTCATGTAATTTTTTTTTTACAAGAATGAAAATTATTATCTAAAAATGTTATATGATGGGCTTTCATTGCACGCCACTTTGGGCCGATTCCACAAAAAGGCCCAAGATCGCCGTGCAAACGCTCTCCTCTGCTCCACCAACCCTCGTTCTTGCTCCTGCGGTGCATGCTCATGTCTCCAACTTAGACACATCCCTCGTTCTTGCTTACAGTTGTAATTCCTCTCTCTCTGCGCGCGCGCGCGCGCTCAAGGAGGATCAATTCGTTTTGATTTTTCTCGATCCTTGTTCGATGGAGACGAAACCCGGAAGCGGGGAAAGGGAAGTCGAGAAAGAGTCGGAACAGGGGCCTTCCTGAATCGGCGGACTCGTGCACTGACCAGAGGAGCGGCAAGAAATTGATGATCCAAGGATACCCATCGAGGGGTTGTCGATTGCGGGCCACGAGACGTGCGTGATCTTGCCGTCCCTGAAGCTGGCCTTCGACATCGGCCGGTGCCCGCAACGCGCCATCTCTCAAGACTTCCTCTTCATCTCCCACGCTCACATGGATCACATCGTCAGTCCCTCCGTCCCTCCCTCCCTTCCTTTCTTTCTTTCGTTTTTTCTTGGAAAGTCGGTTCTTTGAGAGAATTCACGTTGTGGGTTTCCTTTGAAGAGAAGCGTCTCGGTCTCGTGTCGTGTCGGCATTTGCTCTCTATGCTGGGCAGTTGCTGTGGAGTTATGTGATGGGAGTTTTTGCTATAGAATGCTCTGGTTCTACGATTAGCAGCCTTTGTATGCTCTTGGTGTGTTAAATGTTATGAGTAATTCTTACCAGAATGAAGTGGTGTTTGCAATACCGGAAAGTATTTGGAATGGTTGATGCCGAGAAGTCACTTGGGGAGTTTCGTAGTTGTTGTGCACTCAATTAATTTCCCAATCTGTCATCTTTAAAACATTCCTTGAATTTTACATGTTGTCTTTGTTTCCGAGACTACACCATTGTTCAAATTGTGGTGTGTTCTTATGGAAAATGGCTTTGTTATCTTGCTCGGGTGATCAGGGAGGAGTTGCCATGTATGTTGCAAGTCGTGGATTGTTTTCTTTGAAGCCCCCAACGGTCATAGTGCCAAAGTGTGTAAAAGAAGATGTTGAGAGACTTTTTGACGTTCACAGAAAGATGGACAATTCAGAACTGAGGCATAATCTAATCGGCATGGATGTCGGTAATGTCCATCTTTTACAGAATTTTAGTTTTGAAAGAGATCCCTCTGCTGTTGTTCTCACTTCTCTCAGTATTGTATTACTCTAGATCATACGACCTATGCGTGCAGGAGAAGAGATTTATATCAGGAGAGATGTTAAAGTACGAGCTTTTAGGACTTATCATGTCATACCAAGCCAGGTTAGGCTAAAATGCTACATGCTTTCTCTTCTCAGTTTCATTTGAAATGCTTTCCCTGCCTTAAGGTAAATGAATCTTTCTTAATAATTTACAGGGTTATGTAGTTTACTCAGTGAAAGAGAAACTCAAGCAGGATTATATGGGCCTTCCTGGAAATAAGATTAGGGATCTCAAGCTATCTGGTGTGGAGGTCGGTTTTCCAATTTGATTGTTAGAATCATGCCTTTTGAGAGGATGTCCTTTCTCTTTTTATTCCCTGCAGGCTTTCTGTCGAACTTGTTGTCTTTAATTTTAAGCAATTGCAAGATAACTTGCCTTTCCTTAGAAATTCGTGATCAATCTATTCTTCTCTCCTTTAATTTTTACCATATTACTTGTGTATTTCCTTCTAAAACTACTTGAGGCTCTTACCTCTTTATGCATTCTCTGTTAAAAGTACTAGATAATGAATGTAAAACACATATCTGATATTTCTTTTTCCCTGTCAAGTGTTTAATTTACCGGTTTTGTGATTATTTTTGTTAACTTTCCCGTTGACTTCAGATGAATTACCTGCCCAAGTTTAATTATCTGCCAGAAAGAAATTTCACTGACTGAAATGCTTTCAGATAAAAGCTGCAGTCATCTTGTGGCTTGTAAGTTAATGCTGGAGTCCATCATTGTAATTAAGCATTTTGTCCTTGGACAGAGAAAAAGGCACCTTGTGTTGTTTATTGCTCTTGGATTTGTTTTACTCCATTGGATGCTTCGCATTCTCTGTGACACGACAATAATTGTTCTTTCTTATTTCATCATTTCCTGTTTAACTGCTTTGTTATTTCATCTCTGCTTCATTCTTGCTTTGCCAGATCACATACACCACAATGACACCTGAAGTTGCTTTTACTGGAGATACCACTTCTGATTTTATACATGATGAAAATAATGCTGATGTTTTGAGGGCAAAGATTCTTATTATGGAGGTAAAGTTCCCGTCACCCTCTATGGCCAAAAAAGACAGAGGGTTGTTCAAGGAAAGCTAGAGTTGTTGAGTTGGAGCACAACGTGAATCAATCTACCCTTATGTGATTCCTGTTGAAGCTGACTCTACAGCTTAATTCTTAGCAAGTTAGTATTTGCCTAGAGTTCACTCCCAGAAATATAGCCATCCCTGGCATTACCCCCACGTCTCTAGTGTGGAAACGTGGGGATCAAAAAGGGTTTTCTTCTTCACCTTCTGATCTGCTTGCACATGGGATGAATTTCCTTTCTCTATTTGGAAACAAAGGAAAGAACTAAGCTGGGAGGAAAATTAAGAATAGTCACTGGGTATTATTCTGAATTTTCTAGGAGTGGAACTTGTATTAGGTAGCAAAGCATGCATTTGGTGCATTCCCGGAGAAGGTTGTTAAAGATAATGACCATCAGATTTGCATTTGTTAAGTTAGAAGTGGTTTAAATTTACCATTTGCTTAAGCAGGTAGACCACGAAATGTAACACGGTGTTCGATCACTCATATGGATAGGCTTCAGTCTCTCCAATGAAGACATTGCAACAAGAAACAACCTTAGCCATGCAGTCTATTTATTTATTTATTTTTCAGATGTGAATTTCTTCTGAGGCTGCACACTTGAGTTTTATTCACTACTCAAGGGCTCATTTTAACTCTGTTCTGTCACCTTTTCTTATTTATTACCGATCCTTTTCCTATGATTAATGACTGAGCAGATTTTAGTTGCATTTACTTAAAACACGCATATGCAAAATGTCAGTATGCATAACCAATGATAGAAAAGTAAATGCTACTCTCAGTTAGAGTGTTTGACAAGGAGTAAGAGGACTTTGGGTAGCATAAGCTACCCTGTGTGCATACGGCTTTGGATGTAACTGTGTTCTTGCACTGAAGTGATAGCATTCCAGTAGTAATTCATTAGAGCGTTTGAAGACAAACAAATGGAAGTGATGAATCTCGTTTCTTGTGCCTAATTAGCTGCCAGAGTGTGTTTAAGGGATGACATTTATAAGCTTCCAGGAAGAAGCACTGTGCTTAATGGGGTACGATTTGGCATCCATTTTGCTACTTCTACAGTCAGAATAAGGTCATTGTACCATACATGATATTTTTTATCTAGGTTCTCCTTAGAACAAATTTGATATGCTACTTGCTGATTAGCTTATCATGGCTTTGTTTTTAATTGGTTGTCTTCTCTACTGCTATTTCATCATGCAGAGCACCTTTGTCGATGACAAGGTGACAGTAGAACATGCCAAGGAGTATGGGCATACTCATCTCTCTGAGGTAAGTTTCCAGATCCAATGTGATTTCTCCTAAACTAACATTGCATTTTTGGTTGTGCCGCCTGATCACCCTACCTCTATGTTTGTTCAATTTTGGGGAACCCAGATTGTTGGCTGTGCAGATAGGTTTGCAAACAAAGCTATTCTTTTGATTCACTTTTCAGCCAGACATAAACGAGAGGTACAACATCTCTTTATTTTTAGTTGGCTTCAAATTTCGATTTTTGGTCTTGTTGACAAGTGCCTTTAGGGTATTGGTTAATTGGGCCTACTATACACTGTGGAGTTTGTGTTTTCCAGGACATTGTAAATGAGAAAGTGCATATGCATCAAAAGACATCATTTCCATGCTTTTTAGCAGAATCCACTTTTTATTTGTGCTTGTGTTGATTTAATCATACATCTTACTCGAGTCAATAGTCAATGGAGGAATGAGGTGCAAGCGTTAAGTACTTTTCTATTGAATTTACATATGACTAGTTGTGATGGCTCCTTCAACCTTTTTATTCACAGAAAGATAAAATTGGCATTTGCAATTCTCACTCGACAGGAAATCGAAGCGGCTATCTCTGCATTAGGTCCTCCTTTAGCTGGTCGAGTTTTTGCAATGACAGAAGGTTTCTGAATGGGAATAGCTCATTAGATCATATGTATGTTGTAAAACTATGGAACATTTCTGTTACATTTATAGTTCGTGATGTTCTTTAGCGTTCATTGACGACCTTGAACATTCCGTGAAATATTGGATGACTTAGTTTCAACAAGTCATTTCTTATGGGCTCCTAATCACAGTAATAAATATTTCCCTTGATTTTGCATTGTCTTTTTGATGATGTTGAGTGTAAGACTGCACAGTGTAACATTTTTATTCTCTCTACTAAGTAAGCGTACTGTGCCTATGGCAATGTCAAGATGCCGGTCTTTTTAGGAACTGTTTTCAAGTATTAGTTGTTTCTCCACCAATGGCTAAGTAGTCGGACATTCTGACCACATGCTCAACCAGGAACATGCTCTTTTTCCAACATGTTGATTTGTAGTCATCTTAGGGAATGCCGAGAAATGCAGTTCAATTCATCGGGTGCATGACGTGCAAACTTTTCTCTTAAGAGTAATGGTGTTTCTTGTGAATCAGTAGATTCTCACATTTTAGTATCTCATAATTCCTGCCAAGGCAGCATTTTCAGTTTATTCAGGTACTATCTTCATGCATAGCATGCAATGATATCATTTTCTTCGGGAGGTTGTATCTAAAACCAGATGAATATGGATATTTCATGCATTTTTCATTGGGTCTAACTGTCGAGCAATTGAATGTTCGTGAGTTGGAAGTTCAAACTTGAAACCACAGTCAAGCTCAAAAGGGTACCTTGGTTGGACACAACGTGAGTTGAAAGTTACAAAATTTAGGCACGATCACGCACAGAGGTCGAACTTGATTTTGATAAATGAACCAGGCTCGAGCGGGTGAGCATTCATAACCAAAGTCGAGCATGAAAGAATGAAATCTGATTAAGCTTAACTCTTGAGTACAAGACAGTTGAGTTTTTAGTGTAGTTGAGTTCAGGTGTCTAAGCAATATCCGCGGTTGTTCGACCGGCCTCGATAATGCTTGTAGCTGCAGCCATTGAAATTTTTTGACATGAACTGATAATGCAGATTCTAACAGCGGACGTTAGCAGGAGGAGATGATGCATATTACCCTAAAAGATTCAAATTAAATTTTTAAGTCATTTTGTACTGGAGATGATACGTATACCTAAACTTTACAAAGAAACGATGTGAAATAATTATTGAGTTGAGTTTGAGCCCGCAAACACTTAGCTGGTCAGTCTAATTGAATAACTACATTTTCTTTTATATATTGTAAGTAATTTAGGAGTGCAAACGGGTCAAAACAGTTGGGATTTTCGGCCTGCCCAAACAAACGGGCCCTGACTTTTCTTGGCTCAGCCAACAGAAAAAAAATGCTTGGACCGAGATTACTATCTCGGTCCAGTCCACGCTGGTTTTGGGCTTCAGAGCAAATTTTATTTTTGGAAAAAATATTATTCATTATAGAATTTCAAAACTCTATCATACAATTATCAAACTACTAAAAAAAAGTTATCTCTAGTTCATAAGTTCCGTGTTGGCTCATTTGAAGCTTGAGAATCAATTTATTATTTTTATAATTTTATTACAGGTTTATAAATAATGATTTAATAAACTTTAAAATGCTTAAATTTTACTTTTTCTAATTATAGATTCACACATTTGCATAATAATTTGCAAGTTTTTTTTAGGGTCATTCTATGAAAACCTCCCAAATTGATATACCTGGGACAAATTTACCCTATATTAATTTTCGTTAAATTTTATAGGTAAGTTGTTGAGTTAGATGACACGTGGCAGTTGATGGGTTTTACTGTCCATTTATCATACATGTACTAGTTTGTGGTTTTGCATCGTATTATTCCAATTTATTGAAACTAATAGAGGTAAATTTGTCATAAATGTATTAATTTGGGCTTTTTAGTGACCAAAATATTAGTTTGGGATTTTTTAGAGTTAAAAAAAAAATAGTTTAAAATAAATTTATCACATGTATATCAATTTGGGATTTTTCGTGGTATTAATCATTTTATTTTAAATTATGTCAAAGTAAAGAATTTCCATTTATTGTTGGTGCGGTTATTTCTTGTTTCCAAAGGGTAGTCAATTAAAAAGGAATATTTTAAAAAAAAAAAACAACTTAATATTACGATCATATAACAAGACTTTCCATCAAAATTGCAATAGGAACAACCCGTGTGCAATGCACGTGTTCTAAATAGTAGTTATTCCAAAATACATCATAAGAAAAAATACGAAGTGTACTTGATACTTTTTTTTTTTTTAAGCCAAAGTACTTTATAGGTTAGAGGATGAGATATTAAAGAGAGAAGGGTATTTGATTGGTGAGGAAAGAAAGATATTTTGAGAGATAGCTACTTCAACGGTCAACTTGAGAGAGATATCTTGAGTAGTGGAGAAAAGTTGAAAACAGCCCCCATGGTGAGCATTGGTCCACGGTCAATCCTGAACCGACCTTGGACCGACCCAATCCAACCGATCCTAATATGATTTTCAGGAAGACTAGGTCGGTTCTTGATTCTTAAACCTTTGGATCCTACATTGTGCGGATTGATCCTTGATCTTATGAGTTTATGATTGGTCCGGATTGGACCAACCTTGTATATATAATATATGTTATTATATATTATACGCTTTTGTTTATTTTAAATTCTAGCGCCTAGAAAGCTAGCCCTAATTTGACAAAAAAAAGAAGAAAAGAAACTCTTCACTTGCCTTGACCTCGCTTGCTCGCCTTTGCCTTGCTTGACTGCTCATCGCTTGCATCAGGGCTTGCCTCTCTTTGCTTGTCTCATCGCTCGCCTCTGTTCAATTGCCTTGCCGCTCGTCTCTATTCACTCGCCTTGCCGCTCGCTTTGCGTGTTCGTTTTTATGGTTTGTTACTTTTTGCAAGTGTAATTTTCTATTGTTATCTTATCTTATATTTATGTTTGATATATATTGGTAGTCATTATTTGGTTACTCAATGTCGCATTGTTGATGGATATTTAATTTTTAAATAGCATGCTTGTCCTTTTTAGGAAAAATAGAAAATGAATTAAAATAATTAGTTGATTCCAAATTGACCTTGAAATCAAGACCGAATCCATAGGGTTGGTCTGGTTCTTGGTCCCAAGCTCCTCCTCAGTCCTAAAGATTGGAAACTAACACTATGCGGATTGATCCTTGGATTAGGTGTTGGACTAGCTCAATCCAAACCATGCTCACTCCTGCCTCCTTGGAAACATCCAAGCATTATAGTATAATTGGGTATTTGTGTATAAAATGACATGTATATGAAATCAAATCTCTGCGTACACTTCATACAAAACAATGTCATTATATTCTTCTAATTAACACTGGAAGGATAAATAAAAAAATTATCCACGGGGACAAAAAATTTCAATGGCCGGCATTATTGCATGTGTAATATGGAATTGAGTACATTAATTTCCAAATTTGTGAGCCTCTGGTTTCTTTTTCTTAATGACGAGCAAATGCGTACACGGATTTCTTGTACGTAAGAAATTGAACACTTTGGTCGATTTCACAAAATTGTAGTATTGTAGTTGTCTCTTTGAGTTCTTTCTCATTATGAAATTACTTGAAAATGTTTCGCTTTGTTGTTGTTTTGCTTTATACTGGGTACCACTCACTTTGATCATTGTGTAGTTATGCGTGTTTCCTCATCGTGGTTGCTTGTCTTGTGACTATCTCCGTCTTGTGAAATCTAATGACCTTAGACCAAGGTCTTGCGCCTCTCCCATGGTGTAAGTCTTTCGTCACTTTGTCTTTCTGGGTTCTGCTGTGCTTGCCAATGAGTTGGTACAGCATGATGGCGGTGTTACTTATGTATGTAATATTCCTAGTGCTCTGAAAGAATCTCCTCATTGATGTTGTCTTTGTGCAGGCAATAGTCTAGAAGGAAGTGCAAGATGAAATCAAAATCTTCATGTGT